>LR738713.1:479817448-479863191 GCA_902687465.1 Secale cereale
CGGGGCTGAGGTTCTTACCAGTAGCTATGTGGTCAATTCTCTCTCCCATGATGTGATCTTCGTTGTGATCATAGGCTATGTTAATCTAGGGTGTTTCCCCTTCCTCTATGTATTGGATTGATGTACTCACTTGTCTTTATCTAGTATAATCCCCGAGACCAAGGTGACAGCGGTCTATTGGACATGGATTAGAACAATATTTTCATGAGTGATTTCCTCTCTTGTGTGTTGATTGAAGATTGAGAGTCTCTTGGTGCTTGTCTTTGACTATCCTTTAGATATGTTATGGTGATTGTGGGACTCTCTTTGGATGGCCGCGGTGACATTGGGAAATCCTTAGATCGAGAACTACGAACTTTGAGGTGTGCTTTTGTAGCCCTACATAATTCTCGTCCTCTCTTGACCACGAAGGAATGATCTCCGAGTGTGTCCCCTTTGCATGTTTTATGGGAAATATCATGTGATTCGATTATGTTAATGTTGTTGGAAGTTGCCACTAGTGAAAGTATGAACCTTAGGCCTTGTTTCCACCATTGCAATACCATTTGTGCTCACGGTCACCACTTGTTTACTTGCTGCACTTTTTATTACATATTTATATTACTTTGTTTTGCCATCCATATCACTTGCCATTTAACATCTCTTCGCCGAACTAGTGCACCTATACATCTGACAAGTGTATTAGGTGTGTTGGGGACACAAGAGACTTCTTGTATCTTAGTTGTAGGGTTGCTTGAGAGAGACCATCTTCAACCTCTACTTCCCTGAGTTCGATAAACCTTAGGTCATCCACTTGAGGGAAATTTGCTGCTGTCCTACAAACCTCTGCGCTTGGAGGCCCAACATAGTCTACAAGAGTAGAAGCGTGTGTAGACATCAAGCTATTTATGGCGCCGTTGCCGGGGAGGTGAGCGCTTGAAGTTATATCTTTAGATCTTGCAATTAAATCTTTTTGTTTCTTGTTTTTATTTCACTAGTTATGTTTATGGAAAACCTTGCTATTGGATCGTTGCTTGCGGGAGGACGCCCCACACCTGTGGTGGTTGCTCCTCCTCCTACTTAAATTGTGCCCTATAAAATACCGGCTAGTATTATCGATCATGTTTTGGCTAATCGTTATGCAGGAGACAGACATCCCGATGAACACTTGCTATATCTGTCACAACTATGTTCATTATTTAAGCTTGCAGGTGTATCGAGGGAGTTTGTCATGAGGAAATTATTTGCCTTGTCACTGAAAGGAAAAGCATTGGAATGGTATAGGCTACTAAATGACTCTCACCTGCTGGAGTGGGAAGAGATCCAGTCTCTCTTTTACTCCAAATTTTATCCTCTTCATGAAGTCCATAAGAATAGGAATTATGTTTATAATTTTTATCCTCATGACGGAGAGAGCATAGCTCAAGCTTGGGGGAGACTGAAAACGTTAATGCTAAAATGTCCTAACCATGGGCTCCCCAAAGATATTATTATTACTAACTTCTATGCGAGGCTCTCTCGACAGGATAAGGATTTGCTCGACGCTTCCTCTATGGGTTCTTTCACAAACAAAAAGATTGATGCTAAATGGGAGCTCCTTGAAAGAATTCAACGCAACACTGAAGATTGGGAGATCGACAAAGGTAAAGAGTCAGGTATAATTTATGAGTATGATTGCATTAAGTCCTTTGTTGAAACTACAAGTTTTAATAAGTTTAGTGCTAAGTTTGGGCTAGATTCTCAACTCCTTGTTGATTTCCTCAAATCTTTTGCTTCACATCTTAATATGCCTAAGGAGGATTGGATCAAGCATCATAAAACTTTTAAAGAGACTTACAAAGAAAATGAAATTGTTCATGATGATTGCAACATGCATGATCCAATTCCTAAAAATGAAGTTTTATATAAGCATGTTAATTTTTGTGGAGTGGATAGACCTTGTGAAAGGCCTATGATTGAAAAAGAGAAGTATTGTAAGCAACATAAGCATGAAAGAACAACCACTTGGGTCAGAGATTTAAATGAAATTGCTAGAGAATTGTGTGACCTTTATCTTTTTACTTGTGAACTTTGCCGTATAGAGGGTCACTTTAATTTTCAATGCATTAACTTTCAAAACATAACTGTTAACCGGTTGTGTGATGACATGATCACCTCTGATCTTTATGATGAGCTTATGTTATTTTTGATGTGTGAAGAGTTATCAGAAAAGACTTCTTGGCTGGATGATAATGCCATAGGAATAAAAAACACTTTGCAAAATTGCCATCTCTATTGTGTTGTTAATTGCCATGAAAATGATTACATAAGTAAGATTAGAAAGGAGGGAACTTTGCCAAAGTATAAAAATGTCTCTTATATTTCTGCTAATAAAAAGGAGAGTTTCTCCCAAGTGTCCCCTATTGTTTCTAATGATAAACCAGGATATGTGGAGAAGCTTCATCTCCAACCACCCCCTCCTAAGGTGAAGAAGAAGAAAAAGAAGAGGAGCAAGAAGGAAGAAGAATGGGTATCAACCTGGCCTGAGCATATTCCTCCTAACAACTTTTATCCTAACGGTTGTAAGTTTAAAGAAGAAGGTGAAGTTTATTGCCTTAATTATCATCTTGATGATACGTCCGTGGGTACTATTGAAGATGACTTTGATTATGATATGCATGTTACTTATTGTGATTGGGAAAATGATGATAATGCTGCTTATGATCTTGAAAATCTTTTTGGTACCAACTCTGAAAGTGAAGATATGAGAAGCTCTAAGCTTGGGGATGATAGGATTGCAAATCCTATCCCCACTAGTGATGTGATAATTGATAATTCTCTTGCTAGTAAGAATAAAGACAACATGTTTACAAATATAGTTGCTAGCAATGATAATGCTCTTCTCTACCATGATGATGTTATAACTCCAATCTATAGTGATTATAAAGGTACCTATGACATAAGGAGAAATTATCCTTCTGAAACTTGTCATAATCATGGAGGGAATTACTCCCTTGTTGAACACCACCCTCCTAATATACAATTAATCTATAGTGTTCAAGTTGTTTATGATAGTCCTACTCCCACTATTACCAATGAGAAAAAATATGCTTATGTGGGGAGTGAGAGTACCTTTTTGCATGTGGATCATGGTAACAATGCTTTATGTGATGCTTATATTGTTGAGTTCATCCATGATGCCACTGAAATTTATAATGAGAGAGGGAGGCTTGGTTCTAAATATCTTAATAATAAGAACTTTCCTCTCTTTATGGTGAATATTTTGAAGTTATGCTTGTTTTGCCTTCCTATGCTAGTTGCTTCGTGCTTCAATGAATTATTCTATTGCAATATTCCTACGCATAGGAAGCATGTTAGGCTTAAATGTATTTGGCATTTGCTTCTTGATGCCCTCTTTTGCTCTTCAGCTCTTATTCTTGCGAGAGCATCATTAAAGTCCTATGCCTAGCTTAAAGGCATAAAAGAAAGCGCTTTTGGGAGGCAGCCCACATGAATAAATTTTTTGCTTTTGTTGTGTCTTGATGTTGTTTACTGCTGTAGCATCATCATTGTATCTTTGCTTTTCATATTTGTGCCAAGTATAGCCTCCGATTGCTAGAAAGTTCAAAAGTTGTGAGGTGCTGTCCAGGAAACGGATTCTGTCCTTGGATAGAAAAATTCGTATAAAATCACCAGATCATCTTTTTGGTCTGAATTTTTTCGACAGCGTTCTCTATATAATTTTCTTTCGTGCATCTGTTCTGAGTTTTTTGATTTGAGTTGCAAAAGTATCCCGAACAGATCAATTACTACCTGCTGTTCTGTTTTTCACAGATTCTGTCCTGTTTTGCCTTCCCCTCACTTTGCAAATCAAGAACTTGTTTTTTTCTTTGCAAAAACCTTTTGGCAATCTTGAGAAATAGTAGAACTTCAAGAATATCTTTATTTCCAGCAAGGAACAATTATTTTATTATGGGTACTAACCTCGCTAATCAGATTATGATGAGTTATGTATGAAGGGAGTTTTCAAGTGTGCGAGGGAAGATGATAAAAAGATTCAGGAGTGTCAAACGCTCAAGCTTGGGGATGCCCCCATGCACCCCCAAGAAAAATTCGTATAAAATCACCAGATCATCTTTTTGGTCTGAATTTTTTCGACAGCGTTCTCTATATAATTGTCTTTTGTGCGTCTGTTCTGAGTTTTTTGATTTGAGTTGCAAAAGTATCCCCAACAGATCAATTACTACATGCTGTTCTGTTTTTCACAGATTCTGTCCTGTTTTGCCTTCCCCTCACTTTGCAAATCAAGAACTTGTTTTTTTCTTTGCAAAAACCTTTTGGCAATCTTGAGAAACAGTACAACTTCAAGAATATCTTTATTTCCAGCAAGGAACAATTATTTTATTATGGGTACTAACCTCGCTAATCAGATTATGATGAGTTATGTATGAAGGGAGTTTTCAAGTGTGCGAGGGAAGATGATAAAAAGATTCAGGAGTGTCAAACGCTCAAGCTTGGGGATGCCCCCATGCACCCCCAAGAAATATTCAAGGAGACTCAAGCGTCTAAGCTTGGGGATGCCCCCGTGCATCCCCTTCTCCATCAACATTATCAGTTCGTCTTTCGTTCCACTATATTTTTATCACTTCATGTGTTATGTGCTATGCTTGGAGCGTCTTGCTTTTAGTTTTCCTTTTTAGTTTTCTTTAGCTTTTCATAACGAGTCGGAACTCAGCATTCTTTATGTGGGAGAGAAACACGCTCCACTTCTACCTAGAACACAACATAGAATTTTCATGTCTATCTTTGTTGTGTGTGTTCTTTGTCTTTTAATAGCTACTATCATGCTTAGCTCTTTACTTTCATGCTTATCTTTCTAAAAGAGCTTTGTTTAGTTGGTTGCTTGAACTCTCTTTAGTTATCATGCTCACCTTATTAAGAGAGTTTGCTTCCGTTGCATTGGTTGATATGTCTATGATAAAGATGCTACGTGCATAATGGTGCTTAGTAGTTCATGTTTTCTTATGGTTAGTCTCAAATAACTGGGGGATTCCCAATGTGTTATTGGAGTACCAACATGATTTGTTTGCCTATGATGTGGTATGGTTTAGTAATATCTTCTTTCAAGAATTTATTTTGATTGACTTGGCGTATGCTCACGCATATTTAAGACTGTAAAGAAAGTCTGTCAAGCCTTGATGATCTTTTGTTTCTGAGTAGCGATATAACTACCATGCCTGATTCAATGTTGCTTTGTCGCTCTGCATGATTATGATCATCACTGCTCTCTTAGTTGGTCGCTCCCAGTCTTTTGCTAACCTCCACCTGTACTAAGCGGACTGACTGCTTGTGCATCCAAATTCCTTTATACCAGTTATGCCATATGAGTCCACTATACCTTCCTACATGGTATTTACCTGCCATTCCTAACGGAGACTTTCATGTACCATCTCAAAATTATTCAAAAAAAGCATTCCTGTTTTGTGCCTCTGTTTTAGCTCATGAGGAAGTAGTAGTTAATTCATGATCTTTTTAAATTGGACAAGCTTCACCCCGGGATTGCATGTATAATGTGCAAACCCATAATACGAGAAGGAACTGGCAATGAGTGCGCCCGGCTCAAAATTAATATAACAAACAAACCCTCCTTCACGCTTTGTTCATGAGAAATCAGAAAACTTTGGCAGTGATAAACAAAGGAGATTAAGAGGATGTGATCGTCCTCATTCGGGAGCCGTTCCTCGAAACTTGTCCATCTCAAAAAGTAATTGAGTTATCTGCTAGCATTCGTTGACGAAACATGCATATTCAAAAAAATATTTATTACCTCTGTTTTTAAAACCAAGAGCTCTGGTACATGTTTAGTTTTTGTTTCCGACCACGGGTTTTCAACTTTGCCAACAAAAGCCACGGTTCGAGAGTCTCCACCTTCTTTTAAAGCACCAACTACTGAGAGCATGATTGTCATTCTGAGTGTAATGTGCATTGTCCCAAAGTAGCATTGTCTTTTGCATGATTATGATATCGTTTATTCTGAAATCATTGTATCTAGTCGTCACTTAAACCTTGGAGGTGCCCCTGCATTTATGTTTTGCTTCACTAAAGGGGGCAAGCTAGATATCACTTTGTCATATTTGCACATCATGTTCATTACAAATCTATTTGATGTTTCAATATCATATTGTAAAACTTTCAGTCCTTTGTGAATTTCTCATGAGGCAACTTAATTACTACAGATTCATTGTCTCAGTAAGCTTTTGTCATGTGACTATGAAAAAGTCCTATATGGTTAATAGCATGTCACCACAGAAATTATTCTTGTTATCATTTACCTACTCGAGGACGAGCAGGAATTAAGCTTGGGGATGTTGATACGTCCAAAACGTATCTATAATTTCTGCTTGCTCCATGCCTCTTTTGGGTGATATTGCTATGATATTTATACACTTCCATACACTTTTGATCATATTTGGACTAACCTATTAACTCAGTGCACCCCAGTGCCAGTTTTTGTTTTCGGCTATTTTTGTATTTCAGGTTTTCACATTACGAGAACTGCCAAGAAAAATCCAGAAAAAATATATAAAAAATCAGCGTTCCAGGAGCTACCGTGCGGCCAAAGTGGAGCCGGGGGGACCCACAGGGGCTCCAGGCGCCCTGTGGGTGCGCCCCCCCTGGGCCGCGCCAGGGGGCGCCTGGGCACCCCTGACCCCCTCTGGTGGCCCCCTTTGGCATATATTTAAAGCGTGTCGAGGAAACCCTGATTCCGGACCCCTTTTCTCCAAACGCGATTCCGATCTCCGCCGCCATCGCCATCAAGCTTCGGGGGACCAGAATTCCTGCGCCGGCACCCTGCCGGGACGGGGAAGTGCCCCCGGATTCATCTCCATCGACGTTGCTTCCTCCCTCCATGATGCGGGAGTAGTTCCTCATCGGGGTTGAGGTTCTTACCAGTAGCTATGTGGTCAATTCTCTCTCCCATGATGTGATCTTCGTTGTGATCATAGGCTATGTTAATCTAGGGTGTTTCCCCTTCCTCTATGTATTGGATTGATGTACTCACTTGTCTTTATCTAGTATAATCCCCGAGACCAAGGTGACAGCGGTCTATTGGACATGGATTAGAACAATATTTTCATGAGTGATTTCCTCTCTTGTGTGTTGATTGAAGATTGAGAGTCTCTTGGTGCTTGTCTTTGACTATCCTTTAGATATGTTATGGTGATTGTGGGACTCTCTTTGGATGGCCGCGGTGACATTGGGAAATCCTTAGATCGAGAACTACGAACTTTGAGGTGTGCTTTTGTAGCCCTACATAATTCTCGTCCTCTCTTGACCACGAAGGAATGATCTCCGAGTGTGCCCCCCTTTGCATGTTTTATGGGAAATATCATGTGATTCGATTATGTTAATGTTGTTGGGAGTTGCCACTAGTGAAAGTATGAACCTTAGGCCTTGTTTCCACCATTGCAATACCATTTGTGCTCACGTTTACCACTTGTTTACTTGCTACACTTTTTATTACATATTTATATTACTTTGTTTTGCCATCCATATCACTTGCCATTTAACATCTCTTCGCCGAACTAGTGCACCTATACATCTGACAAGTGTATTAGGTGTGTTGGGGACACAAGAGACTTCTTGTATCTTAGTTGCAGGGTTGCTTGAGAGAGACCATCTTCAACCTCTACTTCCCTGAGTTCGATAAACCTTAGGTCATCCACTTGAGGGAAATTTGCTGGTGTCCTACAAACCTCTGCGCTTGGAGGCCCAACATAGTCTACAAGAGTAGAAGCGTGTGTAGACATCAATTGTGCTCAGTGAGTTCCCTCGGTATACCTGGCATGTCAGAAGGCTTCCATGCAAAGATATCCGGTTCTCACGGATGAACTCGATGAGCGCGCTTTCCTATTTGGGGTCTAGGTTAGCGCTGATAGTGAACTGCTTGGATGAATCGCCCGGAACAAAGTCAACCTGCTTGGTTTCCTCTGCCGATTTGAACTTCAACGCCAGATCATGTTCTGTAGTTGGATTTTTCAACGGGGACATATCTGCCGAATCAACATTGTCCTTGTAAAACTTTAGCTCTTCCATAGCACAAACTGCCTCAGCATACGTCGTGTCTCCTTCCTCGCATTCCAACGCGTTCTTACGGCTCCCGTGAACCGTGATGGTTCCCTTGTGACCCGGCATCTTGAGTTGTAGATAAACGTAACACGGCCGAGCCATGAACTTGGCGTAAACCGGTCTCCCAAACAGAGCATGATATGGGCTCCTGATCTTTACAACCTCAAAGGTCACCGTCTCCGATCTAGAATCATGCTCATCCCCAAAGGTAACTTCCAGATCGATTTTTCCAACTGGGTAATCCGATTTACCGGGCACCACCCCATGGAACACTGTGTTGGATTGTCGGAGCTTCTTATCTGTCAACCCCATACGTCGAAAAGTCTCATAGTATAGGATATTGATGCTGATGCCTCCATCCATAAGCACCTTTGTGAACTTATAACCACCCACCTGTGGTGCCACCACCAAGGCCAACTGACCCGGTTTATCAACCCGTGGCGGGTGATCCTCTCTGCTCCATACAATGGGTTGCTCAGACCAACGCAAAAAACGTGATATCGCCGGTTCAACAGAGTGTACTGCTCTCTTCAGGACTTTTTGATCCCGTTTGCACAAACTTGTGGTGAAAACATGATATTGCCCACTGCTTAGCTCCTTCGGATTATTTTGATATCCGGATTGCTGCTGCTGCTGACGCTGTTGATTGCCTTGGTTATTGTATCCACCCTGACCATGTTGCTGGTTATGTTGATGCTGATTGTTGCCATTGTGGTTATTGTTACCGCCGTGGTATCCTGATCCGGATCCACCACCCTGATAACCCGGACCTTGAAAACCAGGACCTGACCCGCCGAGGGGCCCGTGGTTATACTTGGCATGTTTCATAAGCTCTTGCATAATAAAACAGTCCTTCCAGAGATGCGTAGACGGGTTTTCTTCTGTACCGTGCTTTGGGCAAGGCACGTTCAACTGGCGATCTAGATTAATAGGTGGCCTCCCATTGTGTGGGGGCGGTCTACCCTTGCGGCGCTGCCCGTTGTCTTGAACGTTGGTATTGGCCACAAAGTCTGAGCTGCCCTCCACTTTACGCTTGCCATTGTACCCTGTACCTGCCGGATTGGCTTGCGCCGGCTTACCGTTTTTGCTCATCTTCCCGGACTTGTCTCCGTCTGCTTCTGGATGCTTGGTGTTATCAGAGTCTTCATATTTTACTAAAGCGCCCATGAGCATTCCCATGTTGTTGCAATCACATTTGAGCCGTCCCAGCTTCTGCCTCAAAGGCTCAAACCGGCAATTGCCTTCCAAGGTTACTATGGCCGTGCTTGGATTGATGCTATTGGAGGAGTGCAAAATTTTTGACACTCGCCGCACCCAACTGCTGGTGGTCTCTTGTTCTCCTTGAACACAGGCTGCTAAGTCAACCACGGACATCGATTGCTTGCACGTGTCTTTGAAATTATTGATAAACCGGCGACGCAACTCCCCCCATGATCCGATGGAGTTAGGTGGTAAACCCTTTAACCATGTCCGGGCCGTGCCTTCAAGCATTATTGTGAAGTATTTGGCGCATGCAGCTTCATCCACATCGAGCATCTCCATGGCCATCTCATAACTTTCCACCCACGCCTCCGGAGCCAGATCCGCCGTATAGTTGGGTACCTTTCGTGGACCTTTGAAGTCCTTGGGTACTTTTACGTTCCGTAAAGCGGGGATGAGACACTGCACTCCCAAGGAACTGGACATAATTCCTGTCTCAACTGTGGTGGTGTTGTGAACCAGCGTTGCCTGACGGGCGTCGTTATAAGCCGTATGCATGGCCTAATCCGCCGCCTCTTGTGTGTGTGCTCCTGCCCTGCCGGATTATCCTGCCTCTGCCGGTGTCGCCTCCGTGCGCTACTGGATACAGTCAGTTCATCCAGGTGCCTCGTGTAACTCCGGCTCGGGCGGGGGGTTGAATGAATCCTCTCCCGGCTATAGGAATAAGCTTGCTACTGAGTTAGCGTCGTGTCCAGTAGCTCCTTGGCCCGTCGTGCCTCCATTGCTATGGGGGACGTCCCCTCAATGGGAAGGGCGGCCAGCCGTGAAGTGGCGGTGACAATGGTGTCCAACGGGTTAGAATAGTGGCCGGGAGGGGTGGGCACGTGCTGTGTTGGCACAACTTGGCGGTTTGGCTCTGCAGCTGGTGGCTGAACCGACGCGCCAGTTCCCGGGGCTCCTCCCCGGTTTACCTCTGCATAGTTACTGGTTCCTGCTCCTGGTGTGCTGAAGAGATTCCTTGCCTCATAAACCGCTGGCAAACGAGACCGTTGTCTTCTGTTCATTACTTCCTGCGAAGCGTTCTGATCTAACCTGAGCCGGAAAGCTTGGGAATCTAGCTCTGCCTGTCTTGTAGCCATCCTGGCTTTCTCTGCATCCAGATCCAACTTAGCCCGCTCAATCCGGTTCCTCACCTGAGCGATCTCTGCATCATGCTGCTCCTTGTCGGCCTGGGCTACCTCTGCTGTTGCGAGTGCTGTCAAAGTGTCAACTAGGGTGGATAGGACGTCAGAAGGCGACGGGGGAAGGTCTCCAGCTCTGCCCCTCATTGCCTCGGAGGTTAACGCCCCGGTCGTTGAGGGCTGCTGCATGGGTTGTGACCCGGCCATGAAAACAGCAACCCTGTTCGGCTGATTGAAGGGGCCCGGAATACTATCACCATCGGACACACCCTCAGACCGGCCGTCCTGCAGCAGATACAAAGATTCGGTCTCTCCGGATGAAGATTCATCGCTGGAATAGACAACTGTCTCACCACCCGAATCCGATCCGTCCTCGGCTTGTACTCCATGCACTGCTCCGACGAAGACGCGCTTCACGGCGGGCTGAATTGGGCGGATCTCGCACGCTGAGCCGGCTCGACGATGTTGGGGAAGATGTCCGACTCAGGGCCCGGTTCGCCGATCTTGCCGATGAAGACGTGGATGCCACTGAAGGGGACCCGGTACCCGTATTCGATTGAATCGGCCTCGGGGCCCCAACCTACATCATCGATGTAGATCCGGCCGCGACGACTCTTGGTCATCCGGCCCAATGCATAACCCTTGAGCCCTTCAAAGCTGCCCTTCAAGAACTCGAAACCATCGTGCGATAGCCCCACGGTGGGCCCCAACTGTCATGGATTTAGCACGACAGATGTCCGGTTTACTGGACTTAGTCGTGAGGCCATCGCCCGGATTAGCTTAAAGGGGTTAAAGCGGACGAAGGACACAGGGAGTTATACTAGTTCGGCCCCTTCGATGAAGGTAAAAGCCTACGTCTAGTTTGGTGTGGTATTGCTTGGGCTTCGATGACCAGGGAGCGAATCCGCCTTGCCCGTGTCTTGAGCTGTTGTTTCTTGTCCTGAACCATCGCCGGATCGTCCCTTTATATAGGAAGCGACGCCCGGTCCGGTTTACAGAGTCCCGAGGCCGGCTCATAAACGTGTCCGCCTCGGTCTCTACTCTTTCTATCTTACATCCCAAGTTACATGGTACGACGGTTTACAGACCATGGGCCTTATACATGGGCCCCAAACCTCTATGGGCTATAACCTCCGGTTACATATTCTACCGGGCTTCTGATAATATAACCTTACCAGCGTAATCCGGACCCTCCTGGCCGGTTTATACCTGATAGTCATATCCCTGACAGTTCTCATACATGCCCATCTCAGATTTCATGGCCTCTAGCCATTTTGTGGAATCTGGGCTCATCATCGCTTCCTCATAGTTCGTAGGTTCATCATGGTCTGGTAACATGACTTCCAGACCAGGGTTACCGTACCACTCTGGTGCGGAACGTACTCTGGTTGACCTACGAGGTTCAGTAGTAACTTGATCTGAAGTTTCATGATCATCATCATTAGCTTCCTCACTAATTGGTATAGGAATCACTAGAACTAATTTCTGTGATGAACTACTTTCCAATTCGGGAGAAGGTACAATTACCTCATCAAGTTCTACTTTCCTCCCACTCACTTCTTTCGAGAGAAACTCCTGCTCTAGAAAGGATCCATTCTTAGCAACAAATATCTTGCCTTCGGATCTGTGATAGAAGGTGTACCCAACAGTTTCCTTTGGGTATCCTATGAAGACACATTTCTCCAAGTTGGGTTCGAGCTTATCAGGTTGAAGCTTTTTCACATAAGCATCGCAGCCCCAAACTTTAAGAAACGACAACTTGGGTTTCTTGCCAAACTATAGTTCATAAGGTGTCATCTTAACGGATTCAGATGGTGCCCTATTTAACGTGAATGCAAAAGTCTCTAAAGCATAACCCCAAAACGATAGTGGTAAATCGGTAAGAGACATCATAGATCGCACCATATCTAATAAAGTACGGTTACGACGTTGAAACACACCATTACGCTGTGGTGTTCCAGGTGGCGTGAGTTGTGAAACTATTCCACATTGTTTCAAATGAAGACCAAACTCATAACTCAAATATTCGCCTCCATGATTATATCGTAGAAACTTTATTTTCTTGTTACGATGATTCTCTATTTCACTCTGAAATTCTATGAACTTTTCAAATGTTTCAGACTTGTGTTTCATCAAGTAGATATACCCATATCTGCTCAAATCATCTGTGAAGGTCAGAAAATAATGATACCTGCTGCGAGCCTCAACACTCATAGGACCGCATACATCAGTATGTATGATTTCCAATAAGTCAGTTGCTCGTTCCATTGTTCTGGAGAACGGAGTTTTAGTCATCTTGCCCATGAGGCATGGTTCGCAAGCACCAAGTGATTCATAATCAAGTGATTCCAAAAGTCCATCAGCATGGAGTTTCTTCATGCGCTTTACACCAATATGACCTAAACAGCAGTGCCACAAATAAGTTGCACTATCATTATCAACTTTGTATCTTTTAGCTTCAATATTATGAATATGTGTATCACTACGATCGAGATTCAACAAAAATAGACCACTCATCAAGGGTGCATGACCATAAAAGATATTGCTCATATAAATAGAACAACCATTATTCTCTGATTTAAATGAATAACCGTCTCGCAACAAACAAGATCCAGATATAATGTTCATGCTCAATGCTGGCACCAAATAAAAAAATTTTATGTCTAAAACTAATCCTGAAGGTAGATGTAGTGGTAGTGTGCCGACGTCGATCACATCTACTTTGGAACCATTTCCCACGCGCATCGTCACCTCGTCCTTAGCCAATCTTCGTTCAATCTGTAGCCCCTGTTTTGAGTTACAAATATGAGCAACCGAACCAGTATCAAATACCCAGGCGCTGCTATGAGCATTAGTAAGGTACACATCAATAACATGTATATCAAATATACCTTTTTTCACTTTGCCATCCTTCTTATCCGCCAAATACTTGGGGCAGTTCCACTTCCAGTGACCAGCCCCTTTGCAGTAGAAGCACTCAGTTTCAGGATTGGCTCCATTGGGTTTCTTCCCGGGAGTAGCAACTGGCTTGCTATTCTTTTTGAAGTTCCCCTTGTTTCCCTTGCCCTTTTTCTTGAAACTAGTGGTTTTGTTAACCATCAACACTTGATGCTCCTTTTTGATTTCTAGTTCCGCAGCTTTGAGCATAGCGAAGAGCTCGGGAATTGTCTTCTGCATCCCTTGCATATTATAGTTCATCACGAAGCCTTTATAGCTTGGTGGCAGTGATTGAAAAACTTTGTCAATAACACTATCTTCATCAACTTTGACTCCAAGTTGAGTCATGTGATTGTAGTGGCCAGACATTTTGAGTAAGTGTTCACTGATAGAACTATTTTCCTCCATCTTGCAGCTATAGAACTTGTTGGAGACTTCACATCTCTCAACTCGGGCATTTGCTTGAAATATTAACTTCAACTCTTGGAACATCTCATATGCTCCATGACGTTCAAAACATCTTTGAAGACCCGATTCTAAGCCGTAAAGCATGGCACACTGAACTATCAAGTAGTCATCAGCTTTGCTCTGCCAGACGTTCATAACATCCGTTGTTGCATCTGCAGCGGGCTTTTCACCTAGCGGTGCTTCCAGGACATAATTCTTCTGTGCAACAATGAGGAGAATCCTCAAGTTATGGACCCAGTCCGTGTAGTTGCTAACATCATCTTTCAACTTAGCTTTCTCTAGGAACTCATTAAAATCCAAGTGAACGGTAGCACGGGGCATTGATCTACAACAACATAGATATGCAAAAACTACCAGGACTAAGTTCATGATAAATTAAAGTTCAATTAACCATATTAGTAAAGAACTCCCACTTAGATAGACATCCCTCAAGTCATCTAAATGATCACGTGATCCAAATCAACTAAACCATGTCCAATCATCACGTGAGATGGAGTAGTTTTCAATGGTGAACATCTTATGTTGATTATATCTACTATATGATTCACGCTCGACTTTTCGGTCTCCAGTGTTCCGAGGCCATGTCTATACATGCTAGGCTCGTCAAGTTTAACCCGAGTATTCTGCATGTGCAAAATTGTCTTACACCCATTGTATGTGAACGTAGAGCTTATCACACCCGATCATCACGTGGTGTCTCGGCATGACGAACAATCGCAACGGTGCATACTCAAGGAGAACACTTGTACCTTGAAATTTTGTAAGGGATCATCTTATAATGCTACCATCGTACTAAGCAAAATAAGATAAACATCACATGCAATCGAAATATGTGACATGATATGGCCATCATCATCTTGTGCTTTTGATCTCCATCTCCAAAGCATCGTCATGATCTCCATCGTCACCGGATTGACACCATGATCTTCATCATAGCGTCGTGGTTGTCTCGCGAACTATTGATTCTACTACTATCGCTAACTCATAATGATAAAGTAAATCAATTACATGGCGTTCGCAATTCATACAATAAAGAGACAACCATAATGCTCCTGCCAGTTAACTCATCACGTCTTGACCATATCACATCACAACATGCCCTGCAAAAACAAGTTAGACGTCCTCTACTGTGTTGTTGCAAGTTTTACGTGGCTGCTACAGGCTTCTAGTAAGAACCATTCTTACCTACGCATCAAAACCACAACGATTTTTCGTCAAGTGTGCTGTTTTAACCTTCAACAAGGAACGACCGTAGTCACACTCAATTCAACTAAAGTTGGAGAAACTGACACCTACCAGCCACCTATGTGCAAAGCACGTCGGTAGAACCAGTCTCATGAACGCGGTCATGTAATATCGGTCCGGGCCGCATCATCCAACAATGCCGCTGAATCAAAGTATGACGTTGGTGGTAAGCAATATGACTATTATCGCCCACAACTCTTTGTGTTCTACTCGTGCATATCATCTACGCATAGACCTGGCTCATGATGCCACTGTTGGGGAACGTAGTATTTCAAAAAAAATCCTACGATCACGCAAGATCTATCTAGGAGAAGCATAGCAACGACCGAGGAGAGTGTGTCCACGTACCCTCGTAGACCGAAAGCGGAAGCGTTTAGTAACGCGGTTGATGTAGTCGAACGTCTTCACGATCCAACCGATCCAAGTACCGAATGTACGGCACCTCCGTGTTCAGCACACGTTCAGCATGATGACGTCCCTTGAGCTCTTGACGTCCCTCGGCACCTCCGTGGCGACGGTGTTGATGATGTGTTCCGCGCAGGGCTTCGCCTAAGCACTACGACAATATGACCTGAGGTGGAATCTGTGGAGGAGGGCACCGCACACGGCTAAAACAATGGTCAACTTGTGTCTTCTAGGGTGCCCCCTGCCCCCGTAAATAAAGGAGCAAGGGGGAGGCTGGCCGGCCCTCATAGGGCGCGCCCCCAAGTAGGATTCCTACTAGGAATCCTATTCCTAGTAGGTCTCCAACAAGGGGAAGACAGGGGGAGGAAGGAGAGGGAGAGGGAATAGGAAAGGGGGCGCCGCCCCCTTCCCTTGTCCAATTCGGACTGCTAAGGGGGGCGCGGCCTGCCCTGGCTTCCCTCCTCTCCCTCCAATAAGGCCCATGGTGGCCCATTAGTTCCCCCGGGGGTTTCAATAACCCCCCCGGCACTCCGATATTTATCCGGTGACCCCCGGAACTCATCCGGTGTCCGAATAACATCGTCCAATATATCAATATTTATGTCTCGACCATTTCGAGACTCCTCGTCATGTCTGTTATCTCATCCAGGACTCCGAACAATCTTCGGTCATCAAAAACACATAACTCATAATACAAATCGTCATCGAACGTTAAGCGTGCGGACCCTACGGGTTCGAGAACTATGTAGACATGACCGAGACACATCTCCGGTCAATAACCAATAGCGGAATCTGGATGCTCATATTGGATCCTACATATTCTACGAAGATCTTTATCGGTCAAACTGCATAACAACATACGTTGTTCCCTTTGTCATCGGTATTTTACTTGCCCGAGATTCGATCGTCGGTATCATCATACCTAGTTCAATCTTGTTACCGGCAAGTCTCTTTACTCGTTCCGTAATACATCATCTCGTGACTAACTCATTAGTCATTTGCTTGCAAGGATTATTATGATGTGTATTACCGAGAGGGCCCAGAGATACCTCTCCGACACTCGGAGTGACAAATCCTATTCTCGATCTATGCCAACACCACAAACACCTTCTGAAACACCTGTAGAGCATATTTATAATCACCCAGTTACGTTGTGTCATTTGATAGCACACAAGGTGTTCCTTCGGTATTCGGGAGTTGCATAATCTCATAGTCGGAGTAACATGTATAAGTCATGAAGAAAGCAATAGCAATAAAACTAAACGATCATAGTGCTAGGCTAACGGATGGGTCTTGTCCATCACATTCTCCTAATGATGTGACCCCGTTGATCAAATGACAACACATGTCTATGGTTAGGAAACACAACCATCTTTGATTAACGAGCTAGTCTAGTAGAGGCATACTAGGGACACTTTGTTTTGTCTATGTATTCACACATGTATCAAGTTTCGGTTAATACAATTCTAGCATTAATAAAAGACATTTATCATGATATATAAGGAAATATAAATAACAACTTTATTATTGCCACTAGGGCATATTTCCTTCAAGGTCAACCCAAGACTCCAACGGAGAGAGCTATGTTTCACATCTCATTGCTGACCCAAAGACCTATGGGGACCTATCTCCCTATGGTCAAACTACAAATGACGAGGAGGATGATCACTTGATGAGGATCGATGATTCATGCTCGGAGGAGGAGGATGTCCCTCTGCCTCAACCTGGGGATATGCACGTGGAGTTCAAGAAGTCAATTCTTCGTAAGAGAGCTAACTGGTCTAAAAACCAATCTATTGCTTTTCGTTTTCGGCAGAAGTTTTCGGCAAAAAAGCAAAGGGGGTGCTGCACATCCGCGACGTGCAAGGACCCAAAGGAACGAGAACCAAGAAGGCCAGGCTTGAAGCTATGGAGCAGGAGGTCTTCCGGTGCAAGGGGATTGTGGAACGTGGACTCAATGCCAATCACCTCATGATCGCGGATTACACCAGCGATCTCAGGGTGGATGGCAAATCCATGAAGGACATCGTCTTCACCTTCAACGAGCAAATAAACTTGCTCCAAAGCCAGATCTACGATCTCGAAAACCAAGTCTTTGAATATGAGGCGAGATTTAAAGGTATGAGTTTGGCTGGCAGTTGCAGGACCCGTGAGACTCACTCCTCCTCATATGACGGTGAGCCTCTGCCATGGAAACCCGAGGATAAGCTCGCTACTGCTTCATCACCACCACCACCAACATCTTATTCATCACCAAAATATAATTGAGTATCGGGTATGGGCACTCCCCTTGGCCTTCGCCAAGCTTGGGGGAGGTGACCCGGCATCGTATCACCTCCACTATCGTTTGCCTTTACTTATCTTAGTTTGATCCATAGTTATATTTTGCTTTAGATGAATTAAAGTTTAGTTCGATCCTTTCTTTTTGAGAGTTTTCTTAGTGATCTATCCTTGTAATCGGGTGCGAGATATATAATAAAGTTTAGTTTGATTTTTTACTTTCTTGACTCTCTTGTTTCAACAAAAAAGGAAAAGAAATTAATGAAAATGATCATATGCTAATCTTATGGTAGGTGATGACACCACATAAGGAAAAGTATAAGTAGAAAATTTTATTAGAGATTGACAAACATAGTGTTGGTCAATGATGCAACTCATGAAAGAATTAATAAGGGAAGAGAAGATTCACATATAAATACACTATCATGGAAATCTTTTGTGATTGTGAGCCCCCATCAAAATATTATATGCCAAAATTGTTGATGTTGGACAAGGAAGACAACATAATGATTGATGTTTGTTCATATTCACATAGAAGTTATATTGTCATAGATCCTTCAACATGCGGTGCTTGCCCCCCCCCCATCTTTGCTAGCCAAAAATTCCGCACCAAGTAGAGATATTACTTGTGCATCCAAAAACCCTTAAACCCAAATCTTATCTTCAAGAGTCCACCATACCTACCTAGGGATTGAGCAAGATCCCTCAAGTAAGTTGTCATCGGTGCAATAAGGCAAGAAAAATTGCTTCTAAAAGTGCAAGACCATTTAGTGCAAGAGACAATTGAGCGTTGTACGAACTTGTGATAGCAAAGGATAAAAGCGACAGACTGCATATTAAAGGATGCTATCATAGGGGGTAATATAATGTGACGTTCTTTTGCACTAAGGAGTTGAGCATAGAAAAAAAAATAAGCGCATGGCAACCTCTGCTTCCCTCTGCGAAGGGCCTATATTTTACTTTTATGTTTTTACTTTAATGCAAGAGTCAAAGTTTTTCTCTCTATCCCTTTTTATTTTTTCCTTTGAAAAGCATCATGTGGTGAGGAAAGATCTAGGCACATATGTCCAATTGAATATGGGTAGCATGAGTTATTATTGTTGACATCACCTTAAGGTGAATACGATGGGAAGCGAAACTATAAGCCCCTATCTTTCTATGTGTCCGGTTGAAACATTTTGCTCATGTGTATGAGGTGAGTGTTAACAATCATAGAAGAATATAGGATGGTTGAGTATGTGGACTTGCCTAAAGGCTCCGATACATGACCCTTCCTGAAAAGATGATGAATTGTAGTTGCAAAGTTGATTGAGAACATAGTTTGTTGGTTTCCAATAGAGTTCATGCCTTATACTTCAAATGTGTGATGAATTGTTACTTATCCATGAGAAGTATATGGTAAAAAATTTATGTTAAAGTTTGTCGCTGTTATAATAATTTACATGATGCTTCTATGTTCGTATTTTGTTTTTATCGACATCTCTCTCTAAGCAAGTGGACATGTTTTTCAATTTCGGTTTTCGCTTGAGGACAAGCAATGTCTAAGCTTGGGGGAGTTGATACGTCCATTTTGCATCATGTTTACCTACTATTATTTATGATGTTTGTATGCATAATAATGCTTTTGGAGTCGAGGGAGTCCTGTATTCAGGGGTCCTTAGGTGTCCGGGTCGATGAAGCTGGGCCATATTGATGGGCCACGAAAGTATAAGCAGAAGACTCTCCTCCGTATTCGGTCAGGACTCCTATGTACGTACAAAGGCAAGCGTAGTGTCCGGATGTATCTATTACTTCCTCCCTAAGTCACCTTTGTAACCCTAGGCAGTGGCGGAGCGTGAACCAAATATTAGGGGGGGCCAAATGCATGTATATGACATTGAAAAAACTAAGGTGATCAGAGAGGCCGGAGGATTAGTATAGTGATTAGCTGAAGGATAGGCATATTTGGCAGAATTTCTTCTAGGAAGGGGGGGCCAAGGCCCCTAATTGTCCCCACTACGCTCCGCCACTGACCCTAGGCCCCCTCTGGCATGTATATAAGCCAGAGGGTTTAGTCCGTAGAGGCTAACATCAGAATCATAACATCCTCATAGTCTAGGCTTTAGGGTTTAGCCATTACGATCTCGAGGTAGATCAACTCTTGTAACACATATTCATCAAGATCAATCAAGCAGGAAGTAGGGTATTGCCTCGATCAAGAGGGCCTGAACTTGGGTAAACATCGTGTCCCAGTCTCCTATTACCATCGATCCTTTAGCGCATAACCTGGGCCCTCCTACCCGAGATCTGCCAGTTTTGACACCGACAATGGTGCTTTCATTGAGAGCTCCGCTGTGCGCTCGCGATGAACGATTGATGCCTCGTTTCGTCATCAAAGATGTGATCACCCTCGGAAACACCTTGGCCATTGGCCAGGTTCTCGAGGTCGGCGGGTTCGTTGTATGCACCCGCGCGGCCTCAGGGCCGGCCGCACTCCCTATGGTCATTGAACATCACCCTTATGTTGACTCCGTCCACTCCGATGACGCGACCTCGGCAGCTCTCTCGCCTTTGAACGAGCCACTGGATAGCATCGCCGCCCTGGGCCCTTCATCGCCAGGAGATCAGATCGGACCTAAATCCGGTCAGGATGAGATCGATCCCATCCTGATCACTCATCTAGTGGCAGAAGTCAAGGACGCAGCCGAATATACTCCCCCTCTTGAGATGGAGAGTGCCATAGTTCGGATCTCCGAACCCATCGAGCCAAACATGCCCCTGTCGGGTGGCACTTTGTGTCTTCCGAGCTCTGGGATTGACGCTAGGCCCACAGAACGTTCGGATCCTGCTGAGCCCGGATCGTCCACATCAAAGGTTGTCAAAACCCCGAATACCACGTTGGGTCGGGATTTAAAATTACCAACACCCACCCACCCTGGGAGAAACTCTCCAAGTAAATCCGGACTCCCAGACATAAATGATCTCGCGAACACAAAGCAGCAGCTCGAGGAGACGGTCAACCACTTTTGGGACAGATTCCTGCTTGTCACGAACAAGATTAAGGATTGCTGCGATGATGATACGGTCCCCTTATTTCACCGCAATTGTACGGATGAGGGGGTCTTGAATGCCCTCAATCGATGTTGTGTCCTGAGTTTCACATACCTGTCGCACTTAGTATGAAAGTACTGCACAATGGAAAACACTTGGAGAGCCCAGAATACACCCCTAGAACAGTCCGTATCCGGACAACACACTATTAAGGCAAAACGGGCATACCCTAGCATGTCATTCGATAATATGCCTATGGGAAAGAAGAACAAACCTTCTACAGGTCACACGTATGTACTAGACGAACTGCTCGATAAACCTTACCAAATACATGCAACCCCGGACAATATCCCAAACCACTGCCTTAGGGCATGTTGGGTACTCCGGCAGGTAGCAAAGAGCGGTGTAGCAATACTCACCACCGCAGTATCAGGGGAGAAGGACGTCGATGTCTTCACTGTCTTCGAGACGTTCTCCTCAAACAACCACCACAAGAGAGCGAATCGCGAACTTGCCGAGGTCTACCAAATTAGCTCTGCAACCCATGGAGTGACACGGCAATTAATTTTTCTGCCGAAGACGCACCTCGAGTCCGGCCGATCCGAGCAACATCAACTCTTGTACTAGATCCAATAGTAGACGGCTTTTGCCTCACTAAAGTACTCATGGACGGAGGAAGCGGACTGAACCTCATATACGAGGAAACGCTTGCAAAAATGCAGGTTGACAAATCCCGCATTGAGCACACCGATACGTCTCCAACGTATCTATAATTTTTGATTGTTCCATGCTATTATATATTCTGTTTTGGATGTTTAATGGGCTTTATTATACACTTTTATATTATTTTTGGGACTAACCTACTAACCCAAGGCCCAGTGCAGATTGCTGTTTTTTTTTGCCTATTTCAGAGTTTCACAGAAACGGAATATCAAACGGAGTCCAAACAGAATGAAACCTTCGGGAGAGTTACTTTTGGAACCGTATCTTCACAGAAGACTTGGAGTACACGCGAGGGAACGAAGGAGGTGGCCACGAGTGTCCAAGGCGCAGCCCCTCCTATAGGGCGCGCCCCCCACCCTCGTCGGCCCCCTCTGGCTCCCCCGATGCCCTCCTTCCTCCTATATATACCCATGCACCCTAAAAACATCGAGGCAACAGAGAAAACCCTAATTCCACTGTCGCAAGCTTCTGTTCCCATGAGATCCCATCTTGGGGCCTGATCCGGAGCTTCGCCGGAGGGGGGATCTACCATGGAGTGCTTCTACATCAACACCATAGCCTCACCAATGAGTTGTGAGTAGTTTACCACAGACCTTCGGGTCCATAGTTATTATCTAGATGGCTTCTTCTCTCTTTTTGGATCTCAGTACAAAGTTCTCTTTTATCTTCGAGGAGATCTATTCGATGTAATCTTTTTGCGGTGTGTTTGTCGAGATCCGATGAATTGTGGGTTTATGATCAAGATTATCTTTGAACAATATTTGATTCTTTTCTGAAATCTTTTATGTATGATTATAATACCCTTGCAAGTCTCTTCGAATTATTGGTTTGATTTGGCCTACTAGATCAATAGTTCTTGCAATGGGAGAACTGCTTGGCTTTGGGTTCAATCTTGCGGTGTCCTTTCCCAGTGACAGCAGGGGCAGCAAGGCATGTATTGTATTGTTGCCATCGAGGATAAAAAGATGGGGTTTATATCATATTGCTTGAGTTTATCCCTCTACATCATGCCATCTTGCTTAAAGCATTACTCTGTTCTTATGAACTTAATACTCTAGATGCATGCTGGATAGCGGTCGATGTGTGGAGTAATAGTAGTAGATGCAGAATCATTTCGGTATACTTTTCACGGGCGTGATGACTATATATAATGATCATCCCTAGATATTCTCATAACTATGCGCTTTTCTATCAATTGCTCGACAGTAATTTGTTCACCCACCTTAGAATTCTGCTATCATGAAAGAAGCCACTAGTGAAACCTATGGCCCCCGGGTCTATCTTTATCATATTGCTTTACTTCAATCTCTGCTGCCGTTGCCTATTTGCTTTATTTACTTTCTGTTCTTATATAAAAAATACCAAAAATGTTATACTATCCTATCTATCAGATCTCACTTTCGTAAGTGACCGTGAAGGGATTGACAACCCCTTACCGCGTTGGCTACGAAGTTCTTATTTGTTTGTGCAGGTGCATGGAACTCGTGCGTGGTCTCCTACTGGATTAATACCTTGGTTCTCAAAACTGAGGGAAATACTTACGCTACTGTGGTGCATCACCCTTTCCTCTTCGAGGGAATACAACGCAAGCTCAAGAAGTAGCAAGAAGAATTTCTGGCGCCGTTGCCGGGGTGGCTTACGCAAAAGTGATATACCAAGTACCTATCACAAACCCTTATCCTTCATATTACAATATTTGCCTCTTGTTTTCCTCTCCCCCACTTCACCTTTGCCGTTTTATTCACCCTTTTTCCGTTCGCCTTTTTGTTTGCTTGTGTTGCTATGTGACCTCTATCAGCTTGCATCTTCGCTTGCTAAATTATGGAACCTCATCCAATTGCTAATATTTTTTAGAGATCCAACTATGATGAACCAATTTCTAGTGAGTTTAGTGCACTAGAATATCTTTATGAGGTTTTGCTTGAAATTCGTGAATTTAAATTTGTGATGAAGTGTTGAAATAAGAAATTTATGAAGTGATTCACGATAGCTCTTTGAATGAAAAACATGATTACAATGATGTTATTATAAATTCTATTGATATCAATTGTGTTAATGATATGCAAAACCCTAAGCTTGGGGATGCTAGTTTTGCTATGACTACTATTTGTTGCAATGATCATGATTGGGGTGATTCTTCTTATGATCTTGAAAATTTATTTAAACCCCATGATGAATGTAAGATTGATAATAATGTTTGCAATAATATGGAGTGGGTTTGGAAGAGTGTCAACTTTAGATCCCACATATTTGGAGAATATTCAATCTTATGATTATTTTTTTATAAAAGTGGGTTTGGAGAGGTCATGACTTTAGTTAATGTTGATCCCACTATTTCGGAAGAGTGTCAACTTCGCATGTATGTGGATCGTGTTGAGAATATGTTATGTGACAGCTATATTGTTGAATTTGCTTATGATCCTACATGCAATTATTATGAGAGAGGAAAATATGGTTGTATAAATTTTCATGTTACTAAATTACCTCTTGTTATGTTGAGATTGCTATTGTTCATGTCTTCTTCCTTGCATATGCTAGTTTTTGCTTGCCTTAATAATTTGTTTTCTTATAAGATGCCTATGCATAGGAAGTATGTTAGACTTAGATGTGTTTTTCACATGCTACGTGATGCTCTCTTTGTGTTCCAATTGCTATCCTTCATGTGAGCATCATTGAATTCTCAAGCCTATCTTAATGGCTATAAAGAAAGAGCTTGTTGGGAGGTAACCCAATTTTATTTCTTTGTTTTTGCTTCTGTTTAGGAATAAATATTGCATCTAGCTTCTGTTTAGATGTGGTTTTGTGTTTTAATTAGTGTTTGTGCCAAGTAGAACCTTTGGGAAGACTTGTGTGAAGTTTATATGATCATGTTGTAAAAAACAGAAACTTTAGCGCTCACGAGATTAGCTACCATATTTTACTGGAGAGTGCTGTTTAGTTGATTATTTTTGTAGATGATTAATAGACAAATTCCTCACGTTTACCATTCTATTTCAATTTTTTTTGGAGTTACATAAGTATTCGAAAGTTACAGATTACTACAGACTGTTCTGTTTTTGACAGATTCTGTTTTTTGTGTGTTGTTTGCTCATTTTGATGAATCTATGAGTAGTATCGGAGGGTATGAATCATAGAGAAGTTGGAATACAGTAGGTTTAACACCAATATAAATAAAGAATGTGTTCATTATAGTAACTTTGAGTGGTGGTTTGTTTTCTTATACTAACGGAGCTCACGAGATTATTGGCTAAGTTTTGTGTTGTGAAGTTTTCAAGTTTTGAGTATGGCTTTGATGGACTATGGAACAAAGAGTGGCAAGAGCCTAAGCTTGGGGATGCCCAAGGCACCCCAAGGTAAAATTCAAGGACAACCAAAAGCCTAAGCTTTGGGATGCCTCGGGAAGGCATCCCCTCTTTCGTCTTCATCTATCGGTAACTATACTTGAGACTATATGTTTATTCACCACATGATATGTGTTTTGCTTGGAGGGTGATGTATGATTTGAGTCCTTGATTTTTAGTTTGCCACAATCATCCTTGCTGGACACACCTTTTGAGAGAGATAAATATGGTTTAGAATTTATTAGAATACTCTATGTGCTTCACTTATATCTTTTGAGCTAGATAGAGTTGCTCTAGTGCTTCACTTATATCTTTTAGAGCACGGTGGTGGTTCAATTTTGTAGAAATTGTTGATCTCTCATGCTTCACTTATATCTATTTGAGAGTGTTTCAGAACAGCATCGTAATTTGCTTTGGTTATATAACCAATCCTAATATGATAGGCATCCAAGATGGGTATAGTAAAAACTTTCACATAAAGTGCATTGAATACTATGAGAAGTTTGATACTTGATGATTGTTTTGAGATATGAGGATGGTGATATTAGAGTCATGCTAGTAGAGTAGTTGTGAATTTAAGAAATACTTGTGTTGAGGTTTGCAAGTCCCATAGCATGCACGTATGGTAACCGTTGTGTGACAAATTTGAAGCATAAGGTATTTCATTGAGTGTCATCCTTTGTGTGGAGGTCGGGGGCGCACGATGGTTAAATCCTACCAACCTCCCCCCTAGGAGCATGTGTGTAGTACTTTGTTTTGATGACTTGTAGATTTTTGCAATAAGTATCTGAGTTCTTTATGACTAATGTTGAGTCCATGGATTATACGCACTCTCACCCTTCCACCATTGCTAGCCTCTCTTGTACCGCGCAACTTTCGCCGGTACCATACACCCACCATATACCTTCCTCAAAACAGCCACCATACCTACCTATCATGGCATTTCTATAGCCATTCCGAGATATATTGCCATGCAACTTTCCACCGTTCCGTTTGTTATGACACACTTCATCATTGTCATATTGCCATGCATGATCATGTAGTTGACATCGTATTTGTGGCTAGGCCACCATGCATAATTTTTCATACATGTCACTCTTGATTCATTGCACATCCCGGTACATCGCCGGAGGCATTCATATAGAGTCATACTTTGTTCTAGTATCGAGTTGTAATATCAAGTTGTAAATCAATAGAAGTGTGATGATCACCAATTATTAGAGCATTGTCCCAAAGAAAGAAAAAGAAAAAAAAAAGAAAAAAAGAAGAAGGAAAGGCCAAAGAGAAAAAAGAAAGGCCAAAAAAAAAGGGACAATGCTACTATCTTTTTCCACACTTGTGCTTCAAAGTAGCACCATGTTCTTCATGATGGAGAGTCTCTTGTTTAGTCACTTTCATATACTAGTGGGAATTTTCATTATAGAACTTGGCTTGTATATTCCAACAATTGGCTTCCTCAAATGCTCTCGGTCTTCGTGTGCAAGCAAGTTGGATGCACACCCACTTAGTTTCTTTTGTTGAGCTTCCATATATTTGCAGCTCTAGTGCATCCATTGCATGACAATCCCTACTCACTCACATTGATATCCATTGATGGGCATCTCCATTGCCCATTGATACGCCTAGTTGATGTGAGACCATCTTCCTCTTTTTGTCTTCTCCACAACCACCACTCTATTCCACCTATAGTGCTATGTCCATGGCTCACGCTCATATATTGCGTGAAAGTTGAATGAGTTTGAAAAAATTAAAGTATGAAACAAGTGCTTGGCTGAAACCGGGGTTGTGCATGATTGAGATATTTTGTGTGACGAAGATGGAGCATAGCCTAACTATATGATTTTTTAGGGATGAACATTCTTTGGCCATGTTATTTTGAGAAGACATAATTGCTTTGTTAGTATGCTTGAAGTATTATTATTCTTATGTCAACCTGAACATTTATCTTGAATCTTTCGGATCTGAACATTCATGCCACAACAGAGAAAATTACATTGAGAATTATGTTAGTTAGCATTCCACATCAAAAATTCTGTTTTTATCATTTACCTACTCGAGGACGAGCATGAATTAAGTTTGGGGATGCTTGATACGTCTCCAATGTACCTATAATTTTTGATTGTTCCATGCTATTATATATATTCTGTTTTGGATGTTTAATGGGTTTTATTATGCACTTTTATATTATTTTTTGGGACTAACCTACTAACCCAAGGCCCAGTGCAGATTGCAGTTTTTTTGCCTATTTCAGAGTTTCGCAGAAAAGGAATATCAAACGGAGTCCAAACGGAATGAAACCTTCGTGAGAGTTATTTTTGGAACCATATCTTCATAGAAGACTTGGAGTACCCGCGAGGGAACGAAGGAGGTGGCCACGAGGGTCTAGGGTGCGCCCCCACCCTCATGGGCCCCCTCTGGCTCCCCTGATGCCCTCCGGAAAACATCGAGGCAACAGAGAAAACCCTAATTCCACCGCCGCAACCTTCTGTTCCCGTGAGATCCCATCTTGGGGCCTGTTCTGGAGCTCCGCCGGAGGGGGGATCTACCACGGAGTGCTTCTACATCAACATCATAGCCTCACCAATGAGTTGTGAGTAGTTTACCACAGACCTTCGGGTCCATAGTTATTATCTAGATGGCTTCTTCTCTCTTTTTGGATCTCAATACAAAGTTCTCCTCGATCTTCGAGGAGATCTATTCGATGTAATCTTTTTGCGGTGTGTTTGTCGAGATTAGATGAATTGTGGGTTTATGATCAAGATTATCTTTGAACAATATTCGATTCTTTTCTGAAATCTTTTATGTATGATTATAATATCCTTGCAAGTCTCTTCGAATTATTGGTTTGGTTTGGCCTACAAGATCTATAGTTCTTGCAATGGGAGAAGTGCTTTGCTTTGGGTTCAATCTTGCGGTGTCCTTTCCCAGTGACAGCAGGGGCAGCAAGGCACATATTGTATTGTTGCCATCGAGGATAAAAAGATGGGGTTTATATCATATTGCTTGAGTTTATCCCTCTACATCATGTCATCTTGCTTAAAGCATTACTCTGTTCTTATGAACTTAATACTCTAGATGCATGCTGGATAGCGGTCGATGTGTGGAGTAATAGTAGTAGATGCAGAATCGTTTCGGTCTACTTGTCACAGACGTGATGCCTATATATAATGATCATACCTAGATATTCTCATAACTATGTGCTTTTCTAATAATTGATCGACCGTAATTTGTTCACCCACCGTAGAATTTTGCTTTCATGAGAGAAGCCACTAGTGAAGCCTATGGCCCCCGGGTCTATCTTTATCATACTGCTTTACTTCAATCTCTCCTGCCGTTTCCTATTTGCTTTATTTACTTTCTGTTCTTGTATAAAAAACACCAAAAATATTATACTATCCTATCTATCAGATTATCAGATCTCACTTTCGTAAGTGACTATGAAGGGATGGACAACCCCTTATTGTGTTGGCTGCGAAGTTCTTATTTGTTTGTGCAGGTGCGAGGGACTCGCGCGTGGTCTCCTACTGGATTGATACCTTGGTTCTCAAGAACTGAGGGAAATACTTACGCTACTGTGCTGCATCACCCTTTCCTCTTCGAGGGAATACAACGCAAGCTCGAGAAGTAGCACACACTAACACAACCTTCAGAGGAAGTATTCCTAGCTGAGAAGCCCGGTGTTCGGGAAGCGTTAAGTTCGACGTAGTATTCGACACATCCGATAACTACAGGTCGGAGGAACTGCTCTTCCACATTGTTCCCTTCAATAGCGGATACCACGCCCTTTTAGGATGGGACGCTTTTTCACGCTTTCAAGCCATACCCCATTATGGTTACATGAAGCTTAAAATGTCAGTGCCCAATGGAGTAATCACATTAACAAGTGATCAGGATAGAGCACTCCGCGCAGAGAACAAAACGATATCTTTAGCCTTAGAGGCATTATCCGAAGCCCTCGTGGCTGAAGAATTAACTACCTTACGATCCACGGTGGACAAGGATGATGTAATCCTCGCCAAAAGATCGAAATCTATCTCCTTCAAGCCAGCAGATGAAATTATAAAATTCCAAGTGCACCCAACGGACCCTAATAAGATAGCGTCTATCGGGGCACATCTAGATCCGACGGTAGACAGCGCGTTACGCGCCTTCCTTCGGGAAAATTGGGATATATTTGCCAGGCACCCTTTAGATATGCCGGGAATCCCACGCAGGCTAGCCGAACACAACCTCAACATTGTCAAAGGGTTCAAACCAGTCAAGCAGTCACTGCGACGGTTTTCTGAACCCAAAAGACAAGCAATGTGAGAAGAGCTAGCCAAGCTATTGGAAGCTGGATTCATCAGAGAAATTAAACATCCGGACTGGCTAGCCAACTTAGTCATGGTGCCTAAGAAGGATAAATCCTGGTGCCTCTGCGTCGACTTTATAGACCTAACCAAGGCCTGCCCTAAGGATCCCTTTCCTTTGCCCCGCATTGATCAAATTATCGAGGCAACGGCCGGACACGACTCGTTGTGCTTCCTTGACGCTTACTCCGAATACCATCAGATAAATATGAAGGAATCCGATCAGACCGCAACGACATTTACACCCCGTACGGTCCTTTATGTTTCAACACCATGCCCTTTCGACTTAAAAACGCTGGCGCTACATATCAACGCATGATTCAAACATGCTTAGAAAGACAAATTGGCAAGACAGTGGAGGCATATGTTGATGACGTGGTCGTTAAGACTAAACACGTCGAAACCTTGGTGGAAGATCTCCGCCTTACGTTTGCTAACCTTCGAGAATACGGCATAAGGCTCAATCCGGAAAAAATGTGTTTTCAATGTCCCAGCCGGAAAGCTACTAGGGTTCATCGTGTCCCATAGAGGAATCAAAGCTAACCCAGCTAAAATTCGGGCCTTGTCAGAGGTCAAAACGCCAACCGATCTCAAACAAGTGCAAAAACTAGCAGGCTGCGTAGCGGCCTTGAGCCGCTTCATCTCCACGTTAGGAGAGAAAGCATTGCCACTTTATAGATTGCTACGACGCATTGACAACTTTGAATGGACGGAGGCGGCCACAGCTGGATTGGAAGAAATAAAAACTCTACTAGCGAGCAACCCAATCCTAGCCGCCCTTGGTGTTGGCGAACAAATGTTGCAGTATATATCAGCCACTCACCAGGTAGTGAGTGCCATGCTCGTCGTCGAACGAGCAGAAGAGGGACATAAGTTCCCCGTTCAAAAACCCGTATACTACATATCCGAGGTTCTCACACTGTGCAAATCACGGTACTCCCACTATCAGAAAATTTCATATGCGGTCTTCATGTCATCTCGGAAACTTCGACACTACTTTCAAGAGTGTTCGATCACAGTGGCATCTGAAGTACCACTTAACGATATTATTAACAATAAAGACGCCACTGGACGCATAGCCAAATGGTCCATCAAGCTCTTACCGTTCGAAATATCATATAAGCCACGCCAGACTATTAAATCCCAGGTGTTGGCTGACTTTGTCGCAGAATGGACCGAAGCCGAACTCCCTAAAGAGTACGGCTCATATTCCCACTGGACAATGTACTTCGACGGTTCCAAAATGCTAGCCGGATTGGGGGCCGGCATAATATTGATATCTCCAAGTGGGCATACAGTCTGATACGTACTACAAATTATGTACACGGACTCGAACAATGTGGCCAAATATGAGGCACTATTGCATGGTCTCCGCCTAGCTGTATCCATGGGCATACAACGCCTCGAGGTACGCGGAGACTCAAACCTCGCTATCTCCCAAATAAACGGAGATTTTGATGCAAAGGATTAAAAAATGGCAGCTTATCGCAATGCCATATTGAAAATATCAGCTCGATTTGAGGGGTTGGAATTCCATCATGTAGCCCGGGAATATAACCAGGATGCGGATGTACTCGGTCGTATGGGTGCTAAACGCGACCCAGTCCCGCCTAATACCTTCGTGGAAAGGCTGTTTAAGCCATCAGTAACATGGCAGGACGCGAGCGGCGATACTGATTCGGATCCGAACACACCCTGGCCGAACTTAACCGAGCCGTCATCACAGACTCAGACATGGAGATAACTTCTTCAGCTCATGAGATCATGGCTGTCATAGCCCCCTGGACAGAGCCCTTCTTAGCCTACCTTAATAGACAGGAGCTCCCCGATGACCAAAATGAGGCCCGCCGCATAGTCTGGCGTTCTAAAGCCTACAAAGTTCACGAAGGTGAACTATACAAGAAAAGCACAACCGGTGTTTTCCAAAGGTGCATCTCCGAAGAGGAGGGAAGGCAAACTCTCACTGAAATACACGCTGGAAGGGGTGGCCACCACGTCGTAGCTCGGGCGCTCGTGGGCAAAGCTTTTCGAGCTGGCTTTTTCTGGCCCACTGCCCGAGCAGATGCCCAGACCCTAGTCCAACATTGTGTTGGCTGCTAGCTCTTTGCAAATCAAAGTCACATGCCTCCCACCGCTTTGAGAACAATCCTCATTACTTGGCCTTTTGCGGTCTAGGGGCTTGATATGGTCGGACCTCTTAAAGGGGGAAGCCATAAAAAGAAATACTTTCTGGCGATGGTAGATAAATTCACTAAATGGATAGAAGCCAAGCCAGTAAAAACAGCTGAGGCAGGGCCGGTGAGTACACCGTTATGGTGTCCCGCACAGTATTATCACAGATAATGGCACCAACTTTACAGCCGACGAGGTAAAAAAGTGGTGCGCAAAGTTAGGTATTAAACTTGATTATGCTTCCGTGTACCATCCTCAAATAAACGGTCAAGTCAAAAGAGCCAATGGTCTGATAATGATAAGAATTAAACCCAGACTAGAGCACTCCCTACGGGAGTCTGATAAACACTGGGTCGAAGATCTTGACTCCGGACTCTGGGGGCTGCGGACCACACCTAATCGGACGACCGGATACACAACTTTCTTCATGGTGTACGGCGCAGAGGTTGTTCTGCCCTGTGACATTATTTATGACTCACCCCAAGTGCGCATGTACGAGGAGAGAGAAGCCGAGCTAGATCGGCAGGATGACCTAGATGGACTTGAAGAGGAGCGTGATACAGCGCAGGCCCGTTCCGCATTTTATTAACAACAGGCCAGGCGATACCAGAGCAGAGAAGTGCGGGCCAAGACATAGAATGTAGGCGAACTCGTTTTACGCCTCCCGAAGAATAAGAAGGACAAGCTCAAACCAAAATGGGAGGGCCCCTTCATTATCGACGAAGTACTCACCGGTGGAGCCTATCGCCTTCGGAATGTGCAAGACAACCGCCTTGATCCGAACACCTGGAATGCTGCCAGGCTCCGACGATTCTATGGATAGTTCGATAGCAATTTTTTCCTCCTTTTAAGTTAGGTCTTGTTTCTTATCTTTTATTTTTCTCCCCTTCCCTTTTTACTCTTTCTCTCATTGGTAAGTATTCGGCTCACCCGAACTTGCACAGGATAAGTACATCTTTGAATGTATCTACCTCAAATATAGTTGGGGGCTTCTTTGACGAAGCCCATTACCGAAAAGCTTCTTGCTTATAATGTCGTCTGTTGTTTACAATCCTTCCTTGCCATTATATGCACCAATATGACTTAAGTTTTGGCCAAGCTGTGTTGCCTGGCTCCTATGCTTACCCCTACGTTCCCGATTGTTCGACTAGGGTGTAAAGGGAGCACCTCTACGATTGTTACAACCGGTTAATCCGGACATGTACCTCGGACTGGGAGAAGCCGAAAGCTAGCACTCTTAAGGGTATAATCTGTCGACGGATACTCGACATATCGCTTTTTAACGCATACATTTTAAACTATCACAGGATATGACATCCTACAATCCTTTTTTACGGGATCAAAATCCTAGGCCTGCACATGTACGCATGCCGACCCAGGGAAAGGAACCCTTAACGGAACTATTCTCTCTGGAAGATGTTTCTTACGTTAAATAGTAATATAACATAACTCCCCGAAAACAGTTTGTCAGTTCAAGCAATTATGACCGGATTGCCTGGTTTCCGAACATACCAAGTGTTTACCACAGGTGTAGTATTCGGAAGCACTCCACCCTTTGGGTTTATGGAGGTTAAAGCGGAAGGTCGGCCATGACAATATTTTTATAATTTCGGCCAGAGATAAGTTTGATGTTAAAGTACATTGATACATAGAATCAAGCGACTACTCTTTCTCTATTCCCGCTATAAGGTTGTCTAGTCTACAATCCTGTTGGGAAAACTTGGCAACTGTCTCCACTTGGTCATACACCAAGCTCACGGGGATTTCTTGTCCATCCGATCCTCGAGGTCCCACGCGGGCCATATGATTCGGATAGAGACGGTTGTAACGTGTCTTCACCATGGCCCAGGCTTCCCGAGCACTCATGCGACATGCTAACACTTTCCATAGTTCGAAGCGGCGTCGAGCCCCTTTGAACAAGTCCACCAAGTCCTCGATAGTTTCTGGAGGGGAATCGCCCGACCATAAAGCCTTGGCCATATTCTTCATGGCCTTCTGAGCCCGCTTGTGTAATCTGGAAAGCTCTTGCAGCACGTCACCCTCAAAACCAGACACTTCCCTTTCGGGCTGCCCAGTTAACAAACCTGCAGGAATAGTTTTATGAAAAACTCTCAAAATAAGGGACTATAAGGAGAGATAGGTATCAGGGACATACTGAATATGCCGCCTTTTAGCCTCCGGTTCTCTTCCATGGCATTTGAGAGTTGGGCTCTTATGTCATTTAGCTCCTCTTCCAGCCTGACATTTTTATCCTGCGCTTGGTTTCTTTTATCTATGGCTTGCGTCAATACACGCTTACCAGCAGTTGTTTCCCCTTCGGCATATTTTTTGTCCGCTGGCGCAGCCCTTAGCTCCTTCTCCCATTGGTCAGTCGGCCCCGTTGATGTATTACAATCAGTATGTACTTAAATACTAGTGATCAGGACAAATATCATATTATCCGGACACCATTGTCCTTACCACCAGTATCTTTTCCAGATTTCTTTGAATTTTCCAATTCGGTGGTGACAGTCGTCAGCTGGGTCCGGCACTCTTCCAGCTCCTTGGATAAGATGTTATTCTTTTCTTGGAGAACCTGCAAAAACACAACGATCCTCAAATCAGTTGGACCAACTACTTTAAATCTCGGGGGCTACTGGCTTGGAAACATCAAAATTTACACTTACCCACATATCTTTTGAAAGGTGGTGAGTGGCTCTAGCGAGTCCGTCTTGATCGGCTCGGATATAAGCATCTGCAGAACTGAGGGCGTTAAACGCCTCCTCAGTAAAAGCTGGGTCACGCATGGCTGCTTTTCGCCGCCGGTGAACCATCGTGACCTCCACTTTGGAATTAGTGACCGAAATTTCATCTGAATCCTCTTGAAGGGGACAATCTGGCGCTGAATCCGCATTAACACTTGTCCTCGTAGATGGGCCGGATGCCGGATTGGCTGGATCTTGATCTGCAGGATTTCCGGAAACAGTTCGGTGTGTGTTCCTCCTAAAAGGAAAAACAAGGTGGAAAGTTGTAATACCGGCTTCACCACCCAGCATGTGTTAAAACAAACATACCTCTTTGAAGGCTCGGTGGTGTTCGTGGTCCTCTTTCGCTTCAAGGCTTCACCCGATGCCAGTGTCACCCTCTGGGATGACGATCTTCGCACAGCTCGATGCGTGGAGCGCCGACCCTTTTGAGCATGGAAAAGTGCGGTGGGGAAGACGCACTGTCAATCTTCTCTTTGAGGAGGTATGTCCTGGGTACTTACGTGAGAAGAAGGAATGAGGCCAGGGTAATCGGCTACAATAGCCACCACGGCGCCGTCACGACAGGCTTGATAGAAGACTCCGTCTTCTAGCTCTATTCCTATGTCCGGATCTTCATTGTATCCGGGGCCTGCATTTCGAAATTGGTCCTCTGGCTGTGGGGCGGGACTATTAATCCCCTCGACCACCTTCCTCCACTCCTGTCGGGAAAAGCCGAATTCAGTTCGGTCAATACATCATAACAATGAAAAAATGGGCGAATATAGCGGTCAAGAGAAAGACTTACCCAGTCAGGAGTACTGTACATAGAAAAACCCTCCCGGCACTTCAAGCGAAGAAAGTCTTGCTTCTCTCCTTTGTAAAGACCTTGTAGGATGGCGGCTAGAGCGGCAGGGTCGTCCGGACCCAGGTGTAAGCACCGTGAGGCATCATTCAGGCCATTGTAATGCCCCATAAGAAATCCTCTAGCTTGGAGCGGCTGCATGCATCACTTTATTGAAATCGCCATCACCTCAATTATTGATAGCCCCAAACTAGCAAGCAATCTGATCTTGTCGGCCAGTATGTTGACCTTCACACTCTCTTCTTCTAAGGGACTGCGGGGACACCAGTTGAAAAGCTTCTTTGGAGGAGAGTTGGAATATTTGGGGAGGCCTTGCCGAACTGGATCCGGCAGGGCAACGTCCTCAATGTAAAACCACTCTGAAGGCCACTCTTTGGATGCCTTCTTTGGAGTGCCGGACAGATAGCCTGTCCCTGCTATGCGCCATACTTCAGCGCCACCAACTTCAAATATGGATCCCTCCTCGGAGCGAGGGACAAGGCAGAAGAACTTCCGCCACAGCTCAAAGTGAGGCTCGCAGCCCCGGAATAGTTCGCATAAAGCGAGGAATCCCGCAACATGCAGGATGGACTCCGGCGTGAGATCATGCAATTGAAGACCATAGAACTCTAGGAGCCTCCTAAGGAAGGGATGGATGGGAAAACCTACGCATCTTCGAAGGAAGGGGGCAAAGCATACCCGCTCTCCATCAGAGGGGTTGGGAAAGCTCACTGCCAAGGCTTGATTGTCGATGGAAGTTAATCCGGCCCGGACGGGGACTAGATCCTCGGGAGGGAGATATCCCTACGCTTGAAGCTTTCTTAGATGCGCATGGGATACATAACAACTTTTCCAATCACCCGCTCGAGGGCCATGACGGCACGTGGAAGAGCTGGGAGCATCGACCATATTTGTAGATCTTTTGCAGGCACTAGGGATTATTCCGCGTGGAATGGAATAGAATGGCATCTGAGATCTAGTCTCTTTATATAGGAACCTTCCCTACATAGTCAAGGGTGTAATTACAAAAATACCCAAACGGTTCGCATTCGTTGGACACGTGGAGGCAAAGGCGACGACAACGAGGAATCGACGGAGTACAATATTAAAAGAAGCCGAACTATCATCCAGAAGGACTCACCTTGCAAGACCGAAGACATGAAGCCGGACACAATCTCGTCCTTGAAGGCAAATCCGAGGGCTACTGAGGGAGTCCCGTATTTAGGGGTCCTCAGGCATCCGGGTCGATGAAGCTGGGTCATATTGATGGGACACGAAAGTATAAGCAGAAGACTCTCCCCCGTATCCAGTCAGGACTCCTATGTGCGTAGAAAGGCAAGCGTAGTGTCGGGATGTATCTATTACTTCCTCCCCAAGTCACCTTTGTAACCCTAGGCCCCCTCTGGAGTGTATATAAGCCAGAGGGTTTAGTCCGTAGAGGCTAACATCAGAATCATAACATCCTCATAGGCTAGGCTTTAGGGTTTAACCATTACGATCTCGAGGTAGATCAACTCTTGTAACACATATTCATCAAGATCAATCAAGCAGGAAGTAGGGTATTACCTCGATCAAGAGGGCCTGAACCTGGGTAAACATCGTGTCCCCAGTCTCGTATTACCATCGATCCTTTAGATCATAGCTTGGGCCCCCTACCCGACATCTGCTAGTTTTGACACCGGCAGGAGTAATTCTAACACCTTTTCTCTCATAATATGCAAGGTTCACGCAAAGAGGGAGAATTCCGGCAGCTGGAAATCTGGACCTGGAAAAGCTACGTTAGGCCACCTATTCAGCACAACGCCAAACAAGCTGAAACTTCACTAGGATTTTTATGGAATACATAAGAAATACTGGAGCAAATAACCACATGAGGAGGGCCACCTGGTGAGCACAAGACACAAGGGCGCGCCTGGCCCCCCAGGCGCGCCCTAGTGGGTTGTGCTCAGCCCAGCCCACCTCCAGTGCCCATCTCCTGGTATATAAGTCATTTTGACCTAGAAAATATGAGGAGAGTACTTTCGGGATGGAGCACCGCCGTCTCGAGGCGGAACTTGGGTAGGAGCACTTTTTCCCTCCGACGGAGCGATTCCACCAGGGGAACTTCCCTCCCGGAGGGGGAAATCATCGCCATCATCATCACCAACAACTCTCCCATCTTGGTAAGGGCAATCTCCATCAATATCTTCAACAATACCATCACCTCTCAAACCCTAGTTCATCTCTTGTGTTCAATATGTGTACCAGAACTATAGATTGGTGCTTGTGGGTGACTAGTAGTGTTGATTACATCTTGTAGTTGATTACTATATGGTTTATTTGGTGGAAGATTATATGTTCAGATCCATTATGCTATTTAATACCCCTCTGATCTTGAGCATGATTATTATTTGTGAGTAGTTACTTTTTGTTCTTGAGGTCACGGGAGAAATCATGTTGCAAGTAATCATGTGAACTTGATATGTGTTCCATATTTTGATAGTATGTATGTTGTGATTCCCTTAGTGGTTTCATGTGAACGTCGACTACATGACACTTCACCATATTTATTAGATGATGGGTTGCGAGAGTGACATAAGTTTAAACCCTAGTTTATGTGCTATTCCGTAAGGGACCGATTGGATTCAAAAGTTTAATGCTATGGTTAGAATATATTCTTTATACTTTTCTCGTAGTTGCGGATGCTTGCGAGGGGGTTAATCATAAGTAGGAGGTTTGTACAAGTAAGTACAACACCTAAGCATCAGTCCACCCACATACCAAATTATCAAAGTAGCGAACACGAATCGAATTGACATGATGAAAGTGACTAGATGAAATTCCCATGTACCCTCAACAACGTTTTGCTTAATATAAGATACCTTTTTGGCCTATCCTTTGACTCAAAAGGATTGGGTTACCTTGCTGCACTTTTGTTACTACTATCGTTACTTGCTCATTACAAATTATCTTGCTATCAAACTACTATGTTACATACAATTTCAACACTTGCAGACATTACCTTGCTGAAAACCACTTGTCATTTCCTTCTGCTCCTCGTTGGGTTCGACACTCTTACTTATCAAAAAGGCTAAAATTGATCCCATATACTTGTGGGTCATCATGAAGCTACTTGTGGACTTCCGGACCCCTCCAGAATCGTCCAGAACCTTTTGGAAGCTTCCCGGTACAGTACCGAGAAAACCGCACCTTTTTCCGAAACCCAAAATATGACTTCCCATATGTAAATCTTTACCTCTCGACCATTTCGAGACTCCTCGTGACATCCGGTATCTCATCCAGGACTCCGAACAACATTTGGTTACCACTCATCAAATATCCCAATACCACTCTAGCGTCAAGGAACGTTAAGCGTGCGACCCTGCGGGTTCGGTAATTATGTAGTCATGACCGAGACATCTCTTCGGTCAATAACCAATAGAGGACCTGGATGCCCATATTTATTCCTACATATTCCACGAAGATATTTTATCGTTGAACCTCTATGACAACATACGTAATTCCATTTATCTATCGGTATGTTACTTGCCCAAGATTCGATCATCGGTATCTCTATACCTAATTCAATCTCGTTACCGGCAAGTCTCTTTACTCGTTCCGTCATACATCATCTTGTAACTAACTCCTTAGTCACTTTTCTTGGAAGTTTCTTGTGATGTTGTATTACCGAGAGTGCCCAGAGATACCTCTTCATCACATGGAGTGACAAATCCCAGTCTCGATTCGTGCCAACCCAACAGACACCTTCGGAGATACCTGTAGAGCATCTTTAAGATCACCCAGTTACGTTGTGACATTTGATAGCACACAAGGTATTCCTCCGGTATCCGGGAGTTGCATGATCTCATGGTCGAAGAAACGTTTATTTGGCATTAAAAAAGCAATAGCAGTAAACTGAACGATCATATGCTATGCTAACGGTTGGGTCTTCACATCATTTTCCTAATGATGTGATGCCGTTATCAAATCACAACTCATGTCTATGGTTAGGAAACCTTAACCATCTTTGATCAACGAGCTAGTCTAGTAGAGGCTCACTAGGGACACAATATTTGTTTATGTATCCACACATGTATTTAAGTTTCCGGTCAACACAATTCTAGCATGAATAATAAACCTTTATCATGATTAAGGAAATATAATAATAACTAGTTTATTATTTCCTCTAGGGCATATTTCCATCAAGGTGTTGCTTAATGATCCGGTTGCTCAAGTGCTTAGTGATATTGCTCCAAAACGCTCAGCCATTTTCTCCATCCAAATAAGTCAAAACCCTAAACTCCAACTCGACCACACCGATACTTTGAACCCCGACCCACCGAGTTCACTTGACATGGACATTGCCAGAAACCCGAGCAGTTTGGTCCGACCGATACGGATCTTGGTCTCACCTAGATGGCCTTGCCAGTGTTCTGTGATTAGTTGCATTTATTTTGGTCTCACCAAGTTCATGCAATCGGTCCCACCGAGTTGGCTTGCCAGATTCTCTGTGTACCCATTATTCACTTCAGTCTCATCGAGTTGATACAATTGGTCCCACCGAGATGAAGTTTTCCCTAAGCCCTAGCACATCGATCTCACCGAGTTTTTCCAGTCGGTCCCACCGAGATTCCTAATGTTCACCTATTTGAACCAATCGGTGCCACTGAGTTCATCTATTCGGTCTCACCGATTTGGGTCAAATGTGTGTGGTTTTTTGTGTGGAGGCTATATATACCCCTCCACCCCCTCTTCATTTGTAAGAGAGCCATCAGAACATGCCTACACTTCCACCATTCATTTTCTGAGAGAGAACCACCTACTCATGCGTTGAGATCAAGACATTCCAATCCTACCACAAGAATCTTGATTTCTAGCCTTCCCCGCGTTACTTTTCACTCAAATCTTCTTTCCACCATATCCAAATCTATGAGAGAGAGAGTTGAGTGTTGGGGAGATGATCATTTGAAGCACAAGAGCAAGGATTTCATCATCAACACACCGTCTATTACCTTTTGGAGAGTGGTGTCTCCTAGATCGGTAAGGTGTCGCTTGGGAGCCACCGTCAAGAGGTGTGGAATTGAACCAAGAAGTTTGTAAGGGCAAGGAGATCGCCTACTTCATGAATATCTACCCGAGTGAGGCAAGTCCTTCGTAGACAATGGCCATGGTGGGATAGAGAAGGTTGCTTCTTTGTGGACCCTCCATGGGTGGAGCCCTCCTTTGACTCGTGCAACCGTTACCCTTTGTGGGTTGAAGTCTCCGTCGACGTGGACATACAATAGCACCACCTATCGGAACTACGCCAAAAATCTCCGTGTCTCCATTGCGTTTGCTATCTCCAAACCCTACCTTTTACCTTCATGTGCTATGTTCTACTTGGCGTGGTTCCAAGCCTGATAGTACGAGTAGGGGGTACGAATGGGGAGGCAAGGCCCTATCTATGGTGAAGTTGTACACGAGGTGTTTTACGAGTTCAGGCCCTTCTCGGAGGAAGTAACAACCCTACGTCTCGGTGCCCGGAGGCGGTCGACCTGATATGTGTATACGTGAGTTACAGGCATGCGAACCCTTGTGCAGGAGGAGGGGGTGGCTTATATAGTGTGCCAGGACCCCAACCATGCTCCAAGTTACCAAGGGTTCAATGTACATTAAGGCAGGCGTTACTGATAACGCCTACAGTAAAGAGTAATTAAGACATTCACTATGGCGAGTAAATACCAGACCGTTATTGTCCTAAGGGACCTTTGACCTTCGGGGGTCGAGTGCCTTGGATTGGTCGAGTGGTCTTGAGTTGTCTTGTAGGTGCTATTCAGTCGAGTGGGACGTCCTCTTGGGCCGTCTCGGTCGACTGACTTTGTCATCATAGGTTTTGTCTTTTGATCTTCTGGGGTAGTGACCTTGGGTGGGGTACCTCGGTCAGGCCTGTGACCCTACCCTAGGTCTGTAACCTCGTCAGTAGCCCCCGAATGGATTGAGGCTTGAGCAGGAGAGAGTGCTGAGGAAAGCCCCTGTTCTGGCTCGACGCCCCTGGGGTAGTTTTCTCTGAGCCCGCGGAATAGGCTGTCCTCCCCAATCTTGTCTTGGTCGCCTTGATCGATTCTGGAACCATCGAGTGTGTTGGTTGCGTCTTCCATCGACTGAACTTCGCGCTAGGCATCGGGTGCCGTTGGCGTGCGCAGTTGTCGGCGGGGTTGGTTGCTCTTTGGTCGCCGGATTCCACGGTGTTTCGAAATTTGGGGAAGCGCGCGGGGCGGAACGTGCCGCAATAATCGGACGGATATGCTCGAGACGCCTCTATCCTCACGCCACCTTTTTCGACACGTATCGCGTCTGCGTCGGTTGCGGGATTTGATAAGATCGCTCGGGGCCACCGGTCAGCCACTCGAATGGGGCGCTATAAGTCTGCGCCGAGCCCGAAGCGGGGGTACTGTGTGCCCGTCCTTTGCTCTTTCGCCTCTGCCTCTCTGCCGTGCCTCTGCTCCTTCTCGCATTTCTCCACAGCAACCGTCGGCTCGTGTGCCATGAGCAGGGACAAGACCGCAGCGATGGAGTGATCGAAGAAGGCGGCGACGGGGAAGGGGAGGCGGTCCGGTCGTAGCGGATCGTCGTCGAGGTCCGGGCTCCCTCCTGGTTGGATCCAGGGGGATTGGATCCGGTCCACCGTCACAGCGGAGGATCTGGAGGAGTTGGAGGAGGAGGGACTGGTCGCCCACGGCTCCTGGCGGGTGTCGGAGGGCGAGCTCGAGCCCCGGCCAAGGGAGAGCGAGTGCGTCCTTCACGCGACCCACGTCGACCGAGGTTTCTCCATGCCTCCGCACCCCTTTTTTCGTGCTTTGTTGATTTTCTTTAGCGCCCAGCTGCATTACTTCACGCCCAACTCTATCGCTTTCCTTGCCGCGTTCATCTCCATGTGCGAGAACTTCCTCGGCTGCCGGCCGCATTGGGGTTTGTTCAAGCACATCTTTACTTGCCGCTCGCAAACCGTCAAGAAGGCGAACCCGAGTGACGATAAGACGCACGTCCTGCAGGCGTGCGGCGGGCTCGGCATCCAACTCAGGAATAGGAGTGCTTTTCCCCCTATGATCCTTCCGGAGTCGATTCGGGGCTGGCAATCGACTTGGTTCTACTGCAGGGATAGTCCGACCCCGAGTCAGTCGACTGGTCTCCCTCCTTTCTCTCTTGGTCAAGCCAGTCAGCCTCCTTCAATGATCGTGGGTAAAGCCGAGAGGGCCGAATTGAACATGTTGGTGGAGCGGGTCGTCCAGTTGGTCCACGAGGGAGTAACAGGGTTGGATCTGCTAGAGGTGTACCTCACGCGGAGGATCCAGCCACTCCAGGCTCGGGACCACCCGATGTGGTTGTACTCCGGCACCGACGACTCGTCGCGAGTCCACCCGGAGGCGGCCGACGTGAAGTACGTGGCGCAGTGCCTGAAGTGCGTCATGGGAAACAAAGACAACCCCAGGGGGTCCGGGAGGGTCCTCCCATTCGACGCGGACCATCTGCCTGACAAGGTTTGTCTTCGGCTCCCGAGTGGTGTTCCTGCTATTGGCTTGTAATTGTCTTGACGAGTCCGACTGATGTTTGACTAATCTTCCTTTTCTGCAGATTTATACTGAAATGTACTCGCTGCCCAACGGGGATCTGGTCCAGGAGGGCGAGGAGGGCGTGGGCGACGCCTCCGAGTGGAAATCAGAGGAGGAGACCGAAGAGGAGAGCGAGGACTACAGCAGCGGGGAGGAGGTCGAGTCACCTCTCCGTGATGAGAAGCGGTCCAAGGGGAAGCACGGCCCAGGGGCTGTGCGCCCACGGACAGGTCCCTCTAGCTCCCAAATGCCCAAGCGCGCTCGCACGGCCACTCCCGACCCATCTGAGAAGGCGCCCAAGCATCCCAAGGTTATCACCGCTAAGCCCCGGAAGGCTCTGCCCAACATTAAGGTGGATGTTCCCATCGCCTCCACGTAAGTACCATTCAGTTTTGTTCCTTTCTGCCTTTCGGAGGTCGACCATGTCTTTGTCGACTCATCTTTGAGTGGATTCTTCAGTGCTGCCGCCTCCACGACCTCGATGGACATTGACAAAGGTCGGGACGAAGAGGAGACCGCATATGCCGCAACATCCCGCGCATGTGTGAGTTGTAGATCGTGTCTTACTTTTCATCGGCTAGGGATGACGGTCGACTGAACTTCACTATTATTTGTTTTGAAGTGCCGCACCACGTCATGGAGCTCCCAGATGACGATGATGATGATTAGGAGCGCTTGGGAGGGGCTCGACGACGCGCAGGGAAGAAGGGCCGGAAGGCGCCTTCTGGCCCGGAGACCCAGCAACAAGAAGGTGCGGTGCGGGCCACGGTCTCCTTCGCCATCCCCGCGTCGACTAAACGCCCTGCTTCGTCAGCTGGAGGGGCCGTCGACCCAGCGCTTGTCCCAACTGTCGACCCAGCGCCTCCTCCAGCCGTCGACCCAGCGCCTGCTCCGGCCGTCGACCCAGCGCCTGCTCCGGCCGTCGACCCAGCGCCTGCTCCGGCGTCCGTCCTCTCCTCCTCCAATCGCCTCCCGGAGGATCCCGTGGGTGCAGCTCAAGAAGCTGTTCGCCAGGCGGGGTTGATGATGGAGAAGACGAAGGCGGCGTACGAGGCCAGCATGGCTGCTTATGACGCTAGTTCTGCTCTTCGGGCCAACGTCCAGGTTTGTTTTCTCCACTGGTTTGGCTTGCTGTGCTGGACTAGTCTTTGGTTTTGAAAAAATCTGCTGCTTTGTTCGTAAGATGATGTCCCACCCACTGGGTGTGAGTCTTGATGTGTTTGCTTTCAACTTCCCTTGAATTCGAGTGAGACTGATCTTGGTCGAGTGAGAACCGGTGGGGGCACGCTCAGTGCACCCACTGGGTGTAGTCCCCGAGACCGTGGTCGACTGCTGGCAATCGGCCATGGTCTGACGATAGAACTTTTCTTCCTTGTCTTTTTTTTGAGCTCGAGCCAGACTGATCTTGGCCGAGTGAGAACCAGTGGGGGCACGCTCAGTGCACCCACTGGGTGTAGTCCCCGAGACTGCGGTTGAGTGTTTGACTCGACTGTAGTCTTAGAATCTTGTTTTGTTCTGTTGATGCAGAAATCTTGCGAGTTTGGGGCCAAATTTGTAGACCTTGAGAAGAAGCAGATCCAGCTCAATCTTGACTTGCAGCTGGCTCGGGACCACCTGAAGAAGACGCGGGATGATGCGGCCGGTAACTAACGCTAACCATTTGTCTACTGACTTTTGATAAATATGCATTGTGTTTCCTCATGTTCATCTGTCCAGTGATGTCTTTGGTAGGTCAACTGAAAGCGGCCTTGGAGCAAAAAGATCTCGACTTGGCGGCGGCGCAGCAGGCGGCTCAAGAGAAGGCAGAACTAGCGGCGCAGAAGCTGGCCTCCGTAGGCGCGCTCGAGGCGGAGATCACCAGGCTGAGGGGCTCGCTTGACGCAGCTAACCAAGAGGTGGCTCAACTGAAGAATGCCAAGAGTGCCCTGAACGACAAGTACGAGGCTCTCTTCCAGAAGAGGATTGATCTTGAGGCTTATCTAGGCGACCTTACCAAGAAGTGGTACCTCGTGCTCGAAGGTATGTCTCTTTGGCTCAGGCTAAGTTGGATCGGTCGACCCATGTTTTGTTTGCTGACTCGACATATTTTCTGTGGTGCAGAATTCTGCCGCAACTTCGAAGAAGAGACTGGGCGGGTCAAGCCCGGCCTAGACCCAGCCAATTCTATCGTCAAGGACGAGGTTGCCATGAACATCTTGAGGCTGGAGTCCCGTCTTACTGCTGCAACGGATTATCTGGGACGGCTGAAAGCGGCGATGGCCCGGATCGACACCGTGCTCTGGAGGGGAGTCGTGCAGGAGAACGACCTCGAGTCTTTGATGACTCGACTCAATGAGATCCCCAGCCGAGTGCAGGAGTGGAAGAAGTCGTCCGCCCCGGGTGGAGCCGACGTGGCGCTGTCCTTGGTCCGCGTGCACTGCAAGGAGGTGAAAGAGAGAAGGCTCGCGGCGCTCAAGGTTGCCAATATGAAGGAGCTCCAATTCCAGTCGTTCATGGAGACCTTCTTGGAAGCCGCCACCCGCATCGCCGATGGGATCGACCTGGACCAGTTTGTTGCACCTACGAGTCCGCCTCCTCCTGAGGAATGAGTGAACTTTGATACTTTAATCCAATTTGCCTCGGAATGCCGAGTGATCTTGTAATCGTTAAACTTCGGTGGGCCCGTAGCCCAGGTACTCTTGCCCGAATCTTGCGGGACTTTTATATGGATTCGATTCCTTGGCTTGTGACTCTTTTTTGATCGCTTGAATCTTTGAGTCGACGTCTTGATGGCGATGTTGTACTTGTGGCGGAGCTCGGAGGACCGTAGCTAAGCCTCCGAGTGAGAGGGCTGCTCTTCACTTGGAGCGAGCGTTTATAACTTAGGCGAGTCACGGGCCGCAGCTAAGCCCCCGAGTGAGAGGATTGCTCTTCACTCGGAGTGGGTGTTTGTAACTTAGGCGATTCCAAGCTACGTTGTATTTGTGGTGGAGCTTGGAAGACAGAGCCACATTATACTTATGACGCAGCTCGGAGGACCGCAGCTAAGCCCTCGAGTGAGAGGGTTGCTCTTTCACTCGGAGTGGATGTTTGTAACTTAGGCGATTCCAAGCTACGTTGTATTTGTGGCGGAGCTCGGAAGACAGAGCCACATTATACTTACGACGCAGCTCGGAGGACCGCAGCTAAGCCCCCGAGTGAGAGGGTTTC
>LR738713.1:479863634-479925114 GCA_902687465.1 Secale cereale
GGGTTCGCGGCTAAGCCCCCGAGTGAGAGGGTTGCTCTTCACTCGGAGTGGATGTTTGTAACTTAGGCGATTCCAAGCTACGTTGTATTTGTGACGAAGCTCGGAAGACAGGGCCACATTATACTTAAGACGCAGCTCGGAGGACCGCAGCTAAGCCCCCGAGTGAGAGGGTTTCTCTTCACTTGGAGTGAGCGTTTGTAACTTAGGCAAATCGGGTTCGCGGCTAAGCCCCCGAGTGAGAGGGTTGCTCTTCACTCGGAGTAAATTTTTTTTTTTTGAAACTTAGGCGAATCGGGTTCGCGGCTAAGCACCCACTGGGGGATTTGGGAGATCAGCGTTTTCAGAAAGCATCAATTATTAAAGGACTGCTGTGAACTTGTCTTTGAAACAAAAAATATTTATTACAACTCGACTGTCGAGTGTCTCAACTGTAGAAGCGGCGGAGCAGGTCCGCGTTCCACGAATGAGGTTCGTCTTTCTTCTTGGCGACATTGTAGAGCTGGTACGCTCCGTTGTGCAACACCTTGGTGATGATGAACGGGCCTTCCCAGGCCGGGGCGAACTTGTGTGGTCGTTTCTGATGCACTCGAAGGACCAGGTCTCCTTCCTGAAATGCTCGGCTTCGGACTTTGCGAGCATGGAATCGACGCAGGTCTTGCTGATAGATGGTCGACCGGATCAAGGCCATCTATCGTTCCTCTTCCAAAAGGTCGACTGCATCCTGACGAGCCTGCTCAGCCTCAGCTTCGGAGAAGAGTTCCACTCTGGGGGCGTTGTGCAGCAAGTCGCTCGGCAACACAGCTTCGGCTCCATAGACCATGAAGAAAGGGGTATGGCCAGTCGACCGGTTTGGAGTTTTCCTCAAACCCCACAGGACAGATGGTAGTTCGGTTACCCAAGCCCCAGTGGCATGCTTAAAATCACGCATGAGCCGTGGCTTTAGGCCTTGGAGAATCAAACCATTTGCTCTTTTTGCCTGTCCGTTCGACTGCGGATGTGCCACGGAGGCGTAGTCGACTCGAGTTCCTTGAGAAGCACAGAAAGCTTTGAATTCATCCGAGTCATAGTTGGAGCCGTTGTCTGTGATGATGCTGTGGGGAACTCCATATCTGAATATCAATTCCCTGATGAAGCTGATGGCAGTGGTCGACTCGAGGTTCTTGATGGGCTTGGCCTCAATCCATTTGGTGAACTTGTCGACCGCCACGAGTAGGTGGGTGAATCCGCTTCTGCCCGTTCTGAAGGGGTCGACCATGTCCAAGCCCTAAACGGTGAAAGGCCAGACTAGTGGAATGGTCTTCAAGGCAGACGTCGGCTTGTGGGACATGTTGGAGTAGAACTGGCAACCTGCGCACTTGTCCACAATATCCTTGGCCATTTCGTTGGCACGGGGCCAGTAAAACCCGGCTCGATATGCTTTGGCCACTATAGTCCGAGAGGAAGCGTGGTGGCCACAAGTTCCTGAGTGAATCTCATCCAGGATCAATCGACCTTCCTCTGGAGTGATGCAGCGCTGAGCGACTCCGGTGACGCTTTCTCTGTAGAGTTGACCCTGAATGACAGTGAACGCCTTGGATCGGCGGACAATCTGGCGCGCTTCCTCCTCATCTTCCGGGAGTTCTTGCCTGAGCAGATATGATATGTATGGCACAGTCCAGTCTGGCGTAATCACTAGGACCTCCATGATCAGGTCGACCACCGCAGGTACTTCGACTTCAGTCGGATCTGATGCACTGACTGGCTGCGGGGGCTCTTCCGTGAAGGGGTCTTCTTTGACAGATGGGGTGTGCAGATGTTCCAGGAACACATTCTTGGGAATAGGCCTCCGAGTCGACCCAATTTTCATGAGGTCATCGGCCAGCTGATTCTTGGCTCTCGGCACGTGATGGAGCTCTAAACCTTCAAACTTCTTTTCAAGCTTCCGCACTGCACTACAATAACTGGTCATTGCCGGGCTCCTGACGTCCCATTCCTTCATCACTTGGTTCACCACTAAGTCAGAGTCACCATAAACCATCAAGCGACAGACGCCGAGTGAGATGGCCATGCGCAACCCGTACAAAAGTGCTTCGTACTCAGCTTCATTGTTCGACGAGTCAAAGTGGATCTGAAGGACGTAACTGATCTTGTCGCCCTAGGAGAAACCAGGACCACACCTGCGCCGGATCCGTTTAGCATCTTGGATCCATCGAAGAACATAGTCCAGTGATCCGACTGAACTTGGGTCGGCAACTCTTGTTCTATCCACTCGGCCACGAAATCTGCTATAGCCTGAGACTTGATGGCTTTCTTCGCTTCAAACTTGATATCTAACGGAAGAAGTTCAATCCCCCATTTTGCCACTCGACCGGTTGCATCTCGGTTGTTCAGGATCTCTGACAGTGGGGCGTCGCTGACGACTGAGATTGTATGGTCCGAAAAGTAATGGGAAACCTTTTTTGCAGTCAAGTAAATCCCGTACACGAGCTTTTCGTAATGCGGGTACCTTTGCTTGGAGGGAGTCAAAACTTCGGATATGTAATAGACTGGGCGTTGGACCTTGTATGCCTTGCCCTCTTCTTCCCGCTCGACCGTGAGTACAGTGCTGACAACTTGTCCGGTGGCTGCAATGTATAGTAGAAGAGGCTCTCTGCTGATTGGGGCAGCAAGCACCGGCTGGGTGGACAGCAGGGCTTTGAGCTCTTCAAACGCTGCTTCAGCTTCGGAATTCCACTCGAACTTGTCTGATTTCTTCATGAGTCGGTAGAGAGGCAGTGCCTTCTCACCGAGACGAGAAATGAATCGACTCAATGCGGCCAAGCAACCAGTAAGCTTCTGGACGTCGTGTATACGCTCGGGGCATTTCATTCGGAGGATGGTGCTGACCTTCTCTGGATTGGCGTCGATTCCCCGTTCGGAAACGAGAAAACCGAGCAACTTGCCGCCAGGAACTCCAAATGTACACTTTGACGGATTGAGCTTGATATCATAGCTTCTTAAGTTTGCGAATGTCTCAGCGAGGTCGGTCAGCAGGTCGGAACCATTCCGTGACTTGACCACAATGTCATCCATGTATGCCTCAACGTTCCGACTGATTTGCTTTATTAAGCACTTCTGGATCTTGCGCATGAAGGTAGCGCCGGCATTTTTGAAACCGAAAGGCATGGTGGCATAACAGAAACACCCGAAGGGTGTGATGAAAGCTGTCTTGATTTCATCGGGTCCAAACAGACGGATCTGATGGTATCCGGAATATGCGTCTAGAAAGGACAAACGTTCACATCCCGCAGTCGAGTCGACTATCTGATCGATGCGGGGGAGAGGAAAATGATCCTTCGGGCAGGCCCGATTGATGTGCTTGAAATCGATGCACATGCGGAGAGAATTGTCCTTCTTGGGGACCATGACGACATTGGCGAGCCACTCGGAGTGGTAAATCTCACGGATAAACTCAGCTGCTAGGAGCCGAGCCACTTCCTCGCCAATTGCCTTTCGCTTCTCCGCAGCGGACCGACGGAGATGTTCCTTCACAGGCTTCACCTTTGGGTCGACTCGCAAATGGTGCTCAGCCAGTCCCCTGGGCACACCCGGCATGTCTGATGGTTTCCATGCAAAGATGTCCCAGTTCTCACGGAGGAACTGGATGAGCGCTTCTTCCTATTTGATGTCGAGTGTAGTGGAAATGTGGGTCGGTGCTGCATTGGGGTCGGTGGGGTGGATGTGCACGGGTTTCGTGTCACTGACCGACTAGAAAGCTGACTCGGAAGCCGGCTTCTTTGCACTGAGCAGATCACTCGTATCCACGCTCTTTTGCTACTCCTCCATCTCTACTGCTGCCATCTGCTTGTCAGCGAACTTTGAGCCTTTCTGGAAGCACTCTTCCGCTTTCTGATGGTTCCCAGTGACGGTTATAACGCCGTTGGGTCCCGGGATCTTCAGCTTGAGGTAAACGTAACACGGTCGAGCCATGAACCTGGCGTAGGCGGGCCTACCCAGGATGGCGTGATAAGCGCTATTGAAGTCCACCACTTCGAACGTCAGCTTCTCTTTTCGATAATTCTTCGACTCACCAAAGACCACGTCGAGTGTGATTTGACCAAGTGAGTCGGCCTTCTTCCCGGGGATGACCCCGTGGAACCTCATGTTACTTTCGCTCAGCTTGGACATTGGAATGCCCATATCCCGGAGGGTTGCTGCATACAAGATATTCAAGCCACTACCTCGATCCATTAGGACTCTGGTCAGACATGTGCCCTCGACCACTGGGTCGACCACCAGTGCCTGCCGCCCTGGGGTGGCAATGTGTGCAGGGTGATCAGACTGATCGAATGTGATGGGGGTCTTGGACCATTTCAAAAACGTGGGGGTCGCCGGGGCAACCATGTTTACTTCTCTATTGATGACTTTCAGTCGACTTATGTTCTCGACGTCTGCGAAGATCACCAAAGTGGAGTTGATCTGGGGGTATCCTCCATCTCCTTCCTTGTCTTCGGACTCTTCTGATTCCTTTCCCTTCTCAGCCGACTGATCTTTCTGGAAGTTCTGGATCAGGAGCCGACACTGTCGAGTGGTGTGCTTGGGATATACCAAGTTTCCCTCTTCATCTTTCTTCGTGTGGATGGGACACGACTGGTCGAGTACATCATTCCCAGCTTGATCCTTCACTTTCTTGGGGGCCCAGAACCCCTTCGGCTTTCCTTTGCCCTTTCCTTGATTGACTACCGCAGCTTCGCCCTGAGCAGCTGGCTCGGCCTTGCGCTTATTCTTCCGATTAGAATTCTGGTCATCCTGTCCGACTGGTTTGTTGCCGCTTCGGAGCCGATCGGCCTCTTCGCCGTTGGCGTACCGACTGGCAATCTCCATCATCCGTGACAGGGACATATCGCATGTTTGACCAAACTTCAGATTCAGCTCTCGGTTACGTACGCCTTCCTTGAAGGCGCAAACAGCCTGATGCTCAGACACATTTTCCACCGTGTGATGCAAGGTGGTCCATCGCTGGATATAATCCCTCAAAGTTTCGTTCGACTTCTGCGCGCAGTGCTGAAGCTCTGCGAGTCCAGCAGGCCGCTTGCAGGTGCCTTTGAAGGTCCGAATGAACACTCGCGCGAGCTCTTCCCAACTGTAAATACTCCCGGGGGCCAACTGATTGAGCCACGCCTGAGCCGAACCGCCCAACATCAGAGGAAGGTGCTTCATGGCCACGTCGTCGTTACCGCCTCCGATCTGTATAGCCACTCGGTAGTCTTCTAGCCAGGTGTCTGGTTTTGACTCGCCGGTGAACTTGCTTACTCCCGCCGCTAACCTGAAGTTAGGGGGAATCTCTGCGGCTCTGATAGCGCTGCAGAAACACTCGGGTCCAGAGACAGGTGCTCGGCTCCCACTCGGTTGATCTCTGCCTTGCTCTTCTCTGAACGCCCTGTTCCGGTCGATCCATCCCTGCACAAGGATAGACCTTGCGTCGAAACCTGGCCTCCAGGGATCTAGGGGAACCCTCCGCTCGTCGTCGCGCAGGCGCCTGCCCTCGTGCCGCCGGGGCGAGTATGATCTGCTTCCCGGAGGAGGCGTAGGCACTCGACGGCGGTCATGATGACCGGGTCGACGGTCATGTTGCTCGTCATTCCGACCCAGATGCTGGTCTTGCCGCAGACCACGTTCCTCACGCCTTGGGGGCGATCTTGGACTGTGGGCTGACCAAACGGTGTCTGCAGCCACCGATCTGCTGTGGGTCCTGTTGCGCGATTGAGAGACAGCCGCGTTTTGCTCTTCAGCCGTTCGGAGCAAAGCTCGGATCTGCTGAAGGCCTCTCCCAGCCTCCGACTGAGAAGGTTGAATCGACTCTGCGATGCAAGCCGCGTCTTCGAGGTTCTGGACTGGTGTGCGGAACACCTGAGTCTCGCGCGGGTGCGATTGCCGCGGTCGTCGACTGGACTCGGGGACCAGTCGGCATCCTGTTCGTCGAGTGCGTGCTGGATATGTTCCATGCGCGTGCGCTCGGCCACGGTGGCCAAGCGCGTGGCTTCCAGGGCCAGAGCCTCTGGAGAATCTCCCACGATGGGAGTGAAGAGTGCGTCTTCGTTGCAGTGACAAAGTTCAGCCCTCTGCTCGGCAGTGAGAGGTTGAGAAATGTAGCCATCGTTGTCATGCGAATGGCCGCCGCCGCTGCCTCCGTATCCACCGCGAGGAAAACCCGGCGGGCTGCGGTGCGAGTCGACCATGAGGGCTTCCGCTGTGGGATCGCTGCTCCCGCACTCGGAAACAGAATCTAGGAGCTCGATCGACGGATCGACAGGCCCGTAGAGGTAACCGTCGGGCTCGATGGCCGCGACTTGAGGGGTGGCCGTCTGATGGGCCACCGCGTGTTTCACCCACCGATGGAGCCACGAGCGACCGGATCGCTTGCGACGGCGTCCGGCGGGGATGGGGGACGATGTAGGGATCGATGAATACTGAGTCGACGGCTGTCGAAGGAGGATGCCGCAGGCGCTGGCGCGGAAGTGCGCAGCCCCGCGGGCGGGCAGAGCCTCGACGTCGAGAGGGGCCTCCTGGAGCCATGCGGAGTCGTCGGCGATGAAAACGAGCGCGCCGAACCGGATCTCGCGGCCCAGCGCTAAACCACCGCCTGACACCATGATGAAGGAGGTCGGAGAAGAAATTGCAACCTCACCAGATGTTGCTAAGACGCCTTGCCCCAAGGTGGGCGCCAACTATCGTGGTTCCAAGCCTGACAGTACGAGTAGGGTGTACGAATGGGGAGGCAAGGCCCTAGCTATGGTGAAGTTGTACACGAGGTGTTTTACGAGTTCAGGCCCTTCTCAGAGGAAGTAACAGCCCTACGTCTCGGTGCCCGTAGGCGGTCGACCTGATATGTGTATACGTGAGTTGCAAGGATGCGAACCCTTGTGCAGGAGGAGGGGGTGGCTTATATAGTGTGCCAGGACCCCAGCCATGCTCCGCGTTACCAATGGTTCAATGTACATTAAGGCAGGCGTTACTGATAACGCCTACAGTAAAGAGTAATTAAGGCATTCACTATGGCGAGTAAATACCAGACCGTTATTGTCCTAAGGGACCTTTGACCTTCAGGGGTCGAGTGCCTTGGATTGGTCGAGTGGGGTTGAGTCATCTTGTAGGTGCTGTCTAGTCGAGTGGGACGTCCTCTTGGGCCGTCTCGGTCGAATGACTTTGTCATCATAGGTTTTCTCTTTTCATCTTCTAGGGTAGTGACCTTGGGTGGGGTACCTCGGTCAGGCCTGTGACCCAACCCTAGGTCTGTAACCTCGTCACTACGTTCCATCGCTATACTCTTAGAATTGCATGTGTAGGTAGATTTCTTGACTTGTACAACTTGCTAAAATATGCCCACAACTAAAATTGGGAAAAGGCTAGATTTTTATTTGGTCAAGTAGTCTAATCACCCCCACTCTAGACATACTGTTGATCCTACAGGCACTAAGTCAGTAGGTTAGTCCTAAAAAATGATATGTAATTACTTGTAAATGTATATAAACATCCAATGTTGATAATATAATAGCATGGAACAATAAAAAATTATAGATACGTTGGAGACGTATCAAGCATCCCCAAGCTTAATTCATGCCCGTCCTTGAGTAGGTAAATGATAAAAACAAATTTTTTGATATGGAATGCTACCTATCATATTCATCATATAATATTTACTTGTGGGTCATGGATATTTGGACTTGAGTGATTCAAAGCAATAGTTTATAATTTGACATGAAAACATAAATACTCAAGCATATCAACAAGCAACCATGTATTTCAAAATATCAACGCTAAAGAAAGTTATCCTTAGCACATTATGCTCAATCAATGATCCATTCATGAAACACACTCAATATTAACAACACCCAATGCAAAAGTCTGACAATAGTGCCCTCTAATTGGCGCTTTATAAGAGAAGATGGAAACTCAAAATATAAAAAAATGCATAAAAGTAAATAGATAGGCCTTTCACATAGGGAAGCAGAGATTTGCAGAGGTGCCAGAGCTCAAGGTTTAAAATAGAGAGATAAAAATATTTTGAGAGGCATGCTTTTCCTGTCAATGTCACGATCGAGAGTTCCCAACATCTTCCATGCTAGACACATTATAGGCGGTTCCCAAACAGGAAATAAAGTTCATTTCCTTTCCACCATTATTTCACAATCCATGGCTAGCCATAGCCACGGGTACCTTCAAAACTTTTCACTTTCCAAGGAATTTATTATTAGTTTGATTCATTATGGGACTCGGCATCCCTATTACCTGCCACTTTCTCATGCAATGACAAGTGAATAAACACTCATCCTGAGAATAACCCACCTAGCATGAAATATATTAGCCACCCCCTGCTGCTTCATGAGGCGATACGAGCATACAAAATGAAAGTTTATTTTGAATGATTAGAGTTGGCACATGCAAATTTACTTAGGACGGCATGCAAATACTGCTTATAGGTAGATATAGTGGACTCATTTGGCACAACTTTGGGTTTAAGGAATTGAATGCACAAGTAGTATTTCATCTTAGTACAAATGGAGGCTAGCAAATATATTGAGAAGCAACCAACCAGAAAATGAATACGGTTATAAACATGCGTTGAGAATAACTAACGCTGAATAATGCACCATAAGTAGGATATACCTTTATTGCATAACTATTGACTTTACGTGCATGCATAGGGAATCACAAACCTTAACAACAATATTTCTACTAAACCAAAATTACTCACTAGCATCACTCACATATTATTATATCCATATCGCATAACTATTTCAAGGAATCATACTTATCATATCCGGTGATCTTCATGAAAGTTTTTATTATATCCTTCTTGGATATTTATCACACTGGGACCAAATTCATATCTTGTGCAAATTTCCATTACTATTATCAACTCTCAAAAAGATATAAGTGAAGCATGAGAGTGCAAGTATTTCTTCAAAATATAATCACCACCGTCCTCAAAAAGATATAAGGGAAGCACTAGAGTAACTGCCTAGCTAAAAAGATATAAGTGAAGCACATAGAGTATTCTAACAAATTATGAATAATGTGTGTACCTCTCAAAAAGGTTTGTCCAGTAAAGATGATTGTGACAAACTAAAAATCAAACAAAGCAGAGATTCATATAATAGACGTCGCTCCAACCAAAACTCATAACATATGATGAATAAAAATATAGCTCCAAGTAAAATTACTGATGCTCGGTAGAAGAAAGAGGGGATGCCTTTCGGGGAATCCACAAGCTTAGTTGCTTGAGAGTCCTTGAATATTACCTTGTGGTGCCTCGGGCATCCCCAATCTTAGGCTATTGCCACTCCTTATTCCTTCATCCATCGTGATCTCACCCAAAACTTGAGAACTTCAGCACACAAGACTTAACAAAAAACTCATGAGATCCGTTAGTATAATAAAGCAAATCCTTACTTTAAGTACTGTTGCAAACACATTCATATTTATTATTCCATTATACCTACTGTATTCTAACTTCACCATGGTTCATACCCGCCGATACAACCCAGACATTCATCAAAACAAGCAAACAACGCAACGAAAATAGAATTTGCTAAAAACAGAATAGTCTGTAGAGATTTAGTTAATGAATATACTTCTGCAATTATGAAAAATTAGGAAAAATCGGGAAATTTGTGTGTCAATTACTTGTAAAAATTTCATATATTGTTCACACTCCAGAAACTACAGACAATTCTGCAACAGGACACAAAAGTTTCTATTTTTGCACAGAATCAATTCAATTATCAACCAAATCATCTCAAAGGCTTTACTTGGCACAAACACTAATTAAAAGACAAAAACACATCCATAACAGTAGCATAATTGTGTGCACGCACCAAAACAAAAAAAGGTTCAAGAAAAATTAAGATAAATATTGGGTTGTCTCCTAACTAGCTCTTTATAACCATTAAGTTAGGCTTCAGATTTTAATGATGCTCACATGAAGATAACAATTGAAATACCAAGAAACCATCATGTAGCATGTGAAGAACAAATTTAAGTCTAACATACTTCCTATGCATAGGCATTTTAGAAACAACCAAATTGTGAAGACAAGAAAGATCAAGCATCTCCAAGGAAGAAGAATAAAACATTGACAATGTCAACATAACGAGAGGTAATTTAGTAGCACAAAAATTTCTACAACCATATTTTCCTCTCTCATAATTATTACATGTAGGATTATAATCAAATTTAAAAATATAGCTATCATAAACAATATTCTCTTGATGATCCACATGGATAAAAGTTTTATAATCTTCCAAGATAATGGGATTAACATCAACTAAAGTTGTGACCTCTCTGAACCCACTTTTATCAAAAATTGCATAAGATGAAACACTCTTCGAATATGTGGGATTATGTTTACCTAAAGTTTACACTCTTCCTAACACACTTTCAATATTATTGCAAATATTATTATCAATAGCATATTCGTCACGAGGCATAAATTTTTTTGAAGATCATAAGAAGCGTTATCACCCCAATCATGATCATTGCAATAAGTAGTGGATATAACAAAATCATCACCCCCAAGGTTGTACTTTTGCATATTATTAGCACAGTTGACATTAATAGAATTTATCATAACATCATTCTAATCATGCTTTTCATCGAGGGAACTATCATGAATCACTTTATCAATTTCTTCTTCCAACAGTTCATCACAATTTTTAGATTCATGATTTTCAACCAAAACTTCTTAGACATAATGGAGTGCACTCAACTCGCTAGCAATTGGTTCATCATAATTGGGTCTTTTGAAAAGAGTAGCAAGTGGATGAGGATCCATATCTATTAATATATTTTTAGCAAGCGAAGATGCAAGGAAAATAGAAGGCACATGGCACACAAGCAAACGAACAAACAAACAAAAAGGCAAACGGGAAATCTTATTGTGTTTTTGTAAAAAGGAGATTAAAGCTTATGCGTAGGTACTTGATAGATGTTGATGTTGTCTCCCCGGTAACGGCGCCGGAAATTCTTCTTACTAATTGTGAGTTGTGTTGGGATTTGCCTGAAGAGGAAGTGATGATGTAGTACAGTAGAGATAATTATTTCTCTCAGTTAAGATCCAATTTTATCAATACAATAGGAGAATCATGCAACACCTCGTTAGCAGTACTTGCACACAAAATAACAAATACTTGCACCCAACGCGAACAAGGGATTGTCAATCCCTTGATGATTACTTGCAAGATTAAACTTTGTAGTGATAGATAGATTGATAAAACACACAATAAAATAAATAAATAAATATTGCAACAAGGTATTTTTGGATTTTTAATATATGATAAAAGTAGACATGAGGGCCATAGTTTTCACTAGAGGCCGCTCTCTTGAAAATAGCATACGATGGGTAAACAAATTACTGTTGGGCAATTGATAGAAAAGCAATAATCATAATGATATCCATGGCAATGATTAGATATATAGGAATCATGATTCGAGACAAGTAGACCAAAACGATTCTGCATCTACTACTATTACACCAACCATCGACCACTATCCAACATGCATCAAGAGTATTTACTTTATAAAGAACAGAGTAACGCCTTAAGCAAGATGGCATGATGTAGACAAAGTAAACCCACAAATGAATAAACCAAATCTTTTTTATCCATAATGGCAATGATACAAATACATGTCATGTCCCTTTCTTTCACTAGGATTGAGCACCACAAGATCGAACCCATCACAAAGCACCTCTCCCATTGCAAGACAAATCAATCTAGTTGGCCAAACCAAATCAATAGATCGGAGAGAAATACGAAGCTATAGTAATCATGCATAAAAGGGTTCAGAAAAGACTCAAATAATATCCATGGACAATCTGATCATAAACTAAAAATTCATCGGATTCCAACAAACAGCCGCAAAAGGTGATTACAACGAATAGAACTCCAAGAACATTAAGGAGAACATTGTATTGAAGATCAGAGAGAGAGAGAGAGAGAGAGAGAGAGAGAGCCATCTAGCTACTAACTATGGACACATAGGTTTGTAGTAAACTACTCACACATCATCGGAAGGGCGGCAAGGTTGATGTAGAGCCCCTCCGTGATTGATCCCCCCTTTGGCAGAGTGCCGAAAAAGGCCTCCAAATGGGATCTCGCGAGAACACGAACTTGCGGCGGCGGAAAATGTATTTTTTCTGGCTCTCTGTTGGTTTCTCGATTTTAGAGAATTTACAGAGGTGGAGTTAGGTCATACGGAGCTATGTGGGCCCCATGAGCCACGCTTCATCTTCCGGCCCGCTCCCAAAGCTTCCAGTGTCTCTGTTGTTGAGAAAAAATTTCCAAACTGTTTCGTGGCATTCAGACTTTGTTTGATATTGATATTCAAAAAAAACCAAAAACAGGTAAAAAAACAGCAACTGGCACTAGGAACTAAGTTAGTAGGTTAGTCCCAAAAATGATATATAAGTGCTTCTAAATGTATATAAAACATCCAAGAGTGATATTATAATAGCATGGAACAATAAAAAATTATAGATACGTCAGAGACGTATCAGGGTGGTGGCAGTTCGTTGATGCACGGTGGCATTGTGAGGGTGGAGGGCCGATGGCATCTCGCACCGCCGGTGTTCAGAGCTATCCTCCCCTGTTGCGGTGTACGTTTGGTGGCGGCGTAGTGTTGTAGCCTTCCGTGTGCCAAATTTGGGTCCGTCCTGGACATCGTGGCTCCTTTGGCACGGTGGTGAGGCTTCTTCGTTGGCATGTGACTCTTGGGGTGGAGACTCAAGGAGGATTGTAGGGGCCCCTTTCAGCTTTGGTAGACTAGTGCTGCTCTATAGTGCGTGGGATGGCTACCATGGCACTTCGTGTGCCGAACCTTCATGCATTGTGGTGTTGTTCTCGATTGTCCTTGTGCCCGCGGTCTTCTGCTTTGGATGGTGTCGCAGGCTGCCCTAATTCCTGTGAAGGGTGTCGTTGGAACAATGCCAAAGGTCTTGAGCTTGTGCATGTGCAGATAGTGGTCGTGCAATAGTGGTGGTGTTGGTGGTGCGGTGGCCTAGATCGATTCGTCTCTTCGTCGACACTTGTGCTCGTGGCAAGCGCCTGCATCATTGGGAGGCCTCCCATTGAACCTGGCGAGGACACTCTCTTGGTTCCTAAGGGAGGGTGGTGAGGTCTTGCGCTCAGATGCTTTGCCGTATCCGGTGCACAACGTGTGGTAGATTGGTCCAGGATGTGGTCCTTCAGGCAAAAACCTCTGATGACTTTGTGTGCAATGATGATAACAATGCCTCCGAGCGCCCCTTCCGTTCTTGAATGAGCCATTATGAATCTTATGTAACTCGTCCAGTGGTGTGCCCCAGGCAAAAGCCTTAGATCTATATCTAGCCCGGATAACAACAATGTCTTCAATGTCGTTTCACCATTGAGGGCATAGTCTTGAAGCCATGAATCCGCTGTTAGTTGCATGGTGTCTCGGTTGGAGTGCGGTTGGTTTGTTGGGAAATCTCGTGGTGGCGATGGAAGTGTTCTATGGCGACGGTCATTGCTTTGGCCATCCTAGTGTTGTCAGTCGACCTATCTCTTGGGTGCTCATGGCGGCGGTGAAGTCTCGGAGTTTGGAGCCCTTTGAATATGCCTGAGGTTTTGTTGCTTCGTATAGCTTTTTGGTTCTCTGTATTTTTTATGGTGGTGATGGTGTCGCCCAGAGGAGGTTTAAGGTTGTCTCGGCGGAAATTTGCCCTTGGGCACGGTTTGCGGTCCTCTTTGTCGTGGCTAGGCGGCAGGAAGCCCTTTGATGGTGGCTACAACTCTCCTTGTTCCTCAAGGTGCGGAGTGATCACAGGGAAGCTAATGACTTCTTCTCCATGTTTTCTCTATGGCGATTCTCACTTCGACTGATCCAACAAAGCCAGCTCCAGCTCTTCTCGGTCCACCTAGTGGTGACAGGTGTTAAGTTCTTGGTGTTGACTACTTGTTGCAGCTTGCTTCCGGTTCTCCTTTTGTTATTCTCTTTTCCTCCTTAAGTGTGTCGGGTGCTATATGTTATACCCACTGTGTTGTATCTCACTTTTATTTATAGTGAAAACGGTTCATGCGAATGTAAGCCCACCACAGCACCGTAATGTTGGACATGAATGTGGAAATAAAAGCGCACAAGCGCTTCCGCTTCGAAGCCTTCTGGGTTAAGGCACCGGGGTTCATGGAGACAGTGCAGGCAGCTTGGGACTCTACCACCCCCCCGGCATCAAATGACTACCTCACGCTGTATTGCAAGCTTAGGGCCACGGCAAACGCTCTGCAGAAATGGAGTGACCGTTGGTTTGGGAACATGAAGTTGCAGATCGCAATTGCTTTGGAGGTAATATTGCGGCTGGATGTCGTTATGGAGTCGCGTGCTCTATCTCTGGCGGAGAGGGAGCTATGAAAATGCTTAAAGCACGAGCTTTTGGGGCTGTGCTCGCTGGAGCGATCGATTGCAAGGCAGCATTCTCGGTTGCTGCAGCTGCGCGAGGGAGATGGTAACACAAGGTTGTTTCACCAGCAGGATAGTCACAGACAGCGGAAGAATGTGTTGCGAGCAGTCAGGTACAATGGGTGGATTTACTCGGGTCAGGATGAGGTGACATCAGCGGTTGATGCTTTCTACGGCAGAGCGTTTGGTTCGTGCGAGCCGCGGAAGCATACGATTAACTTAGATGGGCTACATCTACCACGACGGATATGTCACAACTTGAAGAGCCGTTCACAGTGGAGGAAGTGGAAAAAGTGATTAAGGTAATGCCAATGGACAAGGCGCCAGGGCCGGATGGCTTTACTGGGAGGTTTTATGCCACGTGTTGGAATATCATTAAAGTGGATTTCACGAGGGCTACATATTGTATTCATCGGGAGGATATGAGAGGCATGGTGGCTATCAACAGATCGTTAGCGTCTCTACTACCGAAGAAAGAGGGAGCCCTAGATGTGGGTGATTTCAGACCCATAAGTCTTGTGCATGGGGCCATAAAAATCTTCGAGAAGGTGCTATCGACAAGGTTGGCTGTGGAACTCCCAAACCTCATAGGGAATCATCAAAGTGCGTTCGTAAAAGGAAGATCACTTCATGACAACTTCATGTTAGTGCAAGGAATGGCAAGGCGGCTAGACGCATTAACAAACCCGGCTGTGTTACTTAAGCTGGATATCTCGAAGGCTTTCGATTCGGTCCAATGGCCATTCGTGTTGGAAGTCCTACAGCAATTTGGTTTTGGTCACAAGTTGAGGGCTTGGATCTGTGGGATTCTTGCCACGTCGACCACAAAGGTGATGGTAAATGGCGAGCCGAGAGATACAATCTACAACTTCAAAGGATTGCGGCAAGGCGACTCGCTATCGCCAATGTTGTTCATTCTCACGATGGAACCACTGCAGCGTATGTTTGAGGCGGTCGCGCTGCAGCGAGTATTGGAGCCCCTGGCAGCGGTGGGGATGAGGCAGAGGATGTCGATCTACGCGCATGATGTGGTCCTTTTCATGAAGCCAGAGCGAGTAGACTTGGCAGCTTGCAGAGCAATCTTGGCCATGTTTGGGGAAGCTTCAGGCCTACGAATCAACATGGCCAAGTCAGCGGCATCGCCCATTAGATGTGATGAGGGCATCATGGATTGGGTGAGCTGGGATTTGGGATGTCCCGTGGCATCATTCCCTATTAAATACCTTGGCTTGCCCCTTTCCCTAAGAAAACAGACGGCAGGACAGTTACAATACCTGGTGGACAGCTTGGCAAATCGGCTGCCAAAATGGAAGGCCACGCTAATGCCAAAGAGCGGGGGTTGAGCCTGGTGCAGTCTGTCTTGTGTGCTATGCCAATTCATGCGATGATGGCACTGTATCTGCCAATGAAGACTGTTGCGGCCATGAACAAAATTTGTATAGGTTTTCTATGGTGCAAGAGGGCCGAGGCAAATGGAGGCAATTGCGCAGTGGCCTGGGAGGCGGTGTGTGCCCCGAAATGGGCAGGAGGCTTAGGGATCCCCAACCTTCACTGGTTGAATATCGCAATGCAAGCAAGATGGCCGTGGCTGAAATGGGTGGATGGTAACAAACCGTGGAATGAATTCACTATTAAGGTGCCCAAGGAGTCCATGCAACTATTCCAGGCAGCAACTAAAGTCGAGGCTCGAGATGGAAGGAGCACCTTGTTCTGGGAGGATAGATGGATGGATGGCTTCAGGGTGCAGGACTTGGCACCGGAAGTATACAATAGGATCCCACCTAGAATCAGGCGAGGAGCATTGCTAGGCCAGGTCGTAGATAGTGGAGAGTGGGCGCAGCATGTCGGGCCAGAGATGGACGAGGTCACCATGCGGCAATTTCTGGATCTATGGTCGAGAGTTCAAGAGTGGGAGCCGCGTGTGGACGAGCAGGATGCCGTATCTTGGTCCTGGGAGGCGCATGGCCAGTTCACCGTGAGATCGGCATACGCGAGCAGATTTTGGGGACTTGAGGTGGTGTCCACTTCGAAGCTGACCTGGAAATCCCGAGCACCGTTGGAATGTCGCTTTTTCGCGTGGTTGGCCCTCAAAAATCGGTGTTGGACCTCGGACCGGCTAGCGAGGAGGGGTTTGCCACACCAAGACACGTGCCCATTTTATGATCAAGACGAAGAAACGATAACCCACATTTTGCTCACGTGCGTGTTCGCCAGATTGACTTGGATGCTAGTAGGAGAGGCTCTTGGCAGGCCAGACTGGAAACCAACCCAAGACGACACACTTGGGGAATGGCTTAGCAGCAGAAGTGCGGATGGTGGATCGGGGAACAAGGACCTACATACAGTGATGCTGCTTGTAATGTGGGAGCTTTGGAAGCATCGAAAAGCCATTGTTTTTGACAACGAGTCCCCATCGGTTGAGAGGCTCATCCACAAGGTGAAGTCTGAGGCAAAAGTATGGGTAGCGGCATGGCTTATAAAAATGGATTTGGAAAGTTTCCAAGGTAGATTGTATAGGTGGGCTATGAGGGAGGAGTGAGGTTAGGTTGTGTAGTGGAGTGGGTGCGTGCTAAAAGCCGCATAAACATGCACATGTAACTTGTGGTGGAGGCTTACTTTGCCTTTCTTCTTTAATACTCCCTCCGTCCCAAAATTTTTGTCTTAGATATGTCTAGATAGTGAAGTATCTAACACTAAAACGTGACTTGATACATTCGTATTTAGACAAATCAAAAACAAGAATTTTGAAACAAAGGGAGTATATAATATGCACGCTCGTGCATATTCGAGAAAAAAAAAACGTTCGCATTCCACCCACACGCAATAGCGACGCTTTGAGAGGGAGATGGAGACGGTAGGTTATCTAAATTCAAACCGGCCATTTTATCCTTCCCAAAAGGCAGAGGATCCGATCCAATCGCGAGGTGGGCCGGCGGGAAATTACTGTCAGCCGTTTTGTTGCCACCAGCGTGAGCATCAGAGGCAGGAGCTGCTGGCGCCGTGCTGTCACTTCTGCATGGCGACGCCCATATGCCTGCCGCCACGTTGTCTCCCGAGCAGTCAGCGTCAGCTCGTATCTTTCTCTGATTCGCGCTCCTCGTCGTGAAAGTTACGGACAAACAAACCCTAAAAAATTGTGCATGCATGCGTGCGTCGATGTGATCTTCATCTTCTTTTCCCCGTGTAGAAAAATATAGACAGCTTTGTTTGGCCAGTTGGCTCGGCTTTGCACATATCCGTGCATGGGCTCTCTGTAGTCCATTGTTATTGGATGCAACTGTTGAGAGACGGTATTACGGGCTATCTTCAGCTGATTTAAATGACGAGCTAATAATAGACTAAGTGTGTAGGTATCGTAGTCTGTTCTTTCCTGCCGGATGTGGCGTTTTCTTGGCAAATGTGCCGCTTTATAGATTTATTTTCTTATTTTCCTCGGATTTTTAGCTTCCTTGGATTATAATATTTTGTTACGCTTTCTAATAAAATGTCTGCATGCATCGACTTATGCAGAGGCCGGGGGTAATCCTCTTTTTCTTAAAAAACACATCGTGCATGGGAAATGGAGTAGTTCTGATCTTCATTGGGCACGACAAATATACCGAACAACTTTTCATTCGGTGCGTCTGTTTGTTTATTCAGTTATAGGTTAATCTCATTGGTAATGGACGTCGATATTGTTTTTGTTTTGTCTTAAAGCTAGCATGCATGCTAAAGCTTTATGTATTTTATACATACACTGTTCTAGTTCTGCTAATGATGTATGGATGCAACAGGTTGCCACGACGACATGGATATGTGAACATCTAGAGAGTACCTTCTTAAATGGTATATATGTTAGTGTTCTCTTTTGCTTCAAGAAAAAAAGGGCCGAGCCCTCACAGGAGAGCTTTTTTTCTGCGAGAAGAAAACAGAGACTTGCTTAACCAAACATTAATTAAGGTGCAGGCGTTGGTGGCTTTGTTAGGTCCGATGTATCTTTGTATCTTTGCTAAGGTGTATGAGGTGTTGTTCTTCGAAGAATTAGCTTTTTCAAAGAAAACTAAAAGGGTTTTGGAGAAAAGGGGATAATGCCAGGTAGATGAAAAATATACCAAAGGGCCTAAAATAAATATAGAAGGGTTCCGTTATTTCGTCGCTTTGGCTCTGTAGAAATGATAAGGTTTTTAACGATAAAAATACTTCTCTTATGCAGGTTATCTACAGATGTACCGGGACTCTTCGTTTATGGTCCTCTCTACAATGCGTGGAGATTCGAGACCTGTTTATGGAGGTATGTACACGATTGGAGGCTACGGCGAGGGATACTTTTACCCAACATGGGTGGCAGCATGATCTTAGGATTGACCCCCCTTCGCTTTAGGCGTCCTACGGATACATCATGTTTTCCTTGTATTTCGGTTTTTTTTCATTTTAAGAAGAAGATGTTGTTTGGCTGTGTGCATCTTAGCTATGCAGAGGCCGGGTGTAATGCTTACAATTTTTTAAATAATAAAGCGTCCCTTTTCGAAAAAGAAGGGCTCCGAAAATAACCGGGAGCCACCCGTGATTTATCTAGGCACCTTGGGTGCCCTAATAGACCTAAGGCGGCCTATTAGGATAGATAGAGCCCCCTGGCTTATTGGCGGCGGGGGGGGGGGGTGTTGGGGAACGTTGCATGGGAAACAAAATTTTTTCCTACGCTCACCAAGATCAATCTAGGAGATGCATCTACGAGGGGAGAGTTGGATCCACATACCCTTGTAGATCGCTAAGCGGAAGCGTTCAAGAACGCGGTTGATGGAGTCGTACTCGCCGCGATTCAGATCGCCGAAGATCCTAGCACCGAAGCTACGGTGCCTCCGCGTTCTTCACACGTACAGCTCGGGGACGTCTCCTCCTTCTTGATCCAGCAAGGGGGAAGGAGAGGTTGATGGAGAAACCAGCAGCACGACGGCGTGGTGGAGATGGTGGTGGAGGATTCCAGCAGGGCTTCGCCAAGCACTGCGGGAAAACGAAGATTGTTGTGGGAGAGGGAGGGCAGCGCCGAGGCACGAACGTGTGTAGCTGCCCTCCCTCTGCCTCTCTTTATATAGGGGGGGGTAGAGAGGGGAGGGGCGCCCTAGGGTTACCCCCTAGGGGCGGCGGCCAAGGGGAGAAGGGGGGCGGCCAAGGGGGGGGCGGCGGCCAGGGCCTAGGGTTTCCCCCCCAGGTGCCTTGCCCCCCAAGCCTAAGGGGGTGCGGCAGCCCTAGGGGGGTCCAGCCCCCTTGGCGCATGAGGAGAGGGCCCTAAGGGGGGCGCACAGCCCTATGAGGGCTGTTGCGTCTCCCCTTTGTGGCCCATTAGGCCCGAAACTCTTTCCGGGACCCCGAAAACCCCTTTCGGTCATCCGCCGACTTCCCGATACTCCCCGGAACACTTCCGGACTCCGATCACTCTCATCCTATATATCAATCTTCGTCCCCGGACCATTCCGGAGACCCTCGTCACGTCCGGGATCTCATCCGGGACTCCGAACAACCTTCGGTAACCATGCACTGTTCTCACTAACAACCCTAGCGTCACCGAACCTTAAGTGTGTAGACCCTGCGGGTTCGGAAACTATGCAGACATGACCGAGACACTCCCAGGTCAATAACCAATAGCGGGATCTGGATACCCATATTGGTTCCCACACGTTCCTCGATGATCTCATCGGATGAACCACGATGTCAAGGATTCAGGCAATCCCGTATACAGTCCCCTTTGTCTCGTCGGTATGTTACTTGCCCGAGATTCGATCGTCGGTATCTCTATACCTAGTTCAATCTCGTTACCGGCAAGTCTCTTTACTCGTTCCGTAATACATAATCCCGTGACTAACTACTTAGTCACTTTGAGCTCATTGAGATGACGTATTACCGAGTGGGCCCGAAGATACCTCTCCGTCACACGGAGTGACAAATCCCAGTCTCGATCCATGTCAACTCAACAGACACCTTCGGAGATACCTGTAGAGTACCTTTATAGTCACCCAGTTACGTTGCGACGTTTGGCACACACAAAGCACTCCTACGGTGTCAGTGAGTTACATGATCTCATGGTCATAGGAACTTATACTTGACATGCAGAAAACTATAGCGATAACTGACACGATCAAAAGCTATGTTTAACGTTTGGGTCTCGTCCATCACATCATTCTCCTAATGATGTTATCCCGTTATCAAATGACAACTCATGTCTATGACCTGGAAACCGCGGTCATCTTTGATCAACGAGCTAGTCCTGTAGAGGCTCACTAGGGACACAAAGTCTGTCTATTCATCCACACATGTATTTGAGTTTCCAATCAATACAGTTATAGCATGGATAATAAACGATTATCATGAACAAGGAAATATAATAATAACTCTTTTATTATTGCCTCTAGGGCATATTTCCAACAGTACCGTGAGCTCACCCACGGACAGATACTGCGACAATGACGTGCAGAACAATGTTACATGACTCTATTTCTGCACCAGCAAGCCCTACATGCTAGTCTGGATGGAAGGAGAAGCCTCTTCGGTGCACCGAACACCCAAAAACTTGCCGTTTTGCATGGTTTATCACCCATACCGCTACCACCCACAATTTTGTCCATGCACATGTGTTGTTCTTGGACAAAATTGTGCATACCAGCTCTTCTACATTACATTCATACTGTTCGAAAATAATAGGCCATTTCGAGTGGCGCAAAATGGCTCGTGGGCGCGAGCAAGTTACCCTGGAAGCCGGATTCACGATATCCCTCGTTGCTGAAATCCATTTGAGGTGTATCCGTAGAACGACCGTACCCTGGCCATACGAACTCCGTTTGGGCTCCATGACCTGCCAAAACGACCGCAGCGAAAATTCGTATCCTTCTGTCACAAACTTCGTCTGTTTCGGAATAATTTTGGAGGCCGAAAACGGCTTGCAGAATTGAGTTTTGGATGATTTAGTGGTTGGCGTGCACTCTTCTAGCGTCTACCACCCTACCGTGAGCTCACCCACGGACAGATACTGCGACAATGACGTGCAGAACAATGTTACATGACTCTATTTCTGCACCAGCAAGCCCTACATGCTAGTCTGGATGGAAGGAGAAGCCTCTTCGGTGCACCGAACACCCAAAAACTTGCCGTTTTGCATGGTTTACCACCCATACCGCTACCACCCACATTTTTGTCCATGCACATGTGTTGTTCTTGGACAAAACTGTGCATACCAGCTCTTCTACATTACATTCGTACTGTTCGAAAATAATAGGCCATTTCGAGTGGCGCAAAATGGCTCGTGGGCGAGAGCAAGTTACCCTGGAAGCCGGATTCACGATATCCCTCGTTGCTGAAATCCATTTGAGGTGTATTCGTAGAACGACCGTACCCTGGCCATACAAACTCCGTTTGGGCTCCATGACCTGCCAAAACGACCGCAGCGAAAATTCGTATCCTTCTGTCACAAACTTCGTCTGTTTTGGAATAATTTCGGAGGCCGAAAACGGCTTGCAGAATTGAGTTTCGGATGATTTAGTGGCTGGCGTGCACTCTTCTAGCGTCTACCACCCTGTTGGGGAACGTTGCATGGGAAACAAAAATTTTTCCTACGTTCACCAAGATCAATCTAGGAGATGCATCTACGAGAGGAGAGTTGGATCCACGTACCCTTGTAGATCGCTAAGCGGAAGCGTTAAGAACGCGGTTGATGGAGTCGTACTCGCCGCGATTCAGATCGCTGAAGATCCAAGCACCGAAGCAACGGTGCCTCCGCGTTCTTCACACGTACGGCTCGGGGACGTCTCCTCCTTCTTGATCCAGCAAGGGGTGGAGGAGAGGTTGATGGAGAGACCGGCAGCACGACGGCGTGGTGGTGATGGTGGTGGAGGATTCCAGCAGGGCTTCGCCAAGCACCGCGGGAGATGAAGATGTTATGGGAGAGGGAGGGCAGCACCGAGGCACAAACGTGTGTATTGGCTGCCCTCCCTCTGCCCCTCTATATATAGGGGGAATAGATGGGAGGGGGGCGCCCTAGGGTTTCCCCTAGGGGGGCCGGCGGCCAGGGCAGGGGGGGGGCGGCGGCCAAGGGCTGCGCAGGCCCTAGGGTTTCCCCCCCTTAGGTGCCTTGCCCCCCAAGCCAGGGGGTGCGGCTGCCCTAGGAGGGGCCAGCCCCCCATGCGCCATAGGAGAGGGCCCAGGGGGGGCGCACAGCCCTATGAGGGCTGTGGTGTCCCCCCTTTGTGGCCCATTAGGCCCAGAACCACTTCCGGGACCCCCGAAACCCTTTTCGGTAATCCGCCGATTTCCCGATGCTCCCCGGAACACTTCCGGACTCCGAAACCTTTCATCCTATATATCAATCTTCGTCCCCGGACCATTCCGGAGACCCTCGTCACGTCCGGGATCTCATCCGGGACTTCGAACAACCTTCGGTAACCATGCACTGTTCTCACTAACAACCCTAGCGTCACCGAACCTTAAGTGTGTAGACCCTGCGGGTTCGGAAACCATGTAGACATGACCGAGACACTCCCAGGCCAATAACCAATAGCGGGATCTGGATACCCATATTGGTTCCCACATGTTTCTCGATGATCTCATCGGATGAACCACGATGTCAAGGATTCAGGCAATCCCGTATACAGTTCCCTTTATCTCGTCGGTATGTTACTTGCCCGAGATTCGATCGTCGGTATCTCTATACCTAGTTCAATCTCGTTACCGGCAAGTCTCTTTACTCGTTACCGTAATACATAATCCCGTGACCAACTACTTAGTCACTTTGAGCTCATTGAGATGACGTATTACCGAGTGGGCCCGGAGATACCTCTCCGTCACACGGAGTGACAAATCCCAGTCTCGATCCATGTCAACTCAACAGACACCTTCGGAGATACCTGTAGCGTACCTTTATAGTCACCCAGTTACGTTGCGACGTTTGGCACACACAAAGCACTCCTACGGTGTCAGTGAGTTACATGATCTCATGGTCATAGGAACTTATACTTGACATGCAGAAAACTATAGCGATAACTGATACGATCAAAAGCTATGTTTAACGTTTGGGTCTCGTCCATCACATCATTCTCCTAATGATGTGATCCCGTTATCAAATGACAACTCATGTCTATGACCTGGAAACCGCGGTCATCTTTGATCAACGAGCTAGTCCTGAAGAGGCTTACTAGGGACACAAAGTTTGTCTTATTTATCCACACATGTATTTGAGTTTCCAATCAATACAGTTATAGCATGGATAATAAACGATTATCATGAATAAGGAAATATAATAATAACTCTTTTATTATTGCCTCTAGGGCATATTTCCAACAGTCTCCCACTTGCACTAGAGTCAATAATCTAGCATCACAAGGTAATGAATCTAACACCCATAGAGTCTTGGTGTTGATCATGCTTAGCCCGTGGAAGAGGCTTAGTCAACGGATCTGCAACATTCAAATCCGTGTGTACTTTGCAAATGCTTATGTCCTCCTCCTTGACTGAATCGCGGATGGAATTGAAGCGTCGCTTTATGTGTCTGGTCCTCTTGTGAAACCTTGGTTCCTTGGCTAGAGCAATGGCACCAGTGTTGTCACAAAACAGAGTCATTGGGTTTAGTGCACTAGGCACAACTCCAAGATCTGTCATGAACTCCTTCATCCAGACACCTTCCTTTGCCGCCTCCGAGGCAGCTATGTACTCCGCTTCGCATGTAGAATCGGCTACCACGCTTTGCTTGGAACTGCACCAGCTTACCGCTCCCCCGTTGAGAATATATACGTATCCGGTTTGAGACTTAGAGTCATCCGGATCAGTGTCAAAGCTTGCATCGACGTAACCCTTTACGACGAGCTCTTGATCACCTCCATAAACGAGAAACATTTCCTTAGTCCTTTTCAGGTACTTTAGGATATTCTTGACCGCTGTCCAGTGATCCATACCAGGATTACTTTGAAACCTTTCGGCCATACTTATGGCAAGGCTGACATCTGGTCTTGTGCACAGCATTGCATATATGATAGAGCCTATGGCTGAAGCATAGGGGACGACACTCATCTTTTCTCTATCTTCCGCAGTCACTGGGCATTGAGTCTTACTCAACTTTGTACCTTGCAATACCGGCAAGAACCCCTTCTTGGATTGACCCATTTTGAACTTCTTCAAAACTTTATCAAGGTATGTACTTTGTGAAAGTCCTATCAAGCGTCTTGATCTATCTCTATAGATCTTGATGCCCAATATGAAAGCAGCTTCACCGAGATCCTTCATCGAAAAACTCTTGTTCAAATACCCCTTCACGCTATCCAAAAATTCTATATTGTTTCCAATCAGCAATATGTCATCCACATATAATATTAGAAACGCTATAGAGCTCCCACTCACTTTCTTGTAAATACAAGCTTCTCCGTAAACTTGTACAAACCCAAACGCTTTGATCACCTCATCAAAGCGAAGATTCTAACTCCGAGATGCTTGCACCAGCCCATAAATGGAACGCTGGAGCTTGCAAACTTTGTCAGCATTCTCTGGATCGACAAAACCTTCCGGTTGTATCATATACAACTCTTCCTTAAGAAAACCGTTAAGGAACGCCGTTTTGACATCCATCTGCCAAATTTCATAATCGAAATACGCAGCTATTGCTAACATGATTCGGACGGATTTAAGCATCGCTACGGGTGAGAAAGTCTCATCGTAGTCAATCCCTTGAACTTGTGAAAAACCCTTTGCCACAAGTCGAGCTTTATACACGGTGACATTGCCGTCAGCGTCCGTCTTCCTCTTAAAAATCCATTTATTCTGAATGGCTTTCCGCCCTTCAGGTAATACTTCCAAAGTCCATACTTTGTTTTCATACATGGATCCCATCTCGGATTTCATGGCCTCTAACCATTTGTCGGAATCCGGGCCCACCATCGCTTCTCCATAGCTCGTAGGTTCACTGTTGTCTAACAACATGACCTCCAAGACAGGGTTACCATACCACTCAGGTGCAGTGCGTACCCTTGTCGACCTACGAGGTTCGGCAGTAACTTGATCAGAAGTTTCTTGATCATCATCATCGGCTTCCACTTCAACCGCTGCAGGCTCCACAAAAACATCTTTCTGTGCTGCGCTACTCTCTGGTTGAAGCAGAGGTTCAATAACCTCATCAAGTTCTACCTTCCTCCCACTCAATTCTTTCGCGAGAAACTCTTTCTCGAGAAAGGACCCGTTCTTAGCGACAAACACTTTGCCCTCGGATCTGAGATAGAAGGTGTACCCAACAGTTTCTTTTGGGTATCCTATGAAGACACATTTGTCCGCTTTGGGTTCGAGCTTTTCTGGCTGAAGCCTTTTGACATAAGCATCGCAACCCCAAACTTTGAGAAAAGACAACTTAGGTTTCCTACCAAACCATAGTTCATACGGTGTTGTCTCAACGGACTTAGATGGAGCCCTATTTAAAGTGAATGCAGCTGTCTCTAACGCATATCCCCAAAACGACAGTGGCAAATCGGCAAGAGACATCATAGAACGCACCATATCTAATAGGGTTCGATTACGACGTTCGGACACACCATTACGCTGTGGTGTTCCAGGTGGCGTCAACTGTGAAACGATTCCACATTTTCTTAAGTGATTGCCAAACTCATAACTCAGATACTCTCCCCCTCGATCAGATCGTAGGAACTTGATCTTCTTGTTACGATGATTCTCAACTTCACTCTGAAACTGCTTGAACTTTTCAAACGTTTCAGACTTATGCTTCATCAAGTAAATATACCCATATCTACTTAAGTCGTCAGTGAAGGTGAGAAAATAACGATATCCACCGCGTGCCGTGACACTCATCGGACCACACACATCAGTATGTATGATTTCCAATAAGTCACTTGCCCGTTCCATTGTTCCTGAAAACGGGGTCCTTGTCATCTTGCCCATGAGGCACGGCTCGCATGTGTCAAGTGATTCAAAATCAAGAGACTCCAAAAGTCCATCAGCATGGAGCTTCCTCATGCGTTTTACGCCGATATGACCCAGACGGCAGTGCCACAAGAAAGTGGTATTATTGTTATCAACTCTACATCTTTTGGCATCAATGTTATGAACATGTGTATCATCACTATCGAGATTCAATAAGAATAAACCCCCTACTTCGGGTGCATGACCATAAAAGATATTACCCATATAAATAGAACAACCTTTATTCTCTGATTTAAATGAGTAACCGTCTCGCATTAAACAAGATCCAGATATAATGTTCATGCTCAACGCGGGCACTAAATAACAATTATTCAGGTTCATAACTAATCCCGATGGTAATCGAAGAGCGAGCGTGCCGACGGCGATCACATCAACCTTGGAACCATTCCCCACGCGCATCGTCACTTCGTCCTTCGCCAGCCTCCGTTTATTCCGTAGTTCCTGTTTAGAGTTGCAAATGTGAGCAACCGAACCGGTATCAAATACCCAGGCACTACAACGAGAGTTGGTAAGGTACACATCAATAACATGTATATCACATATACCTTGCTTGTTGTTGTTGGCCCCCTTCTTGTCTGCCAGATACTTGGGGCAGTTCCGCTTCCAGTGGTCGTTCCCCTTGCAATAGAAACACTCAGTCTCTGGCTTGGGCCCAGCCTTGGGTTTCTTCACTGGATGAGCAACTGCCTTGCCACCCTTCTTAGAGTTACCCTTCTTGCCCTTGCCATTCTTCTTGAAACTGGTAGTTTTATTGACCATCAACACTTGATACTCCTTCTGGATGTCTGCCTCAGCGACTTTCAGCATCGCAAACAGCTCGGCGATGGATTTGTTCATCCCTTGCATGTTATACTGCTGCACGAAGCTCTTGTAGCTAGGTGGGAGTGACTGGAGAATTCTGTCAATGATAGCCTCCTCCGGGAACACAAGTCCCAGATCAGCTATGCGGGTATAGTACCCAGACATCTTCAGTAAGTGCTCACTGACAGACGAATTCTCCTCCATCTTGCAAGCAAAGAATTTATCGGTGGTCTCATACCTCTCGATCTTGGAATTCTTCTCAAAGATGAACTTCAACTCCTGGAACATCTCATATGCTCCATGACGTTCAAAACGCCTTTGAAGTCCTCCTTCCAAGCTATACAACATGGCACACTGCACTACTGAGTAGTCATCCGCACGCGACTGCCAGGCGTTCATAACGTCCACAGAGGCCGGAGCGGGGGGTTCACCTAGCGGTGCATTTAGGACATAAACCTTTTGGGCAGCTGTGAGGATGATCCTCAGATTGCGGAGCCAGTCCACAAAGTTGCTCCCATCATCTTTCAGCTTAGTTTTCTCTAGGAACGCATTAAAATTCAGGGGAGCTACTGCGGGAGCCATCTACAACCAAAGATTTGCAAAGACATCTTAGACTATTGTTCATGATAAGTGAGTTTTAACTAATCAAATTACTTATAACTCCCACTCAAATTGACATCCCTCTGGTCATCCGAGCGTGACATGATCCAAATCCACCAACCCAAGTCCGATCATCACGTGAGATGAGGTGGTGTCAATGGTGAACATCTTCATGTTGATCATATCTACTATATGACTCATGCTCGACCTTTCGGTCTTCCGTGTTCCGAGGCCATGTCTGTACATGCCAGGCCCGTCAAGTCTAACCCGAGTGTTCTGCATGTGCAAAACTGGCTTGCACCCGTTGTATGCGAACGTAGAGTCTATCACACCCGATCATCACGTGGTGCTTCGAAACGACGAACCTTCGCAACGGCGCACACTCGGGGGGAACACAATTTTATCTTGAAATTTTAGTGAGGGATCATCTTATAATGCTACCGTCGTCCTAAGCAAAATAAGATGCATAAAAGGATTAACAGCACATGCAAATCATAAGTGACATGATATGGCCATCAACTCGTGCTTTTGATCTCCATCTCCAAAGCACCGGCATGATCTCCATCGTCACCGGCGTAACACCATGATCCCCATCATCATGATCTCCATCATCGTGTCGCCATCGGGGTTGTCGCGCGCCCACCATGCTCTTACTACTATTGCTACCGTTTAGCGATAAAGTAAAGCATTACATAGCGCTTAATGATTGACACGCAGGTCATAAAAAAATTAAAGACAACCCTATGGCTCCTGCCGGTTGCCGTATACATCGACATGCAAGTCGATATTAACTATTACAACATGATCATCTCATACATCAAATATATCTCATCATGTCATTGGCCATATCATATCACATACATACCCTGCAAAAACAAGTTAGACGTCCTCTAATTTGTTGTTGCATGTTTTACGTGGCTGCTATGGGTATCTAGCAAGAACGCTTCTTACCTACGCAAAGCCACAACGGTGATATTTAAGTTGCTATTTAACCTTCTACAAGGACCGCCTTTTTCTATTCCGATTCAACTAAGATAGGAGAGACAGACACCCGCCAGCCATCTTATGCAACAAAAGTCACATGTCTGTCGATGGAACCGGTCTCATGTACGTGGACATGTAAAGTTGGTCCGGGCCGCTTCATCCCATAATACCGCTGATCAAGAAAGACTAAGGAGGGAAGCAATCTAAACATCAACGTCCACAAACCCTTTTGTGTTCTACTCGTGAAAGCATCTACGCAAGATCCTAGCTCATGATGCCACTGTTGGGGAACGTTGCATGGGAAACAAAAAATTTTCCTACGCTCACCAAGATCAATCTAGGAGATGCATCTACGAGGGGAGAGTTGGATCCACATACCCTTGTAGATCGCTAAGCGGAAGCGTTCAAGAACGCGGTTGATGGAGTCGTACTCGCCGCGATTCAGATCGCTGAAGATCCTAGCACCGAAGCAACGGTGCCTCCGCGTTCTTCACACGTACAGCTCGGGGACGTCTCCTCCTTCTTGATCCAGCAAGGGGGAAGGAGAGGTTGATGGAGACACCGGCAGCACGACGGCGTGGTGGAGATGGTGGTGGAGGATTCCAGCAGGGCTTCGCCAAGCACCGCGGAGTTCACGAAGATGGATGTGGGAGAGGGAGGGCAGCGCCGAGGCACGAACGTGTGTGGCTGCCCTCCCTCTGCCTCTCTTTATATAGGGGGGAGAGAGGGGAGGGGGCGCCCTAGGGTTTCCCCTAGGGGCCGGCGGCCAGGGCAGATGGGAAGGGGGCGGCGCCCCTTGGGGCTAGGGTTTCCCCCCCAGGTGCCTTGCCCCCCAAGCCTAAGGGGGTGCGGCAGCCCTAGGGGGGTCCAGCCCCCTTGGCGCATGAGGAGAGGGCCCTAGGGGGGGCGCACAGCCCTATGAGGGCTGTTGCGTCTCCCCTTTGTGGCCCATTAGGCCCGAAACTCTTTCCGGAACCCCGAAAACCCCTTTCGGTCATCCGCCGACTTCCCGATACTCCCCGGAACACTTCCGGACTCCGATCACTCTCATCCTATATATCAATCTTCGTCCCCGGACCATTCCGGAGACCCTCGTCACGTCCGGGATCTCATCCGGGACTCCGAACAACCTTCGGTAACCATGCACTGTTCTCACTAACAACCCTAGCGTCACCGAACCTTAAGTGTGTAGACCCTGCGGGTTCGGAAACTATGCAGACATGACCGAGACACTCCCATGTCAATAACCAATAGCGGGATCTGGATACCCATATTGGTTCCCACACGTTCCTCGATGATCTCATCGGATGAACCACGATGTCAAGGATTCAGGCAATCCCGTATATGGTTCCCTTTGTCTCGTCGGTATGTTACTTGCCCGAGATTCGATCGTCGGTATCTCTATACCTAGTTCAATCTCGTTACCGGCAAGTCTCTTTACTCGTTACCGTAATACATAATCCCGTGACTAACTACTTAATCACTTTGAGCTCATTGAGATGATGTATTACCGAGTGGGCCCGGAGATACCTCTCCGTCACACGGAGTGACAAATCCCAGTCTCGATCCATGTCAACTCAACAGACACCTTCGGAGATACCTGTAGAGTACCTTTATAGTCACCCAGTTACGTTGAGACGTTTGGCACACACAAAGCACTCCTACGGTGTCAGTGAGTTACATGATCTCATGGTCATAGGAACTTATACTTGACATGCAGAAAACTATAGCGATAACTGATACGATCAAAAGCTATGTTTAACGTTTGGGTCTCGTCCATCACATCATTCTCCTAATGATGTGATCCCGTTATCAAATGACAACTCATGTCTATGACCTGGAAACCGCGGTCATCTTTGATCAACGAGCTAGTCCTGAAGAGGCTTACTAGGGACACAAAGTTTGTCTTATTTATCCACACATGTATTTGAGTTTCCAATCAATACAGTTATAGCATGGATAATAAACGATTATCATGAATAAGGAAATATAATAATAACTCTTTTATTATTGCCTCTAGGGCATATTTCCAACAGGGGGGGGTCGAGGAGGACTCCCCCTCGTAAGCCGGCACGCCAAGGGAGGGAGACCCCTTCCCCAAGTCAGCCTTCCCTCCTCGCACACCTATATATACATGAGGGGGGCGTCCCCTAGAGACACACAAGTCCCATTAATTTTGGGCGCCCCTCACTAGTTCTTCTAGTTTCTCTAGATCCAAATAATAGAGAAGTCCTGTGAGGTACTCCTCACCCATCTAGTTCTCCGACGACACAAAGCTCTGAATGGCAAAGCGCTGCTGGATCGTCAAGGCCGTATGCTTGCAATCCATAGAGAGATCGTGCTTCCTATCTTTTGTTCGAGAGATCATTCGTGGGATGGTTCAAGGGGTTCAAGAACGATCTACACCAACTCTTCTTCCGTTGCAACTCGAACTTGGTAACAATCTGATCTAACTTTGTATGCATCTTCATAGTGATTATGGGACCTTGACCGTTGGATGATTTTTTGTTTTGTTTTCTACTACAATTACCACAAAGAAAACCAACGCTCTGATCCGCCAAGCCCTCGCCGACCACTACATGCCTACACCAGAGAAGAAAATAAGCGGTGCCGACAATTAGAGGGATTGGCGGATCTCATCAGCTTAGAAAGCTAAGCTTGGGGAAATTTTGAAGCCCTTGTAAATTTCCTATTGTTTTGCATATTAACTTTTCTAGACAAGTTTAGTTGTTCGCATAATAAGATGAATTGTCAAGCTCCTTACGAGCAAGGAAAAAGCGAATTTGAAGAAATACTCTATGTGAAAATGTTGCTCCTATTCATCATCTTTCCAACGGTATATTATATCCTTCATCCTGACAAACAATTTAGATGTTCAGTGTATGTCATTCAAAACAAATTTTACCTTATTCATTTACTCTTAAACCATGGTGAAATTGGAAAAAATGTTCAACATGAAAAAGTTGATCACTTTAAGTAGATTTCGAACACCGTACCATTTGCTTGATTACGAAGCACCGTTTAGGAATTACGACCTAAAACATAGTGTGATTCAAAGGTGAAACACTCACCAGTTCAAATGTCGCACAGAGTGCAGTTCAGATGAGAGATAAAGAGAAGATAAAATTAAATCTAAAAAGGTTTGTTGGTAGAAATTAAAGTGCTTGTACTGGGACGGATTCAAAATTTTGATCGGAGAAGTCCACTTTTCATTTAGGAGTTCAAAACCTCCCAAAAAATGACACCATTTTCGGCATTTCAAAAAATGCTCTTAAACCACAATGAATTTGATAAAATGATCTACATGAAATAGTTGCACCTACCCAACAGCTTTCCAACGGTATATTATATGTTTCATCCTACAAATGTTTCAAAGGCTTGGTGTATGTTATTCAAAACAAGTTTTACCGTATTTAAAACTGCTCTTTAACCGTGTCAAATTTGAAAAAAAAATCAACACAAAAAGGTACTCCTTTTCAACAGCTTTCCAACGGTGAACCATTTTCCTAATTCCAATGAATAATTGAGGAGTTAGAGCGAGAAGCTGCACAAAAAAAAGAGTGGGAACACACATGATCGTATCATTTTTTAATGTTCCTGTATATCGATAGGAATTTGAGACTTTCTACATGAAAATGTTTCGTGTTTTTATAGCTTTCAAATGTTTATCATTTGCCCCATTTAGAAAAAGGTTATAATTTGTATGGCCTTGAAAATGAATTCCATCATTTTAAAATTAAATTCAAATCATAAAGAATTTTGGAAATAGTTATATACCAAAAATCCAACGACATATCATTTGCTGCATTCCGACAACCCTTTAAAAATTAACCAAAAACACGATTTCGTTCAAATTTCTCTCATTTCCAAATTACTTTTAAACCTGTTGGCTTTGGCAATGAATGCAAATTTGCAGCAACTTTCTAATGACATATCATTTGTGTCATTCCGATAAACCGTTGGAATTTTTTATTTTTATTTTAGAAAAGGAGGAGGACCCCCGGCCACTGCATCTGGACGATGCATGCCGCCACTTTATAAATTATTCACACAAGATCTTACAAAGTCATATAACAGTAAGACTAAAGCCACCGTCTAGGCAACACCTGTCGCTACTCTTATCCAGTTGATGAAGGGATTATGATAGTCTAGGCCTAACACCAAACAGACCTCGCAGCCAAACTTAACATCTAAGACTTGAGGTCCCAACCAGGACTCCTGCTGGGTATGGGGTACCCACCAGTCCGGTGCACTCCTCAACCAGGACGCCTGCCCGGTACGAGGCCGCCGCAGCCACCTGTCACCAATCCATTTTCAGTGCTGTACTGCTGCATCTACCTTGCCCGGTCTATCTGTCGTCACCGCAACCGCGACGCCAGACAACGCCACCATCCTGCGCTCGTCCATCATCACACGCCCACCGGCGAGACCCCGCTGCTCCATGCCGCCGAGACCCACCGCGTCGACGTGAGAGAAGGCACGCCACACCACCTCACGCCGATTCCATCCGGCGCCGCTCCACAAACGATGCCCCCAATAGGGAACACGACACCGCAGTGCCGCCATCGTCCGATCCAATAATCTTAGAATTTCTCCCGGAGCGGCACGAGCAGGTTGACGATAGTTGTTTGACGATGCCTTCATCAAGGTAACGAAGTAGACGCCGCCATCGCCCTCCATGACCGGAGTCGGCTCGGTTTTCATCGGCGACTATGTCTCCCTAACTCGCTGCTGGTGCTAATAGTGGGATCCATGATTCGTCACTACCAGCCTGGCCAACCGCCTTCAGTGAAGAAGGCAACCACCATCATGCCCGGGCCAAGAGACCCGGGCGTCCTCGTGCCGCGAAGATTACCCAGGGAGGATCTCCTCTTGCCGTTGTCGAGACGAGGCGCACCCGTAGTGGATCTCGATCTAAACCCCTCGGGCCCAAATCAGACCTCATTGCAGCCATAATCTCATCCGCCAACAGCCGCCGGAAATCTCCTAGCCACCGCCAACCCGCTACGCAGTGCCGTTGGAGGAGGAGGGAGATGGACGCCGCTGCCCCCACGCGTTACCGTCGGCCGAGGACTGCGCCGCCGCCACCGCCTTACCACAGGGGCTTCGCCCCGGCGATGGAGGGGGAGGGCTGAGGGCGGTGTGGACGGGGACTCCCGGGGGCGGCGCGGCGCCGCCGCCTTGGGGAGAGAGGTTGGGGGAGAAAGTCTCTCACCGAAGACGAGTTAACAGTGCGAGATAAACCGTTGGAAATGGGGTAAAAAAAATACTATCTCATTCGTTCGGTAAAGAAAATCCATCGTTCTCATAATTACTCAAATTGTAAGGCGTTTGAGAAAAGTTTCTAAATGCAAGATGAGCGCATTTACAGAAGACTTCCAGCGCCATATCGTATTCCTCCATCCGACAAAGCTTTTGAAAATGAAGTCAAAATACGATTCATTTTTTTTACACGAGCAAATGTCTTTTTCGAAAATGCTCTTAATCCGTGATGATTTTAAGAAATGTTCTACATGGATAATGATCGCTTTGTCCACAACTTACCAATAGTATATTACAAGTCACATTCAGATAAAGCACGCGAAAGTTCAAACTGTGCAGGGGATGGAGACGACGGGTATTTGCAAGCGGTTAGATGGATTGTTACCAAGTTCGAGTTGGAAAGCTGTACATGTGTATGTGTACAGTGTACACACACGAATCTCCGCCTAAGTTAAAGAAGCTTCAACGTTTTAGTGCTTATATATATGTACTGACCTACAAAATGTATAATTAGGAAACGTATCGTTGAAAATGCAAAGAAGATGCCTGCAAAGAAAAATTGCAAAGAAGATAACTCGTGAACAAGGAGATGTCGTTGTCATAACATGTACTGAGAACGATGTCTTGTTTCCTCCGCTGAAGTGTTCTAAGGAAGTACAATAAGATTAAATTTGTATGCACTTAATTAACGACAGGATAACACAGTTTGCTCTTAGCCAGATTATGCCAATTTTATCTTATAACCAGCCCGTGGATATTGAGAAAGACGTGGAGATCACAAAGCCACTACTTACGCAAACCAACCAAATGTGGTTGATTAATTTTCTTGCTACGATTATAATTAATTCCCACTTTTATCCGACTAGATTTTTTTGGTAAAACTTTTAATCTATTCATTATCAATCATGATAGTACAAGAAACGAATAACAAAAATAATAAAAACTACATCCAGTCGTAGACAACTTAGCGACTACTGCAAGCCCTAAAGTTAGCCAAATGCGAGTCGCCGTCAACGCCCCTCCCTCAACGGAACCGGGCAAAACTTGTTGTAATAAACAGTTAGGAACTCGTCGTGCTAAGGCCCTATAGGACCAACGCTCCAGAACAGGAACCACGAGTCGTTGAAGAGAAGTTTGGATCAGAAGGATCCAACCTGTAGACACATGAACACAAACGAACAACTACCGGATCCATGTGGATCCACTGAAGACAAACGTTGATTGAAACCCGCGAGAACCGCTGAAGAGTAACCTCCATCCGCCCTCTGATGATGCTAGAAGCACCACCGGGATGGGGCTAGGTGAGGAGAACCTTATTCCATCTTCAGAGAGCCGCCACTGCCTCGTTTCTCTAAGTAGGACACAAACCCTAAGAAAACTCAGAAAAACATCCAAAAACAAAGTATTCCCATCAGCAAAGGCTGGGATCCACTGCGTCTCCATGGCCCTAAGGCCACTAGACACGAGGTAGACTCACACCGGGGCCCTAGCGGCGGCTGGGTAGGAGCGCTCTTTCCTGGCGGGCCTCACGTATTAGTTCACTTTCCTTATCTAACTAGACTTGTCACATGCAAATGAGGGTAGGCCCCTAAGTATTTACTTTTGACATGCAAGGCAGGTGCAATGTCGATTCCATTGAGATAAAAAAAATAAAAAAATAGAGTGGTCCGATTTATACGGAAAACTAGACCGAAAAATCATACAACCGTGTTTGGTTGCTACTGTGAATAGTGCCTGCATTTCAGCCACATCTCAACACTGACTGTTTAGCAAAAACAGGCAACAAAACAACATCTGCATGTTGTTTGGTTGCCTGCATTGCATCGATAGCCACTTTAGGGCCGGCTGTTTGGTTACCTGCATTTGTGCTTAAGGGTGAGCAGATACAAAACACAATTGTTTGGCTGCATACACGTTTGTGTTCTGCTCACCTCATTCAAATGTGGCGGCCTTACCACCACATTAGGCACAACAACAGGTAGAGCACTATAAACAATAGAGAAACTAGCATCTAAGCAAGCTAACAACAGATAAACAAGCAAGTAAACAGTAGATAAGAGCAGATAAATAGCAACTAAACAATACATCTGCTAAACAGACTTAAGTTTAACGACAGCAGGGGCATCACATGCCCCCTGCTTCACCACAGGGTGTTTAACCCTGGAAAAAATAATCACAGTCCACGCCAAGTTCTTCAACCACCATGGCACACTAATTACGAGTTCATACTAACTACTTTAGAAGGCGACTTCAGGGTAACCGATGCAGCTGTGTTTGCTGCATCGAAGCCTGAACCCGATGGAGTTGTCATGGTTGTAGATTGGACAATGAGGCCTAGGCCAGAGATGTGTTGCGCGACGACGTCGTCGTGGACGATCATGGGGCGAGGGAAAAAGTATTGTCGACCGTGGCCAAGCACCATCTGCCCCTCGAAGATCTGTACATGCACCCAGAATTTGCACCACTTGTTTGCAGATAGCACGACGACGCGCTTGGTCTTAAGCATGAGCCACTGCCTCATCACCTCCTGGAACTTGGGAGGGATGATCAGCATGGCCAGATCCTCCTCGTCCTTGATCTACACATAGAACCGAAGCGGCTCTCTAGACCCCTCCTCGTGGACAGTCCTCAGAGCTCACCCCTTGAACGTGGATGGCTCATGTAGGCGACACTGCCAGGCAGGTTCACCCTCTTGAGCCATCCGTTCGTGGGGATGAAGTCCACGGCGGGCTCGGTGCCGGCAACAACATGGGCTCCTCCTCCAGGCATGTCCCACTCCATCTTCATCAGCTTGTCAGGTAAGATGACATGGATTAGTAACAAGGCATTGGCAGCATATGCTACATTTGTACTAGTGCCTAACGTAGCAAACACATTGGTCCTACCTACCATGAGAACCATGCACGTAAACTTGGCATGCACATTTGTACTAGAACGTTAAGCCGGAATATCAAAGACAACACATGAACACCAATATAGCTAGCATTCCCATGAACCCTAAGCATGAACAAGAATAGCACACCAATCTAGATAACATGCACATGAACGAGTAGGAGGACAACAACAATATAGATAGCATCATGAACAAATTTTTGCACATGAGCACTAATCATGAACATCAAACACAATCTGCCATGGCCATGAACGGATTGTACATCATGAGCACTTCAATCTTTTATGTCTATGAACACTATACTAGGCATGAGCGTCAATCGAAAAACATATCTACCATGCCCAAGAACACATTCTACATGATCAACACTAAGCACAATCCAATCTTGCATGCCTATGAATACTATACTAGGCATGCACATGAAACACAGAACAAGCAAGAACACTACCCTGCCTATGAACAATACCACACAAGAAGGAATCGACTCGATTCGATTCCAATCGAATTGAATCGTATCAAATCGATTCACATCTCACCAGACCATGCTAATGACCAAAACCCTAACCTACAAATCTACGAGCAGAGGGATTGTTCTTACAAAAGCGGGTGCAGTTGGAGCGTACGCCGACCGAGGAGAAAACCCCAGCGGGAAGGAGATGGCGGGCGAGGAGGAGGAGTAGCCGCCAACCTCGACGGCCGTTGGCATTGGCCTAGTGCTCCTGCCCATGCGCGCGGTCGAGGAGGACGAGGTCACCGTCGTCCATGGGCCTATGGTGATGCCCGGAGAGAACTCATGGACGGGGGTAAAATACCCCCAAGCACAGCGTTCGGGGCAGTGTCGCGTTGTCGAACCCCACCGACGGCGCCACCGAACCTAGGACCTCGAGGTCCGGTAATGGCTGCGAAGGCGGAGCGGCCAACATTGGATTGACCGGACGACGAAGCGGATGATGGAAATATGCCCTAGAGGCAATAATAAAGTTTTTATTATTTAATATTTCCTTATTCATGATAAAGGTTTGTTATTCATGCTGGAATTGTATTGACCAGAAACTTAAATAAATGTGTGAATACACAAACAAATATTGTGTCCCTAGTAAGCCTCTACTAGACTAGCTCGTTGATCAAAGTTGGTCAAGGTTTCCAAACCATAGACATGAGTTGTCATTTCATAACAAGATCATATCATTAGGAGAATGATGTGATGGACAAGACATATCCGTTAGCTTAGCATTTGATCGTACAGTTTATTGCTATAGCTTAGCATTTGATTGTTATAGCTTTCTTAATGTCAAATACCTTATTCCTTCGACTATGACATCACGTAACTCTCGAATACCGGAGGAATGCCTTGTGTGCTATCAAACGTCACAATGTAACTGGTTGATCATAAAGATGCTCAGGTATTTCCAAAGGTGTCTGTGTTGAGGAACGTAGTATTTTCAAAATTTTCCTACGATCACGCAAGATCTATCTACTAGATGCATAGCAACGAGTGGGGAGAGTGTGTCTACGTACCCTCGTAGACCGAAAGCGGAAGCGTCAAGTGACGCGGTTGATGTAGTCGAACTTCTTCGCGATCCAACCGATCAAGCACCGAACGTACGGCACCTCCGCGTTCAGCACACGTTCAGCTTGATGACGTCCCACGAGCTCTTGATCCAGTTGAGCTTCACGGGAGAGTTTCGTCAGCACGACGGCGTGGTGACTGATATGATATATCTACCGGCGCAGGGCTTCGCCTAAGCACTGCGACGGTATGACCGAGGTGTGTTTCTGTGGAGGGGGGCACCGCACACAGCTAGAACAATTCAACTTGTGTGTCCTAGGGTGCCCCCTGCCCCCGTATATAAAGGAGCAAGGGAGAGGCCGGCCCTAGAGGGGGCGCGCCAAGTGTGGGGAGTCCTACTAGGACTCCCAAGTCCTAGTAGGATTCCCCTTTCCTTTCCGGAGTAGGAGAGAAGGAAAGAGGTGGAGAGGGAGAAGGAAAAGGGGGCTGCACCCCTTGTCCAATTCGGACCAGAGGGAAGGCACGCACCTCCTTCCTTTTAGCCTTTCTCCTCTATTCCCGTATGGCCCAATAAGGCCCATATACTCCGAAAAATACCCGAATCACTCGGAACCTTTCCGATGTCCGAATATAGTCGTCCAATATATCGATCTTTACGTCTCGACCATTTCGAGACTCCTCGTAATGTCCCCGGTCTCATCCGGGACTCCGAACTCCTTCGGTACATAAAAACTCATAAACTCGTAATACCGATCGTCATCAAACGTTAAGCGTGCGGACCCTACGGGTTCGAGAACTATGTAGACATGACCGAGACTCATCTCCGGTCAATAACCAATAGCGGAACCTAGATGCTCATATTGGCTCCTACATATTCTACGAAGATCTTTATCGGTCAAACCGCATAACAACATACGTTGTTCCTTTTGTCATCGGTATGTTACTTGCCCGAGATTCGATCGTCGGTATCTCTATAACTAGTTCAATCTCGTTACCGGCAAGTCTCTTTACTCGTTCCGTAATACATCATCTCGTGACTAACTCATTAGTCATTTGCTTGCAAGGCTTATTATGATGTGCATTACCGAGAGGGCCCAGAGATACCTCTCCGACACTCGGAGTGACCAATCCTAGTCTTGATCTATGCCAACACCACGAACACTTTCGGAGACACCTGTAGAGCATCTTTATGATCACCCAGTTACGTTGTGACGTTTGATAGCACACAAGGTGTTCCTATGGTATTCGGGAGTTGCATAATCTCATAGTCATAGGAACATGTATAAGTCATGAAGAAAGCAATAGCAGTAAAACTAAACAATCAAAGTGCTATGCTAACGGATGGGTCTTGTCCATCACATCATTCTCCTAATGATGTGATCTCGTTGATCAAATGACAACTCATGTCTATGGTTAGGAAACATAACCATCTTTGATCAATGAGCTAGTCTAGTAGAGGCATACTAGGGACACTCTGTTTTGTCTATGTATTCACACATGTACTAAGTTTCCGGTTAATACAATTCTAGCATGAATAATAAACATTTATCATGATATAAGGAAATATAAATAACAACTTTATTATTGCCTCTAGGGCATATTTCCTTCAGTCTCCCACTTGCACTAGAGTCAATAATCTAGCTCACATCGCCATGTGATTTAATACCGATAGTTCACTTCGTTATGTGAATAACACCCATAGTTCACATCGCCATGTGACCAACACCCAAAGGGTTTACTAGAGTCAATAATCTAGTTCACATCGCTATGTGATTAATACCCAAGAGTAATAAGGTGTGATCATGTTTTGCTTGTGAGAGAAGTTTAGTCAACGGGTCTGTCACATTCAGATCCGTATGTATTTCGCAAATTTCTATGTCTACAATGCTCTGCATGGAGCTACTCTAGCTAATTGCTCCCACTTTCAATACGCATCCAGATTGATACTTAGAGTTATCTGGATTTAGTGTTAAAGCTTGCATCGACGTAACCTTTTACGACGAACTCTTTATCACCTCCATAATTGAGAAACATTTCCTTAGTCATCCAGTTACTAAGGATAATTTTGACCGCTGTACAGTGATCTACTCCTGGATCACTATTGTACCCCCTTGACAAACTCATGGCAAGGTACACAACATGTTTGGTACACAGCATGGCATACTTTATAGAACCTATGGCTGAGGCATAGGGAATGACTTTCATTATCTCTATATTTTTCTGCCGTGGTCTGGCTTTGAGTCTTACTCAACTTCACACCTTACAAGTCAGGCAAGAACTCCTTCTTTGACTGATCCATTTTGAACTACTTCAAAATCTTATCAAGGTATGTACTCATCGAAAGTCTTATCAAGCGTCTTGATCTATCTCTATAGATCTTGATGCCCAATATGTAAGCAGCTTCACCAAGGTCTTTCTTTGAAAAACTCCTTTCAAACACTCCTTTATGCTTTCCAGAAAAATCTACATCATTTCCGATCGACAATATGTCATTCACATATACTTATCAGAAAGGTTGTAGTGCTCCCACTCACTTTCTTGTAAATACAGGCTTCACCGCAAGTCTGTATAAATCTATATGCTTTGATCAACTTATCAAAGCATATATTCCAACTCCGAGATGCTTGCCCCAGTCCATAGATGGATCGCTGGAGCTTGCACATTTTGTTAGCACCTTTAGGATTGACAAAACCTTCTGGTTGCATCATATACAATTCTTCTTTAATAAATCCATTAAAGAATGCAGTTTTGTTATCCATTTGCCAGATTTCATAAAATGCGGCAATTGCTAACATGATTCGGACCGACTTAAGCATCGCTACAGGTGAGAAAGTCTCATCGTAGTCAACTCCTTGAACTTGTCGAAACCCTTTCGCAACAAGTCGAGCTTTGTAAACAGTAACATTACCGTCTGCGTCGGTCTTCCTCTTGAAGATCCATTTATTTTCGATGGCTTGCCGATCATCGGGCAAGTCAACCAAAGTCCACACTTTGTTCTCATACATGGATCCCATCTCAGATTTCATGGCCTCAAGCCATTTTGCGGAATCTGGGCTCATCATCGCTTCCTCATAGTTCGTAGATTCATCATGGTCTAGTAACATGACTTCCAGAACTGGGTTGCCGTACCACTCTGGTGCGGAACGAACTCTGGTTGATCTACGAAGTTCAGCAGAAACTTGATCTGAAGTTTCATGATCATCATCATTAGCTTCCTTACTAATTGGTGTAGGAATCACTGGAACTAGTTTCTGTGATGTACTACCTTCCAATTCGGGAGAAGGTACAATTACCTCATCAAGTTCTACTTTCCTCCCACTCACTTCTTTCGAGAGAAACTCCTTCTCTAGAAAGGATCCACTCTTAGCAACAAAGGCCTTGCCTTCGGATCTGTGATAGAAGGTGTACCCAACAGTTTCTTTTGGGTATCCTATGAAGATTTACTTCTCCGATTTGGGTTCGAGCTTATCATGTTGAAACTTTTTCACATAAGCATTGCAGTCCCAAACTTAAAGAAATGACAACTTAGGTTTCTCGTCAAACCACAGTTCATACGGTGTCATCTCCACGGATTTAGATGGTGCCCTATTTAACGTGAATGTAGTTGTCTCTAATGCATAACCCCAAAAGCGATAGTGGTAGATCGGTAAGAGACATCATCGGTCGCACCATATCTAATAAAGTACGGTTATGACGTTCGGACACACCATTACACTGTGGTGTTCCAGGTGGCATGAGTAGTGAAACTATTTCACATTGTTTTTTTTATTGAAGGCCAAAACTCGCTAACTCAAATATTTTACCTCTACGATCATATCGTAGAAACTCTTATTTTCTTGTTACGATGATTCTCCACTTCACTCTGAAATTCTTTGAACTTTTCAAATGTTTCAGATTTGTGCTTCATTAAGTAGATATACCCATATCTGCTTAAATCATCAGTGAAGGTCAGAAAATAACGATACCCGCCGTGAGCTTTAACACTCATTGGTCCGCATACATCAGTATGTATGATTTCCAACAACTCTGTTGCTCACTCTACAGTTCCGGAGAACGGAGTTTTAGTCATCTTGCCCATGAGGCATGGTTCGCAAGCACCAAATGATTCATAATCAAGTGATTCCAAAAGTCCATCACTATGGAGTTTCTTCATGCGCTTTACACCAATATGACCTAAACGGCAGTGCCACAAATAAGTTGCACTATCATTATTAACCTTGCATCTTTTGGCTTCGATATTATGAATATGTGTATCACACGATCGAGATCCAACAAACCATTTTCATTGGGTGTATGACCATATAAGGTTTTATTCATGTAAACAGAACAACAATTATTCTCTAACTTACATGAATAACCGTATTGCAATAAACATGATCAAATCATATTCATGTTCAACACAAACACCAAATAACACTTATTTAGGTTCAACACTAATCCCGAAAGTATAGGGAGTGTGCGATGATGATCATATCAATCTTGGAACTACTTCCAATACACATCGTCACTTCATCCTTTAACTAGTTTATGTTCATTATGCAACTCCCATTTCGAGTTACTACTCTTTAGCAACTAAACCAGTATCAAATACCGAGGGGTTGCTATGAACACTAGTAAAATACACATCAATAATCTGTATATCAAATATACCTTTGTTCACTTTGCCATCCTTCTTATCCGCCAAGTATCTAGGGCAGTTCCACTTCCAGTGATCATTTCCTTTGCAGTAGAAGCACTTAGTTTCAGGCTTGAGTTTAGCTTTGGGTTTCTTCATGGGAGTGACAACTTGCTTGTCATTCTTCTTGAAGTTCCCCTTTTATCCCTTTGACATTTACTTGAAACAAGTGGTCTTGTTAACCATCAACACTTGATGCTCTTTCTTGATTTCTACCTTCGCCGATTTCAGCATCGCGAAGAGCTCGGAAATTACTTTCGTCATCCCTTGCATATTATAGTTCATCACGAAGTTCTACTAACTTGGTGATAGTGACTAGAGAACTTTGTCAATTACTATCTTATCTGGAAGATTAACTCCCACTTGATTCAAGCAATTGCAGTACCCAGACAATCTGAGCACATGCTCACTGGTTGAGCTATTCTCCTCCATCTTGTAGGCAAAGTACTGTCAGAGGTCTTATACCTATCGACACGGGCATGCGTATGAAATACTAATTTCAACTCTTGGAACATCTTATATGCTCCGTGGTGTTCAAAACGTTTTTGAAGTCCCGGTTCTAAGCCGTAAAGCATGGTGCACTTAAACTATCAAGTAGTCATCATACCGAGCTTTTGTCAAAATGTTCATAACGTCTGTATCAGCTTCTGCAATAGGTCTGTCACCTAGCGGTGCATCAAGGACATAATTCTTCTGTGCAGCAATGAGGATAATCCTCAGATCACGGAACAATTCCGCATCATTGCTACTAACATCTTTCAACTTGGTTTTCTCTAGGAACATATAAAAAATAAACGTGCAGCAACATCGCGAGCTATTGATCTACAACATAGATATGCTAATACTACCAGGACTAAGTTCATGATAAATTAAAGTTCAATTTAATCATATTACATAAGAACTCCCACTTAGATAGACATCCCTCTGGTTATCTAAATGATCACGTGATCCAAATCAACTAAACCATGTCCGATCATCACATGAGATGGAGTAGTATCAATGGTGAACATCTTATGTTGATCATATCTACTATATGATTCACGCTCGACCTTTCGGTCTCCAGTGTTCCGAGGCCATATCTGCATATGCTAGGCTCGTCAAGTTTAACCCGAGTATTCTGCGTGTGCAAAACTGGCTTACACCCGTTGTATTTGAACGTAGAGCTTATCACACCCGATCATCACGTGGTGTCTCGGCACGACGAACTTTCGCAACGGTGCATACTCAGGGAGAACACTTATACCTTGAAATTTAGTAAGGGATCATCTTATAATGCTACCGTCGTTCTAAGCAAAATAAGAAGCATAATAAGATAAACATCACATGCAATCAAAATATGTGACATGATATGGCCATCATCATCTTGTGCTTTTGATCTCCATCTCCAAAGCACCGTCATGATCACCTTCGTCACCGGCGCGACACCTTGATCTCCATCGTAGCATCGTTGTCGTCTCGCCAACTATTGCTTCTACGACTATCGCTATCGCTTAGTGATAAAGTAAAGCAATTACATGGCGATTGCATTTCATACAATAAAGCGACAACCATATGGCTCCTGCCAGTTGCCGATAACATTACAAAACATGATCATCTCATACAAAACCGTATAACTCATCATGTCTTGACCATATCACATCACAACATTCCCTGCAAAAACAAGTTAGACGTCCTCTACTTTGTTGTTGCAAGTTTTACGTGGCTGCTACGGGCTTAGCAAGAACCGTTCTTACCTACGCATACAAAACCACAACGATGTTTCGTCAATTATGTGCTGTTTTAACCTTCACAAGGACCGGGCGTAGGCATACTCGATTCAGCTAAAGTGAGAGAGACAGACACCCGCCAGTCACCTTTAAGCAACGAGTGCTCATAACGGTGAAACCAGTCTCGCGTAAGCGTACGCGTAATGTCGGTCCGGGCCGCTTCATCTCACAATACCGCCGAAGCAAAGTATGACATGCTGGTAAGCAGTATGACTAGTATCGTCCACAACTCACTTGTGTTCTACTCGTGCATATCATCTACGCATAGACCTGGCTCATGATGCCACTATTGAGGAACGTAGTATTTTCAAAATTTTCCTACGATCACGCAAGATCTATCTACTAGATGCATAGCAACGAGTGGGGAGAGTGTGTCTACGTACCCTCGTAGACCGAAAGCGGAAGCGTCAAGTGACGCGGTTGATGTAGTCGAACTTCTTCGCGATCCAACCGATCAAGCACCGAACGTACGGCACCTCCGCGTTCAGCGCACGTTCAGCTTGATGACGTCCCACGAGCTCTTGATCCAGTTGAGCTTCACGGGAGAGTTTCGTCAGCACGACGACGTGGTGACGGATATGATATATCTACCGGCGCAGGGCTTCGCCTAAGCACTGCGACGGTATGACCGAGGTGTGTTTCTGTGGAGGGGGGCACCGCACACGGCTAGAACAATTCAACTTGTGTGTACTAGGGTGCCCCCTGCCCCCGTATATAAAGGAGCAAGGGAGAGGCCGGCCCTAGAGGGGGCGCGCCAAGTGTGGGGAGTCCTACTAGGACTCCCAAGTCCTAGTAGGATTCCCCTTTCCTTTCCGGAGTAGGAGAGAAGGAAAGAGGTGGAGAGGGAGAAGGAAAAGGGGGCTGCACCCCTTGTCCAATTCGGACCAGAGGGAAGGCACGCACCTCCTTCCTTTTAGCCTTTCTCCTCTATTCCCGTATGGCCCAATAAGGCCCATATACTCCGAAAAATACCCGAATCACTCGGAACCTTTCCGATGTCCGAATATAGTCGTCCAATATATCGATCTTTACGTCTCGACCATTTCGAGACTCCTCGTCATGTCCCCGGTCTCATCCGGGACTCCGAACTCCTTCGGTACATCAAAACTCATAAACTCATAATACCGATCGTCATCAAACGTTAAGCGTGCGGACCCTACGGGTTCGAGAACTATGTAGACATGACCGAGACTCATCTCCGGTCAATAACCAATAGCGGAACCTGGATGCTCATATTGGCTCCTACATATTCTACGAAGATCTTTATCGGTCAAACCGCATAACAACATACGTTGTTCCTTTTGTCATCGGTATGTTACTTGCCCGAGATTCGATCGTCGGTATCTCTATACCTAGTTCAATCTCGTTACCGGCAAGTCTCTTTACTCGTTCCGTAATACATCATCTCGTGACTAACTCATTAGTCATTTGCTTGCAAGGCTTATTATGATGTGCATTACCGAGAGGGCCCAGAGATACCTCTCCGACACTCGGAGTGACAAATCCTAGTCTTGATCTATGCCAACACCACGAACACTTTCGGAGACACCTGTAGAGCATCTTTATGATCACCCAGTTACGTTGTGACGTTTGATAGCACACAAGGTGTTCCTACGGTATTCGGGAGTTGCATAATCTCATAGTCATAGGAAGATGTATAAGTCATGAAGAAAGCAATAGCAGTAAAACTAAACGATCAAAGTGCTATGCTAACGGATGGGTCTTGTCCATCACATCATTCTCCTAATGATGTGATCTCGTTGATCAAATGACAACTCATGGCTATGGTTAGAAAACATAACCATCTTTGATCAATGAGCTAGTCTAGTAGAGGCATACTAGGGACACTCTGTTTTGTCTATGTATTCACACATGTACTAAGTTTCCGGTTAATACAATTCTAGCATGAATAATAAACATTTATCATGATATAAGGAAATATAAATAACAACTTTATTATTGTCTCTAGGGCATATTTCCTTCAGTCTGTTGAGTTGGCATGGATCGAGATTAGGATTTGTCACTCAGTGTATCGGAGAGGTATCTCTGGGCCCTCTCGATAATACACATCACAAGAAGCTTGCAAGCAAAATGACTAAGGAGTTATTATGAGATGATGTATTACGGAACAAGTAAAGAGACTTGCCGTTAATGAGATTGAACTAGGTATGAAGATACCTACGATTGAATCTCGGGCAAGTAACATACCGACGGACAAAGGGAATTACGTATGTTGACATAACGGTTCGACCGATAAAGATATTCGTACAATATGTAAGAACCAATATGGGCATCCAGGTTCCGTTATTGGTTGTTGACCGGAGAGTTGTCTCGGTGATGTCTACATAGTTCTCGAACCTGTAGGGTCCACGCGCTTAACGATCGATAATGATATAATGTTATATGAGTTATGTGATTTGGTGACCGAATGTTGTTCGGAGTCCCAGATGGGATCACGGACATGATGAGGATCTCCAGAATGGTCTGAAGGTAAAGATTTATATATATGACGACGATATTCGGACACCAGAAGAGTTTCGGAGTGCATCGGGGTAGTCATCGGGTCGTCGGAAGGGGTTCCGGACACCGCCGGTAGGTGCATGGGCCTATTGGGAAAAGGGGGTACAGACCAGCCCACAAGGGGGCTGGCGCGCCCCTCTCCCTGGCCGTCGGCCCTAGGGAAGGAAAGGGGGGAGGGCTATCCCCTCCTGGCTTCCCCTTCTCATTGGAGAAAGGAAAGGGGGGCTCCTCCCTCCCCTGCCTTTCCCCGCTCACCAAATAAGGAAAGGGGGCGCGGCTTGGGCGAAGGACCCCAAGTAGGATTCGGCCTACTTGGGGCGCCTCCTTGGCTTCTGCTCCCCACCTATATATATGTGGGGAGGGGGCGCCAAACAAGTACACAACATTGTATTAGCCGTGTGCGACGCACCTCCCCAAAGTTTTATCCCTTGGTCATATTTTTGTAGTGCTTAGGCAAAGACCTGCGGAGATAGCATCATCATCACCGTCACCATGCTGTCGTGCTGCCGGAACTCATCTACTACTTCGCCCACCTTGCTGGATCAAGAAGGCGAGGACGTCACCGAGCTGAACGTGTGCTGAACGCGGAGGTGCCGTACATTCGGTACTTGATCGGATGGATCATGAAGAAGTTCGACTACATCAACCACGTTACTAAATGCTTCCGCTTACGGTCTACGAGGGTACGTAGACATACTCTCCCCTCTCGTTGCTATGCATCTCCAAGGATAGATCTTGCGTGTGCATATAATTTTTTTTGTTTTCCATGCAACGTTCCCCAACAGTGGCTTGGTGCAGATAGGGGATGGCGCATGCATAGCCCGCATCAGATCGACCCTGAAGTTTACCAAGCCGGAAACTCACTCCTCGTGGATGTGGTTGTTGACGACGTTGATGGGGGTCAGCAGATGGTGCTACGAAGGGCGAATCATCAGAGGAGACGAGAGGAGAGGATGGGGGCGGCGGTGAGAGAGAAGTGAGGGGAGGGGTTGTGTGAAAGGGAGTGGGCGGTGACAGGAGGGGGGTAATGAGACGTCCCGTCCCGCTCCCGCGCTTCCCGAGGTGTGCATCGAGGAGCCATGCGTGGCCGCACTCAGCCTGGCTGCGGAGAAACTGTTGATTTGGAAGTAACTCGCAAGTCTGGCCCGGGACTGCTTTAAGTCCCGTGCTGGCCGGTACGTGGGTGCAGCCCAGGCAACCAAACAGCTGGTTTTCGTCCCGCACGGGCCTGGTTAGCCCATGTGCGAGCAACCAAATGTGCCCATATAGATCTCATAGCAGCTTTAAAAAGGGTATGTTGGTATTTAAAGTAGACATCTTGCCTCCACGGCCTCCAGAAGGTTTGTGGCATCGCCGTTTGTATCTCTTATGTGTGTGTTTCCATTCCAAGAAAAATGATCTGAGATAGGGTTCGTAATCATCAGAAAGAAATCGCCCACTTTGGGCAACTCCAACACGCTGATGCATGGGGTTTAGCATGTTTCTTTGGGTCGAAATAAACGAAAATGTTGGCCCAACGCGCAGGCACAAACCCAAACAACATCCATTGTCCATCTAGACGTATTTCCGGCCAAATTTGCGCCTGATTTGCGCTAAAACGGACAGGAGATGGACGTGTCACGTGTCCTCTCGTTGTCCGGCTTAGGCCCGCATGTTAGTCGCCTAACCACCACCGTGGTCGTAGTCAATGTGACTAACTCACCTTGGACCAGCATGGCAGCGACTGGAAGCGTCCAGACACCACGTCATTTTAAGTTGCAAGCGTGGGGGCGCCTCATCCACTTCTCATTTCCCATTCTCATGCACATCTGGCCATGCGTGCTTCCTCGCCGGCTGACAGAAACCCTAGTCGCCATGGCCAACTTCTTCAGCAAGGGCAAACTCGACCATGAGACCGGCTCATCGCGAGGCCCAATCTGTTTCACGTTGGTGCCTGGGTTGTAGTGGTGGGGGGGGGGTCACCGGCCCCGTGACTTGTTGTACATCCCGGTGCACCACGCATAGAACCACTAGGAGTACCACATACCGATACAGTGGACGGTCATCAACCTCCCCACGGCTGGCATCTCGATCTCCACCGAATTTCGGTGTTGGCCATGCCGCAGTCCGGGCGGGCGCATGGGGCGGAGATCCGCAAGCTTCATGCTCTCCTCATGTCGGAGCAACGCCGATATCGATCCAGCGTACGTGCCAGACCCCCGAACTAGGATGTCTGGTTCGCCATCGAGACGACGTGTGCCGTCGCAGCGTCGATCTGCCTCCACCGCACGCCACCGGTGGTGAGGCGGGAGGACAAGTAGGCTTGAGGCGCCGTACCATGCAACATTGGACGATGCCTTCCAACACGCTATCGAGGAGTCGAAGCGCGAGGAAGACGCACACTGCCAAGCGCCGGCACCACCCGCACCCACAATAACGTATCAAAGGGAGGGCGTCGTATGGGAGTGGATTTCTATGTTGCTTGTTTGGCTGGGCGCGATGGATGGGGAGGAGGCGGCCTACCTCGCACGATGGAGGGTTATGCGCTTGAGGAGGAGTGGGCCGACGGGGAGCGCCGCGTGCAGTGGGAGCATGAGGAGGAGGAACGTGATGTCTACTACGCAACCTTCTTCTTGTAGACATTGTTGGGCCTCCAAGTGCAGAGGTTTGTAGGACAGTAGCTAATTTCCCTCAAGTGGATGACCTAAGGTTTATCAATCCGTGGGAGGCATAGGATGAGGATGGTATCTCTCAAGCAACCCTCCAACCAAATAACAAAGAGTCTGTTGTGTCCCCAACACACCCAATACAATGGTAAATTGTATAGGTGCACTAGTTCGGCGAAGAGATGGTGATACAAGTGCAATGTGGATGGTAGATATAGGTTTTTGTAATCTGAAAATATAAAAACAGTAAGGTAACTAATGATAAAAGTGAGCGTAAACGGTATTGCAATGCTAGGAAACAAGGCCTAGGGTTCATATTTTCAATAGTGGAAGTTCTCTCAACAAGGATAACATAATTGGATCATATAAGTATCACTCAACATGCAACAAAGAGACTCCAAAGTCACTAATAGCGCAGAACAAATGAAGAGATTATTGTAGGGTACGAAACCACCTCAAAGTTATTCTTTCTGATCGATCTATTCAAGAGTCCGTAGTAATATAACACGAAGCTATTATTTTCGTTCGATCTATCCTAGAGTTAGTAGTTGAATAACACCTTAAGACACATATCAACCAGAACCCTAATGTCACCTAGATACTCCATTGTCACCTCAAGTATCCGTGGGCATGATTATATGATATGCATCACACAATCTCAGATTCATCTATTCAACCAACACAAGAACTTCAAAGAGTGCCCCAAAGTTTCTACCGGAGAGTCAAGACGAAAACGTGTGCCAACCCCTATGCATACACAAGGTAACTGATCCCACAAGTTGATCACCAAAACATACATCAAGTAGACCACGTGATATCCCATTGTCATCACAGATTAGCACATGCAAGACATACATCAAGTGTTCTTAAATCCTTAAAAGACTCAATCCGATAAGATAACTTCAAAGGGAAAACTCAATTCATTACAAGCGAGTAGAGGGGGAGAAACATCATACGATCCAACTATAATAGCACAGCTCGCGATACATCAAGATCGTGCCATCTCAAGAACACGAGAGAGAGAGAGAGAGAGAGAGAGAGAGAGAGAGAGAGAGAGAGAGAGATCAGACACATAGATACTGGTACATACCCTCAGCCCCGAGGGTGAACTACTCCCTGCACGTCATGGAGAGCGGCGGGATGATGAAAATGGCCACCGGTGAGGGATTCCCCCGGAAGGGTGCCGGAACGGGTCTAGATTGGTTTTCGGTGACAACAGAGGCTTGCGGTGGCGGAACTCCCAATCTAGTTTATTTTCTGGAGGTTTCCGTATATATAGGGGGTGTTGGAGTCGGGAACAAGTAAGGGGGGGGGTCTCCGGGCTGTCCACGAGATAGGGGGGCGCGCCCCCTCCCTCGTGGGCAGCCCGGGACTCTTCTGGCCCATCTCCGGTACTCCTTGGGCTTCTTCTGGTCCAAAAACAACCTCCGTTGAGTTTCATGTCAATTGGGCTCCATTTGGTATTCCTTTTCTGCGATACTCAAAAACAAGGGAAAAACAGAAACTGTCACTGGACTCTAGGTTAATAAGTTAGTCCCAAAAATCATATAAAAGTATATATAAAAACCCATAAAACATCCTACCAGGACAATATAATAGCATGGAACAATAAAAAATTATAGATACATTGAAGACGTATCAGAACACCGCTGGCGTTGGGCACACATGGATGAGGAGGGGTGAGAGCTGGCGTTCGACGCGCATTGAGGAGAAGGCGCACACGGTGCTAGGCAGCGCCGCCGCAGCAGCAGACGCCTGAGCAGGCGGCCTACCAACAAGCCTTTCCTTGGGCTGCGCTGCCGGAGTTCTTCAACCTCACCCGCTTCAATAGTGAGGACAACGCCTATGGTTGTGGGGCGGCTGTGCTACGTCTTTTTCCTTATCTTTTATTAATATTTTTATGTTTCATTATTGTCCAAGTAGACTTTGATCAGCTGTTTAATATGTATGTTTTTTATTTCAAATATTTATATCTATTTTCCTAAATGACTGCGCAGACTGATGCGTCGGCTGGGTTGGATAAAAGGTACAAATCAGACACACTCGTCCGCACCGATCTAAATAGACAAAAACGAACTGTGTGGTTTCCTGTTGGAGTTGCCCTTACGTACTACTCCCTGTGTTCCTAAATATAAGTCTTTTTTAAAAATTCCTCTACAAATTACATACGGATGTATATTGACATATTTTAGAGTGTAGATTCACTCATTTTGCTCCGTATGTAGTCCATAGTGGAATCTTTCCAAAGACTTATATTTAGGAACAGAGGGAATAGCACTTTTAGCCGGAGTCGATCATGTAGTTTCTTTTAGGATTTTTATCATTTATGTCACTAGTTGTGTCCCGCAACTCAGATTTTCCATTAGAAGTTACAACTACTCAAAAATGCCATCGATTTGTGAGATGCTTGCCAAAAAATGCCATTAGATATTTAAAAAATGCCATCGTTTCGTTAGATGTTGCTCAAAAATGCCATTAGACATTGTTATTTTCACGTCAAACCCGTTGACCAGGTTATATGACAAAAATAAGCCTAGACCCACATGTCTGTTCTATCTATCTCGCAATGATAAGTGTGACCTCATTTGTCAGGAGTAACCAAGCGAAAAAAATACAGGAAAATAAGAACGTTGTGGGAACAAGTAGGCCCCGCACTTTATTGTAGTGAGATAGAGGGAGAGCTGGCATGTTGGTTCATAGGTATTTATGTCATTATAATATGGCAAAAGAGATTTGAGATCACAATAATGGTGTCCAGTGGCATTTTTGAGCATGTGTCTAACAAAGCAATGACATTTTTGAGGAGTTGAAATTCCTAGTGGCAAAATTGAGTAGTGGGACACAACCAAAGGCGTAAATAATAATAACCCTTTTTTACGGGAATCGATCTGGTAGCTTGGTTGTGTGTACGTAAGGGCAAGTCCAACAAAAACCACATGGTCTATTTAAGGCTACCCAAAAAATATTTTTCGTAATTTATAAGTCCCATCTTGCCAAATTAATTTTTTCCCTTTCGTCGTGGAAGGAACTCGCTCGGGAACGTCACACGTTTGGGATCTTTGACAGCAAACTCGTCGTCTCCTGCGACGCCATCAAGGCCCTGGGTCACCACTTGGAAGACTGAGAAGAACTGATCTTCCCAGGTTTCCAGACCATAGAGCCACTGAAAATAAATTCAAAGAAAAAATTTAAATAAATCCAAAAGAAAAAGAAAGGGCCGAAATTCAGGGTGTTACATACCCCAACAGACCATCTTTCACACGCTCTTCACTAGAAAGGATGGTCATGGTATGCAAGGCCGAATGAGCGGTTGGAAAATGGACGAAGTATTAATTAGATGACTATTTTGCCATTTTCAATTGAATGGGTAAGTTTTAATGTCAACTTTCAATCTACATAAAAAGTTGTAAACTTTGTAAAGACTGTGTACCCAAGCAAACGCCCATTTTTTTGTACACCCCATATATTAATTAATTAAACAAGAGGTTATTATAATCATTCATTACAGGGCCACACAGGGTGGAGCAGAGTTAATAAGAATCCCGTCGGACCTATAATAAAAGTAAACTTAGCAATCTCACGTGCCACCTTATTGGCAAGCCTTTTTTTGTGAAATACTCAAATTTTGGATCATCCTGAAGAAACTCATAGCTTCTTTCTTTAGATCAACGAGAGGGGATTTGTCAAGCTTCTTATTTGCAAGGAAATACTCCCTCCGTCCGAAAATACTTGTTATCAAACTGAACAAAAAGGGGTGTATCTAGAACTAAAATACATCTAGATACATCCCCTTTTGTTCATTTTGATGACAAATATTTTCGGACGGAGGGAGTATGTATGAAAGCACAGTCAGTCTCCAAAATAACAGACCGGCAAAGGGTAATACCGATATAAAGTATTGTGAGGCACACGCGAAACTTAGCTTCAGTAACATTGGTACATCGACCAATAAAATCCTATGCAGAAATGATACTTTTGCCAAAATAATTTCGAGTAACAACACCACACTTGCAACATTAATACTCTCCACAAAGTAGCGTCGATATTGATCTGGATATAGTCAGCAAGAGGAGGTTTCCACACCACATGAAATAGTGTCATAATTGGCCGTGAAAGAGCACCAATAAATTTCCAATGGATTCCTTAACCTTCCCAAAAATTAAGTCATTTCTTATATGACATGCTCGTCAAGAAAAGGAAAAAAGAGTTGCTCCTAGTGTTGCAAGCTCAACTAATCCAACAAACTCAATAGCCAGTCCAGTCTTGAGCACTTGAAGAATTATTCATCTGTAATATTTATGGAAGCTCTCAAGGCCAACCGTAGAGCACAAGCTTTAGAGCACGTCACCAGCGCATGAAAAGTGCTTCCATATTCTACAACACAAATAGAGCACATACCTAAATTAGTCTGAGGTTGCTTAACTCTATTCATCTTGACCGCCAAGCTAATGGTAGCAACACATCATGCAAAAATCATAATCTTCTAAGGGATATTAGCCTTCCAAATTAAATCTCATATCCCCATTTTCCTCCTCTGGCTGCCCACTAGATTGGCCAACGACATCCTGACTACCGTTCAATTTAAGCATAAAATTGTACGCAGTTCTTAACAGAAAATATATCATTCTTCTCATAGTGCCACACAATAAAATCTCCCTCCCCATAGGCAATTAGGCATGAATAAGAATCTTTAGAATCTCCTCAGCCTCATGTGGATAAAAAGATACTTTACCAAATTTTTATCCTAACATCTACCATTGCTCATGAAGAAATTGGGGACCCACTTGAACCTAGTATTAGGGCATCTCCAAGGGAGACCCATGAAACTCTGGTATATGTCCGACTGGACACATTTATTCACTTTTGTAATCCAATGGGGACCTGTATCGGTCCACGAAGCAGTCTGGACGTCCGTTTTCCGGCATAGTGGAGACGAAAGTGGGAGATATACCAGAGTCTCAACATCAACTTGACAAACCAAAAGCATCTACATGGTCCTCCTCTCTTTTCTCTTTCTTCGCATGCATGGTCCCCCTCTCCTCTCTCTCCTCCCAACTAGACACCACACCAAAAATAGCCACCACATGCATGGTCCCCACCTACTTTTTCTCCTCCCAGTAGGATACTTTGTAATTAGTGTTGGATGGCTCCCTCCCGTATCATGTCCGGGAACCATGTACAAACACAAAAACAGACATGTACCAAAGGAATTTGCGGGTTGGTGTTGGATCTGCCCATATGCCTTTTTAGAAAACAATTAGGCCATTGTTCCTAGGTATCCAATTATCCCTGCAAGTATTAATACTAGATCCATCACAGACCCTCCAAATGACCTCCTTCTTAAGCAGTTTCAAACCATGCATAATACCTTGCCAAGTTACTGATGCAGAACATAGAAATACCATATCCAGAATATGTCCCTGAGGTTAATACTTTGCCTTCATCAACTTCGCACACATTGAGTCCAGATAATTCAACAAACTCCATGCTAGTTTTGTCAAAAGAGCTTGATTAAAAAGTCCAAGAACATGAAAGCCCATGCCACCCTTACCTTTAGGCGTTGTTAATTTGTCCCATACCAAAGAATGTGTTAGACTTCTATCTTCCTTATATAACCACCAAAAGTTCCTTATAATTTGGGATAAGTCCTCACAAAGAGAAACCAGAAATTTGAAAATTCCCATGGCATACAAAGGTAGATCCTGAATTACTATTTTTTATTGCGAACGGTTATTGAGAAAACACCGTGTGCGATGCATTCAATAACGCACACAGTTTCTAGGAATAAACCGTGTTAGATTAATGAACAATCACACATGAGATCCTCTTGAAAACTGTTTGCGTTAGGCCACCTGGTGCAAACGTTTACCACATAAAAACTGTGTGTGATGGATAGCCTTTGCCACACAGTTTCTTATACACACCATGTGTGATGCATTCAATAACGCAAACGATAAAATTGTTAATACCGTGTGCAATGGAAACGCTATCACAAACGATTTAATGGGACAAATTGTGTGTGATGTACCTGTGAATGGAAATGTTTTCCTTGGAGCGACTGTGTGGGATGTACATATGAACGGAAACGTTTAGCGGGACTGAATGTATGGGATGTACTTGCGACCGGAAACAATTTTGTCGTATAATGGTATTTTTTTAGCTATACTGTACATATTTCCGTATCTGAGCGCTCGCCGATCGCACACGACCTCATTTTGCTGAGCGTGTGTGCCAAGAGGGCATATCCCCGATGGTTTCTGGATCGTGTTGGAAGGACCCCCCTATCGCCCACACTCACTTGGCGACGGTTCCGAAGGCCGTCGCGGAAAGGGGTTTAAAACCGTTTGTTTAGCAGCTTGCTGTACCAGTGAGCGGTTCCCAAACAGAATGGTAAAGTTTTACTCCCCCTTCACCAACAATCACACTCCACTGCTAACTGAATCCACGGGTACCGTCCATACCAACAGTAGTCCTAGGGGAGTTTTGCTTAATTATATTTTGATTTTATTTTGAGCATGGAACTGGGCGTCCCGATTGTCGGTGTCAAAACCGGCAGATCTCGGGTAGGGGGTCCCGAACTATGCATCTGAGGATCGATGGTAACAGGAGGCTGGGGACATGATGTTTACCCAGGTCCGGCCCCTCTCGATCGAGGTAATACCCTACTTCCTGCTTGATTGATCTTGATGAATATGGGGTTACAAGAGTTGATCTACCTTGAGATCGAAATGGCTAAACCCTAAAAGTCTAGCCTATGTGATAGCTATGATTCTGTTGTCTCTACGGACTAAACCCTCCGGTTTATATATGCACCGGAGGGACTTAGGGTTTGTACATGATCATTTTGCAGAGGAAGGAAAGTATTACACCCGGACTCAAAACTTGCTATTTTACACATACGGGAGTCCTATTTGGATACGGGAGATAATCTTCGTCAATAATCTTCATGGCCCACCAGTCCGGCCCATAAAAACGATCCGGCCAACTAAGGACCCCTTAAGCCAGGACTCCCTCAGTAGCCCCTGAACCAGTCTTTGATGACGAAGAGTTTGGCTCGCGTACTATTTTCGGCATTGCAAGGCAGGTTCCTGATACGTCTCCAACGTATCTATAATTTTTTATTGTTCCATGCTATTATATATTCTGTTTTGGATGTTTAATGGGCTTTATTATACACTTCTATATTATTTTTGGGACTAACATACTAACCCAAGGCCTAGTGCAAATTGCTGTTTTTTTGCCTATTTCAGTGTTTCGCAGAAAAGGAATATCAAACGGAGTCCAAACGGAATGAAACCTTCGGGAGAGTTATTTTTGGAATGATATCAACACAGAAGACTTGGAGTACAGGCCAGGAAGCGAGAGAGGAGGCCACGAGGGCATGGGGTACACCCAGGGGGGGTAGGCGCGCCCCCCACCCTCGTGGGCCCCCTCTGGCTCCCCTGACGTGCCTCTTCAGCCTATATATACTCCCATACCCTGAAAACATCGAGGAGCACCACGAAACCTTAATTCCACCGCCACAATCTTCTGTACCCGTGAGATCCCATCTTGGGGCCTGTTCCGGAGCTCCACCGGAGGGGGTATCGATCACGGAGGGCTTCTACATCAACACCATTGCCTCTCCGATGAGTTGTGAGTAGTTTACCACAGACCTTCGGGTCCATAGTTATTAGCTAGATGGCTTCTTCTCTCACTGTGGATCTCAATACAAAGTTCTCCTCGGTCTTCGAGGAGATCTATTCGATGTAATCTTTTTGCGGTGTGTTTGTCGAGATCCGATGAATTGTGTGTTTATCATCAAAATTATCTATGAACAATATTGGATTCTTTTCTGAAATATTTTATGCATGATTTAAATATCCTTGCAAGTCGCTTCAAATTATCGGTTTGGTTCGGCCTACTAGATCTATAGTTCTTGCAATGGGAGAAGTGCTTGGCTTTGGGTTCAATCTTGCAGTATTCTTTCCCAGTGACAGCAGGGGCAGCAAGGCACATATTGTATTGTTGCCATCGAGGATAAAAAGATGGGGTTTATATCATATTGCTTGAGTTTATCCCTCTACATCATGTCATCTTGCTTAAGGCGTTACTCTGTTCTTATGATGCAAAATTATTCGTCGCGACCTCGACCTGTGACGGTGATGACGACGCTCTTCATGCCTCGCATAACCAGCAGCAACATGCACATGATGATGTTCACCACCACGGTCTCCACCCATCACGGCAACGCCGGTGCCGGCGGAAAGCCATGCATCTCCCTGCAACGACCTTGGCAGATTTGTAGTCATTCACATTCAGAGATCTTCAGACAAAGATATTCATAGTTCTGTAATCACAGTATCCATGTGTTGTCGGTTGTAAACATTCAGAAATTTTTACCACATTGATATTCAGTTGTCGAAGTTTTATGTGACGACGGTCCGGACTCCTACAAAGCCCTCCCAGTTCGAGTTCAGTTGCGGGAATTTGAACAAGGGAACACATCCACAGATAAACAGAGGTTCTTGTTGGATGACAAATTAAATCCGGACACGTCGGAATTTCACGGTGATTTGATGGTCCGTGTTGAAGATGCCCTTTAGATTCTTTTTTACAACGCTTGTTGCCACGTACATATATTCAGCACCGGATCAGCGGGAGCCATTTGCTTGCATGCTTACCCTGCTATCTGTTTCACCAGAGCAGCATCCTACCGACACGCAGCTTGAGGAACTACTAGGCACCACGAACGCGTTGATCGATAATTTGGCGACTTCGACTTTTTCTGCCGGTGCTTCACGCTACTCGTCGGCTCGTACGTCGATGGCAACCGAGTGCTCAGGAGACTTGCTTGGCTTGTGGCAGCAATGGCAGCCTTTCGATGCGTCGCCGCCTGTCTTTCCAACGCCCCAAGCTTAAATAACAGCAAGAAAACATGATGCAAAATGGACGTATCAACTCCCCCAAGCTTAGACCTCGCTTGTCCTCAAGCGAAGACCAAAATCGAAAAAATGTCCACATGCTTTGAGAGAGAGAGGTGTCGATAAAAATAAAATACGGACATAGAAGCATCATGTTGGTTATTATAACAACAACAAATTTAAACCTGAGGCTTTTATCAAAGGACTTTTATCATAGACTACTCATGAATAAGTAACAGTTCATCAGATAATTAAAGTATAAAGCATAAAATCAATTAGAAACCAATAAACTATGTTTTCAGTCAACTTTGCAGCTACAATTCATCATCTTTTTAGGAAGGGTCGTGTATCGGAGCCTTTAGGCAAGTCCACATACTCAACCATCATATAGTCTTCTATGATTGCTAACACTCATCGCATACACATGAGCAAAACTGTTTCAACCAGACACATAGAAAGATAGGGGCTTATGGTTTTGCCTCCCAACATACTCACCTCAGGGGTGATGTCAACAATAATAACTCATGTCGCCCATATTCAATTGGACATATGTGCCTAGATCTTTCCTCACCACATGATGCTTACCAAAGGATAAAATAAAAAGGAATAGAGAGAAAACTTTGACTCTTTGCATAAAATTAAAAGATAGGCCCTTCGCAGAGGGAAGCAGAGGTTGACATGTGCTTATTTGTTTGTATGCTCAATCCCTTAGTGCAAAAGAATGTCACGTTGCATTGCACCTTGTGATAGCAACCTTTATTATGCAGGCTGTCTCTTTTATTCTTCACCATCACAAGTTCGTGCAATGCTCAATTTTCTCTTACACTAAATGATCTCACTCCTTTGTAAGCAATTTTTATTGCCTTATTGCACTGATGACAACTTACTTCAAGGATCTTACTCAATCCATAGGTAGGTATGGTGGACTCTCAAAAAATATTTGGGTTTAAGTGTTTTTGGATGCTCAAGTAGTATCTCTACTTAATGCGGACTTTTTGGCAAGAAAGGATATTGAGCAAGCACCACATGTTAAAGGATCTATGAAAATATGACTTCTATGTGAATATGAACAAACATAAATCATTAAGTTGTCTTCCTTGTCCAACGTCAACAATTTTGGCATATAATATTTTGATGGGGGCTCACAATCACAAAAGATTTCTAGGATGGCATATTTATATGTGAATCTTCTCTTCCCTTATTAATTCTTTCATGAGTTGCATCATTGACCAATGCTATGTTTGTCAGTCTGTAATAAAATTTTCTACTTATACTTTTCCTTATGTAGTGCCATCACCTACCATAAGATTAACATATGATCTTCTTAATTTATTTCCTTTCTTTTATTCATTCAATTATAACCTTTCTTTTTATTGCAACGGGAAGGCAAAGAAAGAAAAAACTCAAAACTAAACTTTATTATATTTCTCACACACAATTACAAAGATAGATCACTAAGAAAACTCACAAAAAGAAGGGATCGAACTAAACTTTCATTTATTCTAAAGCAAAAGATCAAACTAGGATAAGTAAATGCAAAAGGATAGTAGGGATGATACGATACCGGGGCACCTCCCCCAAGCTTAGCGAAAGCCAAGGGGAGTGCCCATACCCGATACTCAATTTTCTTTTGGTGGTGAAGAAGATGGTGGTGGTGATGGAGTAGATGCGATCTTGTCCTCGGGTTTCCATGACAGAGGTCCACCATCGAAAGAGGAAGAATGAGTCTCACAGGTCCTGCAACTGGTAGCCAAACTCATACCTTTGAACCTTGCCTCGTATTCAAATACTTGGTTCTTACAATCATAGATATGGCTTTGAAGGTAGTGGATTTGCTCGTTGAGGGTGAAGATGATATCCTTTATGGACTTGCCATCCACCTTGAGATCACGGGAAAAGTCTGTGATCATGAGGTGATTAGCGTTGAGTCCACGCTCCACCATTTCTTGCACCGGAAGACTTCTTGCTCCATAGCCTCAATCTTGGCTTCCACGGTTCCCGTCCCCTTGGGTCCTTGCTCATCGGGGATGTGCAACAATCCGTCTTGCATCTGGATGACCTGGGGGTGCTGCTGTGACGCCCGGATAGTTAAGCTACAGTAACCCTCTACTAATGACGACACGTCACCACAATTACTGTTGATAATCTCGTGTTAGTTCGAAAACGATCCAAATTAAAATTTGAATTAAAAGAAAACACAAAAGTTTTCAAACATTAAAACTAAAATGTTCGGGACGTATCAAATAAATCATAAGGAATTATGGTGGAGAATCCTTATTTTTATAACATATTTAAATGCACCAAAATGATTGAAACAGCAGACAAAACAATTAAGTAAATGCCTTTGGTATTTTATAAAATATTAAACTATTTTATTTTGTTGCCCAAACTTATGTGGGAGTGGCATACTTATTAACACTAAAATTGGAACTGCCTTTATAATTTACAAAATTAAAATAAATGGGGAACTGAAATAAACAGAAAAGAATTTGAAAAGAAAAGGAAAAACGAGCAAACAGAAAAAAACTGAAGAGGGAGAAGCCCCCCC
>LR738713.1:479933043-480004297 GCA_902687465.1 Secale cereale
TTCTTCTTCATGTTCTAAAAGGTTTGCACTAATAATAACAGGATATATCTACTTTTCATCAAGATAAGCATATTTCAAAGTGTCAGGCAATTGTTTTAATTCAAACACAGGATCACCTTTAGGTGGAGGAGGACCTCCCAGAGTTTCAATAGGTAGATTGTGTTTAAGCAGAGGACGTTGTTCAAAAAAAAATATCATCTATTTCAATTCTTTCATGCATATGTAAATCATTTTCATGGTCTAGCAAATATTGTTCTACAGGATCAGTAGGAGGCACAGCAATAGAAGCGAGACCAATAATTTCATCTTTACTAGGTAATTATTTTTCATAAAGCTTTCTATTAAACTTGGAGAAATCAAATTCATGAGACTCATCACCAAAACTTACACTGACAGTTTGTTTCTTATAATCTATTTTAGCATTAACGGTGTTCAAGAAAGGTCTACCAAAGATAATGGGACAAAAGTCATCTTGTGGGGAACCAAGAACAAGAAAATCAGTAGGGTATTTTATTTTTCCCACACAAGCCTTCAACATCTCTAACAATCCCAATTGGTGATATCGTGTCTCTATTAGCCAGTTTAATAGTGACATCAATGTCTTCTATCTCTGCGGGTGCTATGTCATTCATAATTTCTTGGTATAAAGAGTAGGGAATATCACTCATGCTAGCACCTATGTCACATAAACCATGATAGCAGTTATCTCCTATTTTGACGAAGACAACGGGCATGCCAACAACGGGTCTATGTTTATCCTTTTTATCAGGCTTAGTAATTCTAGCAGCTTCAAAGCAAATAACATGCCCATCTACATTTTCTTCCAAGTGATCTTTGACCATAGCAATATTAGGTTCTACTTTAATTTTTTCATCTGGTTTAGGTGTTCTGGTGTAACTTTTGTTAACCACAGTTGAAACTTTAGCATGCTCCTTTATCCTAACAGGAAAAGGTGGGTTTTCACTGTAAGCAGTAGGAACGAATGGATCAACATTATAAAGTATAATTTCTTCTTTAACTGGTACCGGTTCTTTAATTTCTTCTTTAATACATGGGTTATATTTAAACCACTTCTCTTTAGGGAGATCAACATGAGTAGCAAAAGATTCACAAAAGGAGGCTACTATCTCAGAGTCAAGTCCATGTTTAGTGCTAAACTTTTCAAAGGCATCAGTATTCATAAAAGATTTAACACAATCATACTTAAGCTTAATACCTGACTCTTTACCTTCGTCGAGTTCCCAATCTTCAGAGTGGTGTTTAACTCTTTCCAAAAGATCTCACCGAAATTCAATAGTTTTCTTCATAAAATAACCAACACAAGAAGTATCAAGCATGGATTGATCATTACGAGAAAGCCGAGCATAAAAATTCTGAATAATAATTTCTCTTGAGAGCTCATGATTGGGGCATGAATATAACATTGACTTAAGCCTCCCCAAAGCTTGAGCGATACTTTCTCCTTCACGAGGCCAAAAATTATATATGTAATTCCGATCACGATGAACTAGATGCATAGGATAAAATTTTGGGTGTAACTCCATTTTCAATCGGTTTCGGGTTCAAGATCCAATATCATCGCATAGCCTATACCATGCTAATGCTTTTCCCTTCAAATATAAAGGAAAAACCTTATACATAACTTGATCTCCGGGTAGACCTGCAAGCTTAAACAATCCACAAATTTGTTCCACATATATCAAGTGCATATCAGGATGTTCAGTTCCATCTCCTGCATAAGGATTAGCTAGCAGTTGTTCTATCATACCCGAAGGGATTTCATATTCAATATTTTCTGTAGGTGCAGCGGGTTGAGGGGTAGCTAATTGTGGTTCCATTTGAGGTGAGGATACCCCAAACAAACCCCTCAGAGGATTGTTCTCCATAGTAACAAGTGACAATAAATTTCAGCACACTATATGAATGTCTCCTTACCAATTTCCACTTATCAAAAGCGCTTCACTCCCCGGAAACGGCGCCAGAAAATTGCCTTGATGACCCACAAGTATAGGGGATCAATTGTAGCTCTTTTCGATAAGTAAGAGTGTCGAACCCAGCGAGGAACAAAAGGAATTGACAAGTGTTTTTCAGCAAGGTAATGTCTGCAGGTGCTGAAATTGTAAGTAGCAGAGTAGTTTGATACCAAGATAATTTTGTAACGAGCAAGTAACGATAGTAGTAGTAAAAGTGGAGCAAGATAGCCAAACCCTTTTGAGGAAAAGGACAGGCCAAAACGGTATCTTATAATAAGGAAAGCATTCTTGAGGGTACACAGGAATTTCATCTAGTCACTTTCATCATGTTGGTTCAATTCGTGTTTGCTACTTCGATAATCTGATATGTGGGTCGATCGGTGCTTAGGTGTTGGTCTTACTTGACAAACCTCCTACTTATGATTAACCTCCCGCAAGCATCCGCAACTACGAGAAAAGTATTAAGAATAAATTCTAACCATAGCATTAAACTTTTGGATCCAATCGGTCCCTTACGGAATAGCGCATAAACTAGGGTTTAAGCTTGTGTCACTCTCGCAACCCACCATCTAATTACTACTCCACAATGCATTCCCTTAGGCCCAAATATGGTGAAGTGTCATGTAGTCGACGTTCACATGACACCACTAAGGGAATTACAACAAACATACTATCAAAATATCGAACACATATCAAATTCACATGATTACTTGCGTCATGATTTCTCCCGTGACCTCAAGAACAAAGGTAACTAATCACAAATGATGAACATGCTCAAGATCAGAGGAGTATTAAAGAGCATAATGGATCTGAACATATAATCTTCCACCAAATAAACCATATAGTAATCAACTACAAGATGTAATCAACACTACTAGTCACCCACAAGCACCAATCTATAGTTCCGGTAACAAGATTGAACACAAGAGATGAAGTAGGGTTTGATATGAGATGGTGTTGTTGAATATGTTCATGAAGATGGCCCTCCCCAAGATGGGAGAGTTGTTGGTGATGACCATGACGATGATTTCCCCCTCCGGGAGGGAAGTTCCCCCGGCGGAATTGCTTCGCCGGAGGGCAAAAGTGCTCCTGCCCAAGTTCTGCCTCGAGACGGCGGCGCTCCATCCCGAAAGTCTTCTCCTTATTTTTTTTCTAGGTAAGAAGGGCTTGTATGCCAGCAGATGGGCACCGAAGGTGGGCCTAGGTGAGCACAACCCACCAGGGCACGCCTAGGCTCCATGGCGTGCCCAGGTGGGTTGTGCCCACCTGGTGGGCCCCCTCTGGTACTTCTTTACTCCAATATTCTTCAAATAATTCATAAAAAATCACCATGGAGTTTCAGCTTGTTTGGAGTTGTGCAGAATAAGTGGCCTGGCGTAGCTTTTTCAGGTCCAGATTTCCAGCTGCCAGAATTCTCCCCCTTGGTGCATTCCTTGCAAATTATGAGAGAAAAGGCATTATAATTACCCCAAAAATCATTATTATGCATAATAACAACATAAATAACAATAAGAAAACATGATGCAAAATGGACCTATCAAGGTCAAAGTTACACGGGAGGATGATGATGGACACTCGAGTGCGATAATTAATTATGCGCTCTATAGGACACATGATTGAAGAAACCAACTATGTGCAATAATGTCGAAGATCGCAGTCGAGTTAGCTATACAGATCATGTGCTATGAGATCGACAAGGTAAACAGATTTGAGAATGGTTAATAAAATCTAAGCCCATTTCAATGATTGTACCACAAAAGCTCAAAATATTGCAAGGTTCAAATTCCAGAGTTATATGGCTCAAATTTGAAGATTACAAGGTTCAAACTGATATTAGAAATGAAATTCAGCTCATCAGCTGCAAACACTCACGTTGATCCGTTGAACATGGATATCAGAGAGGTTCAAACTAATATTACCACTTGTAAGTCTGGTTTCGAAACCTCATAATTTTTGCAAAGGGGTCAGCCATTGAGAAGTCATGTATGGGGTTGACACAATGAATTCCGATTACCCTATCATCTGAAGTTCCAAAATGAAATTCAGCATTTTTGGAGCCTATTCCATTTTATCGTAGCTGCCGACGCGGATCAACAAACCATTCATTTTTGCAAAATAAATGTACGGAAAACCTCATTACCTTCAGCACCCTTCCTCTGACAACAAAGAACCTGGCGAATATAATCTCCAGTAAGGCCCCTCGGTAGGAGTTGAAAGTAATTTCTGAGAGATGGAGATCTAGGTATTCGATGTGATTGTTATATTGTATCACATTATCCACCACCAAGCCTAATCTTATCTGCAAAATAAGAAAACGTGTTAGTGCCTACATGCAGTTTTGAACACTACTACATGCCTATTTGGTTTGTAGGATTTGTAAAATGCACTAACATGCCATCTTTGATTCGACATGATTAACATGGGCATTTAATTAAAATCTAGAAAAATGTAGCCGTCTTCACAAGAGGTTGGAGTGGATGAAAAGTTCCCTAAGAAAACTAGTACAGATGAATCAAATGGAGAAATTCTTATGGATTGTAACCATATGGATCAAGCAACCAATATGGGGGGGGACATGTATGTACTGAAATCCTCCAAAAAATCCTTCAGAAATCGTAGTATATTGTCATTGTAAACTTGGAAAAAGGTGTCACAAATTGAACTCCCTAATGGTTAACATTTAACAGGAAAGGAACATCACCTCGATATATATCTTCTCCAGGCATGGAAAGCATCTCAGGAAACTGACAACTTACTCCAGCTTGGGGCCGATATATTCTAGTGCCAAGACATTCATTGTCCTCAGTTTCGGGGTCAAGCTTGTCGGAATCATTTCCTGGATGACATACGAACATACATCTTCAAAATTAGAAATAATGTTAATTTCTAGAAGGAGAGGTGGAAGGCAGCTATTGTACTTGAACGGGTGCGGATCCAATAACAAGTTTGGAGTATTTGTCAGACGAGTAGCCCACCATTGTCAATTTCGGCGAAGAAATGACATTGATTCTTGTTGGACCTTCTTGGTCAACTACAAGTAATCTCTCAAGTGAAGGTGTGTCCTCAATGACCATACCGTGTTACACATCTTGTGATGTCTTCTTGCCGCACTAGCAACACACATAAATAGTCCGGAGAGTCATGGAGGTGATGTGGAAGCCACTCAACCAATTGATCACCTAAAGATGAGGTACTCGAGTGTAGTACATCCACAGAGTAGGCGCTCCATGTCACCATTTGGGAGGCGGACGGCGACGAGCTTGAGGTGCTTTAGTTGTGGTAGAATAAGCGTGGGCGCGTCATTAAGGGGGGATGGCAGTTCCTGAACTTGGCGACGCACAACATGGGAGAGAGGCGGAGCATGGACATTGGCAGCGAGTGCATATGTCCATCATCAAGAGTGAGCTCCTCGAGATGATCAGGGCGGGGAATCGGAACCAGTCGTCAAGCTTGGCTCGGTCCTTGTCGTTGGAACGGAACTTGCCCATGTTAAGGCCTCTGGTTGGGCCAGGGTGACTGCCAAGGATCTTGGAGAACGCATCCACGCTTTTGTGATAGCCATGGCAGAGCTCGTAGGTGTCGATGAAGTCGAGAGGGGTGGAGTTCCATAGGGGGCGCCACCGCTGGGAAAGGACGGTTGTTTGCGCCCCATATTTGATTGGGAGGACGGAGATGATGATTGTCAACATATCATCGGGGCGGCTGATGATGAAGTCTAGGCATGCTGGAGTCGCTTGCAGTTCTTGCTCGACCCGCCTCCGCTTGTTGGCAGCCCCGTTGTCCACCTCCGGAGTCTCCTTGTCAACGGCGCTTTCTGATAGAAGTGGGAGTACATGGAATATTTAGTTAAAGGAGGGCAATAAAAAATGTATTGGTAACTAGAAGTTAGTAGGTAGGAATAGAGTAAGAAAATGGAATAACAATTGGTAGCTTAAATACTACACAATTCATTTGATATTGTTGGGTAAGTCAACATGCAGATACTTGAAAAGAACACTTACTTCGAACAAAGTCTGGATGAATGATATCATCGAGGAAATTGGCATATATCTCATGACCAGGCTTTTTATGTGCAGTGCAATTTTAGTTCCAGCTTTCAGTGCATAAAACTTAGAAATTTCTTTCCAAAGGCCAGTGCCAAAATAGGAGTCACCACATTCATCAAGTCTTACAGTAGCAACGATTGTAAATCCATGGTTTGTGTTCAGTATGACATCCCTGCAGTCTTGATTTATGTAAAGGGAAAGATTGTGTACTAGAAATTCTGTTGCATAGCAAGGGACGCACAGCAGAAAAAGGTAGGATTGTTAAAGGAAATGTGGTAACATGCAATATGGGCCCAAATTGAAAGAACTGTACAACAGTTGAAATCGAAGAAAAACAATTAAACCGATAGGGTAAACATGATGTCATGGAAATATGAGAGTAATTGAAAGAACAATACATCATTAATTTGCCTAATATAGAAAGAAGAGGAAAAAGTCTCCTTTGACGTATATGGTGCATGCGGCACCTTTTATCCAAATGTAGCAATATTTTGTATATGTTCGGGAAAGTAGGCCATGGCAACTAATTTAGGGGTAGATTGAACATACCGCACGCATCCTCAAGTCATCCGGTACGGTGAGATGGAACTACATGGATGTCTGGCGGAGGCCGCAAAGTCCTGATGTGTCTGTGCACTGTACACTCTATGAATGAAAGAAAACCCTCAAATCAGCTCGAATAAAAATGAATTCACAGTGATTTCGGCTAGGTGATTAAAGAAGGTAGATGAACTGGGATAAGATATGAGACAATATCTCATTAAATTATTTACCTTGTTGTCCATGAGAAAAAACCATCAATACGGCGAATTCCCCAACTGGGCGGAGCTAGGTCGACCGCGAGCAGCGTCCAGAAAGTTGATGGCGATAGGCGGCGGCAAGCGGAAGTGGCGAAATGCGATGGGGTTTGCTACCAGCCTGGCGCCGGCAGGTGGCGAGCTAAGTGGATGCCGCCGTGATAGGCGGTGCCATGCATAGACGATGAGGACCTTGTGCAGGTGTGAATGGGCACCCGGGGGGTGATACGTCTCTAACGTATCTATAATTTTTGATTGTTCCATGCTATTATTTATGAAGTCATGGATGTTTAACGGGCTTTGTCATACACTTTTATATCATTTTTGAGACTAACCTACTAACCCAAAGGCCCAGTCCAGATTGTTGTTGTTTTGCCTGTTTCAGGGTTCTGCAGAGAAAGAATATCAAACGGAGTCCAAACGGAATGAAACCTTCGCGAGAGATATTTTTGTAGAAAATCACGCACAGGGAACTTGAGAACCACATCACGGGGGCACGAGGTGCCCACGAGGGTGGGGGCGCGCCCCCCTTCCCAGGGCGCCCCCTGCCTCGTGGGCCCCTTGAGCGTCCCCCGGTGCCCTCCTTCCTCCTATATAAGTCCATGTACCCCGAAACCATCAGCAACAGAGAGAAAACCCTAATTCCACCGCCGTAACCTTCTGTTCCCATGAGATCCCATCTTGGATCCTGTTCCGGAGCTCCACCGGAGGGGGATCCATCACGGAGTTCTTCTTCATCATCAACATCATCGCCCTCACCATGACTTGTGAGTAGTTTACCACAGACCTTCGGGTCCATAGCTAGTATCTAGATGGCTTCTTCTCTCTCTTTGGATCTCAATACAAAGTTCTCCTCAGTCTTTGAGGAGATCTATTCGATGAAATCTCTTTTTGTGGTGTGTTTGTCGAGATCCGATGAATTGTGAGTTTATGATCAAGATTATTTACGAGAAATATTTGGTCCTTCTCTGAACTTTTTATGTGTGCTCATATTATCCTTACAAGTCTCTTCGAATTATTGGTTTGGTTTGGCCTACTAGATCTATAGTTCTTGCAATGGGAGAAGTTCTTGGCTGTGGGTTCAATCTTGCGGTGTCCTTTCCCAATGACAGTAGGGGCAGCAAGGCACGTATTGTATTGTTGCCATCGAGGATAAAAAGATGGGGTTTATATCATATTGCTTGAGTTTATCCCTCTACATCATGTCATCTTGCTTAAGGCGTTACTCTGTTCTTATGAACTCAATACACTAGATGCATGCTAGATAGAGGTCGATGTGTGAAGTAATAGTAGTAGACGCAGAATCGTTTCAGTCTACTTGTCTCGGACGTGATGACTATATACAATGATCATGCCTAGATAGTCTCATAATTATTTGCTTTCCTATCAATTGCTCGACAATAATTTGTTTACCCACCGTAGAATATCGCCATCATGAGAGAAGCCACTAGAGAACACTATGGCCCCCGGGTCTATTCTCAACATATCAATCTACATCTACTTTACTTTTTACGCTTTTACTTTCTGTTCTTATAAACAAAAATACCAAAAATATCAACTATCATCTCTATCAGATCTCACTTTCTTAACTGACCATAAAGGGATTGACAACCCCTTATCGCGTTGGCTGTGAAGTTCTTATTTGTTTGTGCAGGTGCGAGGGACTTGCGCGTGGTCTCCTACTGGATTTATACCTTCGTTCTCAAAAACTGAGGGAAATACTTACGCTACTGTGCTGCATCTCCCTTTCCTCTTCGAGGGAATACAACGCAAGCTCGAGAAGTAGCAAGAAGAATTTCTGGTGCCGTTGCCAGGGAGGCCTACGCAAAAGTCATATACCAAGTACCTATCACAAACCCTTATCCTTCGCATTACATTTTTTGCCTCTCGTTTTCCTCTCCCCCACTTCACCCTTGCCGTTTTATTTGCCCTTCTTCTGCCGTGTGTTTTTCGTTCGCTTGCCTCTTGTTTGCTTATGTGTGTTGGATTGCTTGCTTGTCACTATGGCTCAGAACAATACCAAATTGTGAGACTTCTCCAATACAAACAATAATGATTTTATTAGCACTCCGATTGCTCCTATCACCGATGCTGAATCTTGTGAGATCAATGCTGCTTTGTTGAATCTTGTCATGAAAGATCAATTCTCCGGCCTTCCTAGTGAGGATGCCGCTACCCATCTAAACAACTTTGTTGATTTGTGTGATATGCAAAAGAAAAGGGATACGGATAACGATATTGTTAAATTGAATTTATTTCCATTTTCACTTAGAGATCGTGCTAAAACTTGGTTTTCCTCTTTGCCTATAAATAGTATTGATTCGTGGAATAAGTGCAAAGATGCTTTTATCTTTAAGTATTTCCCTCCTGCTAAGATCATCTCTCTTAGGAACGATATTATAAATTTTAAGCAACTAGATCATGAGCATGTTGCACAAGCTTGGGAGAGAATGAAATTAATGATACGGAATTGCCCTACACATGGTTTGAATCTATGGATGATTATTCAGAACTTTTATGCTAGCTTGAATTTTGCTTCAGAAATCTTTTAGATTTGGCCGCAGGAGGCACTTTGATGTAAACAGCCTTAGGAGAAGCTACCAAACTCCTAGATAATATTATGGTCAATTATTCTCAATGGCACACCGAAAGATCTACTAGTAAAAAAGTGCATGCTATTGAAGAAATTAGTGTTTTGAGTGGAAAGATGGATGAACTTATGAAATTATTTGCTGCTAAGAGTGCTTCTTCTGATCCTAATTATATGCCTTTGTCCACTTTGATTGAAAATAGCAATGAATCTTTGGATGTGAATTTTGTTGGTAGGAATAATTTTGGTAACAATGCGTATAGAAGGAATTTTAATCCTAGGCCTTTTCCTAGTAATTCCTCTAATAATTATGGTAATTCCTACAACAACTCTTATGGAAAGATGCCTTCTGAATTTGAAACTAGTGTTAAGGAGTTTATGATCCCGCAAAAGAATTTCGTTGCTATGCTTGAAGAGAAATTGCTTAAGATTGATGAATTGGCTAGAAGTGTGGATAGAATTACTCTTGATGTTGATTCTTTGAAACTTAGATCTATCCCACCAAAGCATGATATCAATGAGTCTCTCAAAGCCATGAGAATTTCCATTGATGAATGCAAAGAAAGAACCTCTAGGATGCGTACTAAAAGAGAGAATTATATTAAAGCGTGTTCTTCTAGTTATCATGAAAACAAAGATGAAGATGTGAAAGTTATTGATGTGTCTCCTATTAGATCCTTGTTTTCTAGTATAAATCTTGATGAAGATAGGATTGGAGATGATTCTGCTTTAAGGTGTCCCAATGATTCGGAGTTTTTAGATCTTGATGCTAAAATTGTTTAAAGTGGGAGTGAAGAAATTAAAACTTTTCATAGTGATGAACCCACTACTTTGGATTTCAAGGGATTCAATTATGATAATTGCTCTTTGATTGATTGTATTTCCTTGTTGCAATCCATACTAAATTCTCTGCATGCTTATAGTCAAAATAAAGCTTTCACCAAACACATAGTTGATGCTTTGATGCAATCTTATGAAGAAAACTTGAGTTAGAAGTTTCTATCCCTAGAAAGCTTTATGATGAGTGGGAACCTACTATTAAAATTAAAATAAACGATCATGAATGCTATGCTTTGTGTGATTTGGGTGCAAGTGTCTCCACTATCCCAAAAACTTTGTGTGATTTGCTAGGTTTCCATGAGCTTGATGATTGTTCTTTAAATTTGCATCTTGCGGATTCCACTATTAAGAAACCTATGGGAAGAATTAATGATGTTCTTATTGTTGCCAATAGGAATTATGTGCCCGTAGATTTCATTGTTCTTGATATAGATTGCAAAACTTCATGTCCTATTATTCTTGGTAGACCTTTCCTTAGAACGATTGGTGCAATTATTGATATGAAGGAAGGAAATATTAGATTCCAATTTCCGTTAAGGAAAGGCATGGAACACTTTCCTAGAAATAAAATCAAATTACGAATCTATCATGACAGCCACTTATGGATTGCCTTCCTAAGATGGCAATACCTAGATCTATTTTGTATCGTGCCTAGCTAGGGGCGTAAAACGATAGCGCTTGTTGGGAGGCAACCCAATTTTATTTTTGTTTTGTTTTTTCTGCTTTTAGGGAATAAATATTGCATATAGTTTCTGTGTAGATGTGGTTTCATGTCTTGTTTAGTGTTTGTGCCAAGTAGAACCTTTGGGAAGACTTGTGTGAAGTTTATGTGATCTTGCTGTGAAAAACAGAATCGTTAGCGCTCACGAGAATGATCATCAGATTTTACTGGAGCGTGCTATTTAGTTGATTCTTTTTGCAGATGATTAATAGACAAATTGCTCACGTTTACCAGTTTAGTTTGATTTTTTTGGAGTTACAGAAGTACGCGGAACCTGCATATTACTACACACTATTCTGTTTTTGAAAGATTCTGTTTTTCGTGTGTTGTTTGCTTATTTCAATGCATATATGAGTAGTATTGGCAAGTATGAACCATAGAGAAGTTGGAATACAGTAGGTTTTACACCAATATAAACAAAGAATGAATTCATTGCAGTACCTTTGAGTGGTGGTTTGCTTTCTTATACTAACGGAGCTCACGAGAATTTTTGTCTAAGTTTTTTGTTGTGAAGTTTTCAAGTTTTGAGTATTGCTTTGATGGACTATGGAACGAAGAGTAGCAAAGGCTTAAGTTTGGGGATGCCCATGGCACCCCAAGTAAAATTCAAAGACAATCCAAAGCCTAAGCTTGGGGATGCCCTGGGAAGGCATCCCCTCTTTCGTCTTCATCCATCGGTAACTATACTTGGAGCTATATTTTTATTCACCACATGATATGTGTTTTGCTTGGAGCGTCTTGTATAATTTGAGTCTTTGCTTGTTAGTTTGTCACAATCATCCTTGCTGGACACACCTATTTGAGAGATTTAGATATGGCCCAGGAATTGATAGAACACTCTATGCGCTTCACTTATATCTTTTGAGTTGAATAGTTTTTGCTCTAGTGCTTCACTTATATCTTTTAGAGCACGGTGGTGGTAATATTTTGTAGAAATTGTTGAACTCTCATGCTTCACTTATATCTATTTGAGAGTCTATTAAAACAGCATGGTAATGTGTTTAGGCTATAAAACTAGTCTTCACATGATAGACATCCGTTATCAATGTAGTAAAAACTTTCACACTAAGTGCATTGAATATGATGAGATGTTGGATGCTTGATAATTGTTTTGAGATATGAGGATAGTGATATTAGAGTCATGCTAGTGGAGTTATTATGAAATTGAGAAATACTTGTGTTAAGGTTAGTGATTCCCGTATCATGCACGTATGGTGAACCGCTATGTGACGGAGTTAGAGCATGAGGTATTTGTAAAGTGCCAACCTTTGTGTGGAGGTCGGGGGCACGCGATGGTTAACTCCAACCAACCTCCCCCCTAGGAGCATGCGTTGATAGCTTTGTTTTGTTGACTCGTAGATTTTTGCAATAAGTACATGAGTTCTTATGACTAATGTTGAGTCCATGGATTATACGCACTCTCACCCTTCCACCATTGCTAGCCTCTCTTGTACCGTGCAACTTTCGCCTGTACCATAAACTCACTATATATTCTTCCTCAAAATAGCCACCATAGTATTCCTCAAAACAGCCACCATACCTACCTACCATGGCATTTCCATAGCCATTCCGAGATATATTGCCATGCAACTTTCCACCGTTCCGTTTATATGACATGCTTCATATTGTCATATTGCCATGCATGATCGTGTAGTTGACATCGTATTTGTGGCAAGGCTACCATGCATAACTTTTCATACATGTCACTCTTGTTTCATTGCGCATACCGGAACACCTCCAGAGGCATTCATATAGAGTCATACTTTGTTGTAGTATCGAGTTGTAATATCGAGTTGTAATGAAAGTGTGATGATCATAATTATTAGAGCATTGTCCGATGGGAGGAAATGCTAAATCAATAAAGCCCCTCCGCAAAAAAAAGAAAAGAAAAGAAAGGCCAAAGAAAAAAAAGGCCCAAAAAAGAGAGAAAAGAAAAAGGGACAATTGCTACTATCTTTTTTTCCACACTTGTGCTTCAAAGTAGCACCATGTTCTTCATTGTACAGAGTCTCATGCTTAGTCACTTTTTATACTAGTGGGAATTTTCGTTATAGAACTTGGCCTGTATATTCCAATGATGGGCTTCCTCAATTGCCATAGGTCTTCGTGAGCAAGCAAGTTGGATGCACACCCACTAGTTTCTTTTGTTGAGCTTTCATACATATTTAGCTCTAGTGCATCTGTTGCATGGCAATCCCTCCTCACTCACATTGATATCTATTGATGGGCATCTCCATAGCCCGTTGATACGCCTAGTTGATGTGAGACTATCTCCCTCCTTTTGTCTTCTCCACAACCACCTCTATTCCACCCATAGTGCTATGACCATGGCTCACGCTCATGTATTGTGTGAAAGTGGAAAGGTTTGAAAGAATAGAGTGTGAAAACAAGTGCTTGGCTGAAATCGGGGTTGTGCATGATATGAATACTTTGTGTGATAACGAGGGAGCATAGCCAAACTATATGATTTTGTAGGGATAACTTTCTTTAGCCATAGTATTTTGAGAAGACATGATTGCTTCGTTAGTATGCTTGAAGTATTATTACTTCTTATGTCAATATAGACTTTTATCTTGAATCTTTTAGATCTGAATATTCATGCCACAATTAAGAGAATTACATTGAGAAACTATGTTGGTTAGCATTCCACATCAAAAATTCTGTATTTATCATTTACCTACTCGAGGACGAGCAGGAATTAAGCTTGGGGATGCTTGATACGTCTCCAACGTATCTATATTTTTTTATTGTTACATGCTATTATTTATGAAGTCTTGGATGTTTAATGGGCTTTGTCATACACTTTTATATCATTTTTGGGACTAACCTACTAACCCAAAGGCCCAGTCCAGATTGCTGTTTTTTGCCTGTTTCAAGGTTTTGCAGAAAAAGAATAGCAAACGGAGTCCAAATGGAATGAAACCTTCGCGAGAGATATTTTTGGAGAAAATCACGCACAGGGAACTTGAGAACCACGTCAGGGGGGCGCGAGGTGCCCACGAGGGTGGGGGGCGCGCCCCCTTCCCAAGGCGTGCCCCCCTGCCTCGTGGGCCCCTCGTGCGTCCCCCGGTGCCCTCCTTCCTCCTATATAAGTACATGTACCCCGAAACCATCAGCAACAGAGAGAAACCCTAATTCCACTGCCGTAACCTTCTGTTCCCGTGAGATCCCATCTTGGAGCCTGTTCCGGAGCTCCACCGGAGCGGGATCCATCATGGAGTTCTTCTTCTTCATCATCATCGCCCTCACCATGAGTTGTGAGTAGTTTACCACAGACCTTCGGGCCCATAGCTAGTATCTAGATAGCTTCTTCTCTCTCTTTGGATCTCAATACAAACTTCTCCTCGGTCTTCGAGGAGATCTATTCGATGTAATCTCTTTTTGCGGTGTGTTTGTCGAGATCTGATGAATTGTGAGTTTATGATCAAGATTATTTATGAGAAATATTTGGTTCTTCTCTGAACTTTTTATGTCTGCTCATATTATCCTTGCAAGTCTCTTCAAATTATTGGTTTTGTTTGGCCTACTAGATCTATAATTCTTGCAATGGGAGAAGTGCTTGGCTTTGGGGTTCAATCTTGCGGTGTCCTTTCCCAGTGGCAGTAGGGGCAGCAAGGCACGTATTGTATTGTTGCCATCGAGGATAAAAAGATGGGGTTTATATCATATTGCTTGAGTTTATCCCTCTACATCATGTCATCTTGCTTAAGGCGTTACTCTGTTCTTATGAACTCAATACACTAGATGCATGCTGGATAACGGTAGATGTGTGGAGTAATAGTAGTAGATGCAGAATCGTTTCGGTCTAGTTGTCTCGGACGTGATGCCTATATACAATGATCATGCCTAGATAGTCTCATAATTATTCGCTTTTCTATCAATTACTCGACAGTAATTTGTTTACCCGCCGTAGAATATCGCCATCATGAGAGAATCCACTAGAGAACACTATGGCCCCCGGGTCTATTCTCAACATATCAATCTACATCTACTTTACTTTTTACGATTTTACTTTCTATTCTTATAAACAAAAATACCAAAAATATCAACTATCATCTCTATCAGATCTCACTTTCGTAAGTGACCGTAAAGGGATTGACAACCCCTTATCGCGTTGGCTGCGAAGTTCTTATTTGTTTGTGCAGGTGCGAGGGACTCGCGCGTGGTCTCCTACTGGATTGATACCTTGGTTCTCAAAAACTGAGGGAAATACTTATGCTACTGTGGTGCATCTCCCTTTCCTCTTCGGGGGAATACAACGCAAGCTCGAGAAGTAGCATGGGGTGGCGGGCGGGGTGAGGGTTTTTGTGATGTGGGGATGGTGAGGGTTTTATTTTTTATTTTTTGAATTGGGTGGTTAGTGTTTTTTGTCCCACAAAGAGTTTCGGAGGCAACGGTTTGCTAGAGCCAACCATGTGTGATTGACGTAACAGGTAAAATGAAATTCATTGCACACGATTCCAATTTTGGGAACTGTGTGTGATTGACATACTACCTCCATCAACCGAACTGATTGCACCCATATCCCACATTTAGACATAAGTAAACATGGATTAAACATACTCAGACATAGATAAGAAGCGTACACAAGCATAGTTCAACCATAAGTACATAGTTCAACCGTCATTTAGCATACTCAAGCGTACATAGTTCGATCCCACATCTCATCTCGTCTGCCGGCACGATCCCGAGGCTTCTCCACGTACTCGGCGTACGCGGCGTGCGCCACCCTGCGAGAATACTTCTGCTTGAAGGAGCCAACGTCTCGTCCTCTTGCATGCGCCAGAACACTTTCATACGCGTCATGAAGCTTTTGGTTGCAAAATGGGCATCGATAGCCGTCATCCCAGGTCCTAAGACGCCTGCTATGCATACCCGCATAAAGCTCCCTTGAGATTTGCCTCTTGTACCTCCTCTGGACATCTTCATCCTTGCTGTCCACATCGTCAGATAGCACCTATACAAATAGTAAAAAAAATGTGGCATCAAATTAATGTTTACAAACTAATATCTAGCAAACATTTGGCATCAAATCAATGTTTACATGCCGTGAATTAGGATTAGGAATTTATGACTATTTTTTATACATATCCAGAGATTATGGTTCGAATTTTAAGCACAGTCGTCTATGTATAGACCAATCTTGAAGAAAATAATGGCACAAACATATATGTAGGTCATTCAAAATCAATTGTCAAGTCCTTGCTAGAAATTATTAGCACGAACACTAACCGTAGTCGGATTACTAGCAGAACTCTTTTGCACAGATGAAACAACTAATCAGTTGTCACTTGTACCATTCAAACAATCAATACACTACACGGATCTAATGAAACTTACTCAGATTTCATGGATTGGGAGGACGTAACCATATGATTTCTATTCCAAAAAGGGGGAGGCATGAGTAACCAGAGAAACCCTAGTATCTATTTGACACATAAATGGGTATAGATGACTAACCAGTTGTCCATCGTCGTCGGAGTCGGAGTCGGGGTTGTCGCCTGAGTCGTCACCGGATTCAGTGTGGACCTCCGCCTTCGGTTATGGAAGCTCGTCGCCGTCGACGACGTCAGGGTGCAGCGATACCTCGTCGGCGGTGACGGAAATCTCTGGCTCCATTTCCACATCGTGATCCGGTGCTTCAGCAGCCCCAACGTCGCCACTCCCTCTGATGGGGCGCTTCGGCGGCATCCTCATACACTGGCGACTTTGAGGACTAAGAGTGGCGTCGCGGATGCAAGCGGAGAGAGAGGATTGTGTCTGTGGCGAGGATGGGGGTGTGGCCGCTCGGGCGCCCTATTAATATGGAGTAGTGGGAGAGAGGCGGGCGGCGGTCAAACCGTTGGTGCGCCTCCCGGTGAGCCTATGGACCGGACTACTGGCATGCCTACCGTCATTTCACATAGCTACTCGCACGCCTCTCGATGACACTGCGAAGTGAGCACGCCCCCCGTCAATTCACACACCTGCATGCACGCCTCCCGGTCTGCCTGCACGGCGGACTGCTCGCATGCATCCCGTCTACTCATGCCTGCTCTCACGCCACACGGGTCGCGTGGCGGCACGTATATTGTTTTTCTATTTTGATGATTAATGTTGTCGCTTTATTGCTTAACCAAAGCATAGCACCGAGTAAATAATCCGTTCGAGATATTGGTTCCCAATTATTAATAATCTCCCGTTTGTAAGAAGATAAAGATTACATCAAAACTGGTCTCAAATTTGACAAAAAAGTACAATGTCACTTTGTATTGGTGTCCATATGACAACAAGATAAGTTTCATGAATTTCAAATAAGTTTTGGATGTACTATAATTTAAAAATCAAGATTCTCAATGTTTGTAATTTCTTGCACGGGGAGTAAACATGCACCCAGTGAGACACATGTGTTTTTGCAAACCATTTAGGTGCACTGTCACGTGTGCATGTAGCTCAAATTTGATTTTTGCACATTATACCCTTAGATAATCAATCAATGTACTAAAACGTCTTAATGATCTCTGTTTTTTTTCAAAATTAAAATGTCCCTTCTTTGGTAACATATGTTCACTGTGGGATAATTTAACATGCATCGTACTTGCGGTGGATTCGCGGTGTGTGTGTGTGTGTGTGTGCGTGCGTGTGTGTGTGTGTGTGTGTGTGTGTGTGGGCGCGCGCGCGCGCGCACACACACACGCGCGTCTGGGGGTGGCGGGTGGCTCGCAGTACACTACGAGTCGTGAGCCACCGTGTGGGTTGGTCGTTTTGTGAGGCAGGTGCCACATCAGAGTCGTGAATTCGTTATTTAAAACATTACACAACCCTTTCATACAGACATGTTTTGGCCACATGTTATCGATGGTTGTCCTACACGACCCTCGATACTCGCGTGTGACGATTTCCGTGGGCCCGCGAGGTCGTCGTCCATCACTTTGACGAACAGCCGGCAGAGAGGTTAAGTTGACCAGCAAGGTTGAATCTTTTTTGTTTGTGTTATGGTGGGAGCATATAGTACGCGTCGAAGAGGTGGGAGGGGACTAGCATATATATTATACATATGCGTCCGTGAACAAGTACACCTCACTCAGTGTCATGACTTTTTGGTTTCCGAGGCACGTGCCACATCTAAGTTATGAAATTGGCTATTCAAACATCACACAACGCCTCTTTGGGCCACATGCATGCAAGCGATGGTTATCCTAGGACACTCACGTGTGACGGTTCCATCTGTGGGCCCACGAGGCCATCGTCGATGCATGCAGCACTTTAACCTACATCGGGAGAGGTTAATTAATTTCACCATCAAGGAGGATTCTTTTTGGGTTGTATTACGGTAGGAGCATATAGTATGCGTCGAAGAGGGGGAAGGGGACCATCATATGTAGTATGCTTCATGAACCTTGCTCTCTGTGGGGACTTTACGGTTTTTCGAGGCATGTGCCACATCAAAGTTGTACATTTTGGGTATTCAACATATGTTTGGCCCACATGCAAAAGCGATGGTGGTTGTCCTCTCTCAAGCTGGCAATGGTTAACCATTACCCACGTCCCCATGGGTAATTACTCTATTAGGGGATGGGGATGTGCCGGGTTTTTTGCCCACGGGGAAGCTGGTGGGTCAAATATATTACCCATCGCATAAGATGGGGATGGGAATGTGATAGCATTATTCATACCCGTTACCCACCTTACCCGCCGTTAGTGCCTTACTTTTGGGCCCTAAAATTGGTAGACCTAGGTAATTCCTGATCATACCCACCTAAATTCCCACTAACCCCACCCCTTGGGCCCAAAAAGCCTAAAGAAATCGCTAACCTAGCCACAACATATTGTTTATTGTGTTGAAACATTGTTTTTTCTATTTAAACGCTACTGGAGGCAATTGTTGATTGCATCCATGGGTTTCCCCATGGGGATGAAAAACCTGACGGGGATGGGGATGGGAAACATTTGTTCCCCACGGTCGGGTATGGGAACGGGGACGGGCATGGGGTGACTCTCGCGGGGACGGGGATGGGAGTCCAATACCCGCCTGGGTAATCCCCATTGCCAGCCTGAGTCCTCTCGCACCCACTTAAGTGCTTATCAGCGATAACGATGCTTTCCATCTGTTGGGCCTTCTTGGTCCATCACTACTTTTCCTGACAACGAGAGAGGTTAATTTGACTTAGGAGGGGATTATTATTTTTGTTTGTAATACGGTATATATAAGTCATGCTTTGGGATGACGTGATTCAGTTTGAGCACACACATGCATGTGTACGCATGAATCCCTCCCATCGAGTCGAAGTGGCTAGTACCACGACACGTCATGACCCGATCTTGCTCTATTTGGGGACTGTATGATTTTCGACGCACGCACCACATCAATGTTGTGAAATGCTATTCAAACATGCATGGACGCATCACCTCCATACATATGCATGTAGTGGTTGTCTTCGAACGGTACACTCCCTCGCGTGGTTCTCAGCGACAAGCCTATATATTCTTGGGCCCGCATGGAAATCCATGATCACCTTGATTGACAACAAGATAGGTTACCATGGCGGATTCTTCCTTTGGTTCGTGTTATCGTAGTATAGGTCATGGTGAGAGTCAGACCTAATTAAGTTTTAGTGCATACTATGCACGCTTGCATGCATGAATCCCCGTCATTGCCTTGAAGTGTGGTGTGACATACATATGCATCGTCAACTAACCCTCACTCAGTGTGGGGATTTCTGGTTCGAAAGCACGGTGCCACATCAAAGTTGCTCCATTGCGTATTCAAACACACCTCTCCATACATATGTATGGGCCACACGCTGGTAGTGGTTGTCTTTGGGGCCATCACTTTGACCAACAACAAGAGAGAGGTTGTACGACCAAGGTGGATTATTCTTAGTCCATTTTACGATCCATTTTAGTGATATGCCTCTCTAGCCCATCGACTGTGTGTGTGGGGGGGGGGCTGCTACTTCGCACTTTGCTAGGTGAACCTCCGTGGGGGATGCATTCATAGCTTAGGATTCCCTTCCTGCCGACACGAGGGGGCCAAGCAATATGGTGCGCTTTGAGATAGGTGCCACATCGAAGTTGTGTTTGGTATTTGAACATCAAACCACCCTTTTCATACATATATTTGGTCCACATGCAAGTGTGTTTGTGTTCTGACCCTCTCCTTCGTCATTGTTTTCCAAATTTATGAACATTAGACAAGTCGGACAACGCAACAGACACGGTTCACTCACACTAACCGTGTGCCACGCCAGTGCCACTGTCACGCACATCCGCACAGTACATTGGGCTCCACGAGGCTTCCCCTCTCAAAAATATCTACCCGCTGATGTAGGGTGGAACCCTAATCAGCAGATCTTTCACGAACGGAGGTTATCCCACAACAAACACGGAGAACACAAGGAGGAAACGGAGGAAAACACGAGGGGAAACACTCAAATGAACACGAATACGGTCACACAAGTGCTAGATCCACGATACACATCGAGATACACGGTCCATAATCAACGACGGTGGTACAAAGATAGTCTTCTCCCGGAGGAGGTCTTGAATATCCCTTGGGATCTTCCCCGATGTGGAGGTCTTGAATCCGAGGTGGATCTTCTCCGAAGAGGCCGCGGTCTCGTAGGAGAGAATCCACAGAGGTCTGTAATGAGCTATCCAAAATCTACCTCCAAAGGATGGGAGTCAACGAGTATATATTACACGAGTGGTCGCCGTCGGGGCGGACGTCCGCTGGTTACCGGACGTCCGGTGGTTCCGGAGGGACCGGACGTCCGGTAACCCTCGGATTTCCGCTATTTAGCTTCTGTGGTCGGAGTCACGGACGTCCGGTGGCTTCCGGTCGTCCGGTCGTCTGGGAGTCACCGGACGTCCGGTGGCTTCTGGTCGTCCGGTGCCTGGAAGTCACCGGTCGTCCGTAGTTGGTCGGACGTCCGGTGCCTGTAGCATCTTCAGCCTTCCTTCTTCTTGTCCCGGGTACTTGTCGAACTCGCCGTCTTGACCATTGTGCAGAGCTGTCCCGTGGCCTTCCACCCAAGTACCTGAGTATGCACAGAGTTTTTGATGAGGGTAGAAGCCATGTCTCATGTACATCTGAAGGATTTAGAGCAAGGAGTGAAGTCACCTCGGTCTCGAGAGCTCTTGCACAGGCTCGGGTCATTGGTCCTTTGGGCACTTGATGATGCAATGAAGGGTCCATGGGGATGACCTTAGGATGCTCCGCATCATCTCCCCTCCCTTGGGAAAGATCCGACCTCGGATCGAAATCTTCATCACCATGGAAAGGAGATAGGTCCTTGATGTTGAAAGTATCGCTCATGGAGTACTTGTCTCGTGGGATGTCGATCTTGTAGGCGTTGTCGTTGTAGCGTGCTAGCACCTTGAAGGGTCCGTCGGCGCGAGGTAGTAGTTGGACTTGCGCTCGTGTGGGAAACGGTCCTTGCGAAGATGAAGCCAAATGAGATCTCCCAGTTGGAACACCATTGGTGCCTTGTTGACGTGAGCTTGTTGGCGAGACGATGGACTTGTCGCTCGATCATTGCCCTTGTATCTTCGTGCGCCTTCTTGAGATATCTTGCTCGTGCACTTGCGTCCATGTTGATGCGCTCTTGTAGAGGTAGAGGTAGGATGTCCAATGGAGACAACGGGTTGAAGCCGTAGACGACCTCGAAGGGGGACTTGCCGGTAGTCGAATGTCTTGCGCGGTTGTAGGCGTACTCGGCGATGGGCAAGCATTGCTCCCATTCCTTGATGTTCTTCTTGATCAACACGCGAAGAAGCGTCGAAAGCGTGCGGTTCGTCACCTCCGTTTGGCCGTCCGTTTGTGGATGGTACGCCGAAGAGAAGAGTAGCTTGATTCCGAGCTTGGCACATAGGGTTTTCCAAAAGTAGCTCAAGAACATGACGTCCCGGTCCGACACGATCTTTTGGGCACGCCGTGTAGATGAATGACCTCCCTACAAAAGAGATTGGCAACATGTGAAGCATCGTCTATCTTGTTACAAGGAATGAAATGAGCCATTTTAGAGAATCTATCTACCATGACAAGCACGGAATCTTTGCCATTTTGAGTCCTAGGCAATCCAAGTATAAAATCCATGCTTATGTCTTCCCATGGGTGGTATGGAATAGGAAGAGGCATGTAAAGACTATGAGATTGAGCTTTGGACTTAGCTTTGCGGCATGTAGAACATCGGTTGGTGAGGCGTGAGACGTCACGGAGCATCTTGGGCCAAAAATAGTTCCTAGAGAGGGTAGCAAACGTCTTGTCGCGTCCAAAGTGTCCCATGAGTCCTCCTCCATGAGATTCATGACCTTTGTCGATGAGTTTTTGCACTTGCCGTTGTATCTCCTTTGTTTCCTCGGGGTTGACGTGGTAGGGAGCCTTGTTTGGAAGTGGTGCGCCGGGTATGAGGTCGATGCGGTGTTCGATTCCGCGAAGTGGAGGTAGACCCAGAGGTAGTTCTTCGGGAAAGACGTCCGAGAATTCCGGCAACAAATTAGACAACACTAAAGGTAGAGGTGGTGAAGTGTTAGTAGGTTGGGCTTCCCCTTTGCATAAGAGCACAAGGTGAAAGACACTCGATGGGTTCTCACACACTTCTCTCATCTCACTTTTGGTGGCAAATAGCACTAGTTGCTTCTTGTCGCTCATCGTGGAGTCGCTCATATTTGGCTTGTGGCTCTCACTCTCTTTTTGGTGGCTCACTCTCTCACCATTCTCTCCACGATGGTTGGTAGGTAAAAGCTTGTCGGCGGCTACTTGACTTGGAGTCATTGGTCGGAGCACGAATTCCTTGCCCTTCATCTTGAAGCTATAGTGATTGGTCCGTCCATTGTGTGTGACTCCACGATCATATTGCCATGGACGTCCAAGAATAAGATGGCACACGGACATGGGGATCACATCACATTCAAGAGTGTCCTCGTAGGCGCCAATCTTGAAATATACTTGCACGGTGTGCTCGACTCGAAGATTTCCGGCATCGTTGAACCACTGGACCTTGTAGGGGTGAGGATGCTTGGTCTTGACCAAGTGTAACCTTTCACATAGCTCTTCGCTTGCCAGGATGTGACAACTTCCTCCATCGATGATAACTTTGACGGAGCGTCCGTTGATGCTGGCCTTCGTATGGAAAATGTGACATCGTTGGTCGTCATCTTGTTGGTGTTGGAGTGTCAAGACTTTGGAGACAACAAGATTGGGGCTTGAGTCATTGTCGCAAAACACTTGATGGTCTTCTTCTCCATTCACTTGGCGATGCATAGCGACATGCTCAAGTGCTTCCATCTCATCATCGCTCATGGAGTCATAAGATCCGTCATCATTGATGATCATGGTGCGAACGGTCTTGCACTCAAATGACTTGTGGCCTCGTCCTTGGCACTTGAAGCATTGGATGGAGCTCGTCTTGGTGTTGTCTTCGGTTGGAGTTGTAGTTGAGGAAGCTCTTGGCTTGAAGTTGTTGGTAGAAGGTGGACGACTCGATGTAGTCGCATTCTTGTAGCTTGACTTGTCACCGAAGTTTGTAGATGGCTTGGTAGAGGTAGGAGGAGTAGCCGAAGTCGTTGAAGCTTGATTGTAGGAGCCGAAGTTCTTGGAATTGAACTTAGAGTACTTGTAGTCCTCTTGAACTTGTCGCTCCGCTTTGGTTGCTTGATGTACTAGCTCGAGGAGATTGTTGTATGGTTGGAAGTCCGCAATCTTCTTGATGGGATAGTTGAGTCCATTCAAGAATCTCGCCATTGTTTGCTCTTCATCTTCCGTGATGTTGGCTCTTATCATGGCAATCTCCATCTCCTTGTAGTACTCTTCAACGGACTTGGTACCTTGCTTGAGGAGTTGTAGCTTCTTGAACAAGTCACGGTTGTAGTGTGTTGGCACAAAGCGTGCTCTCATGACTTCCTTCATTTGAGCCCAAGTGGTGATAGGAGGTTCGCCTTTTGCTTCTCTTCTCTCGATGATTTGCTCCCACCAAATGAGAACATAGTCTTGGAACTCAAGGGATGCCATGGCGATCTTCTTCTCTTCATCGAAGTTGTGAAGGCGAAAGATCTTGTCAACCTTCAATGCCCATGAGAGATAGTCTTCGGCATCAATGCTTCCGGAAAACTTTGGCATGGTGAATTTGAGCTTGCCATAGCGATGCTCATCATTGTTTCCTTGCCTATTGGGAGGGCGGTCTTGATTTTGGCGGTTGGCATTATCACGTTGCTCTTGCCGAGCTTGAAGAGGAGCTTCGTCTTGCATTCTTGCTTGATGGCGTCTCTCTTGCATCTCATCACGAAGGAAATCCTCTTCTTGACGGGTGTGTCGAGTGCGGGCTGCCACATTGCGATGTGCATCTTGTAACGCTCTTTGCGCCTCCATAGCTTGAGCTTCTCGACGTTGTTGTGCTTGACGGTTAGCCTCGGCATCTAGTTCTTCTTGGTGTTGACGTGCTCGCTCTTGTTGTTGTTAGCGTAGTCGTTGCCGTTCTTGTGCTTGCTCAAGTGTAGCTTGGTTTTGATGACGTCGGCTTTCTTGCTTGTCGAATAGCTCTTGTGAACTCTTGTCATGAAGAGGTTGCCGGTTGTCATGTCGAACTTGACGTGTGGCTTGATGAAGAGTGTTGGACGTAGGTGTACTTGAGTCTTGCGTGGAGTCGGAATGTCGACTTGAGCGGCTTCGTCTTTGAGATGATGTGGAAGAAGAACGTCGGTTGACTATCAAAGTCCGGAGCTCGTTGAATTGAGTAGACATGTTGGTGTTGATGATGTCGAATTGCTCTTTTGTTCTTGCTTCAAATTGGCGCGCGTCCTCGGCGACTTGACCAATGTACTCGCGCATAGCTTCACTCTCTTGATGTAGAGCTCGTTGAACACCGAAGAGATGTAGTTTGGTGACGTAGTTGTTCGCTTCTTGAGGATCGTTGAAGATCGGGTTGGAAGATGTACTTGGCCTATCCATCATCACAAGCAAATATGTGAGTGGGGGAAAGGAGAAGACAATACCAAATGTACCTTAACCGAAGTTGAAAATGGATCAATGATCACTCGATAATGTATCCCGGAAATAGCACTATTGGTACCACTTCGTGTCGATTCTCACACCTACACAAGTAAAGCTTTGAGAGGAGCTTGGTTAGGATGGTGGCAATAAATTCAATGCAATCGTCAAAGTGACTCAATGATGTTGAAAATGGTTCACAATTTGCTCATGCAACAAGTAGATCACTAGCAAAGTAGCACACGGAACACACGCACAGATAGATAAATGTGGTTGTGCAACCAAGGGTGAGCGAAAATGTGGAATCCACAGAAAATGCTCGTGTTGCACAACACTAGAGAGACGCTAACTGATTGCTTAATAGGCGGATACGCACTTGTGCACGACCTATAAGAGGCAAAACGTAACGAACATCTATCACAAGTATGCTATGAGTGTATGATGTGCCGATGCTTTAGCACAAGATGATGTATTGCTATCTCATATAATCTCTTTTGATGCAAGGCGTATGATGCTATTGTCCTTTTGCTTATAAGCTTTGGTTGGCTCTTTTGCTTAAAAGCTTGTGAGCTCTTTCTTTGGATATTTATGCATGCTTCTCGTATCAAGGTAGCTATTGTGTATGCGGATCACTCTTGTGGCACACGGAGATATGATGATATGGTATGCGATATCTATGACTATCACTAAGGTGCACAAGTGTCGTGGCCCGGCAATACTCAAATGGCTAGTCTCGATGGGAAAGCTGCGCAAAGATGGTCCATAGGGTGACAATGCAATTGCAAGGTAGAATGAACAAAGTATCGTCGATGTTACCGTCCTTGCCGAAGTTGAGCGATGGTGTTGTCGAAGTCTTGCCGTTCCAAGGTAGCCTAAACATCCAAGGAAACGGTGAAACCACAACTCAAGTATCCAAGGCAAAGGGAGACAAGATGTTCCAAATCGTAGCGGTTACGCGATGGTGGTTGCGGAAAAGGTGGTGGAAAGGGAAAGTAGGTGGTAGCGGAAGGTGGTACGGAACTGAACAAATTCAGCTTCGTCAGGGTCTGTCGGACGTCCGGAGGTTGCCGGTCGTCCGGTCGGTCGGATGGGGTCGGACGTCCGGTAAGTTCCGGAAATCCGGTAAATGTTTCTGTAGGCGGGGTTCCGGTCGTCCGGTGTTTAGCGGACGTTCGGTGTCTCGTGGGGTGCCGGATGTCCGGTAAACGTCGGTCGTCCGGTAGGTCTGGGCCGGGGTTGGTGGATCCGTGGTCAAATTGGTCAAACTTGGCCAAATTTATGGGGAAAAGTTGGTGAAAAGGTGGGGAAAAGCTAGATCCACTCGTGGCACAGCAAATCCATGGAACAAAGTCAACAAAATCTTGCCAAATCAACATATCACAAAAAAAATTTGGGGCTATTTTTGTGGGGAATTTCGAAATTGGGAAGAACGCAACAAAAACAAGCTAAAAAAGATGATCACTAAACTAGGTTGGGACCTCCAATTTCGTGAGAAACCATGGCTCTTGATACCAAAGATGATGTAGGGAGGAACCCTAATCAGCAGATCTTTCACGAACGGAGGTTATCCCACAACAAACACGGAGAACACAAGGAGGAAACGGAGGAAAACACGAGGGGAAACACTCAAATCAACACGAATATGGTCACACAAGTGCTAGATCCACGATACACATCGAGATACACGGTCCATAGTCAATGACGGTGGTACAAAGATAGTCTTCTCCCGGAGGAGGTCTTGAATATCCCTTGGGATCTTCCCCGATGTGGAGGTCTTGAATCCGAGGTGGATCTTCTCCGAAGAGGCCACGGTCTCGTAGGAGAGAATCCACAGAGGTCTGTAATGAGCTATCCAAAAGCTACCTCCAAAGGATGGGAGTCAACGAGTATATATTACACGAGTGGTCGCCGTCGGGGCGGACGTCCGCTGGTTACCGGACGTCTGGTGGTTCCGGAGGGACCGGACGTCTGGTAACCCTCGGATTTCCGATATTTAGCTTCTGTGGTCGGAGTCACGGACGTCCGGTGGCTTCCGGTCGTCCGGTCGTCTGGGAGTCGCCGGACGTCCGGTGGCTTCCGGTCGTTCGGTGCCTGGAAGTCGCTGGTCGTCCGGAGTTGGCCGGAAGTTCGGTGCCTGTAGCATCTTCAGCCTTCCTTCTTCTTGTCCCGGGTACTTGTCGAACTCGCCGTCTTGACCATTGTGTAGAGCTGTCCCGTGGCCTTCACCCAAGTACCTGAGTATGCATAGAGTTTCTGATGAGGGTAGAAGCCATGTCTCATGTACATCTGAAGGATTTAGAGCAAGGAGTGAAGTCACCTCGGTCTCGAGAGCTCTTGCATGGGCTCGGGTCATTGGTCCTTTGGGCACTTTATGATGCGATGAAGGGTCCATGGGGATGACCTTAGGATGCTCCGCATCACCCGCCTGTAGCTTTTTTTGTTTGATAACACACGGTTATTATGTTTCGACCGTGTGTGATGTTTCTTGTTCCCGCTCCCGCCTGGATCCCTCAAAAATATCTACCCGCCTCGAGGGTTTTTCTGTTTCATAACACACGGTTGTTCTTTCCGGCCGTTGCAATGCACCATCATCCAAATTTTCAGTAGCCCCGGCATTTCACTCCTGCATTTGACTCCCGTGTAGTAAAAAATTTAGTAGCCACGTCATTTCCTCTAACACACCCCCTCCACACGCACACACACACACACCCTCCGTCGCTCGAAACCATAGCAAGGTCATCACCACCGCGGCAAGGCCTCCATTGGTAACATCTGTCGGTTTGCCCGTGCAGCTCACCCACCGATCTCCATACCCAGGCCGCCCTGAGTTTCTTAGATGACGCCTGCCAAATGCCCCCTTTCCCAAATATCCCCATTCCCATCCCCCACTCCAGAGCGTCACAGCCTAAGCCAGGCTATGCTTCCCATGGAGCTCTAGGAACGGCCGACCCAAAAGAGGTATATTGCAGTCTCTTTTCCCGACATCGCAGAGGAACCTAACGACCATTACTGGCTGCAGGCACTCAAACAGCGGGCTAGAGTATGCGGGTATGCCGCAGACGCTGGCTACGACATTGACGTCGTCGACAGCGACAGCCTTACGTGGGCTATGTCACAGGTTAAGTGGCCCACCCCCAACCCCTCGGGTTCAACCGAGGTCGATCTCATCCATGGCCCCACCGCTGATCTCCTATGGCTCGCTGTCCAGAATTTGTCATCCTAGATCACCATCGAGCCCCTTTTGTCATTTCTGAAGGACATGTTCTGTGACGCTGGCTTGGGGTCCACAGCTTCCAAGTCAGACCTCATTGACGACGACTACGAGAAGGGCACCCTCTCTAGCTCTTCCAAGGGATAAGAGACCATCTGCTCTTCCAAGGGGAAAGAGCCCGTCTGCGACATCAAAGAGGGTACCCTAGAGCCGTGCTATTCGAAGGGGAAGGAGCCCATCTGTGACAACATGGAGCGCATCCAGGGTCTGTGCTATTCCCACGGGAACGAGTCCATCTATGACAAGTGAGGAAACCCATGATTTTTTTGTCGTGCCTCTTCACAGGGGGGAACCCATGATTTGTTTTGTCAACTCCCTTTTGTAGTGTAGTGAGAATATGTCCAGTTTTAATTGCTATATTTGGTTGTTTGGAGTATGCCTTGTTTATTTTAGTTGTTCACAATGTGATGCTCTATATGTGCAATTATTTTCTGTGCAATACATTTCATCAATCATGTTTTAAACATATCGATAGGAATGCATATATTTGCTTGTTGTTAAGCCTGTTATAGCTAGCATATGCCTCTTTTAAATTTTTTTGATTGTTCGGTTGTTTGTAGTTAGCATATGTCCAATTTCAAATGCTAACTTTGATTTTTCGTAGTATGTCTTGTTTATTCTATTTATTCACAACGTGATGTTCTATATGTGCAAGTATGAACTGTGCAGTTCAATTTCATCAATACCAGTTTCAACAATACCACTATGAATGACTATATTTGGTTGATGCATCTTGTAGTTAACACACCTTTCCATTTTTATTTAACAATAACCAGTGTACTTAGACCGGCACAATACCATTTTGAATGACGATGTTTGCTTGTTGTTAAATGTTAGGCCTGTTGCAGTTAACACACCTTTCCACTTGTTTTGCTTTACTAGCGTGCTTAAACCTACATACTGAAGCTACCTTTTGGTGATTTTTTTGTCTGCCATGGATATATTTGGTTGATGTTTTCCTATTGTGCTTCACATGCCTCTCGATGTACCTACACAGGACAAATTTGGGAATGACTGATGTTTTCCATCAAGGTTAGTTTCATCCCATGGGTTATATATACTCACTGTTCAGGATATCGGTAGCTGGTACCATATAGGTCGGGGGCTGATAAGGGACTAATCTGTGAATCGGACATTTAAATGAATATATCTGTAACCATTTATCGTTAGGTTAACTAGGGCCATATGTAATATATCTAAGGCTACATAGCAACATGCAGTGTACTTAATGTCTAAATATCCTATTTGGATACTCAACTTAGCTAGAGGTTAGAGTTAGTTTCTAGCTCATAACTAACCATGAACTAACTCCATCCAAAGAGGTGTTTGGATGACAGGGTTAGATTGACAATAAATGCACTGGGAGAACTAGCTCCAATTAGCACCTCTTGGGTGGGATAAATTTTTTTGGGTAGGTTAGATGCAACTAGCTCAAACTAGCCCTCATGTTTAGATATACTTTAGGGCTATTTGAGCCCGAACTAGCTCAAACTAACTCTAACCCTATAGCAACAGTTAATCAACCGATAATTTGTAAAAAATACAATAAACACCTTCTGACCCATAATATAAGATGTTAATTCATCTAATATGTGAGTATATTGGATGTTATAAGATATTATAAAAGAGTGTTGTACTAAATCATTGTGCAATTGTTGTTTAGCTTCTAATATTAACTTGGTGCTTTTTAGGTACATATGTCATTGAAAGATCCGTGTTTCAACCCTTTCTGCCTATGGGGCAATGAGATATTGATGAACCAGCATCAAGCGAGGAAGTTGATAAAGATTGTTAGTAAAATGGGTCAAAAATGGTAATTAAACTATTTGTTTACAATTTATCCAAGACAACAGCAAACTGCGGGATGGTAAGTAAGAACTCTGCAGCCTTCTTTTTACTACCCATAATGAGTTGTGTTAGATGATAACGTCTGAATATTTTTCCTTTGCAGTGGTTCCCAAAGAAGTTTACTCAAGATTACCTCTCAAACTACATGATTGGTGGGCATGCAAAGGCTAAAATTTCTACCAGAACACGAGGATTATCTAGATGTTTTCATGAACACCGTGAAGGATGGGCGGTCGGCCATCACAAGGGGTTGGACTAGAGTCATGTGTGCCTTCTGCATGGAGGAGGGCACAATATGGGCATTCCACTTCACCTTGTTTAGCAACCATATTTCGCCTCTTTCTTTACCGTCAATACAAGTATACAACTATGACATCATTCTTTATTTGGTTCTTATGCAATTCTTGAACATATGTACCTATGAATCGAATAATGCATTGGTTGTTTGAACCTAATGGATATGAATAAATCTATAGAATACATTCAAACTCAAATCCGGTACAATTTGAAATAGCAACAATTAAATGATGGTGAAATTTAGCTCTCCAAGTCGTTACGGCACACACGGTTGGTAAAACACAAACGTTTGTGATATACACCATAATCCGACATGGTTCACAGAGAGGAAACATGTGCAAGCATGAACACAATTGCCGTTTGCAAAGCGTGTGCGATGTCAGACAATATCATAAACGGTGCGGGCAAACTAAAACGTTTGTGATAGTTGCCTTAGCATACACGATTCGCAACCATGAACCATTTCTAATGTGGTATGCATCGTAAACATTGTACCACAAAATAGCGTGTGCGATAGTTGTTGTGTACGAGGATGTTACGACGGTGCGATGTTTCGTAATACTGTTTGACACTCGTACGACGATTAGCTAATCTTCTTAATTAGTTATCGCATACGGTTTGGGAACATCGAGTGTGTGTGATTGGCTGCTTATCATACACATTCTATAATCGTGAACCGTTTGTGATAGGCTGCGCATCAATGCGAGCACAACGAATTGCAAGGATGCAGCGTCTGGGTGGCTCCCTATCCCCGATGGTTTCTGGCTCGTGTGGGAAGGCCCCCCCTATCGCAGTCACTCACTTGGTGATGGTTCCAAATGTCGTTGCAGAAAGGGGTTAAAAACGTTTGTATAGCACCTCACTATACTAGTGATAGGTCGGTATGGTGGACCCATATGGAACAACTTTGGGTTTATGAAAGTGGATGCACAAGCAGTATTCCCGCTTAGTACAAGTGAAGGCTAGCAAAGAGATTGAGAAGCTACCAACTAGAGAGCGACAATGGTCATAAACATGCATTGAGGTTAATCAACATTGAATGCAAGCATGAGTAGGATCTATAACACCATGAAATAAATATCATGGAGGCTATGTTGAGTTTAATTCAACTACATGCGTGAACATGTTCCAAGTCAAGTCACTCGAATCATTCAAAGGAGGATACCATCCTATCATACAACATCATAACCATTTTAAATGCATGTCGGCACACAAGACAAACCATTATCAACTCCTAGCTACTTATGCATGGCATGATTAACTATGATCGCTAATTGTTATTGCAAACATGTTTCATTCATAATAGGCTAAATTAAGACCGATGAGCTAATCATATTTACAAAAACAAAATAGGTCGAGTTCGTACCAGCTTTTCTCCACCTCAATCACTTCATCAAATTTCATCATTATTGCCTTTCACTTGCACGACCAAATGATGTGAATAATAATAAGAGTGCAAGTGCATTTGGACTAAGCTGGAATCTAGTAACAATTATTCAAAGGAGAAGACAAGGTAATATGGTCTCTTTGTTAGATCGACAATAATGTGTATGAGAGCCACTCAACATTGTCATCGTTATCTTCTCCTCATGACCCAAGGAAAAGAAAAATAATTTCATAGAAACACACTAAAATATTTTTGGAGTTTTTGTTTTTCTGAAGAAAGCAAAAACAAGAACGAGAAAAACTATCTATGCGGGAAAGCTCCCAACAAGCAAAAGAAGAACGAGAAATCTTTTTGGTTCTCTTTTTAATACTACAACTACTAGAAAAAATAAACAAGAAAGAAAAGACAAAAAAAAGTGAGAAATATCTTTGGCTTTTTTCAAAAGTTTTTCAAACACACAAGAACAAAGCGAGAAAAATAAACTAACGTGGATGATACAATGGAAAAAGTATAAACACCGACAACTGGAATGAGTGTGTGAACATGAATGTAATGTTGAGAAATACGTACTCCCCCAAGCTTAGGCTTTTGGCCTAAGTTGGTCTATGGCCATGACTCGCCTGGATAATATCCAAAGTCGTAGTTGGGGTTGTACTCGATTGCAGCTGCCATCACCTAGCGAGCTGCCTCATGGAGGCGGGCTATCTCGCTCGCCCTCTCATACTCATATGCCTCTTCCTGAGAATTAAATATCTTCGTTTTGCCTCGTTGGTACGAATACTTAAATCTCTGTACAGAAGAATCGGTGAGGTTGTAATATTGTAACCACTTATCTGACAAGAAGTTCGCTAGGTTGGCATTATTCACATACATATCAAATTCTTCCTTGAAACCTGATACGTCTCCAATGTATCTATAATTTTTTATTGTTCCATTTTGTTATATTATCATTCTTGGATGTTTTACAATCATTTTATATCATTTTTTGGTACTAACCTATTGACATAGTGCCAAGTGTCAGTTTTTGTTTTCTGCATGTTTTTTACATCACTAGAAATCAATATCAAACAGAGCCCAAACACCGCGAAACTTTTTGGAGATTTTTTGGGGCCAGAAGGAACACTATGTGCCCAGGTGGCACCTGGGGGGAGTCCCGAGGAGGGGACAACCCACCAGGGCGCGCCAGGAGGCCCAGGCGCGTGCTGGTAGGTTGTGCCCACCTCGGGTGCCCCCTGGACCGCCTCTTTGCTCTATAAATACCCCAATATTCCAGAAACCCTAGGGGAGTCGACGAAATATTCATCCAGCCGTTGCAGAGTCCAGAAACACCAGATCCAATCTAGACACCGTCACGGAGGGGTTCACCACTTCCATTGGTGCCTCTCCAATGATGCATGAGTGGTTCTTTGTAGACCTACGGGTCTGTAGTTGCTAGCTAGATGGCTTCCTCTCTCTCTTTTGATTCTCAATACAATGGTCTCTGGAGATCCATATGATGTAACTCTTTTTGCGGTGTGTTTGTTGGGATCCGATGAACTTCAAGTTTATGATCAGATCTATATTTTTATACCCATGAAAGTTATTTGAGTTTCTTTGTCTCTTATATGCATGATTGCTTATAGCCTCGTATTTCTTCTCCGGTATTGGGTTTTGTTTGGCCAACTTGATCTCTTTATCTTGCAATGGGAAGAGGTGCCCGGTAGTGGGTTCGATCTTACGGTGCTTGATCCCAGTGACAGAAGGGGAACCGACACGTATGTATCGTTGCCACTAAGGATAGAACGACGAGATCCATATCTAACGCCATAGATAAACGGATCATGTCTACATCATGTCATCATTCTTAATGCATTACTCCATTTTCCCATGAACTTAATACACTAGATGCATGCTGGATAGCAGTCGATGTGTGGAGTAATAGTACTAGATGCAGGCAGGAGTCGGTCTACTAATCTTGGACGTGATGCCTATGTAATCATCATTGCCTGGATATCGTCATGATTATTTGAAGTTCTATCAATTGCCCAACAGTAATTTTTTCACCCACCGTTTGCTATTTTTCTCGAGAGAAGCCACTAGTGAAACCTACGGCCCCCGGGTCTTCTTTCTCATATATTTGCCTTTACGATCTACTTTTTCCTTGCTTTTATTTTCAGATCTACTAAACCAAAAACCCAAAAATACCTTGCTGCAATTTATCTTATTTATCAACGGATCTACCAATATTTATATCTCTCTCATGTTCTTTACCCGAAAGGGATTGACAACCCCTTTAACACGTCGGGTTGCGAGGTGTTGTTATTTGTGTTCAGGTGTTGTTTACATTGTGTTGCTTGGTTCTCCTACTGGTTCGATAACCTTGGTTTCACTTCTGAGGGAAATACCTACCGCCACTATGCTGCATCATCCCTTCCTCTTTGGGGGAAACCGACGTAGCTTTAAGCGACATCAAAAGCTGCAAGAGTCATGAAATTATCCGACGGCCATTCACAAGGTCGTACTAGAGCTTCCCACGGTGGGTCAAGGTCTGGCTCGCGAATTTTGAATCTTGAGGATTTCTTTTTCCTTGACAACCACCTTGGAATATTTTCCTCGTCATTTTCTTCCTCTGAAAATTTCTAAAATTGTTTGTGGCTCAAAATAGAAGTGAACAAAATTCAACCAAAGTGATAGCAACTACTCCTACAAGTGTCTATAGGCTATATCATGCAACAAAACTACTTTGGACCATATAAATTTGACATGCAAGCTCAAGAACATGGTTACCACTGCAGCAAAAATTTGCAACATATAAAGCACTAGAGAAAAAACCAATTGGACCAATGGAGGAGTCCCATACCAATGAACAATCTCCCAAAATAGTTTTGGAAATGGAGCAACGAGCAAGGAGATCGAAAATGGCAGCAAGATGAGCAAGAACATGGGTTTGAACAATGGGATGATTTTTTCTCGAGGAAGACGAAGTGGATGGGTGCTGGAATAAGTGAGGGGGACCCACGTGGGACCCACAAGCTAGGGGGCGCGCCTATGGGGTGGGGGCGCCCTGTGGCCCACTAGTGCAGTCCCCTAAGGTGTGTTCAGTGCCAAAAATTCTTAAATATTGCACAAAAATTCATACTAAATTTTCAGGGCATTTGGAGAACTTTTATTTTTTGATATTTTTTTATTACACGGATAATTCAGAAAACAAAAAAATAATAGTATTTCTACTTTATTAATTCTGGGTAACAGAGAATAAAAAGTGGGTACACAAAGTTGTGTTTACTAAATTCATCCATCTCATGCCCGTCAAAAGGAATCCATTAATAAGGTTGATCAAGTCTTATTAACAAACTTCTTCCGGATGACATGAAACCGGAAAATCTTTGTATAACACTAGGTTACCTCAACAGGGATATGTATGTCCCCAATAATAAGAATATCATATTTCTTTTTGACAGTAGGAATAGGGAATTCAAAACCTCCAATAGCAATTGTCGAATTTTTTCCAATAGAATTGATGTTATTCACTTGAGGTTGTTTCTTCGGAAAGTGTACCATTTGCTCATTTCCATTAACATGAAAGTGATATTGCATTTATTGCAATCAATAACAGCCCCTGTAGTATTAAAAAAGGTCTACCAAGGATGATCGACGTACTGTTGTCCTCGGGTATATCAAGAATAACAAAGTCCATTAAGATAGTAACGTTTGCAACTAGAACATGCACATCCTCACAAATACCGATGGTTATAGCAGTTCATTTATCAGCCATTTGCATAGAGGATTTAGTTGGTATCAACTTATTTAAATCAAGTCTTTGATACGAAGGGAAAGGCATAACACTAACACCACCTCCTAAATCACACAAAGAAGTTTTAACATAGTTTATTTTAATAGAGCATGGCATAGTTGGTATTCCTGGATCTCCTAGTTTCTTTGGTATTCCACCCTTAAATGTATAATTTGCAAGCATGGTGGAAATTTCAGCTTCTGGTATTTTTCTTTTATTTGTAATAACATCTTTCATATACTTAGCATAAGGGGACACTTTCAAAATACCAGTCAAACGTAAGCGCAAAAAGATACGTCTAAGCATTTCACAAAAGTTTTCAAGTTCTTCATCATTTTTACTCTTTGTATCTCTAGGAGGAAAGGGCATGGGTTTCTGAACCCATGGTTCTATTTCTTTACCATGTTTCCTAGCAATGAAGTCTCTTTTCTCATAACTTTTATTCTTAGGTTGTGGGTTATCAACCTCAACAGCAGGTTCTATCTCCACATCATCATCATTGCTAGGTTGAGCATCATTATGAACCTCATCATTATCGTTATCACTAGGTTCATGTTCATTAACAAATTGTGTTTTAGCATCAGAGATAGGAATATCATTTGGAGTTTCAGGTGTGTCTATGGTAGGTTCACTAGAAGCATGCAAAGTCTTATCATTTTTCTTTCTAGATGAACTAGGTACATCAACATTAATTCTTTGAGAGTCTTGTTCAATTATTTTTGGATGACCTTCAGGATACAAAGGTTCCTGAATCATTTTACTGCCACTAGTCATAAGTCTAATAGCATGATCATTGTTCTTATTGTTCATCTCATTTATCAAATCATTTTGTGCTTTGAGAACTTGTTCTACCTGAGTCTTTACCATGGAATCATGTTTACTAACAAGCTTTAGATCATCTTTAACTCTTGACATATAGTCACTCAAATTTTCAACCATATGAGTATTCTGTTTTAATTGTGTACCAACATATGCATTGAACTTTTCTTGTTTCATAATAAAGGGATCAAATTCATCCATGCATTGACTAGCAGACTTATTATGAGGAATATCACCTTCATCAAATCTATAGAGAGAATTTACCTTTACTACCTGTGTCAGGGTATTGAGACCATGTATTTCTTTGATAGGTGGTAAATTTATAACATCTTCAGCTTTAATACCTTTTCCCTTCATTGATTTCTTTGCCTCTTACATATCTTCAGGACTTAAAATAGAATTCCTCTCTTCTTCGAGTTGGCTTAGGAGGTTTAGGAAGATTCCACTCATTACCATTTCTCAATATATTATTCAATAGTTATTCAGCTTGTCCAATAGCTCGTTCCCTGAAAACACAACCAGCACAACTATCTAGGTGGTCCCTAGAGGCATCGGTTAGTCCATTAAAAAAGATATCGAGTATATCATTTTTCTTGAGGGGATGATCAAGCAAAACATTGAGTAATTGGAGAAGCCTCCCCCAAGCTTGTGGGAGACTTTCTTATTCATTTTACACAAAGTTAAATATTTCCTGTAAGGCAGCTTGTTTCTTATGAGCAACATTTTTTTCTTCAGAGAAGTAGTAAATCATATCCTGGGGACTATGCACACAACCAGGAGCAAGAGAATTAAACCATATCTTAGTATCACCCTTTAGCGTGAGAGGAAACAACTTAAGGATATAATAGTAGCAAATTTTTTTCTCATGAGTAAATTGGGTGGCTATATCATTCAGTTTAGTAAGATGTGTCACAACAGTTTCAGTTTCATAACCGTGAAAAGGATCAAATTCAACCAAAGTAATTGTCTCAGGATTTATAGAGAACTCATAATCCTTATCAGTAACACGGATAGGTGAAGTAACAAACTCGGGATTATAGACTAGCATTTAAAGATTTTTCCTTCCACTTGCATAACAATTTTTCAGATCATCTCTATCCATACAAGCAAGAAAGTCTCTAGCTACCTCTCCCTCTGTCGCGGGGAACGCGGACACATCTGGGGCCTTTGGCCCCTTTGTGGTTCGGCAAGGGGGAAGGGCCAGTTGCACAAAGAGCGGAGGGCGTGCAGCAGCGCGGCAACGGTCACACGGGAAATTTTTACCCAGGTTTAGGCCGCCGCGAGGCGTAAAACCCTACTCCTGCTTTGGTGGATTGATGGGTGTACTGTGGTGGAAAACACAGCGCTCCTGCCTAGCAAGGGTTGCCTAACGACGAGAGCCACTACATGCGTATGTGAGTACAAAGGTCCAGGGTCCGAATCCCCTCTCTGGTTGCCATGGGCCTCCTTTTATAGATTAAGGGGTTACCATAGTGGCAAATCAATCATTGCGTACTAATTAGATAGCAAACAGTATTATCATACCTAACTGCAGACAGGTTAGGGTGCATTAAATGCGCTGCTTAGTGTCATGTCAAGGGGTTGCCCGGCAAGCCTTGTCGAGCCAATATTGCCACCTCCTCGCATGTCTGCCTGACACATTGCTAGACGGGTGTCATTTGCGGGTTATCTTCGCTGGAAGTGGCCGCCATGTGGCAAATAGTTTCCACTTAGTCACTTGGGGGCTTGACACCGCACTCATTGGCGACTTGGGTCGCCGTGAGGTGGTGCGGTGGAGCCTTGTTGGGGTAAACCCATTCTCTGCATCCCCGACAGGCTTGCTGGGGCGCTCTTGGGACTTGTCTATGGGGTACCTATTCTTCGCTGGGATCGCCTGCCTGCAAGGGAGGTCCTCTCCTTAGTGGTGCTTTACTCCTCTGCCTTTGGCTTAGTCCTCTTGATCCGCCCCTTGATTCCTCAAAGGTTCTGCTTGGTGTGGTCGCTGTTATCTTGCTTCCGTGTCTGTGTACAGTCAGGGCAACACACCTGGGTCTGTTGCACCGGCAGAAAGCCCCGAGCCTGGCACGAATGTGCCGCTGGGCGTCATCGAGGTAGGCTCTAACAAGTACACGTGCAGCAGTCCTGAGCCGAATCGTCTCTTGATATTTTTTTCTTGCTTCTTCATTAACATGTGCTTGAATGAGGGCAGTTTCCGCATCTCCCGGGCATCACATAACGTCAATTGCTGTGGGTTCATCTCTTTAATGGCACGTGACTGACTTTAACGCACGGGGGGGGAGGGTAACTACCAATTCACTTATCCCACCACGTCGATTCCCTCTGCCACTACGTCGCATGCATTGCGCGGGTAAGTAACGGAGGCGCGCGAAGCGGGGAGAGCTCCATAATCTGGGCCCGGTCTTCTTGGGTTGGCGTAGCGGGACGGTGGCCGCCCTTCGAAGGACCATCCCCTCAGCTTTGTTTCGATTATAAAATAGGGGGAGGGGAGAGACGGAAGGCCCATCCATGCACCTCTCAACTCCCCATGCCCGGGACCCCCCTCCCCTGACCATGTCGAGGGGAGAGGAATGGGACCAGCCTCCGGGTTGACATCATGGGCCGGCGTCCAATGTGGGTAGGGGGGATCTCGATTGGCGGTGCGGGTGGCGTAGTGGCAATATCGGAGGCAGCGGCTCTGGCATGTTTGTTGTCGGGCCGCCCGCGATCCCCTTTCCTAGGAGAGATCACGCATGCGGCGTCGCGGCGGGGTCCATAACGGACACGGGGAGCAGTGGCCAATCGTGGCCTGACCTCCCCTTCCTAGTGAGGGTGGAAAGGGGTCGTTGATACGTCTCCAACGTATCTATAATTTTTTATTGTCCCATGCTATTATTTATGATGTTTTGGATGTTTAATGGGCTTTGTCATACACTTTTATATTATTTTTGGGACTAACCTACTAACCCAAAGGCCCAGTCCAGATTGCTGTTTTTTGCCTATTCCAGGGTTTTGCAGAAAAGGAATATCAAACGGAGTCCAAACGGAATGAAACCTTCGGGAGAGATATTTTTGGAGAAAATCACGCACGGGAGACTTGAGAACCACGGAGTAGGGTCTACGAGGTGCCCACGAGTGTGGGGGCGTGCCCCCCTGCCTCGTGGGTCCCTCGTATGGCCCCCGGTGCCCTCCTTCCTCCTATATATACCTACGTACCCTGAAACCATCAGAACAACAGAGAAAACCCTAGTTCCACGGTCGTAACCTTCTGTTCCCGTGAGATCCCATCTTGGGGCCTGTTCTGGAGCTCCGCCGGAGGGGGGATCTTCCACGGAGTGCTTCTACATCATCATCATCGCCTCACCATGAGTTGTGAGTAGTTTACCACAGACCTTTGGGTCCATAGCTACTATCTATATGGCTTCTTCTCTCTCTTTGGATCTCAATACAAAGTTCTCCTCGGTCTTCGAAGAGATCTATTCGATGTAATCTCTTTTTGCGGTATATTTGTCGAGATCCGATGAATTGTGGGTTTATGATCAAGATTATCTATGAGAAATATTTGGTTCTTCTCTGAACTCTTTATGTATGATTATAATATCCTTCCAAGTCTCTTTGAATTATGGGTTTGGTTTGGCCTACTAGATCTATAGTTCTTGCAATGGGAGAAGTGCTTGGCTTTGGGTTCAATCTTGCGGTGCCCTTTCCCAGTGACAGTAGGGGCAGCAAGGCACGTATTGTATTGTTGACATCGAGGATAAAAAGATGGGGTTTATATCATATTGCTTGAGTTTATCCCTCTACATCATGTCATCTTGCTTAAGGCGTTACTCTATTCTTATGAACTCAATACACTAGATGCATGCTAGATAGCGGTCGATGTGTGGAGTAATAGTAGTAGATGCATAATCGTTTCGGTCTACTTGTCTCGGACCTGCTGCCTATATATAATGATCATGCCTAGATAGTCTCATAATTATTCGCTTTTCTATCAACTGCTCGATAATAATTTGTTTACCTGTCGTAGAATATCGCTATCATGAGAGAAGCCACTAGAGAACACTATGGCCCCTGGGTTTATTCTCAATATATCAAGCTACACCTACTTTACTTTTTCCGCTTTTACTTTCTGTTCTTATTACTAAAAAATACCAAAAATATTAACTATCATCTCTATCAGATCTCACTTTCGTAAGTGACGGTAAAGGGATTGACAACCCCTTACCGCGTTGGCTGCGAAGTTCTTATTTGTTTGTGCAGGTGCGAGGGACTCGCGCGTGGTCTCCTACTGGATTGATACCTTGGTTCTCAAAAATTGAGGGAAATACTTACGCTACTGTGCTGCATCTCCCTTTCCTCTTCGAGGGAACACAACGCAAGCTCGAGAAGTAGCAAGAAGAATTTCTCATGCCGTTGCCGGGGAGGCTTACACAAACGTCATATATCAAGTACCTATCACAAACCCTTATCCTTCGCATTACATTTTTTGCCTCTCATTTTCCTCTCCCCCACTTCACCCTTGCCGTTTTATTTGCCCTTCTTTTGCCATGTGTTTATCGTTCGCTTGCTTCTTGTTTGCTTGTGTGTGTTGCTTGCTTGCCCTCATGTCTGAGATGCGGGACCATTTTATCGAGAAGGGTAGTAATGTCGAGGGCAATGTCTATGTTGACTCCTCGGAAGAAACTACCGCTTTACATATTAAGAAGTTCCGGGTTGGTAGTGGTAATATCATTGGAAAAGGAGTTCTTCAAGACTTCTTTACTTGTGCCGGTGCTTTGCCCAGCATGGGTGGCTCTATTCTTCACAGAACTAGTAGCCTTGCAGATGTTGTATCTATGCTCATAGTTGAAATTGAAAGACAATTTATCCATATGCATCCATGTATACGGAGAATATTTTTGGAGTTTTCCAATATTGAGCATTCTTCTGTTAAGCGTGTGGCTACTATCTTTTTGGTACATGAATTTAGATTTATCATGAAAGAGGCCAAGGAAATCTTTGCTCATTACAGGGTAGATGCCGGTAGACCTCTCATAGAGGCTATCTTATTTAATCAAGAAGACATAATGCGGTTGCGACTCCTGATCATGTTGCTTTTAATGAAAACCTTAGAAAAAAGGTTCCTACCGATGTCTTGGTTGATAGAATTTCTGAGTTGAATGATGATTTTGCTATTCAAAATAATGGGTTAGGCTTCTCCCTTGAGCGAAGGCTTATGACCTTCTACCAAAAGAACGCCTATAATGATGAATTGGTTGTTCACTACAAGGGGCCAAAAGAGGAACCTATACCTCCTGAGATTGATGTGGGGGACTTTTGTCCCATTAAATTTAGCCCTTTTGATTACTTTTGCTTGCCACAAAGGAAGCTTGCTGCTGAACGTAGGGAATATGAGATGAGTTTTCGCGATATATCGTATCATTATGGCATTCCCTAGATCTATCCATGCATCGTGCCTAGCTAGGGGCAGCGCTTGTTGGGAGGCAACCCAATTTTATATTTTTTGTTTTTGCTTCTGTTTAGGAATAAATATTGCATCTAGCTTCTGATGTGGGTTTTGTGTTTTGTTTAGTGTTTGTGCCAAGTAGAACCTTTGGGAAGACTTGTGTGAAGTTTATGTGATCTTGCTGTGAAAAACAGAATCGTTAGCGCTCGCTAGATTGGTCAGCAGATTTTACTGGAGCGTGCTATTTAGTTTATTCTTTTTGCATATGATTAATAGACAAATTCCTCACTTTTACTAATTTAGTTTGAATTTTTTTGGAGTTACAGAAGTATGCGAAACCTGCAGATTACTACAGACTGTTCTGTTTTTGACAGATTCTGTTTTTCGTGTGTTGTTTGCTTATTTCAATGCATCTATGAGTAATATTGGGAAGTATGAACCATAGAGAAGTTGGAATACAGTAGGTTTAACACCAATATAAACAAAGAATGAATTCATTGCAGTACCTTTGAGTAGTGGTTTGCTTTCTTATACTAACGGAGCTCACGAGATTTTTGTCTAAGTTTTGTGTTGTGAAGTTTTCAAGTTTTGAGTATTTCTTTGATGGACTAGGGAACAAAGTGTAGCAAGGGCCTAAGCTTGGGTATGCCCAAGGCACCCCAAGTAAAATTCAAGGACAACCAAAAGCCTAAGCTTGGGGATGCCCCGGGAAGGCATCCCCTCTTTCGTCTTCATCTATCGGTAGCTATACTCGGAGCTATATTTTTATTCACCACATGATATGTGTTTTACTTGGAGCGTCTTGTATAATTTGATCTTTGCTTGTTAGTTTTCCACAATTATCCTTGCTGGACACACCTATTTTAGAGAGAGTTAAATATGGCCTAGGAATTGTTAGAACACTCTATGTGCTTCACTTATATCTTTTGAGTTGAATAGTTTTTGCTCTAGTGCTTCACTTATATCTTTTAGAGCACGGTGGTGATTATATTTTGAAGAAATTGTTGAACTCTCATGATTCACGTAAATCCATTTGAGAGTCTATTAAAACATCATTGTAATGTTCTTAGGCCATAAAACTAGTCTTCACATGATAGACATCCAATATCAATGTTGTAAAAACTTTCACACTAAGTGCATTGAATATGATGAGAAGTTGGATGCTTGATAATTGTTTTGATATATGAGGATAGTGATATTAGAGTCATGCTAGTGGAGTTATTATGAAATTGAGAAATGTTTGTGTTAAGGTTAGTGATTCCCGTAGCATGCACGTATGGTGAACTGCTATGTGACGAAGTTAGAGCATGAGGTATTTGTAAAGTGTCAACCTTTGTGTGGAGGTCGGGGTGCGCGATGGTTAACTCCTACGAACCTCCCCCCTAGGAGCATGCGTTGATTGCTTTGTTTTGATGACTCGTAGATTTTTGCAATAAGTATATGAGTTCTTATGACTAATGTTGAGTCCATGGATTATACACACTCTCACCCTTCCACCATTTCTAGCCTCTCTTGTACCGCGCAACTTTCGCCGGTACCATACACCCACTATATATCCTTCCTCAAAACAGCCACCATACCTACCTATCTTGGCATTTCCATAGCCATTCTGAGATATATTGCCATGCAACTTTCCACCGTTCCGTTCATATGACACGCTTCATCATTGTCATATTGTCATGCATGATCATGTAGTTGACATAGTATTTGTGGCAAAGCCACCATGCATAATTTTTCATACATGTCACTCTTGATTCATTGCACATCCCGGTACACCGCCGGAGGCATTCATATAGAGTCATACTTTGTTCTAGTATCGAGTTGTAATATTGAGTTGTAATTCAATGAAGGTGTGATGATCATCATTATTAGAGCATTGTCCCATGTGAGGAAAGGCTAAATCAAGAAAGCCCCTCCAAAAAAAAGTAAGGCCAAAGAAAAAAAGAAAAAAAGGACCCAAAAAAGGGGAAAAGGAAAAAAAGAAAAGAATAGGGACAATTGCTACTATATTTTTCCACACTTGTGCTTCAAAGTAGCATCATGTTCTTCATGATAGAGAGTCTCATGTTTAGTCACTTTCATATACTAGTGGGAATTTTCATTATATAACTTGGCTTGTATATTCCAACGATGGGCTTCCTCAAATGCCCTAGGTCTTCGTGAGCAAGCAAGTTGGATGCACACCCACTAGTTTCTTTTGTTGAGCTTTCATACATATTTAGCTCTAGTGCATCTGTTGCATGGCAATCCCTACTCACTCACATTGATATCTATTGATGGGCATCTTCATAGCTCGTTGATACGCCTAGTCGATGTGAGACTATCTCCCTCCTTTTTGTCTTCTCCACAACCACCTCTATTCCATCCATAGTGCTATGTCCATGGCTCACGCTCATGTATTGCGTGAAAGTTGAAAGGTTTGAAAGAATAGAGTATGAAATCAAGTGCTTGGCTGAAATCGGGGTTGTGCATGATATGAATATTTTCTGTGATAACGAGGGAGCATAGCCAAAACTATATGATTTTGTAGGGATAACTTTCTTTAGCCATAGTATTTTGAGAAGACATGATTGCTTTGTTAGTATGCTTGAAGTATTATTATTTCTTATGTCAATATAGACTTTTGCCTTGAATCTTTCAGATCTGAACATTCATGCCACAATTAAGAGAATTACATTGAAAAACTATGTTGGTTAGCATTCCACATCAAAAATTCTGTTTTTATCATTTACCTACTCGAGGACGAGCAGGAATTAAGCTTGGGGATGCTTGATACGTCCCCAACGTATCTATAATTTTTTATTGTTCCATGTTGTTATTTATGATGTTTTGGATGTTGAATGGGCTTTGTCATACACTTTTATATTGTTTTTGGGACTAACCTACTAACCCAAAGGCCCAGTCCAGATTGTTGTTTTTTGCCTGTTTCAGGGTTTTGCAGAAAAGGAATATCAAACGGAGTCCGAACGGAATGAAACCTTCGGGAGAGATATTTTTGGAGAAAATCACGCACGGGAGACTTGAGAACGATGGTGTAGGGTCTACGAGGTGCCCACGAGGGTGGGGGTGCCCCCCCCTAGGGCGTGCCCCCTGCCTCGTGGGTCCCTCATATGGCCCCCGGTGCCCTCCTTCCTCCTATATATACCTACGTACCACGAAACCATCAGAACAACAGAGAAAACCCTAGTTCAACGGCCGTAACCTTCTGTTCCCGTGAGATCCCATCTTGGGGCCTGTTCCGGAACTCCGCCGGAGGGGGGATCTTCCACGGAGTGCTTCTACATCATCATCGCCTCACCATGAGTTGTGAGTAGTTTACCATAGACCTTTGGGTCCATAGCTAGTATCTAGATGGCTTCTTCTCTCTCTTTGGATCTCAATACAAAGTTCTCCTCGGTCTTCAAGGAGTTCTATTTGATGTAATCTCTTTTTGCGGTATGTTTGTCAAGATCGGATGAATTGTGGGTTTATGATCAAGATTATCTATGAGAAATATTTGGTTCTTCTCTGAACTCTTTATGTATGATTATAATATCCTTGCAAGTCTCTTCGAATTATTGGTTTGGATGGGACAAGTGCTTGGCTTTGGGTTCAATCTTGCGGTGTCCTTTCCCAGTGACAGTAGGGGCAGCAAGGCACGTATTGTATTGTTGCCATCGAGGATAAAAAGATGGGGTTTATATCATATTGCTTGAGTTTATCCCTCTACATCATGTCATCTTGCTTAAGGCGTTACTCTGTTCTAATGAACTCAATACGCTAGATGCATGCTGGATAGCGGTCGATGTGTGGAGTAATAGTAGTAGATGCAGAATCGTTTCGGTCTACTTGTCTCGGACGTGATGCCTATATATAATGATCATGCCTAAATAGTCTCATAATTATTCACTTTTCTTTCAATTGCTCGACAGTAATATGTTTATCCACCGTAGAATATCGCTATCATGAGAGAAGCCACTAGAGAACACTATGGTCCCCGGGTCTATTCTCAACATATCAATCTACACCTACTTTATTTTTCCGCTTTTACTTTTTGATCTTATAACTAAAAAATACCAAGAATATCATCTATCATCTCTATCAGATCTCACTTTCGTAAGTGACCGTAAAGGGATTGACAACCCCTTATCGCGTTGGTTGCGAAGTTCTTATTTGTTTGTGCAGGTGCGAGGGACTCGCGCGTGGTCTCCTACTGGATTGATACCTTGGTTCTTAAAAACTGAGGGAAATACTTATGCTACTGTGCTGCATCTCCCTTTCCTCTTCTAGGGAATACAACGCAAGCTCGAGAAGTAGCAGTCGTGGAGCTGTCAGTTGGTGCAGTTCCTAGTAGAGCGTCGTGGCAGGATCTACGTGTGAAGCGGAGTACATAGCTGCTTTGAAAGCAACAAATAATGGATTCTGGATGAAGAAGTTTATATCCGATCTAGGTGTGATACCTAGTGCATCGGGTCCAATGAAATCTTTTGTGACAACACTGGAGCAATTGCCTTGGCGAAGGAATCCAGGTTTCACAAGAGAACTAAGCACATCAAGAGATGCTTCAACTCTATCCGTGATCAAGTAAAGGAGGGACATAGGGAGACATAGATATTTGCAAAATACATACGGATCTGAATGTAGCAGACACGTTGACTAAGCCTCTTCCGCGAGCAAAACATGATCAACACCAAGACTCCATGGATGTTAGAATCATTACCATGTAATCTAGATTATTGACTCTAGTGCAAGTGGGATACTGAAGGAAATATGCCCTAGAGGCAATAATAAAGTTGTTATTTATATTTCCTTATATCATGATAAATGTCTTTTATTCATGCTAGAATTGTATTAACCGGAAACTTGATACATGTGTTGATACGTAGACAAAACACAGTGCCCCTAGTAAGCTTCTACTAGACTAGCTCATTAATCAAAGATGGTTGAGTTTCCTAACCATAGACATGTGTTGTCATTTTATTAACGGGATCACATCATTAGGAGAATGATGTGATGGAGAAGACCCAATCGTTAGCTTAGCATATTGATCGTTCAGTTTTATTGCTATTGCATTCTTCATGTCAAATACATATTCCTCCGACTATGAGATTATGCAAACCTCGGATTCCGGAGGAATGCCTTGTGTGTTATCAAACGTCACAACGTAGCTAGGTGACTATAAAGATGCTCTATAGGTATTTCTGAAGGTGTTTGTTGGGTTGGCATAGATCGAGAATAGGGTTTGTCACTCCGAGTATCGGAGAGGTATCTCTGGGCCCTCTCGGTAATGCACATCATAAGAAGCCTTACAAGCAATGTGACTAATGAGTTAGTTGTGAGATGATGCATTACAGAACGAGTAAAGAGACTTGCCGGTTACGATATTGAACTAGGTATGAAGATACCGACGATCGAATCTCGGGCAAGTAACAAACCAATGACAAAGGGAATAACGTATGTTGTCGTTATGGTTTGACCAATGAAGATCTTCGTAGAATATGTGGGAGCCAATATGGTCATCCATGTTCCGCTATTGGTATTCACCGGACAAGTGTATCAGTCATGTGTGCATAGTTCTCAAACCCGTAGGGTCCGCACGCTTAATGTTCGATGATGATTTGTATTAAGAGTTATGTGTTTTTGGTGACCGAAGATTGTTCGGGGTCCCGAATGAGATCACGGACATGACGAGGAGTCTCAAAATAGTCGAGAGGTAAAGATAGATATATTGGATGATGGTATTCGGACATCGGAATGGTTTTGGAACGTTTCTGATATTTATGGGAGTACCGAGGGGCTACCGGAACCCCCCAGGGAAGTATTGGGCCTACATGGGCCATAGGGGAGAGAGAGGGCAGCCCACAAGGGGGTGCCCCCCAAGGGGAGTCCAAATTGGACTTGGGGAGGGGGCGCAGCCCCCCTTTCCTTCTCCCACTTCTCTCCTTCCCTCCTTCCAACTCCAAAGAAAGGAAAAACAGAGGGGGGCGAATCCTACTAGGAGTGGAGTCCTAGTAGGACTCACTACCCCATGGCGCGCCCCTAGGTCGGCCGCCTCCTCCCCTCATCCTTTATATACAGGTGCAGGGGCACCCCAAGGCACAACAGTTATTCTCAGCCGTGTGCGGTGCCCCCCTCCACAGTTTCCACCTCAGGTCATATTGTCGTAGTGCTTACGCGAAGCTTTGGGCGATCTACTTCACCATCACCGTCAACACGCCATCATGCTACCAGAACTCTCCCTCGACCCTCTACTGGATCAAGAGTTCGAGGGAAGTCATCAAGCTGAACGTGTGCTCGGAGGTGCCGTACGTTCGGTGCTTGATCTGTTGAATCGCGAAGACGTTCGACTATATCAACCGTGTTAATCTAACACTTCCACTTTCGGTCTACGAGGGTACGTGGACACACTCTTCCTGTCTCATTTCTATGCATCTCCTAGATAGATCTTGCTTGAGCATAGGATTTTTTTTGATATTGCATGCTACGTTCCCAATAGTGGCATCATGAGCCAGGTCTATGTGTAGATGATATGCACGAGTAGAACACAAAGGAGTTGTAGGCGGTGATGCTCATATTGTTTACCACCAACGTCCTATTTTGATTTGGTGGTATTGTAAGATGAAGTGGCCCGAACCAACATTACATGACCGCGTTCATGAGACCGGTTGCACCGTTACGTGCAACTTGTTTGCATAAAGGTGGCTGGTGGGTGTCTGTCTCTCTTGCTTGAGTTGAATCAAATTTGACTGCGGCCGGTCCTTGTTGAAGGTTAAAATAGCAAACTTGATAAATCACCGTTGTTGTTTTTGTGCCGTAGGTAATAACGGTTCTTGCTAGAAGCCCGTAGCAGCCACGTAAAAACTTGCAACAACAAAGTAGAGGACGTCTAACTTGTTTTTGCAGGGCATGTTGTGATGTGATAAGGTCAAGACGTGATGAGTTATACATTATTGTATGAGATGATCATGTTTTGTAAATTATCGGCAACCGGCAGGAGCCATATGGTTGTCTCTTTACTATATGAATTGCAAACAGCATGTAATTTCTTTACTTTATCACTATGTGTTAGCGATAGTAGTAGAAGCAATAGTTGTCGACACGACCATGACGCTACGATGAAGATCATGGCGTCAATCCGGTGACGATGGAGATCATGACGATTCTTTGGAGATGGAGATCAAAAGCACAAGATGATGATGGCCATATCATGTCACATATTTTGATTGCATGTGATGTTTATCTTTTTATGCATCTTATTTTGCTTAGAACGACGGTAGCATTATAAGAAGATCCCTTACTAAAATTTCAAGGTACAAGTGTTCTCCCTGAGTATGCACCGTTGCAACAGTTTGTCGTGCCCAGACACCACGTGATGATCGGGTGTGATAAGCTCTACATTCACATACAACGGGTGTAAGATAGTTTTGCACGTGCATAATACTTGGGTTAAACTTGACGAGCCTAGCATGTACAGACATGGCCTCAGAACACTAGAGACCGAAAGGTCGAGCGTGAATCATATAGTAGACATGATCAACATAAGATGTTCACCATTGAAAGCTACTCCATCTCACGTGATGATCGGACATGGTTTAGTTGATTTGGATCACGTGATCATTTAGATGACTTGAGGGATGTCTATCTAAGTGGGAGTTCCTTAGTAATATGATTAATTGAACTTAATTTATCATGAACTTAGTCCTGATAGTTTTTGTGTATCTATGTTGTAGATCAATGGCCCGTGCTACCGTTCCTTTGAATTTTAATGCGTTCCTAGAGAAAGCTAAGTTGAAAGATGATGGTAGCAACTACACGGACCGGGTCCGTAACTTGAGGATTATCCTCATTGTTGTACAGAAGAATTATGTCCTTGAAGCACCGCTAGGTGAATGGCCTGCTGCAGGAGCAATTGTTGATGTTATGAATGTCTCGCAAGCTCGATCTGATGACTATTCGATAGTTCAGTGTGCCATGCTTTACGGCTTAGAATCGGGACTTCAAAGACGTTTTGAACGTCATGAAGCATATGAGATGTTCCAGGAGTTGAAGTTCATATTTCAAGTAAATGCCCGAGTTGAGAAATATGAAGTCTCCAACAAGTTCTATAGCTGCAAGATGGAGGAGAACAGTTCTGTCAGTGAACACATACCCAGAATGTGTGGGTACCATAACCACATGACTCAGCTGGGAGTTAATATTCCAGATGATAGTGTTATTGAATGCCATCTCCAGTCTCTAGACAGACTGCGCTAGGTCTGGTGACCCGTACTACACGGTAAGGCCTTCTCACTTTGGCGCTAGCCTGTTTATACCCTTGGCGAACTGAACGCACCTAAGGACAAGCTTGCCTTCCTCAAGACTCTGGATGTTAAACTAGCAATTGTGGTAGCCACGCATGGCTTGCTGGTAGCGTGCAGCACGCGTAGCAGCCCGGAGACAGTTCTCCTCAAGTAGCACAGCGCCATCGCTCCGGTGTTGTTCCTGCGCTACTTCATCATAGGCAAGCACTCGGGGAGACCCATAAATGAGTTCCATGGGAATAACTGCTTCTGCCCCATAGACTAGGGAGAAGGGGGTCTGTCCGATGGCTCGATTTGGTGTCGTACCGAGGGACCATAGAACCACCAGCTGCTCATCAATCCATCGCCTACCACACTTCTGCGGCATGTCAAATGTTCTTGTCTTGAGACCTTGCAGCACTTCAGCGTTCGCCCACTCAGCTTGTCCATTGCTCCTGGGGTGAGCCACTGATGTGAATGAAATCTTGCTTCTGAGGGCATGAACTTATTGCATGAAGGCGCGGCTCGTGAATTGGGTGCCATTGTCGGTGATGATTCGGGCAGGGACCCCGAAGTGACAAACCAGTCCTTTCAAGAACTTCTCAGCTGACTGAGTAGTCACCTTTATCATGGGCTTCAAATCCCCCGGAAGCACAGGGGAAGGGCCCCAGGATGTTGAGCCTCGAGACCAAAAAGGGCCATGATAGAGGGATTGTTTGAAGAGCTTGGGCAGGCTGATGGATGTTCTTGAAATGGAACTGGCAGGCCTAGCACTTGGTGACGAGCTCAATTGCATCTTGGAGGGCGGTGGGCCAATAAAATCCTTGTCGGAAAGCCTTATCAACCAAAGCCCTCGATCCAATATGGGAGCCGCACATACCCTTGTGTATATTTGCCAGCAGTTCCTTTCCTCCTTCCCGGCAAATGCACTTCAATTTCACACCATTGGGCATCCTTCTGTATAGTGTGTCATCGACGAATTGGTACATACTAGCCCTCCGGGCTAATCTTTCAGCATCTTCTTGCTCTTTGGGAAGTTCTCTAGTTTGGAGGAAATGGAGAATGTGTCGTTCCCAAGTTGGAGCCTGTGGCTCGGCAACGAGGATCAGCGACACCTCCTCATTCACGGAAGCGTACTCCTCAACCGCATAAAATGGTTCCATGGCGGGAGGGTGTAGCTTGCCGATCGAAGAGGAGTTGTTCCCGGCAAGCACCCTACCGGGGGTTTCGGAAAACTCTGTCGGGTGAGGCTTGACGGAGTCCAGTTTCCTCCTATTTCGGGCAATTGCTGTCAGGGATACGGAGGGTTGAGTCATATGTAGAACAAAAGTCCCTGGTTGCACAGGGTGTTTCTGTGCAGCGCATTTTGACAGGTGATCAGCTATGCTGTTTTCCGCATGGGGTACTGTCGGTGTACAAAAAGAAGGGTACACTTTTTGTACCCCTATAACAATGCACGGGCAGTCTGAGCCGCGGGCACCACCACACCAAGCAACGCAAGGGAGGTGAGCCAGGGTGAGACCGAAGCTTGATGGAATAGGAGCAACACTAAAGCCAAGACCACGAAGAGCCAAGGGACGAGACGGGCTCCCCCGGCAAGATCCTTGCCGGGGCCAGCTTTAGCAGCCCCGGCAACTCGCCCCATGCCTACGGAGCAAATCACCCTTGAGTCCACTGCCCCCATGGGGCAAGGATTTGGGAGATATCCCTGTAGTGGCATGCAGATCTTTGTGAAGACATTCAAGATCAGATACGCACTAAGAAGACGACGACCCTTGGCAAGATCCTAGCCGAGGAAGATCACAAGACCTCCGGCAAGCGCCTTGCCGGGGATGGCAGCAGGCGCCGCGGCAAGACCCTTGCCGAGGCCTCGGCAAGACCCTTGCCGGGGCCCCGGCAAGGCCCTTGCCAAGGACATCCGCAGGGCCACCATCAGGCCCACGCCAACTAAGCTTCCACCGCCTTATGCATCTGCCGACCCAACCAGTTGGGCAGGCACCTGCGTGGCGGCATGCAGATCTTCGTGAAGACCCACCATTGTGCCACCTCAGCTGCCTGCCTACCTAAATGGCATCTTAGGCATCGCTGGCCAGGGCGCGTGTCGACACGAGAAGGAGCGGCGACGGACAAGACATATCTCTCCCCCGTCCCCGATAAAGCAAGGACACCTAAGCAAGACACATTTAATGTGCCTTGTCATGTAATGCGAGGGATAAACTCGCATCACTGTACCCTTTCCACCTCCTGTGTGCCACTGTGGCAACCCCTTTTTCTATAAAAGGAGGCCCGAGGCGACCAGGGGGAGGATTCGGCTTTTTGGAGCTCCTCACGCCCCATAGCTAGTTGAAGAACACAAATATACAATCCACCAAAGCAGGAGTAGGGTTTTACGCATCCTCGCGGCCCGAACGTGGATATACGAACCGTGTGCTACATGTTTGATCCGCTCTTCTCTCAACCCCGCACCCCGCTAACCGTAGTAGGGATTCTTGTGATCCCATAGGCGTCGTTCCCACCGACATCTTTGGCGCTCCAGGTAGGGGGCGCAGTTGTGAGAATCGGCTTTAGCAGTTAGTTCGACGCTTCTTCATCATCATGGCACCCAAGAGGAAGACGACGGTGGCGGTTGGCCAGTCGGAAGCCGGACAGTCCGTCCCGGCACGGGCGAGCAGCGGACCGGTCGCGGAAAGGACCTGGGGCGCTGCTCGCGAACACTAACGCCGTCCCAGCAGCCGGAGTCTGGGAGGTGGCAATGTTTGTGCGCCTGGTAACGGGCCACACACCGCCAAATCCAAAGATGGAGCCAGGCCCTCCGCGGGTGGCGCGGGGCCTTCCGAGATCGCTGCCGCATCACCCGAAGGCGACGCAAGGGCCTACAAGACTCCCAGGCCGGCGCCAACAGCGCGCTCCTCCCAAGCAGCGCGCGATGAACAGCGTCATCACGCCGCAGATCCCGGGCGTTGCCGCGGGAAGAGCCCCGAGCGCCACTCCCGAGACGTAGAAGACTTGCCCGCCCGCCGAAGCGCTGGTGAAAACGGCATGCGACCGCGGGATCGTGATAGAGCTCCTCCTGACATGGTCAGGAGTCGAAGCGCTTCACGGTCCATGCCCTGGCGCGCGCGCAGTTGCTCCTCGACTTTCCTCCCGTTACGGGGAAACTCGACAAATGGAGAGCCACCATCCGATGCCTTGTCGCGGTCGCCAACAAGGATGAACCAAGTCCAGCGAAGCCCCCGGGTCGATGCCAGGAAGACCTTTGACAGGCTGTGCAAGAGTGGAAGGCGCTGGATTGATGAGTTGCCGACGGTTCTTTGGTCGATCAGAACGACGCCAAATTGAGCCATCGGCCGGACACCCTTTGCCCTAGTATACGGGGCAGAAGCAGTTCTCCCCACTGAACTCATATACAGGTCACCTCGAGTGCTCGCTTATGATGAGCTTGAGCAAGAGCAACTGCGGCAAGATGACGCAACGCTCCTTGAGGAAGATCGTCTTCGGGCGGCTGTGAGAGTAGCACGCTACCAGCAAGCCTTGCGCCGCTACCATAGCCACAAGGTTTGTGCCCGAAGCTTTGAGGAAGGCGACCTTGTCCTTCGGCACGTTCAATCGGCCAAGAATACCAACAAGTTGACGCCGAAGTGGGAAGGCCCTTATCGGGTAATACGAGTCACCAGGCCTGGCACAGTCCGCCTGGAGACCAAAAATGCCGTTCCGGTGAGCAACTCCTGGAACATTGAGCATCTTCGCAAGTTTTACCCGTGAGGCGCGGCTTGCCGGGCCTCCCGGCAAGTCACCTTTTGTACAAGCCTTGCCGACAAGGCATGTAACCCTTTGTACAAAGCCAGGCGCAGACCCTGAGCATAAATAAATGAAGCGCTGGCGCCCTAAGTTATAGCATGCATGCTAGGTCGAGTCTCTTCCTTGGTTAGGGTTGATAGTGCTTAGCGGTGTCTAACCCCTAGCTTAGAGGTCGAGTTTGCATCTCTTTGTCTTTCTTTTATCTTCTTTGGTTCACAGGACACACAGATATCCTTGTCGAAACCACTTGGGGAGAAGAAAAGGAACAGACTAGCATCTAGGCCCCGGCAAGCCAGTATTGCCGGGGGCTGCAAGAGCAAAGATTCACCCACGGCAAACCAGGGTTGCCAGGGACTGCAGCTTTAGATAAGTTCTTCATCCCTTATCATGCATTCCATTATGGACTGAGGTATGTGAAACCTCGTTTTTTTCCTTAAACTACCGTGCTCCCCTAACTCTAGGCCCTAGGGCTCGTTCCTGGGACCAAGTTTGGTCGTAGTCGCGGCAGCGAAAGGATGAAACAAGGAGCCTGAACCCGCCTCATCCCTGCCTCCACCAAAGGTGTGAGAAAGGTAGAGCGAAGTGGGGAGACGGCAAGGCATGTTGCCGGGCGAGAAAATGTTTATCTTAGAGATATCAGGGATTTATTCCCTGTTGTGGGTTCTACCTGCGAACAAATGACCCGGCAAACATCCCTTTTTCATTAAAAAACATCCCGCCCAGGTACAGTCCATAGGGAATGAAAAACATGAACAAGGGGATTACAAGTTTTAAATTTAACAGACGCCCGAAGGCTTACAAACTAAAAAGAGATCAGATGCCCGTAATCCCTTTCTTGTCCCTCTCCTCAGGAGGCAGGTCAAGGAGGTGAGAAGGGCAAAAGGAGCGCCTAGGTGAGCTACGGGTGGCAGAAGACACTGAGAGAACATCTTGGTGGCCGCCCAAAGGCTGGATGGTGATGGCGGCGCTGGAAGCAGAGCTCGAAGATGAGGCGGCAGGACGTCAGTACGCGTCGAAGGCGTCGGTGCCCGCGTAATCCAATTTGACGGCCTTGCCACCCGCCCGCTTCCTCTTCCGCAGCCTCCCAACGCTAGCTGCCCAAGGGGACGGCCCCAAGAAGTTCAAGGAGCCGGCGACACGGATGATGGGGCCGCCGGTGCCACAAGGAGTGGCGCCCGACACCTAGTCAGACCCGTCATCCTGCCGCCTACCGCCCTCGTCGTCGCTGCCGCTGTCCTCCTCGTCACTCTTGCTCGAGGAGGAATCTTCACTATCAGAAGAGCTCTCCACGCAGCACCTTGTACGAGTCCCAAAGTGCCCGAAGACCTTGACGGGGAGAAGGCCACCCTCCATTAGCTTAAAATGGAGAGTGAGCCCCTCCGTCAAGCTGTGGATATGAGCAAACGTCTTCCATCCCCGACGAAGATACATCACATGAGGAGCAGGGAAGTCGGCGTGGACCCGCGTGCCACTGATCCCGCAGCCCCTCATGTGCAGCCGCAATGACTCCGGCGGATCCAGCTCCATCTCCTGCGCAAATGGAGTCGGGAGACGAAGGCGACGGCGCGGCGGCCGGCGCAACCTGACGAAGAACTCACAAGGGTGATCCCCAACATGGCCCTCCATTGGAGGAGGAGCTGCTGGCGGGGGCGAGGCCGGCGGGCCACCCCGTCCTCCTCTTCCTCGAGCGCCCCGGCCTCGCCCACGACCTCGCCCCCTCCCCCTTCCCCTCGCGGCCAGCTCTACCACCACAGGCGCAGGAGAAGGAGGGACGCGTTGTCGAGCGGCGACCCTCACCGCCACCGTTGAAGGGCCGGGATTTCCTCTCTCCATGATGAATGGAAGAGAGGAGCAAAAGCTGAAGGAGGAAGAAGATGGAAGAATGCGGGACACCGTCCCTCCCCTCCCACTCTTTATAAAGGAACAGGGTTGGGGCTCGACCGCCCCGCTTGGCCAATCAAGACACGGAAGGCGCAGGGAGCCAGGACCGACCCGCCGCCCCAACCAGCGACGGCCCGGTTTCCCGCCTCCACCGTTTGCCACCCCAAGCGCATGGGAGACACGTGGCAGACGTGCAGAACCGAGGGGACGGGTGAGGCGACCTCTCCCCACCCCCGTGATCGTGGGGAGTGGACGCCTTGAGGACCGCGCCTCGGCCCCATTCAGTAAATGGGCCGCGCCTTCACGCCTTCCTCCGTTTATGGGGAAGGCGCGAACCGCCCCTTTACTACGACGTGACGCATGCGTGCAAAGACCAACCACACGCCTGCCGCTCACGTCACACGCACTTCCCCACACCGCACCACGCGCGGGAGTCGTGGGAAGCGCAGCGCGCAAAAAATCTTACCGCGGTAAAAACCGCCCCGCCTGCCCGCGCACCGTTTTCTGGGCCTCGCCCAACAACGCGTTGCGCTTATGTGTGGTCCAGGCCAGGGGGCTCCTGTCGGTGTACAAAAAGAAGGGTACACTTTTTGTACCTCTATAACTATGCACGGGCAGTCTGAGCCGCGGGCACCACCACACCAAGCAAGGCAAGGGAGGTGAGCCAGGGTGAGACCGAAGCTCGATGGAACTGGAGCAACACCAAAGCCAAGACCACGAAGAGCCAAGGGACGAGACGGGCTCCCCGACAAGATCCTTGCCGGGGCCGGCTTTAGCAGCCCCGGCAAGACCCTTGCCGCGGCAACTCGCCCCACGCCTACGGAGCAAATCACCCTTGAGTCTACTGCCCCCATGGGGCAAGGATTTGGGAGACATCCCCGTAGTGGCATGCAGATCTTTGTGAAGACATTCAAGATCAAATACGCACTAAGAAGACGACGACCCTTGGCAGGATCCTAGCCGAGGAAGATCACAAGACCTCCGGCAAGCGCCTTGCCGGGGATGGCAGCAGGCACCGTGGCAAGCGCCTTGCCGGGGCCCCGGCAAGACCCTTGCGGGGGCCCCGGCAAGGCCCTTGCCAAGGACATCCGCAGGGCCACCATCAGGCCCACGCCGACTAAGCTTCCACCGCCTTATGCAGCTGCCGACCCAACCAGCTGGGCAGGCACCTGCCTGGCGGCATGCAGATCTTCGTGAAGACCCACCATTGCGCCACCTCAGCTGCCTGCCTACCTACATGGCATCTCAGGCATCGCTGTCCAGGGCGCGTGTCGACACAAGAAGGAGCGGCGACAGACAAGACAGATCTCTCCCTCGTCCCCGATAAAGCAAGGACACCTAAGCAAGATGCACTAAATGCGCCTTGTCATGTAATGCGAGGGATAAACTCGCATCACTGTACCCTTTCCACCTCCTGTGTGCCACTGTGGCAACCCCTTTTTCTATAAAAGGAGGCCCGGGGCGACCAGGGGGGATTCGGGTTTTTGGAGGTCCTCACGCCCCATAGCTAGTTGAAGAACACAGATATATAATCCACCAAAGCAGGAGTAGGGTTTTATGCATCCTCGCGGCCCGAACCTGGATAAATGAACCGTGTGCTATCTGTTTGATCTGCTCTTCTCTCAACCCCGCGCCCCGCTAACCGTAGTAGGGATTCTTGTGATCCCATAGGTGTCGTTCCCACCGACAGGTACGTGCTCTCTTTGCAACCCGTCAAACTGCTCCTTCATCTTCCTAACTTCCTCGACGTATGCCTCCATCAATTGGCTTTGGTAATCCTTGTTCACTTGTCTCACCACCAGTTGTGAATCTCCTCGAATGATCGGCTTCTTGATTCCTAGTTCGGTCGCAATTATGAGCACGACAAGAAGTCCCTCGTACTTCGTAGTGTTGTTGGTGGCCTCCTCCCGGGGAAAATGCATTTGTATGACGTACTTGAGGTGCTCCCCAGTAGGAGCAACCAAAAGCACGCCATCCCCCGCACCTTGTAGGGAGAAGGCACCGTCGAAGTACATGATCCAGTCTTTGGGCGCTTCCTTGCCGGGGATAACTGTCTCCAATATCTCTGCATCAGGAGTCAGTGTCCACCCTGCGATGAAGTCTGCTAGTGCTCTGCTCTGGATAGTTGATGTGCTCTCAAACTTCAAACCAAAACTAGACAGCTTCAAGGCCCATTCCACAATTCTGCCAGTGGCCTCAGGATTTCGGAGTATACATTGCAAGGGGAAGCGGGTGACAAGTGTGATCTCGTGGGCCTGGAAGTAGTGCCGCAGTTTCCTTGAGGCCATGATGATGCCAAAGATCAACTTTTACATGCCAGAGTACCTTGATCTAGCTCCCTGCAGCAAGGAGCTAACGAAGTACCCTGGGTGTTGCACCACTTTCTTCCTTATCGCGACCATGGAATTTTCTTCGCTGCTCTGCTCATCCTTATACTTAACTACCTCTGACCTTGCCGGGATGGGTTCACTTCCCTTCCCAAAGGGAGCTGTGACGGCTGCTGTCGTGTCATCTACCTCTCGTTGTGCCACCAACGCCACACTAACCACTTGATTGGTTGTCGCTAAGTATAGCAGCAACGGCTCTTGTGGTTTGGGAGCGACCAAGGTGGGAACATAAGAGAGGTAGGCCTTCAATTCTTGTAGCGTAGCATCTGCCTCTGGGGTCCACTCCATGGGCCTTGCCTTCTTCAGGATTTTGAAGAACGGCAAGGCGCGCTCAACAGACTTGGAAATGAATCTGCTCAACGTGGCAACACACCCAGTCAGACATCTCCACTACAAAAAAAGACACATCCGTGACATTTTGGGCCGGACAATTTTTTCTGTCATGCTTATGACACTTCTATGATGATAATTGTGACAAAAACACGTATCATCATAGATGTGGTGGGCTCCTACTTCTATGACAAAAAATCATGACATGAAATTGGTTTTTCATCCTTGGCGGGCCGGGGACGCACCTGCATGACATTCTTTGGGCCGTCCATGATAGAAAAAATTGTGGTAGAAGCGAGGGCGGAGAAAATTTTGGGGAGTTCCCGGTTACGGTGGGTGGTCAGCACGGAGTGATGCACGGAGGTTTGCGCGTTTCCCTCGTACACATCGCGTGTATGTGTGAGGCATTGGGCTCTAATTGAACCCGGGCGAGGCGTTCGCTTACTGAACCCGAGCGATTGCACTAGCTACGTTACTAAACCCGAGCGATCGATCCCTGGCTGTTAACTGAACCCGAGTGATTCCTTCGCTACTGCTGCTAACTGAAGCCGATCGAACCTGTTGTTGCCTCTTGATGAACAGTGACCATTGTTGGGGTTGGATGAACAGTTCCCGATGGGGGTTGGATGAACAGGACCTCGTGGTAGTAGAGGTTGTTGCCGATGGATGAACAGGACCCCGATCAAGAGGAGGTCGCCACATACCCAAGCCAGTTGGGTGTGGATGAACAGGACCCCGTGGAGGGTTGGTTGAACAGGACCCCATGGAGGGCTGGTTGAACAGGACCCCCTGTGGAGGGCTGGTTGAACAGGAGCCGGTGGAGGCTGGATGAACAGGACCCCCATGGTGAACAGTAGTTGGTGGAGGCTGGAGGAGGTCGATGATGGATGAACAGTAGCCCGTGGAGGCTGGAGCGAAGCAGTAGACGGTGGATGAACATTAGCACGTGGAGTCCCGTATTGCGGTACGCCACACACCTCCCGATGAACACGACCCTGTTTCGACCGTAGGCACTCCAACACAAGTCGGTTTCCTCTGTTTTGCGGTACGCCACACCCCTCCCAATCAACAACACCCCGTTTCGACCGTAGGAGCTCGAACACAAGTCCGTTTCCTTCGTTTTGCGGTACACGAGACCCTTCCCGATGAACATGACCTCGTTTCGACCATACACGGTCGAACAGAAGGCCGTTTTCCTCTGTTTTGTAGTACTCTAGACCCCGTTCCGGCTGTTCCGTCTAAGCAGGTTGGCTTCCGTTGAACACGACGCGTTCCGACCAAGTGGCTTCGCTCCCGATGAACATGATGTTGTTTCTCCATTCTGACCCAGCCGGTTGGCTATCGATGAACAGGACGCCGTTGCTGCCATCCGTTGCCTCTCCATGTACACGTGCCCTGGCCGTGCGTATGCGAGAGTATCTAGGCGTTTGAGACCCCGCCCATACGTACGTATGTGGTTGTATTTGTTGTCACCTGGCTATACGTACGTGTACATAGTTTAGACTGGATTACCTGAACTGCTACATCGGGGGCTTTACTTCTACACGTGCCGCTGCTTGCTCGGCCACGGTTCATCGTTGCCGAGAGACCGATCGACCAGTATGTATGTACTCGTTCGCGGCTAGACAAAAAATGCTACGTACGCTTCGACCGGGTGGGTCGCAGCTATCGAGGAGGATAAGGACGCACTTTGTTGCGTGCGAAGATATAGCAGGTTGGTCCCAGCTGTCAGGGGGAAGAATCATTTTTTTGCCCGTAATATGGACACACTTCCTTGCGTGCGAAGATGTAGCTGGTGGGTCCATCTGTCACCCTCACCGCGTAGAGTGCTCTTCTGATGGCTATCGTTTGTTGACCACGTTGACCATGCTGCGCGGACAGCACACAGGCGCTGGAAGACGACGAGGCCTAGGATGGGAACGACGAGGAGCCAGGGAAGACGAGGCAGGTGGATGCCCACGCGGAGGGGAGTACGAGGGTTCACTGGTTCGGCTGCGGTGCGAGGCTGCCGTCGCCGGAGAATAATAGGAGGTATTGGTGAGTAGAGGAATGGCCTGGACGGTGATGGGAGTAGGGTGGGCCGGTGAGTCCTGCGTGGCAGCACAGACGACCACGGGAGGCAGTAGCAGGCGGTACCGCTGGTAGTGGTTTTGGCGGCTGAAGCAAGAAAATCCGAGATTGAAGAAGAAGCACGACATTCATTGGATGTACATCCAACGGCCACTGCTGCTAGAGCCGTGTGTTGACTATAAGTTGACAAAGCCTTGCGTACGCGTCAACTTAGTAGGCCCACAAGTGTGTGGCGGAGAACATATAGCCCATTTGCGATTTGTAAGAATGTACAATCCATTTTTGAATTCTAATGGAATTTACTACAACCCATTTACAGTTTGTTAAAATTACATCCCATTTTCTAGCTAGGACAACGATTAATAATTTAAACCAACCGCTCAAAACAGAATTTAATAAAAGTTCCCACATTTTGATCGGATCCGAAATATTTTTATCCTGAAATTTCTAGTCATCTTAGATATAATTTCAAAATAAATTTGTTGGCTGGCGATTCGTCCTTCCGCGAGCCGGTGATCGTTGAGGAGACGGAGATTGCAGCACAGGCCCTCCTGTGCTGGTAGCTCTACCGCCATTAGGGCGATGAAGTGCGGCCGCACCTGCTCTATGGTGAACACGGCATGAACATATGAAAGCAACATAGATATGAAAGCATACTGCACCTGCTCTATGGTGAACACGGCAGTTCACTAAAATCAAGCAACATTACTGTATAAGTAGCACAACATATGAAAGCATAATGCACAATCATGTGGAAGAAGGCCATTACTAACCTCTCATGACATGAAATTCAAACAACTCACAAGGAAAAGATTTGAAACAAACTTGCCAACATAGATAGGAAGTCAGATCTCCTCTTGTGCAGTCCACTAAGATCAAACAATCAAGCAACGTTGTCTGTGTGACATTTTGGTTGAACTACACAAAACACTCTTAAAGCAAAAGTGTTTTGTGTAGTGCAACAAAAGGTCGCAATAGCAACGAGGTGAAGTAGATAACCCTGTTTACACAGAGGTTCAAAGGAAACAATTACTGGTCAATAACAGTGGATGATATAGAAGCCCACAAAAAGAAGCATCTTACTTATCTAAATGGGAAAGAAAGCAAGACAATAGCATTTCTCAAACAGTGGCATTGATTCATATTAACAGAGAGATTATATTAACAATAAAATTTGTTAAGCATGTAATTTGCTTTTGACTGTGGCATTGCTTCAATTTTCCAGCGGGATTTTTAGATTAACAACAGCTAAAGAGTTATACGGAATAGTGGACGCACCAACACCATGTGCATCTACCGATGTATAAAGGGGTGATGCACAGTCTGTTGCAACAAAGAACAAACAACAAAGGAGCATATTTGTGTTGGTCCCAGTTTTGTTATGTTTAGACACCTTTCCCTATGTGAGGGCGGCAAATCTAGTCCCCCACCCATAGAAAGATCAGCTCGTTACAGATGTGTGTATTGCGTTTGTCATTGTTTGCCTTTTCTACCAACGTAGGTCCTGGATAGCCAGTCTGTACTACTTCCCCTTCCTTTCCTCTTTTAACCACGTCCTAGATTCATGCTATACAACTTTCCACACTACTTTCCTGTTTGATCCAACACCTAGATGAGTGCAGAAGCGGAAAAAATCCACATGCAGCTAGAGCAATGCATGTGGATTAAGTAAATTATACCATAAGGTTCTTGGGGTGTGGCTCAGTGGGCGGCCAGAGGCCAAACTGCCCACACTATGTACGATAGCGAGGAAGAAGGGGTCGGAGGCCCTCCCGCGCCGCCACTAGGTGAAAGAGAACAGTTGTGCCGGTAGTGGACTCCCTCCCTCGCCGACGGCGACAGCGTTAAGCCTCCTTCCCTTCCCCAGTGGACGGGATCCTGCCGGCTCTTTGACCAGTAGTGAGGGGAGGGAGAGAGATGTCAATGCAGTCTTGTTTAGATCTGGCGATGGTGAGAGAGTGTGAAGAGTGCAACTACAAGCGTTGAGGCTCGAACATGTATATATACAGTGGAGAGAGAGTGTGAAGAAAGAAACCCTAGAAAAAAATCGTCGAGGCTGCAGTGTATATAGTTGGAGTGGTTTTCTTTTTCTCTCCATAAAATTCATCTTAATTGTGCATGAAATGGAACTCTTTATTTAATGTATATAGTTGAAGAGGTGAAGAATACTAGGGCAATGCTAACATGTGAAGAAAATTTAAGGCTCGAAGGAGTCAACTCGTAATTAATGTTGCACGCCTCCCGGTTGCGCTTACTATCATTCACGTGTGGTACTGGTACACGACCCTCCGAAGTGAACAACAGCTTCCATGCCCGCTCCTGACCATCCAGGCCCACCCAAGGCCCATCCGTCGCCCGCGCGCGCTTCCCGCCCGAAACGGTCGGCGTCGCTCCAGAGAATAGTTGCCGCATTCGTGCCCGGGCAGAGCGGACGTGACCTCTCACTTGCGCATGCGTTGAAGGGAGAAGCGGATTCAAGAGTGATGGTTGCTTCGTCCGTCCAACTTACCGCCGGGTCTATGTGATTTGACGGCTCATTAGCCATTATTACTGACGTGGTACGACCATGCTGAGTCTCGGTTGCACTGTACACTTTACTTTGGTGCATGACACGTGCACCGGATGTTGCATGCTCCATGTTTCGGTGAAAGGAGGTAGAGCATCTCTAGTGGCTTGTCTAAATTTGGTAGTCTATACAGAATGGTGTAAAAAATACATTTTAGACACCAGGGGCTATATTTTCCAACGCCTATATTTTCAACACCACGGGCAGTGGCCCGGGCGTCCTCCTCGTCTCCAACTGCTTTTGTTTAATGTATCTTGCGTCCAAGGTTGCCCCGTTGTAACATTCCATGAAATACAAAGGAGACTAACATGCATGCTATTGGATCTCAATGATTCACATATCATAGCCAACATGTACCTCCTCCATTCCAAAATAAGTGTCTCAACTTTATGCCACAAAGTTGTACTAAAGTTGACACTTATTTTGGAACAGAGACAACTAAAGAAAAAACGATCCATGCAGTCCCTAGGCCTCAAACCCTAAACACTAACCAAGCTTTAATTTTCTGACGACATTGAACCTTCCGAAGAAATGAAGTTTGCAACCCTTTGACCATTGGATCATTTTGTGCAGTTTTACTAAAATCGAGTTGCGCATCCCTATGGCAAAGAAATTGAAGAAGTGTGATTAGAATAAGACTAGTGGGACTAGTTGATGAGACATAAACTCATCACAAATAGAGTAGAAGCCAATAGAGGTATGTGTGGGGCAAAGAAGTGGAGAAATATCCACATGGAGCGATGTGGGCAGCTGGGGCAGTGGTGCAAGCCGGCTGTAAACGAAGTTGCAGCTGAGGGATGTCGGGATGAATCTAGAGGAGGGCGGCGGGAGGCGGCAACTTCCCACGACGTGGCAGTGAACAAGGGACGAAGGCAATCGCACCGGCTTTGTTAGAGAGAATGGCGGGCACCCCTGATTGGGACGCGCCAACAGTGGGTTTTCACCGTCGGCGACGGCGACCGCATCTACACAAAGCATCCACCCCTCCCCCCGACGGACGTGACCCACCCGGATGTTAGAGATGTGGCCACAATCGTCTTGTGCGAGAGAGTGTGAAGAGACCAACCCCGGCAAGCAACAGTGTAGGCTCCTGGCTATGTATATAGTTGAGCGGTTTCTTTGTCTCTCCATATGAACCTATTTATATTGTGTAAGTGCCACTGAAGAAAAAAAACTTTATCTGAAAATATGCGGCACCGCTCATGCGGGGTTCTAGACCCTCCATTAAGTGAGTAACTCTAGACGCGTCAAATTATCACGTGGGCTTCATCGTACAGAAATGAGCTCCATCATGTCACGTGTGTGGTTGAGGAAGAGGCAAAGAGGGCTACTAGTACTACGTGCGTGGGTGCGTGCACCTCTTCTCTTCGAGCATGGTTATTAAAAATAGCTAACTACTCTACCACGCGGTTATTACAACGGCAAAGAGTATAGGGAGTAATAATGACTAATGAGCTGTCAAATCACGAGGCCCACCTTTCTCTATGTTTGACGGAGGAAGTAGACATCATTTCACTCTTCATTGAATATCCATCCGCTGTTACCTTCGCAAATAAACAGAAACCCGCTGCTACCTCCTCAGCATGGTTAATAATATAGCAATGTCAATCAGGATGTAGAAATATCATTCATTGATATGGATAAAAACCCGCTGCTACTAATGAATTGTTGCACGTCCACATGGTTTTAAATAGTGGATAGCGGGCTGGTAGCGGATTGGGGTCCACGTAGTGGAATGCGGATAGCGGGTGATATTGCGGACGCTATGTCCACGTAGCTGATTTGTAAAAACACTAGATTATTGTGTATATTTGTAGATCATTAACAAAAAGTAAAGACATTTAATTTGTGCAATAGCGGACGCTATTGCGCTAGCGCTATTGCGGATGCAATAGCGGATGCTATCTTTGCTAGTTGAAACTATGCGTCCACCACGTGGGCGAGGGGCGAGGGAGAGTGTGTACTACTACGTCTGTTTCAATATGGACTACATACGAAGCAAAATGAGTGCATCTACACTCTAAAATACGTCTATATACATCAGTGTTTGGAGTATGTACTAGTATTTCATATTGAAATCTGATAAAATACCTATATTTCAAACAATATCATAATCTCTCTAACCAAGGTAGGGATGAGGAGTATATATACGTCTAATGGAGGGCGTAGTAAAATTTTCTCTTCCTACGAGCTACCGCGCGAGTGGACGAGGGAGCGGGCATAGGCGAGCGGTATCATACATGCCAGCTAGACTTTTTGCATGATGTGGCGCACAATTAAATGAGGAAAGAGAGGGTATCGTATAATATCATGATACAAGTATATGAGACTGCCCATTATAACCAGCTTCTCCTCATCCTGCGAGCCACCGCGCGCGTGGGCGAGGGAGCGGGCGTAGGCATAGTAAGCAAGCTTCTCCTCGTCCTGCAACTCTGCGAGCCACCGCGCCCGTGGGCGGGGGAGAGGGCGTACTAAACAAGCTTCTCCTCGTTCTGCGAGTTAATGGGACAGATCAAAAGTAGCACAGAGCATCTTCAGTGTATATACCCTTGCCTCTAAGGTAGGCCCCACATGGTTTCCCTCTTTTTTTAAATAACGCTTCAAGTCGCAATTTGTTTGTTCACCCATGGTACACGGTCCTCCATCAAGTGGACAACCAGTACACGTGTTAAATTACCATGTGGGCTGCCTTTTCATACAAAAATGAGCTCCACCGTGTACCCGTGCGGGTGTGGATGGGAAAGAGACGGGAGTACAGTACGTGCGTTGTGCGTGCACCTCTTTTTTCATGCACGTCCCCCACCTATGTGGGGGTGTGTGTGAGAGAGATACAAACCTAGAGAGATGGCGTGCGTTCGTTAGTGTTTTTGTTAGGGGGGTGTTTGATTTCGTGAATGTATTTGTGGGAATATGTGTCGATGATATCTCAAACAAAAATGTGACATGTGAAATATGTGTGTGAAATAGAGGCCTATCTATATCATATATAGAGGGGCGATCCACGGGAAGAGAGGGAGGGGTCATAGATATTGATAGAGTGGAAGAGAGGATCAAGTGTGTGGGTGTGAGATCGATGAAGAGAGCCATCAAAATTGTGTGTGTGCACGTCAAAGATATAGGGTGACTGGCCTATCAGAATGTCAGAGGGCAGAGGGCAATTTTGTATGTGGCAGCGAGACATGACAAGAGCGCTCGACATATCGGTGTGTGGGGGGGCAGAGACCTAACTAAAGAGGTAGATCGACTCATATATGTGTTGAGAAGGAGAGACTTAGCTATGTCTTGAGGGAGATCGGTCGACATCCATACATATGTGAAGGACGAGAAATAGGTTGGGAGAGAGAGAGGTAGAGTGCCGGAGGGGCCTACTAGACAAACTGAGGGTACCTAACTAAGGGTAGAACTGCAATATCAAGAAGAGAGAGGATGTGTTTCTATGTGTGTGTGTGTGTGTGTGTGTGTGTGTGCGTGACAGATGTGTTGGGAGGCATGCATGGATGATGAAGGGGGGCCATATGTGTTTGGTAAGCATAGCTAACTAGATTGGTAGATCAATTGTTGTGTGTCGCGGGAAGGAAGAGACATAACTAATGAGTTAGATCGATCGGCGCGTGGGAGAAACGGGTTATAAACTACCTAGATAACTATATGTATAGTGGGAGATCGGTCGGTGTACATCCATGAGAGACGGATAGAGAGGAAGGGATGGATCTAGGAGGTGGTGCGAGGGGCCTACTATATAGGGGTCGGGGGAGGAGTGTGCGATTGTGAGATCGATGAAAAGAGGGGCGAGAGTTTGCACGTGTGTGGGACCGTATGAGAGACATGCATGAGGCATGGTCACAGAAAGGAGGAGATGGAAAGTGTGTGTGTATGTGGTAGGGAGACATCGCTATAGAGGTTTACCGATTAGTGTGTGTCGGAAAGAAGGAGTTGTGGACATAGTGGGAGAACGACATAAAGAAAATAAATGAATGTGCATGATGGATAGAATGCCGAGGGAGGGGGAGGGCAAGGAGGGCGTGTGCATGCACGAGAGAAAGTTAGCGCTAGCTACAAAGTTTAGAGGATTGTGTGGGTGTAAGAGACTAATAAATATCAGAATTCAATAGAAAAATGGATTCATATATTTGAATAAGAGATCATAGTGTTATAAACCTATGCATGCATGAATATAGCGGTGATATGCGTGGTGACATGTTATACTATAATGTGATAATGCGTGGCGTTTGTAACTCACAGCTAAATATCAAACAATCTAAACCATACTATTTATCAAACAATCTCACACTTTTTTTTGAATTTGTGATAACGTGTGGCGTTTGCAGCTCACAACTAAATATCGAACAATCTAAACCATACATTATGTGCTATCGAACAATCTCACATTTTATTTGAATTTGTGATAATGTGTGGCATTTGCAACACACAGCTAAATACTTGTAGGCGTAGGGGCAGGGCACCATACATTATGTGATAAACACATTATACATATGAGACATGGTTTAGATTATGAAATCTAGCTAGAGCTTAAAATGCACTGTGATTTGAAATCAACATAAAGTGGATTCAAAAAATCGACTTCGAGTTCATATACTACACATAGTTCATATCTAACTCGACAGTAATCATATAGTACACATAGTTCATATCTAACTCGACAGTAATCGAGTTTGAGTTCATATAGTACACATAGTTCATATCTAAGTCGACAATAATGTAATCTTCAGGACAAATCTTGAGCTTCATCTTCATAGTCTTCGTCTTTACTATCATCGGGTTCTGAATCCGTGTCGTCGATGATAATGTAATCTTCAGGACAAATCTCCTTGGGTTCTTCTTCCTCTTCTTCACCTCCTGGTGCTGGATCTCCCATGAATACTCCTAGCTTCCTTGTCAAATCATCATTCTTCTCCACTAGTATCAACATCTCCTCCTCATATTCGTCACGAGTAGACTTAAGTTCTTCTTCTAGCTCTAAATTCATGTTTAGTGCCTTCTTCAATTCTATCATCCCAGCGCACATCTGGTGCTCCTATCGTCGAATGTGCTGGTTTAACTCCTGGATGAATGTTGCAATGGACCTATCCTTCCGGGTGCTGATCATATCCCAACGCTCATCTCGGCGTCCACAAATCTCGTAGATGGTGTCCTTCAGCTCCTGCTTGTAGACTTCTCTGATCCTTCCCATCGTGATGTGGGCAGCCATGCTCTTGCCTAGGCTCCAGGTTGGTGCATCAAAGGAAAACTCTATTGGCTCAGTGGATGGTGCGAAGGTTCTTCCGGGAATTTGAACTTGAATGCTCCATCGCTCCTCTTCTGGTAAGCTGGCGGTGTAGGTCCCGGTAAAGCTTGGTATTCCTATGTTCAGGTACCTAGTGACTTCCTTCAAGTGTCGTCCAAAAGGTGTGTCTTCATCCGGTTGAGTGAACTTGTTCCTTGGGTCCACCATCCTAAAGAAATAGAAAATTGAGAGAAGTCGGAAATGAGTAGAGAAGAGTGATCTAGGGTCTGTCTTAGTGGTCGTGTCCTACAATCAGCGTGTGCTCTGATACCATCTTGTAGCGACCACGATCCGAATGGACCGAAGTCTCTGTGTTCTGTGTCATCCCTGGATCGGTAATGCTAACACTCACAGTACTTGAAGGATTTATAACAGAGTGGCAATCACACACTTATTACATCAAATGTCTCCAATGAGAACTTATTACAAAAATCTATGGCTTAAGGCGATCTAACAAAATAACAGCGGAAGGCTTGGAAGATAAGTGAGTCCATCAACTCCAACGGCATAGCTGAGTGCATGACAAACGACCTAGCACGTCTTATTCCTCGTCTGAAAAGTCTGCAACGTAATATGTTGCAGCCCGAAAACGGGTCAGCACATGGAATATGCTGGCAAGATAACACAGAGGATGCAAGTAACTGAATAAAGGCTATACTATATGCATATTTGGCTGGTGGAGGCTCTATGGTAGTTGAAAATCATTGAGAAGGTTCCTCCAACTCAATCCCAAATTAAAGTTATCATTAACCCAACAAATTAAATTATAGAGTGATGAGATCAACCAATAGTTCAAGTACCAGATACTCAAGATGTCCATAACCAGGGACACGGCTAATCATGATCAGTTTGTACACTCTGCAGAGGTTTGTGCACTTTTCCCACAAGACGCGATCACCTCCGTTTGGTTTCTCGCACTGCATGGTGTTTGAGAAACGGATGACCGAGACACAGTCTTTCCGAAGAGGTCCCCTTAACCGGATAGATAGGCCGGTACACCTACAATCCCTCTACATCTGCTAGCCCATCACGGAAAGGTTTCCCACAACTTACTCAACTATGCCAGAGCCCATATTGGCATGTGGCTGCACACGGAAGTTTCTAGCATGAACAGTTTTATGATCCCTTTGAGCCTGGGTGGCATTCCATAGGAAAAATCACACGGAACCCCGGGATTTCCTAGGACAACAGTGGATTCTCCAGGTGCCCTGCAACCAATCCAACCAGATGTGTATTCAAGTAGCCACCTTAAGTTGAATCCTTAATTAACAACTCACATCTGTCATGGATTTCACTCAAACCCAAACCACGTCTACGAGCATAGCATAGCAACCTAAGCAAACGTAGAAGTAACTCCCAAGGGTTTGAAAATAATGCAGGTAATAGGTTCTACCACAAACTACTTCCCAGTCTCACAAGTTAAGAGATCCTACTCATGCAATGTGTGAGGGTTTGATCTAATGCATAAAAACTGGGTAATAAAAGGTATGATCAAAGTGTTACTTGCCTTGCTGACGATTCGCAAAACATAGAGACTCGTAGTAGCACGCTTCACAGTCCGGGTATTCTATCGCAAGCAAACAATAGCATACATAAGCAAACAAGCAATGATGCACAAGCAAAACTCCAAAAAGGTAAGATCTAACCAGATAGTTCAACTTAAGAACTCCGGTTTGCAAAAAAGAATCAAACCGAAAGAAGCAACGAAACTCAAACTGCGAAAGAAACGAGCTCCGGTTACTAATTGATCTAAAGTAAAATTTTACAGTAGACAAAACTTTGTTCAAGTTGGTTAAACGGAAAGAGGGCATCGAGACGAAGATCTGGGATTTTGAATCACCTGATTCTGACTCTCGAGCGAAAAGAAAAACGAAAAACAAGATCAGGGCAGAAATCGCGATCGAAATAATCGCGGATAAAAACCCCGAAAAAGAAAAACTGACGAACAGGAAAACGAACGAACGTTCGCTGTCGGCGGCTAACGGACGAACAACGTTCGTTAAAACGAACGTACGGACGAATGTCCGCTAAATAACTAAACCGGAGAAAACCCGATCTATCCTAAAAAATGAATCTAGGGTTTCTCGAAAAAAAAAACGATCGGTTTAGAAAGAAAAACCGATGGCTACCTCGAAAACGGTGAACTCCGGCGGCGGCGGCAGTCTCCGGCGGCGGCGCGGTCTCTGGCGGTGCGGCGGTGGTGCGGCGGCGGTCTCCGGCGGTGGGGCGGCGGTGCGGCGCGGCGGCGGCGTGGGGCGGCGGCGCGGAGCGGCGGCGATGCGGCGCGGCGGCGGCGCTCGGCAGGTGCGGCGGCTAGGGCAGGTTGGGGCGCTAGCGGGCCGGGGCGGCGGCTTATAAAGGCCACAGTCCTGGCCACTTACGGCCCGGAGTCGGTTCGTCCCCTTTGCTTTAAGTCCTGACGTAGTAAAACTAACGAAAGAAATACTAAACGGACTCCAAAAATCCCGAAATAAATTTTCACCGCCCTCTAATAATATTTAGGACAAAGTGAACATTTTTCCCGGACCTAAACACAATTTTGAAAAACGCGCATTTTTCCTATGCAAATAAAATCGCAAATAAATCCAGAAAAAAAAAGTGATTTTAACATTTTTCCTCCTATATTTCTGTTATTTTGGAGAAGTCATATTATCTCCGCTCATATAATGTATTTAGAAATATTTTTAGGAGAAAATAATAATTAAAACCAACACTGTCCTCATACTGGTATTCGTGTGAACTCAAATACGAAAACGGTAAAATTCCCAACTCTCTCTGTAGGTCCTTGAGTTGCTTAGAATTTCGAGGATCGCCACAAACAAAAATGCAAATAAACATGCAATGCAATATGATCTATGTATAACATTCCAAATTGAAAATTTGGGATGTTACACCAACTTTCTGCCCAGAGCCCCTCCCCTTCCCCTTCCC
>LR738713.1:480004351-480071256 GCA_902687465.1 Secale cereale
AAGCCGCCAAATCTAGTCCTCCGCCGCAGCGGTGGAACTCACACCCCGACGGATCTACCTTCCGCACCTTGGAACCCCCAACTGCCAACTCACCACTTCACCGGAGCCGCTTCAGTGACTCGCTTGTACACCGCTCCAGATCTCCTTAACCGCCATCATGCTCCACCGCACCGGATTTGCTTAACCGACGCCATCGTCCACCACAATGTAGGCCCTTCACTGACTCCCTCGTCCATCCCTTCGCTGGCCCTTCATACAAGCCCTCGTCCGCCGCAACAGATCCGCCTCACCGAAAGCATTGTACAACACGCCCACCGAAGCCTTCGTCCACTGCACCGGACCCGCTCCACGGACGCCATATTCAACTCCACCGGCCCTGCTTTACCGACGCCGCAGCCTCATCGTGTTATTTCGATCTGTACTCCTTCGGTTTTTCTCTTTATCATGCAACTGTTCACTTACCAGAGATGAGCTTTCTTGTATGTCGACAAGCACCGCAACCGTAGCACCGGAGCCGCTTCAGCGACGGCGACAGCCGGCCCAAACTCAACCGCAACTCGAGCACCATCAACGATCCTTAGCTATCAATTATGCTAACGATACTCGTACGCCGCCAAGAATCAGGTACTATTATCCAGCGGCCGGCGCCTACGTTCACTTTCTTAGCATAAGCACCGCACCTTTGAATTTCTTCAGGGCATCATTCTATTTTTCATGAGACGCGTTATTCTGCTTGCACCTGTAGGGCCATACTTCTGGCAGTGAACATGTTACATGTGCTAAATTACATACCAGTGTACATATAGTTAATATGCTTTAGTTTTGTCCTAAGTATTACTATACTTCCTAGATATCACTGCCTACTATTTTACTACTTGCATGCTATATTTATGATAATGGTGTTGTTCTGATGCCACATGTTGGTTCCATCAGACTGCTTCATGTTCTCTATGCTTAATTACACATCAGGAAACTAGCATGTGGTTCCGCTGGTTTTTGTTCGTTTTACCCTACATTTTCTGATATAAGCTATTACATCACTACTACGAGCCTCTGTTCATTACTTTTTTGTGTGTTCTTGATCTTCCCAAGTTGCATGACTAATTTGATGCTTTTATTAATTCTGGAGTTGCCAACCCCATCAAGCAAAATATTTGTTCTTTTGGGGCTGGCACCTCGAACAAGCATAAAAATAGAGGGAAGCGGATATATTGTCGTGTATGCACACACCCTTCTTTCATTAGCTTAGATGAACCATTGATGATCAATTCGAACCAGTGCATGCGATTAAAATTAATTTTACCTAAATAGAGGGTGCAGAATAAACTACAACAAGTAGATTTGCAACCACGGGATGCTGACGATATATTCAAAGAACATTGCAACAGCAGCGAGGCTTCACAGCAACATATGGTAAGCCAGTGTGTTTTAGTACATGTCAAATGTAATGCGTGTGGGCTGCTTTCTTGGCTTGTGCCCTCAACCTGTAATCCTACAGAATAACAAATAGTTCAGTTGTCTGCTTTGTTGTATTGCTTGATTTGAATGCTTGTTTGTTACTTGTTACGCTATACCTGAGTTGGCCAATATGTCAGCAGTGTCTGTTGTACTATCGTAAAGAAATGCATGCCTAGTTCATTTGAGTCCTTAACTTTTCCTCTGAACTTCATCACAAGATTGTCTTCGTAGTTTATATGAGGCCACACTGTTAAGTGCTTTCTCAGATTATTTCAACTGCTTAGATGCCTTGGCAACTTAAATATAGCGATGGTACACTCCCTTACAAGTTTTCATCTTACCATTTTAATTTCTTTTTGGCTGATGCTGCTTTGAACCATTTAAATATAGCTTGCCATGCTCAACAATAATTCATATGTCGTTTACCATGTAAGCTTACTGCCTGGATCATGCGATAACTATCTCTTACTTATGTCCAGCGGAAACCTTTAAGGATGTCGTTCACACTAGGACACAATGTACAACCCCAGAATCTATTTGTGGAAGCAGTGCGCCATCCATGTTACCAGATGGTAGCAGTTCAGAGGCAACACCGCCGGAGAGCTGTCTAAGCACAGATATTATAGTTCTTGAGGCTCTACTAGAGACAGAAAGAGATGGTGTGGCTGCCATGAATGAGGTAATTTCGATCTTGAAGCTGGAAATTACGCAATTAGCTGCACGCATTATGCAAGCAACCCTAGAATTGGAGGAAGTAAGAATGTTGCATTTGAAGATGGAGGAGGTCCTGTTGCTTCTGCTATCTGAAGCCCAGGGTAATCCCAGTTCTTCTTTAGATAGTAGTTGAAATTTTCATTAGATTATTGTACTTGCATGTTGTGTCATGTCTCTGAATGGATTATGTTGTAAGACCCCGTATGTTGTCCATGTGTTGTAATGATCTGAATTTTTTAGGCGAGGTAATCCTCAGTACTTGTATGATTGACATGAGGTGAACTGTTTTTCGTGTGAGCATATTGTATTGGATGAAATAACTGTTTGACTCAAAGTGTATCCAACCTACTGAATTCGAAGATCACTGCACTTCTAAATCATAATCATATATAAAGGTGGAATAAATCTTTGTTGTGGTTTTGAAGAAATAAATAACAAAATGTAGAATTATCTGTGGATATTCGTAATCGAATAAAAATTGGATTTGGATTTAGTTGCCAGGGCCCAGGGCAAATGTGGATGCTAATTCTCCCAAGTTTTGAACAAAGCGGCTAAACACCCACTATCATTTGTGGGCTGCCCGAAGCAAGTGTTTGCGAGATGGAAATTACTGTCTACCCTGACACTTGACATCCTTATCAACCGGATTTACACTATTGTCGATAGGGGTAGACTAGTAACTTCAATCAGATGTGACACGACGACCTCTGAGCCCATTCAGACACGGTGGGAGCCAAACGTGGGCGGCAAAACACATTTGATTCAAGCTCGTCCGAAAGACATGTGTCTCTCCCTCCATTTCCCCATTCATCCACAGTGGGCGGCAAAACAAACTCTCCTCGTCCAAAATCGATGTAGGCTAATATTTTACATAGGGGCACATGTGTAACTTCCCTCAGACGTGACACAACCGCCCTACCTGTCAGCCATGTTCATACACCGTGGGTGCCAACCGTGGGCGGCAAAACACCCTCTCCTCGCCCGAAATCATTACCGGCAAATATTTGGGAGATGCGAGATTACCGTCCTATCCCCAACCGACGTGATGTCCGAAATTTTAAACGGGGGATAAGTTCGTAACTTTGCCACATTTCAGACAAGCGCGTCCCAAAGTTTGAGATCCCCCCCTCCCCTCCATTTCCCCATTCATACACCATCGGCGCCACGACAACCTCCCCACTGCGGCCAGCCTCCTCCATCTGCCACCCCATCCTCCACCTTGTCGGAGCCGCTACCCCTACCCCATCGTCCACTGCAAGAGATGGACGTCTCTCATCCACGGCGCCGGACCAGGATCCTTTCATCGCTTCGTCTCACTTCATCGGCGCCGTCGTCCACTTTGTCGTTGCCGCTCCTACGACCGCCTCGTCCATGGCAACATGATTTATCCCCCAACCCGGCCGTCTGCCATCTAAAGTCTTCTTCCCCGCCGCCAACAGCCATCGCACCCACAGCACCCTCAATGTATCAGCAGGGGCCTACACGGCGTTGCAAGAGAGGTGGTACTCTTCCATATGTGCTTAAGTTATTGGTCTCACCCGGAAAATAGATCATAAATTGTTTACTGTACTTTTCTTGTCCGTACCAAATCGTGGTGGCTAGTTGAATGCAAACATTGGTTGCGAAGTAGCTTTGTCCGGTTTGCACCTTCAGATCCGCCATGTCACGGTCACTATACTCGTAAATCTTATGGTTTCCCCCTTTATTTTCACTACCATCATCGTAGGTGCTTCACTGCTTCGTGTCGTGCTAGCACTGCTCCTCAAGACCTCAACCCATCAAGCGAAACAACATGCCACTCATAATTTCAAAGCTTACGTGTTGAAATACGAATCTGATATGATGCTCATATTACTAAAACAGAGAACGTTTAATTGGTCGCCTAATGTTCCTATATTCGTATCGAAAAGCATGTGCGCCACCCACTGGTCCAGCTAGTTCCACTTTCCTGATTTTACTCTTGATGCTTAGGGTTTTCCCCTTTTATCTACTACTATGATCTACGTAGGTGCTTTCTGTCATACTAGCATTACTCCACCCTTCAAGATAAACAACACAACACTCAAAATTCCAAAGCTTAGTTGTTCAAATATGATTGTGATATGATAATGATATTAGTTAACAGACACATTTAATTGGTTAGCTAAAGGTCCCACTTGAGTTTCCAAATGCATGTCGCGACATATAGAGAGACAGCAGAATTGAATTTCTTTGTCACTTGTTGACTGTACTTTCTTGTCCATACCAAATCTTAGTTGTTATTTCAAAGCAAATATTGGTTGCTAACTACCCTTTGCGCGGTTTGCAGCTTCGGATCTGCCATCCCACTGCGACGGTCAACACTATACTCATCATGCTTACGGTTTCCCCATTTTATGATGACCACGATCAGCCTACGTGGTTCATGTCGTAATAGCACTCCTCCACCCATCGAGCTAAACAATCTTAGTTGTACAAATTCAAATCTGATATTATGCTGATGTTAGTAAAACTGGGAGATGTTTAATTGTTCAGCTAAATGTTCCTACTTTAGTTTCGAAATGCATGTGAGCCACATATGGAGAGACCGAAAGTAATAGTATTTCTCTGTGCGCTCTGGTTCATTATGGGTGGCCAACCGACATTGTATAGAAAGACTTGTAATATCTTCAATCTGCTTGCTCTTCTGCTCTTCTTTAAGATGATCCTCTTCTCTTGTGGTCGACTGGTCAGGTCGATTTATTCTCCCTTAGTATATTTTGAATCTGTCGGGTCAGGTCGACTTGTTCTTCTTTACTATATGTTGAAGTTGTCATCTGCGAAGTATCATCACTTCTGGAGCTCTCATATTTTGAGTAGTAGGCCACATTATATTAATGCACACACCAAATTACAGCATGCATGGCACCTCTTAGAAGAATTGCAGAGATAGCACAAAGGGGTTTACAGGGAGGAAGTATTGGATTAGAATCACTTCTGCATTACAAAGATAATCTCACTTGTTTTTATGTTTTCATGCATGTCAGGTATTGAACATTGTCAAAATGAATATGAGAATGGGCGCACGAGAGGAATATTGCGGGACAATCCACTGGCTAACAAACTTGGCATGGTGGAGGATGGCCTATCTAATTCACCCATCAAGGTGCATGCTCTAACTTGGCAAGGTTGTATTGGTCGCACATATTTTGCATCTGACCTCTTGCATTACTTCTACTTTGTTACACCATCTGGTTAGTTTAAGCATCATATATGAGTATATGCCATACCTATCCATTTTCTATACCTATTCCATGTGTCGTCATACTATGTTTTTCCAGTCAAATGTTGTTCTTTCGTAATAGATGTCCAAAAGCAAGAGGGTGATTGCAGATCCTCAAGGAGTACAAACTAGGTATTTGGAAAAGGTAGTGATACCTGTTAAATCAGATAGATCAGCAACCACAGAAAACACAGGCCCAACTATAACAGACTTTACCCCTACTCCAGTGGCCAAACCCCTATTGGAACTGCTGACAGCCCAGCGTCAGGTACTGTCTATGATATCAATTCAAATTTTGAACTCCTAAATTGCTGCATGTGCCTTACCTTCTCTCTTGTATGAAAACTAATTTCAGATGAATCTCCTTGCTCAAAGGATCATAGGATCTCACGACAATACTGGGCTCTGCATTGCTCTTGTCAGTACCTCTTGCCCTTTGTCAGCATACTTACACTCATTGTTGTTTGGTTATGTAGCATCACTGTAAATGTTCGCTTCTTTATCCTCCCTTTGCTTGAAATTATAAGATCTATATTTACTCTTAGATAAATGTAGAATTAACACACCGGTTATGAAGTTTTGGATTGCTCATGTAAGCACCTATTGTCATGTCGCGTTCCTCATCCAACCGGTCCAGCGCTTCCTGTCGTGCCTTCTCGTTGTCAGTTTCAACATAAGCTGCCACGTGAGGCGAATCATGATGGATGTCACTAGGGAGAACTGCCTCAGCTTCGTACACCATGAAAAAAGGCGTGTAACACGTAGATCTGTTGGGCGTGGTATTGATGCTCCATAATACAGAAGGTAACTCTTCCACCCAACAATCCGGCGTCCTTTGTAAGGGAACCACAAGCCGGGGCTTGATGCCTCTCAAGATCTCTTGATTGGCTCTCTCAGCTTGACCATTAGATTGAGGGTGAGTGATACGTCCAAAACGTATCTATAATTTCTGCTTGCTCCATGCCTCTTTTGTGTGATATTGCTATGATATTTATACACTTCCATACACTTTTGATCATATTTGGACTAACCTATTAACTCAGTGCACCCCAGTGCCAGTTTCTGTTTTCTGCTGTTTTTGTATTTCAGGTTTTCCCATCACAAAAACTGCCAGAAAAATCCCAGAAAAATTATATAAAAAATCAGTGTTCCGGAAGCTTCCACACGGCCGAAGTAGGGACGGAGGGGGGCCACCAGGGCTCCAGGCGCCCTGGTGGCGCGGCCCCCCTCCTGGCCGCGCCGGGGGGGCGCCTGGGCCCCCCAGGTCTCCGCTGATGCCCCCTTTGGCATATATTTAACACGCGTCCCGAAACCCTCGAGGACGGAACCCTTTTCGTGATCTCATCTCTGTTCCGCCGCCGCCGCGCTTCCATGATCGGGAGCACCAGGAGAACTCTTCCCGGCACCCTGCCGGAGGGGAGGATCACCACCGGGAGCCTCTCCACCACCATGGACGCCTCCCGGATGAGTTGTGAGTAGTCTCCCTTGGACCATGGGTCCATGACTAGTAGCTATGTGATGTTCTCCTCCCCTTCTTGTGCTTCACTAATTAGACCTCGTGAGCTGCCCTACATGATCGAGGCACATATGTAATCCTTATGCTGTTGCTATGATGAGTTTGCTGGGATCCGATGGATTGTGAGATTATGTTCAGATTGTGTTTGAGTAATATATTTGATTTACCTCTTTTATATTTATGTTCGTAAGTAATTCTTGCATGTTCTCCGTTGCTATTTATTGCTTTGGCCAAGTAGTAGGTAGTGACTCCAAGAGGGAACGTTATGCTCGATTGTGGGTTCATGCCCCTCGATGACTAGCTTGAGTGACAGAAACATGAGTCTAGGGGATGTGTTGTTGCCACAAGGGGGAAAACAACGGTGCTTGTACTCGCGGGTGCAAGGATTGTTTACTTTACGCAAAGTTCTTTTAATGCAGTTGTCTGTTGCTTTGAGTTTACACTATGGGTGGGACTCGCAACTTAATACCAGCGAGATGTTCTGGATAGATATCTCAAGGTGGATGATTAGTAGTAGATGCAGATGGATTTCGGTCTACTTGCCTTGGCGTACCGCCCATGCTTTGAACCTCTACCTTTCTTGTAACATAGTTAGCATTGGTTTGCGCACATAATTCTGTCAATTGCCCAGCTGTAATTCGTTTACCTCACATAGCTGTTTTATCGTCTTTTGGGAGAGAGACATCACTAGTGAACATCATGGGACCCCGGTCCATATTACCATCACTGATCACATCCGCTATTTACTTTCTGCTTTTACTTACTATTTGCAATTATACCTATCACTATTATCACTTGCGTTTGATCCTTTGTAAACGACAAGGCCGGAGGGATTGACAACCTCTCTGTACTCGTTGGGAGCAAAGTTATTTGTATCTGTGTGCAGGTCCAAGTTGATTGCTAATAACTGGCGCCGTTAGCAGTTAACACCTTCTTGTTGAACCTAGGAGTCTCAGGGGAAATCGATCCTTGGTATCTTTGCCAAGAGAAAACTACCGCTACACTGCATCTCAAACCTTCCACTTGGGGTAACCAACGAGGGGCGAGAAGCCATCAGTGAGCTACTGAAGATACGTCAAGTCGGATGTGCTCTCGTTGACAAAATTCTTTCATAGCCTCCTTGGACAAGTTAGTGTCATTATCAGTTATAATACTGTGTGGAAAGCCAAACCGGAAAATCACCTTCTTGATGAACTGAACTGTCATTGCTGCATCACACTTGCTGACTGGCTCTGCCTCGACCCACTTGGTAAACTTATCAACCGCCACCAGAAGGTGGGTCTTCTTATCTGGAGATCTCTTAAAGGGCCCAACCATATCTAGCCCCCAAGTCGCGAATGGCCAAGTAATTGGAATCATCCTCAATTCCTGAGCCGGTACATGAGCACGCCTTGAGAATTTCTGACATGCATCACACTTTTTCACCAAGTCCTCCGCATCAGCATGAGCCGTCATCCAATAGAATCCGTGACAGAAAGCTTTCACTACCAAGGACTTTGAACCGGCGTGGTGACCAAAATCTCCTTCGTGGATCTCTCGAAGAATCTCACAGCCTTCATCCGGAGACACGCAACATTGAAACGCCCATGTTACACTGCAATGGTGTAATTCTCCATTGACAATAGTCATTGACTTGGACCGCCGGAATATCTGCCTAGCCAGGATTTCATCCTCTGCTAACTCACCTCGGTTCATATACGCCAAGTATGGGACTGTCCAATCTGAGATAGCGTGAAGCGCCGCTACCAACTGAGCCTCTAGATCAGGAATAGCCAAGTCCTCTTTTGAAGGTAATTTAACCGACGGATTGTGCAGAACGTCCAGAAAAACATTAGGTGGAACCGGTTTACGTTGGGAACCTATACAGCTTAATGCGTCCGCAGCTTCATTCTTTCGCCGGTCCACATGGTCCACCTGATAACCCTTGAAGTGTCCAGCGACAATATCCACCTCTCGACGGTATGCTGCCATGAGCGGGTCCTTGGAATCCCAAGTACCAGATACTTGTTGGGCCACTAGGTCTGAGTCACCAAAGCATTTAACCCGTCTTAAATTCATCTCCTTAGACATTCGAAGACCGTGGAGGAGAGCCTCATATTCAGTTGCATTGTTAGTGCAAGGGAACATTAAACGGAGAACATAACAAAGTTTATCACCTCGTGGGGAAGTTAATACGACTCCAGCCCCCAAGCCCTCCAATTGCCTGGATCCATCAAAGTGAATAGTCAAGTACATGTGATCCGGCTTTTCTTCCGGTGCTTGTAACTCCGTCTAATAATTGATGAAATCCACCAATGCCTGAGACTTGATTGTCGTACGAGGCACATATTTTAACCTGTGAGGCCCAAGCTCAATGGCCCACTTCGCAACCCGGCCAGTTGCTTCTCTGTTTTGGATTATATCTCCCAGAGGGGCAGAACTGACCACCATTATGGGGTGACCCTGGAAATATTGCTTGAGCTTCCGGCTTGCCATGAAAACTCCATACACCAGCTTTTGCCAATGTGGATACCTCTGTTTGGACTCAATGAGCACCTCGCTGATGTAGTAAACCGGCCGTTGAACCAGATACTCCTTCCCAGCTTCCTTGCGCTGAACGACAATGGCGACACTGACAGCCCGGGCATTAGCAGCCACATACAGTAACAGTGGCTCATTATCAACCAGAGCAGCAAGGACAGGCGGTTCAGCCAATTGTTTCTTCAAATCCTCAAACGCAACATTAGCAGCATCACTCCAGACAAAATTTTCTGTCTTTTTCATCATTTGGTAAAGTGGAATAGCCTTCTCTCCCAATCGGCTGATAAACCGGCTCAACGCTGCAATGCGGCCTGCCATACGTTGATCATCATTGATACACGCCGGTTTAGCCAATGACGTAATAGCTTTGATCTTCTCCGGATTAGCTTCAATTCCCCTGTTTGACACCAGTAACCCCAGGAGCTTGCCTGCCGGTACACCAAAGACGCACTTGGCCGGATTAAGCATCATCTTATACACCCGAAGGTTATCAAAAGTTTCCTTCAAGTCATCTATCAACGTCTCTTCCTTTCTGGATTTTACCACAATATCATCCACATATGCATGAACATTACGCCCGACCTGTGTATGAAGACAATTCTGCACGCAACGTTGATAAGTCGCCTGGGCGCTCTTGAGCCCAAAGGGCATAGATACATAGTAGAAGGCTCCAAAGGGAGTTATAAAAGTTGTCTTCTCCTGGTCCTTAACTGCCATCTTGATCTGATGATAGCCGGAATATGCATCTAGAAAACTTAAACGCTCACAACCCGCCATAGCATCAATGATTTGATCAATATGGGGGAGAGCAAAGGGATCAGTTGGGCAAGCCTTGTTCAAATCTGTGTAATCCACACATATACGCCAAGTGTCGTTCTTCTTGAGCACTAGCACCGGATTAGCCAACCACTCAGGGTGAAACACTTCCACAATAAACCCGGCCGCCAAGAGCCTGGCTACCTCTTCACCAATAGCTTTGTGCCTTTTATCATTGAAGCGGCGGAGAAACTGCTTGACCGGTTTGAATTTCGGATTGATACTAAGAGTGTGCTCAGCGAGTCCTCTCGGTACACCTGGCATGTCAGAAGGTTTCCATGCAAAGATGTCCCGGTTCTCACGGATGAACTCGATGAGCGCGCTTTCCTATTTCAGATCTAGGTTAGTGTTGATGCTAAACTGCTTGGACGAATCGCCAGGAACAAAATCAACTAGCTTGGTTTCATCAGCCGATTTAAACTTCAAGGCCAGATCATGCTCTGTAGTTCGCTTCTTCAAAGGAGACATATCCGCCGGATCAACATTGTCCTTGTAGAACTTCAGTTCCTCCGTTGCACAAACCGACTCAGCGTAGGCCGCATCACCTTCTTCACATTCCAAAGCAATCTTACGGCTCCCATGTACTATGATAGTGCCCTTATGACCCGGCATCTTGAGTTGCAGATAAACGTCAGGGCCTCGCCATGAACTTAGCATAAACCGGCCGCCCGAACAAGGCATGATATGGGCTCTTGATTTTTACCACTTCGAAGGTCAAAGTCTCTGACCTCGAGTCATGATCATCTCCAAAGGTAATATCCAGGTCTATCTTACCGACCGGATATGCCGATTTACCAGGTACCACGCCATGGAAAATAGTGTTGGACGGTCTGAGCTTCTTATCTGTTAGCCCCATGCGACGGAAGGTCTCATAATACAGGATGTTGATGCCGCTCCCTCCGTCCATGAGCACCAACCTGAGGCACCACCACCAGTGCCAGCTGACCCGGATTATCAACCCGGGGCGGATGATCCTCACGGCTCCACACAATGGGCTATTCCGACCAGCGTAAATAACGAGGTACTGCCGGTTCAACAGAGTGCACCGCCCTCTTATAAACCTTCTGATCACGCTTACATAGGCTGGTGGTGAAGACGTGATACTGCCCACTACTCAACTGCTTCGGGTTGCTTTGATAACCTGACTGCTGATGTTGATGATGCCCCTGATGATTATAACCACCTTGGTTGCCTTGATTGTTGTGTCCATTCTAATTGCTACGTCCATTCTGATTACCTGGGAATCTTGAGCCAGAACCACCATCTTGATAACCCGGCCCATGAAAACCAGGGCCTGAACCGCCGGGCGGTCCATGATCGTATTGGAACCGGTCCGAATTTTTGAACTCCCTCATAATAAAGCAGTCCTTCCAGAGGTGTGTGGCTGGCTTTTCGTTTGTGCCGTGCCTAGGGCAAGGCAGGTTCATCTGGGGCTCCAGATTGATATTTGATCCTCCACTCCGCGGGGGCGGCCTACCCTTACGACGCTGACCGTCATTCTGCGTACTAGTGTTAGCCACGAAATCTGAATTATTATCTGCCTTAGCTTACCGCTGTATCCATGGCTCGCCGGATTAGACTGTGGCGCTTTACCGTTCTTCTTTCCCTTTCCTGATTTCTCGTCATCAGACTCTGGATATTTGGCACTATCAGAATCGACATATTTCACCAGGGCTGCCATAAGCGTTCCCATGTCATCGCAGTGACGTTTGAGTCGTCCCAACTTCAGCTTCAGAGGCTCGAACCGGCAATTGCCTTCCAATGTCAAGACTGCTATGTCCGGATTGATGCGGTCTGACGAATGCAAGATCTCGGAAACCCGGCGCACCCAATGACTTGTTGATTCATTCTCTCCTTGGACACAGGCAGCTAAGTCCACAATTGACATGGGCTGCTTGCATGTATCTTTGAAATTATTGATAAACAGGCGTCGTAACTCGGCCCACGATCCAATGGAATTAGCTGGTAAACTTTTCAACCAAATACGAGCCGTTCCTTCCAGCATCATGGTGAAGTACTTATCACACGCCGCATCGTCCACGTCCAACATCTCCATTGCCATCTCATAGCTTTCAACCCACGCCTCAGGGGATAGATCAGCAGTGTAATTGGGCACCTTCCGTGGTCCCTTGAAATCTTTAGGCAGTCGCACACTACGTAAAGCGGGGGTGAGACACGGCACTCCCAAGGAGCTGGAAGAAACTCATGGTTCCATTGTGGTAGTTGGACGAACCGGGGTAAGCTGACGGGCTGTATATTGCGCTGCTAACTCGGCTTCTCGATGCTGTCTACCCTGGTCTGCCACATCCTGAGCGTTTGCGCCACCACCTGTCGGGTTATCCCCCCGTGGCGGGTTACGGTTTCGTGCACTACTGGATACGGCCGGTTCATCCATATGTCTTCTGTAACTCCGGCTTGGGCGGGGGGTGGAATGAATCCTCTCGCGGCTATGAGAATAAGCCTACTGCTGAGTCAAAGCCGTCTCTAGGAACTCCCTAGCTCGTCGTGCCTCCACTGCTATAGGGGATTCTCCTTCAACATGGAGGGCTGCCAATCATGAAGCGGCTGCGACTATGTTATCCAAGGGGTTGGAGTAATGACCGGGAGGCATCGGTATACGTTGTGAGGGAATGATCTGACGTGATGGATCCATTGTGTGCGGCTGGACCGACGCCCCAGTTCCAGACACTTCCGCCCGGTTTACCACTGGCTGATTGCTGGTTCCTGTTCCTGGTGTATTAAAGAGATTCCTTGCCTCATAAACCGGAGGCAAGCGAGACTGGCGCCTTCTCCTCATTACATCATTTGATGTGTTTTGATCTAACATGAGCCGATAAGCCTGAGCATCCAACTCAGCTTGTCTTGCGGCCATCCTAGTATTTTCAGCTGCCAGGTCCACCTTGGCTTGATCTATCTGACCCCTTACTTTAGCAATTTCTGCGTCGTGCTGCTCCTTATCGGCCTGGCTGACTTCCGTGGTAATCATCATTGTCAAAGTGTCGAATAAACCGGACAGGACTTCAGCCGGTGGCTGCACAAGGCCCCCTGCCCCAGCTCCTGCTGTCGTCGCCAAACCAGACGTTAATGATGTTGTAGTCAAAGATTGTTGCACATATTTTGACCCGGCCATGAAGACCGCAACCCGGCTTAGCGGATCAAGGGTGTACGGAATACTGTCACCATCGGAACAGCCCCCAGATCGGCCATCCTACAGTAGGTATAAAGACTCGGTCTCTCCGGTAGATGACTCGTCGCCGGAATAAACAATGGTATCACCACCAGATTCCGATCTATCCTCAGCTTCCGCTCCATGGACAACTCCCACAAAGACACGCTTTATGGCGGGCTGAATCCGGGCAAGTCTCGCACGTTGAGCCGACTCGACGATGTTGGAGCAGATGTTCGGCTCAGGGCCCGGTTCACCGATCTTGCCAATGAAAACGTGGATGCCGCCGAAGGGGACCCCGTAACCGTACTCGATTGAATCGGCCTCGGGGCCCCAGCCTGCGTCATCGATGTAGATCTTGCCGCGACGACTCTTAGTCATCCGGCCCACTGCATAGCCCTTGAGTCCTTCAAAGATGCGCTCCAAGAACTCGAAACCATCGTGCGATAGCCCCACGGTGGGCGCCAACTGTCGTGGTTTTGTCACGGCAGATGTCCTAGCATAAGGACTTAGTCGTGGAGCCATCGCTATGGGTTAGTTTAAAGGGGTTAAAGAGGACAAAGGACGCAAGGGATTTTATACTAGTTCGGCCCCTTCATTGAAGGTAAAAGCCTGCGTCTAGTTGTTGTGGTATTGCTAGGGTTTCGATGACCAGGGAGCAAATCTGCTTTACCTGTGTCTCGAGCAATCTTTCGTTGTGTAATGCCCATGATGGGACTATACCTCCTACATGTCGAGGCACGACTTAAAGGTATAAGCCCATTCTGGAATGATCTCAAGTTTGGTATCTTTGCACGACTCATGTAAAAGAGGGATTAAATTGCAAAAGGATATAGTTGGCTTACACTCGCCACTTCACACAATACATTAAATAAGCAAAACATCTTTCAAAACATCACAACCCGACTACGGGCGAGGAACCAAAAGGAAGATACTAAAACAACATAAAGCCACAGGTCTGAATCGCCCCTAGTAGAAACCACTACTGATCGTCGAAAACGTCACAAGCAAACGGCCACTCTCTTCATCGAACTCCCGGTGGAGTTCTGATCCTTCTCCTGCATCATTCTCGGCTGAACCTGCATCTGGTGTTGTAGTATCTGTGAGCCACGAGGACTCAACAATCCCATAACCATGGGTATCAAGACTAGCAAAGCTTTATGGGTAGGAAGAGGTAAAGTGGTGAGGTTGCAGCAGCGGCTAAGCAATATGGTGGCTAACTTACGAGTACAAGAATAAGATGAGCATCTACGCAAACGGTCGCAAACTAGTAGTGATCGCTAAAGATCCTGAACTACATACGAGTCAAACATAACCCCACCGTGTTCTCTTCTCAAAGTGAAAAGAGACAGTCACGGTTACTCACACAGTTGTGTGTTTTACTTCGGATCCTCTGTCAAGTTTTCTACAACCGGACATTAACAAATTACAATCTGCCACATAACCGCGGGCACGGCTTTCGAAAGATTATAACCCTACAGGGGTGTCCCAACTTAGCCCATCACAAGCTCTCACGATTAGCTGAAGTGATAAATATAATATCATCACCCCTTATCTTAGGGAAATCCGATCAGGCTCGGCATCCCGGTGCACAAGACATTTCGACAATGGTAAAACAAGTCCAGCAAGACCTCCCGGCGTGCCGACACCCTGATAGTAGCCGCGCGTATCTCGTCTCAGGCCACAACCGGATGAGCACAGCGTACAGCGGCCAAACCCCAAGTTTCCAAGGGGGGGCGCCGCACACGACTCTATTTGGGACCAACACCATCAGCACTAGCCCCCCTGTTATGTAGAATTAAGAACCCGGGGACATGACCCCCTATGCAATTAATTAATTATTTAAGTTGTTATTATGAGCAAATTAAAACCAATGTTGGGCCTTGCTGGAGGAGTTTTATTCAAAGTCGAACTGTCAAGGGGTCCCCATCCACCCATCGTGTAAGGAATGCAAAATCAAGGAACATAATGCCGGTTTATCGACGCCTAAGGTGGCATGAGTGGAACAAAACACCAATCAAAAGGCCAAGCCTTCCACCCATGCCCAGTATATAGGTGTGTTAATAATAATTATAGATATTGTGATATTCCAACAACAAGTTCCCTCCTGGAACGAACTTCATCTTCACCTGCAACTATCAACGCTATAAGAGGGGCTGAGCAAGCGGGTAACATAGCCAAACAGTGGTTTTGCTAGGAAGGTTTCAAATGTTAGAGGTTTCATGACAACAAGGAGAGGCTGACATAAAAGATGGGTAGCGCGACATGTAACGATAGCATCGAGACAACTAGGCATGGCAATGGTAGTAAAGGTATCCAAGGGTATGATCATCTTGCCTGGGATTCCACAAGGGAGAAGAACGGATCCATGAAGAAGACGGAGCAACATAGTCGAGCGAATCCTCACAACTCCGGAATGAAACCGAAGCTAACAAGAGAAGCAACCGGAAAGAAGCAAACAACACGGTAAACACATAAGCATAAACATGGCATACGATGCTCATCCAAGTATTATGCATGTCCGGTTTAATTATGCATGGCATGGCAAGTGCACAAACAAAACTACAAGTTAAGTGGAGCTCAATATGCAACGAGTTGCATATTGACGAAACACCACATTTTAATTATTTGATTGACTCTCGTTTATTTACAAGACAATGTTAAATGTTTGTTAACATGGCAAGAGGTGAATCAAAAGTAAACTACCTATTTAGACATTTTAAATGAGGCCGGAAAAACAACAACAATTCCGGAAAATCCCCATGAGCATGTTTAGCAATTACTAAGCAAACAACAATGCACACATATAATGTTGTTAACATGATGCGGATGATATGACCAAGTTTTATGCAATTTTATTAAAAGGTTAACATGAAGAAGATAAGCAGTATTTGTCACCGTGGTGGAAGGAAAGGGTGCCACGGCAACGATCCGAAAATGATGCAACGCAACATATCGGTTCCGGTAACCCGTTGAGAGACCGGAGCAAAAGAAAGATGGCGTGAGCAAGCCGAACAAGATGGAATGTGGGGTGATCCCGTCACCGGGTTCCCACGGGTCGGCGACGAGGCAACCGAGGAGCATGACAAAAGATGATACGGGCACGGAGCACACAAGGGCAAACATTTCATACAACACAAGCATTCCACGGGTCATCGTCCCGGGGTTATACCTTTGGAGCGATCGTTTCGGGGCGGTTCGAGATCGTAGTGGAAGTAGTGGTACACGGGTCATAGAGGAAGTAGTCGTTCCGTGAGTCGTGGTACACATCCGTAGAGGGAAGTAGTCGTTCACGTTATCGTGTCGGGGTACTTGTCGCGGCATCGGACATCTTCGGGGCGACGGTAGTGGTACACGGGTCGTAGACGTTTGGTTATCCGTAGATGTACTTGTTTCACCTCCGGGCGTAGTCGACCTTGGCGTTTCCGAAGGGGTACTTCCGTGTAGTCGAACTTGAAGGTCATCGGCGTCGTGGTACTTGGGGTCTTCGGACTTGCCGGTCCCGTTTTGCGACGGTAGTCGAACTTGGCAAGCGATGGTCGTCGTGGTACTTGTCGCTTCCCGGATGTGTAGTCGTACACGGTTCTGAGCCGTTCAAGTCCGTAGGTTCTAGGCACCTGCAGGGAAAAGAGGTCGACCGGACTCGGAGCAACGTGCGTCGGCGAGCTGGACGCGGCTGCGGCTGGACTTGCTGACTCGGAGCAGCGAGGAGGAAGGAGGGCCGCATAGGGCGAGGCAGAGGCGTGGTCGCCGGAGCAGGACTCCAACAGCCTTGCTGGAGGACGGGGCGTGCCGGGGCGCTGCGGCCTGGCGAGGACGTGGCGGCGCGGTCCCTGGTGTACGACGACGGCGGCGGGGCGCGGCTCGAGGCGAGGGAAGGCTGGAGGCATGGCGGCGCTGTGCTCCAGCGAGGCGGAGGAGGCCAGCACCGCTCCGGCGCCTGGAGGAAGCGAGGCCGCGGAGGAGGCGATGGGGCTCGGGCGCAGGGCCATGCGCTGGCAGCGGCGTTGGAGGAACGCGAGCGATGCAGGGCGGCTGGACGAGGCCATCGGGTGCGAGGCGCAGGGCCTCCAGGCGGCGAGGCGAGGAGATCGATGAGGAGGGGTGCGGCGGTCGGTGGGAGAAGGGAGAGGGGATCGAGGGATTCGGCGCTGAGGGAGAGGAGCGAAGAGAGAGGATGGGGTCGGGGGTCGGACGAGAGGGGAACGAGGGGTGGCGACGGACGAGGGAAAATCGGGCTAGGGTTAGGGAGAGCGCTGCGGCCTTAGGGATGGTGGAGACCCAAGCTGGGCTGGTGGCTGATGGGCCTAGCAGGCCGGCTGGGCTGCTGGGGTGGAGGCCCGCTGCAGCTGCTCTTCTTCTTCTCTCTCCTGCCATTTCTCAAAACGGTAAATAAATAGCAATGAAGAAAAAGAGAAGAAAGGAAGGTGAAGAATTTGGGCAAGAGGATTATCTTCCCGGACTCACAAAAATGTAAGGAATTTAATTAAAATTGTTGGAGGGTTTTGGAAGATGAAAATTCAAACAAGTTCGAATAAAAGTCAAACTATTTGAATTTAGAAATCCCTTTAGATGAAATCCAAAAGGGCTAGAATTTGAGGACAAAGTTTGGGGCCGGGAATTAAGATAACAAAGGCATGAGAATTAACTGCAAGTGTGTTATGGTTAATTCCAAAGAATGGAATATATATTATAATAGCTCCCTAAATATTGGGAGGATATGTTATAAAGAGAAGTCATCCTTCCCTCGATTTAAATAGACCGAAGGTCCACACGATTTATTTAAGTTGAGATGCAAAGATTAATGACATGATGGCATGATGACAAGATGCAATGCAAAAATAAATAACACAAGCACAAAAGAAACACACGGAAGAACCCGGAACATCTGGAATCTTCTGGAATCTTCTGGGACGTCGGTCTTCGGGCGTCACAACTCTCCCACACTAACAGAGGATCTCGACCCGAGATCCTAGAGATAGCACCGGGTAGAAACGAAAAAGAAGAGGTAAAACAAAGTTGCTTCTTTGACAGACGAGTGAAACCCGGAACCTTGAGAGGTTGAACAAAATGAAAGAAGAATACAATCGAGATGAACGAAGATGAAACACTCTGTTGGAAAAGATGAACAAGGAGCATTATGTGAACCTTGTAGGTTAAAAGACATGAAACGAGAGCTTACGAGCCAAAAGAATATGAAACTGCAATGGTATAGCCAAGGAAAAAGAATGACAGAATTCGGGCAGCACTCCGTCTGAAAATCAAAGGAATTAACAAGAGTTTGAGGAGAAGGGGTGATACTTGATGAAATCAATAGCATATTGCCTCCGAAACAATTGAAAGAATGACACAAGGGGTAAGGAAGGCTTCAGACAGCACTCCGGTTGAAAAGAGAGGCAAACTTGATAAGATGAGGGAACTAGAATGTAGGTGACAACATACCAGTTAGATAGATAAACAAAGAAAAGAACATGATCTTGACAAAACGAGATGATGGTCAAAGAGAGCAATAACACAAAGCCTCCGGAATGAAAGAATAGCATATAGATCAACGAAAGAAATGAATGGAGAAGAAAAATGACAACTTCTCCCACAAATGAATTAGGAAATCCTCCTTACAAAGAAGGGTTGAACAGAGTTGTTGGAATTCAAAAACGAAAAGAATAAGCTCATTGTGGGCTTATGGAAAACATCTCAAAATTAAGAGGTGACAACCAACCACTTACGAAAAACATTTGATTGGATTGAGATCAACAAGGAGACGAAAAACTTAATTCACCGGAATGATAAATGAAGAACTTGGGTCATTTATAAGCACCATAATTAGCAACAATTCTCAAGGAAAGCTTTTAGGTGAAATGTAACCCAAGATAACTCCAACGAATAATTGAAGGGTTGAAAAGATCTCCTGAACAAGGAAATGATGGGTTTTAAATATCTCATTCTTGATAACTCGTGAATCATAAAACATGAAGGAATTGTCAAGAATGACATAACACCATCTGAAAAGATAAGGTAGAAAGAATTGCAATTGGAATGCATGATGAAGAATGCTTGAGCTCCAACAAGAATCTTGATGAAGACTTCAAGGATGAATTAAAACATGATGAACCACCATGAAGAACTCCGGTAATGAAAGCATGAGAAGTGAAAGATGAAAGAATAAGATTCAAGGCCTGCGATGAATTAGATGGAGCTTTGAAATGATATAATTAAATAACTTGGAACTCCGGAAAACAAGATGAACAAGTTAGGACCAAGAATATGATATGATGAACAAGCTCCGAAGGAAGGGATTAATCACTTGGAAGAAACTAGAATAAGATTTATGTTATGCATATCCTTCACCAATTTAAGTTGATGACAACCAAGGGATTTGGCATACTACTTATTCTCGTTGCAAAGAATTAAAGAGAGATCTCGCACAAGCTTGGGTAAATCTTCAACAAAGCACCGGTAGGATTATGAAAAGGACAAATGAATTAAAACGATAACAAGGAAGAGTAAGCTTGAATGAACCACCGTAAGAATATGGAGACGAACGAAGAGACATCAATGAAGAATATTTGGAGGACGAAGTTGAAAACTGAACGAAGAAATCTTCTGAAATGATGGCCTTCGGAGGATCACAATGGGAAGAATTCATGAAGAATCTTGAGAGAACGGGCCAAGATTTAAGAGAAACACTTCTCCGGTCTCCAAATGCTGAGAATGAAGACGAGAAATGCCATAAGAATTGTTGAGTACTCCGGAATGAAGAATTAAAAAGGTTGAAACAACGATGAAAAGAATTTGAAAGCGGTCCTCGAGAAGGCATGTGACTGATGTAATTTCATTCTTACGTCACAATTTGAAAGAATTTGAGTAATAACTCCGGAAAAATAAGAAGAGTCAGGTAAGATCCTGGAAAAAGACCTGTGGGTTAGGGCCCACTCAAAGAAAATCACCGTTGAAAAGATTGCTTAAGAGATATTGCACCGGTTGAATTAAATGGCTTGAATAAGACGATAATCCTCAAAATAATTTGAACGGATTAAGAATGGAATTATGAATCTTCAGCACTTCGAATATGAATAGCAAGAGGAGAATGATTAATTGGTGCACCGGAATAAGAAAGCATTGTGAAATGAGGAAAAGGATAAGATCAACACCAAAATCTTGAATTACATCCACCGGCAGAATTTGAGAACAAAAGAATGATGAACTTGAAGCTCTTGAGCATCTTCACGATAAATCACCGGACAAGAACATTGAAGGAAATGAATGAAGAACCTCACATGAATAAAATGGATACTTCATCTGAGAATTCTTGCTCCGAGAAGAAGAAGGGTGGGAGGGTGGGGAAAACAAAGACAATTTGGGACGAATGAAACAGACAAATCGTCAGATTTCTCAACGGCGTCCGTATGGAATAACTTGAAGAGAAGGCACACCGGTTGAAAAGGATTAACATGAAAATCTCGATGGTCAATAAGAATTAGCACTCCCATTGAAATATGAGAATACCGATTAGGAAGGTATGGAATCAACATTTGACATCGAAGCAACTCGAATACCAGAATGAAAATGAAAACAAAGGATAGATATGTTGCAACATCATCTTCACAATATCATCCGAACAGAGAATTGAACGAATGAATTCCGCAGGTACATCAACTTGTCGAGAGGCCACTTGGAAGAACAAAAGGTAAATAAAAGCAACAAGGAGCAGATAGAACAAATACAAGATAGAAGCTTCGTTCGACATATTCGTGCTGAAAGCTCATGGAATGTGTTACAAAAGGGTTTTGCAATCCCCGGATCAGCATAGCCAAGGACCCTTTAAGATGCAACTCCCGATCGGAACAAGCCCATAAAACCACTTCACTCAATGTAGAACCCCAAACTTCATATCATGCACTCGTTGGAAGAATGTCTAGAACTACTAGATGAACCCACCTATTAATTTCCGAAAGTTTCCAGTTATGCAATCAGGTGTTGGGGATACAGGGGAAGCACCGCGCACTCAACTCTAATCCTACATCCAGCTGTATCCATCCTTCAACACATAACCGGTTATTTCCGGAAACCGTTTACCTCGGACCTACAAGCTATGGCAATACTCCCGAACTACCTCCCCAGTACTGGGTGATGTCGGGGTTATCTTGCCACTAACCGCATAGGAGAGTTTTTGATGTCGGCCGTCTTAAGTATTCTAGAACTGATGCGATGGATTTGTGACGACAACACCTCGGAGCTCAACTCCCCGGGACACTGCCACAACCCCTAATGACAGGAGGCATCGAGAACAATGTTCTCGTCACAAAGACATCGAAACAATCCAAACAATACTCGCGTGATCCTAAAAAAAAAATTGGTGAAATTTTGAGAGTAGAAGAGATAAGAGTAATCGTCAGGAGTCCTCACCAGAGTGAAAAGAAGAGGAGCAAAAGAAATCCTACTCTCCGATATATATATATATAGGACTCAAAACATTTTAAGTGTGTGCCTAGACTCGACCGTCAACGATTCGATCAATCAGGGGGGGCTTCTAGGTCGGAGAAGGCTCTGATACCAACTTGTAATGCCCAGGATGGGACTATACCTCCTACGTGTCGAGGCACGACTTAAAGGTATAAGCCCATTCTGGAATGATCTCAAGTTTGGTATCTTTGCACGACTCATGTAAAAGAGGGATTAAATTGCAAAAGGAGATAGTTGGCTTACACTCGCCACTTCACACAATACATTACATAAGCAAAACATCATTCAAAACATCACAACCCGACTACGGGCGAGGAACCAAAAGGAAGATACCAAAACAACATAAAGCCACGGGTCTGAATCGCCCCTAGTAGAAACCACTACTGATTGTCGAAAACATCACAAGCAAACGGCCACTCTCTTTATCGAACTCCCGGTGGAGTTCTGATCCTTCTCCTGCATCATTCTCGGCTGAACCTACATCTGGTGTTGTAGTATCTGTGAGCCACGAGGACTCAGCAATCCCATAACCATGGGTATCAAGACTACCAAAGCTTTATGGGTAGGAAGAGGTAAAGTGGTGAGGTTGCAGCAGCGGCTAAGCAATATGGTGGCTAACTTACGAGTACAAGAATAAGATGAGCATCTACGCAAACGGTCGCAAACTAGTAGTGATCGCTAAAGATCCTGAACTACATACGAGTCAAACATAACCCCACCGTGTTCTCTTCTCAAAGTGAAAAGAGACAGTCACGGTTACTCACACAGTTGTGTGTTTTACTTTGGATCCTCTGTCAAGTTTTCTACAACCGGACATTAACAAATTCCAATCTGCCACATAACCACGGGCACGGCTTTCGAAAGATTATAACCCTGTAGGGGTGTCCCAACTTAGCCCATCACAAGCTCTCACGATTAGCTGAAGTGATAAATATAATATCATCACCCCTTATCTTAGGGAAATCCGATCAGGCTCGGCATCCCGGTGCACAAGACATTTCGACAATGGTAAAACAAGTCCAGCAATACCTCCCGGCGTGCCGACACCCTGATAGTAGCCGCGCGTATCTCGTCTCAGGCCACGACCGGATGAGCACATCGTACAGCGGCCAAACCCCAAGTTTCCAAGGGGGGGCACCGCACACGACTCTATTTGGGACCAACACCATCAGCACTGGGCCCCCCTGTTATGTAGAATTAAGAACTCGAGGACATGACCCCCTATGCAATTAATTAATTATTTAAGTTGTTATTATGAGCAAATTAAAACCAATGTTGGGCCTTGCTGGAGGAGTTTTATTCAAAGTCGAACTGTCAAGGGGTCCCCATCCACCCATCGTGTAAGGAACGCAAAATCAAGGAACATAATGCCGGTTTATCGGCGCCTAAGGTGGCATGAGTGGAACAAAACACCGAGCAAAAGGCCAAGCCTTCCACCCATGCCCAGTATATAGGTGTGTTAATAATAATTATAGATATTGTGATATTCCAACAACAAGTTCCCTCCTGGAACGAACTTCATCTTCACCTGCAACTATCAACGCTATAAGAGGGGCTGAGCAAGCGGGTAACATAGCCAAACAGTGGTTTTGCTAGGAAGGTTTCAAATGTTAGAGGTTTCATGGCAACAAGGAGAGGCTGACATAAAAGATGGGTAGCGCGACATGTAACGATAGCATCGAGACAACTAAGCATGGCAATGGTAGTAAAGGTATCCAAGGGTATGATCATCTTGCCTGGGATTCCACAAGGGAGAAGAACGGATCCATGAAGAAGATGGAGCAACATAGTCGAGCGAATCCTCACAACTCCGGAACGAAACCGAAGCTAACAAGAGAAGCAACCGGAAAGAAGCAAACAACACGGTAAACACACAAGCATAAAAATGGCATACGATGCTCATCCAAGTATGATGCATGTCCGGTTTAATTATGCATGGCATGGCAAGTGCACAAACAAAACTACAAGTTAAGTGGAGCTCAATATGCAACGATTTGCATATTGACGAAACACCACATTTTAATTATTTAATTGACTCTCGTTTATTTACAAGACAAGGTTAAATGTTTGTTAACATGGCAAGAGGTGAATCAAAAGTAAACTACCTATTTAGACATTTTAAATGAGGCCGGAAAAACAACAACAATTCCGGAAAATCCCCATGAGCATGTTTAGCAATTATTAAGCAAACAACAATGCACACATATAATGTTATTAACATGATGCGGATGATATGACCAAGTTTTATGCAATTTTATTAAAAGGTTAACATGAAGAAGATAAGGAGTATTTGTCACCGTGGTGGAAGGAAAGGGTGCCACGGCAACGATCCGAAAATGATGCAACGCAACATCTCGGTTCCGGTAACCCGTTGAGAGACCGGAGCAAAAGAAAGATGGCGTGAGCAAGCCGAACAAGATGGAAGGTGGGGTGATCCCGTCACCGGGTTCCCACGGGTCGGCGACGAGGCAACCGAGGAGCATGACAGAAGATGATACGGGCACGGAGCACACAAGGGCAAACATTTCATACAACACAAGCATTCCACGGGTCATCGTCTCGGGGTTATACCTTCGGAGCGATCATTTCGGGGCGGTTCGAGATCGTAGTGGAAGTAGTGGTACACGGGTCGTAGAGGAAGTAGTCGTTCCGTGAGTCGTGGTACATGTCCGTAGAGGGAAGTAGTCGTTCACGTTATCGTGTCGGGGTACTTGTCGCGGCATCGGACATCTTCGGGGCGACGGTAGTGGTACACGGGTCGTAGACGTTCGGTTATCCGTAGATGTACTTGTTTCACCTCCGGGCGTAGTCGACCTTGGCGTTTCCGAAGGGGTACTTCCGTGTAGTCAAACTTGAAGGTCATCGGCGTCATGGTACTTGGGGTCTTCGGACTTGCCGGTCCCGTTTTGCGATGGTAGTCGAACTTGGCAAGCGATGGTCGTCATGGTACTTGTCGCGTCCCGGATGTGTAGTCGTACACGGTTCTGAGCCGTTCAAGTCCGTAGGTTCTAGGCACCTGCAGGGAAATGAGGTCGACCGGACCCGGAGCAACGTGCGGCGGCGAGCTGGACGCGGCTGCGGCTGGACTTGCTGACTCGGAGCAGCGAGGAGGAGGGAGGGCCGCACAGGGCGAGGCAGAGGCGTGGTCGCCGGAGCAGGACTCCAACAGCCTTGCTGGAGGACAGGGCGCGCCGGGGTGCTGCGGCCTGGCGAGGACGTGGCGGCGCGGTCCCTGGTGTACGACGACGGCGGCGGGGGGGCGCGGCTCGAGGCGAGGGAAGGCTGGAGGCACGGCGGCGCTGTGATCCAGCGAGGCGGAGGAGGCCAGCACCGCTCCGGCGCCTGGAGGAAGTGAGGCCGCGGAGGAGGCGAAGGGGCTCGGGCGCAGGGCCATGCGCTGGCAGCGGCGTTGGAGGAACGCGAGCGATGCAGGGCGGCTGGACGAGGCCATCAGGTGCGAGGCGCAGGGCCTCCAGGCGGCGAGGCGAGGAGATCGATGAGGAGGGGTGCGGCGGTCGGTGGGAGAAGGGAGAGGGGTTCGAGGGATTCGGCGCTGAGGGAGAGGAGCGAAGAGAGAGGATGGGGTCGGGGATCGGACGAGAGGGGAACAAGGGGTGGCGGCGGACGAGGGAAAATCGGGCTAGGGTTAGGGAGAGCGCTGCGGCCTGAGGGATGGTGGAGGCCCAAGCTAGGCTGGTGGCTGATGGGCCTAGCAGGCCGGCTGGGCTGCTGGGGTGGAGGCCCGCTGCGGCTGCTCTTCTTCTTCTCTCTCCTGCCATTTCTCAAAACAGTAAATAAATAGCAATGAAGAAAAACAGAAGAAAGGAAGGTGAAGAATTTGGGCAAGAGGATTATCTTCCCGGACTCACAAAAATGTAAGGAATTTAATTAAAATTGTTGGAGGGTTTTGGAAGATGAAAATTCAAACAAGTTCGAATAAAAGTCAAACTATTTGAATTTAGAAATCCCTTTAGATGAAATCCAAAAGGGCTAGAATTTGAGGACAAAGTTTGGGGCCGGGAATTAAGATAACAAAGGCATGAGAATTAACTGCAAGTGTGTTATGGTTAATTCCAAAGAATGGAATATTTATTATAATAGCTCCATAAATATTGGGAGGATATGTTATAAAGAGAAGTCATCCTTGCCTGATTTAAATAGACGGAAGGTCCACACGATTTATTTAAGTTGAGATGCAAAGATTAATGACATGATGGCATGATGACAAGATGCAATGCAAAAATAAATAACACAAGCACAAAAGAAATACACGGAAGAACCCGGAACATCTGGAATCTTCTGGAATCTTCTGGGACGTCGGTCTTCGGGCGTCACACGTTGTCCCTGAAGTGCCGCCGGGTCCGCCCTTTATATACACAGGGTGATGCCCGGCCCGGCTTACAGAATCCCGAGGCCGGCTCATAAACGTGCCCGGCTCGGTCTCTATCTTTCCTATCGTACAATACAAGTCACACACCGTATGGCGGTTTACATCTATGGGCCCTAACACCTTTTGGGCCCTGGGCTTTTTAGCTTTCTATATCAAAATGCCACAATCTATATCTTGTTGGGCTTCAGTAGAAGTAATTCTTCATAGGCATAAACCGGCCCCTCCTGGGCGGTTTATACTTAGTAGTTATATCCCAGACAGCGAGCGATGCGAACGCCGTGCTCTCGCCGCCGTGATCCAGTCACCAAGGTGGCGTGATGACGGGGCGGAGGTGCTTGGTGATCGACGACCCCATTTGACACGTTGGCGTGGGCGGCTCGCCCTGGGGGTGGCGCATGTCATGTGGCTGCACCCATAGTGGGAGCAGCCAAGGGATTGATGTTCGCCCCAGAGCGAGTGTTGCACGTCCTTCGGTGGGATGGGGACGCATAAACGAAATAATCTTCCTATTCGCACCTTGAGGGGCGTGGCCGCTGGTATTTTGATGGAGTTGCTCTCTCCCGGCGCTTCCGGTTCCTACTTTGTCCATAGGGGAGGTGGCGAAAACGCCGCCTGCACCAGCCACGTCCCCCGTGACGTCCCCGTTCCCGCGCACCTCTGTAGCCCATGCGGCCTCGGTGGCTGCGGGTGGAGGGCTCCCGAGGTGGACGGGTGAGCTGCTGCATCGGGTTTCTTCTTGGGTGCCATGGATGATGGAGCCAATGATGAAGACGATGATGACAAAGATGAAGCGCCGCGCACACGCTCGGGTTCGCACAAGCCCTCCCCCCTACCTGGCGCGCCAAAGATGTCACGGGGGAACGCGGACACCTATGGGGCCTTCATCCCCTTTGTAGTTCCGCAAGGGGGGAGGGCGCATTGCACAAAGGGCAGAGGGCGTGCGGCAGCGTGGCAATTGTCACACAGGCAATTTTAACCCACGTTCGGGCCGCTATGAGGCGTAAAACCCTACTCATGCTTTGGTGGATTGATGGGTGGATTGTGGTGGAAAACTGTGGGGACCCCGACTCATAAGTCGAGATCACCGAATGCACGTGTACAGTGATCCCAGAGATCAATGCTCACTGAACACACAGAAGCCGAATAACAAGAGTCTTACATCCATACATACCGTATTACACAAGTAGGACCATTATGGTCAAGTCTTGAGTATAAATCATCGCAGCGGAAATCTTCGTCGACAACTTGGACCCATGCCATCTGCCTTAACCCTACAGGCATTCTGACTGGGAAGCGTCCTAGCTCGCATGTTCGTCACCAAGAAATCTTCATCCTATCCTGTCCTTTCATGCCTGGCCAATAAAATAACCAGTGGCAAGCCAATGAGTACTTTGAATGTACTCGCAAGCAACCCAAGTGTGATGACAGAATAATTATGCAGGGCTCTACTACTAAATTGGTATTTTTGCGTAAAGCTAGTTTATCATATGCAAGTATGATCAACATATATGAAGGACATGCATGCGTCTGCAACAAGTATCAGGAGGATATAGACATCAGTATCGAGAAAGAGTTATGAACAACTCATGCTCAAGCTCATAGTGACTTCCTCACGAATCATGTCAACTAATTTACCAAACCATGTTGTTTTCCAGAAACTTATGGACATAGTCTAAGCAGCACCACCCAACTGTCCTTGACCGTGGACATGGCTATTCGAATAGTTTGACACTTTGCAGAGGTTGCACACTTTACCCACAAGATCCGGGGAACTTCCGTGTCATCCACGACCCGCGGTACCTCAAGTACCCGGGGTAAGCACCCGATCACTATATTTCCCTAGACGACACTAACATAGACTCCACTCGATTGGTAACAGCCCCCGTGCCAAATATTTTTCACAATTCAATTTGGTGGAGCCATGCTCCCATATTCATCGCATCTCACTTGCATGGGGGTACCAACGGTGTGTCCGGTGCCCTGTAAAAACGGTCATGAATGCCTATCCAAGCACGACCCCGTCCCGAGAGAGACCTCATGTCACCCCCGTCACTAGTAATGTGGGCACCATGCTAGTATCGGCCTATGTAATCAATAATGCCCCGTCCCATAAAGGGGTAGAGTGGTTGTACATGTAAGGTTGGGATGGTAAACAAATCTTAAATCTAATCCATCTATGTAAACAACACTTTCATCAAGACTCGGTACACTACTTCTCCACCAAGTAGTGCCCTAGTTCCTCATCATCTCCCAGGGGCATTAGTGGCACCCACTGTTTTTTTTGCAAGTATGTCAAACCACACTTGTTTCTTTCAATGCATAATCCTGATCCATTTAGCGTAGCCAACTACTATAGCACATTTCTACAACTCATCAACACAACTCTAAGCAAGGATAGAGTCATGAACAATGCAAGTATCAACGGGGTATGCAACGGAGGCAAGCCTGGCAAGGTTGCCATTCAAGGTATATCATGCACTCAGTGAAGCAATGAAAATGCTATTATGATGTAAAATGGTTCATCATGGTCAAAGGGATGCTTGCCTTGTTGCTCAGAGTCTTCAAAGCATCTGGTCCATCTCCAAGTACTCCGTCTACTTCGTCAACTAATGTCGGAAACAATTCACAATAAGCAACACAACAAGGCAAAAATAAAAGTGCTCTAAAAATATGAATTTGACTTTTCTAGGACATCTCTGGTTATATGAAAAATAACCAGAGTTGTTTCATTGGAATTGGATCTGTGGGTATTTCTGAACATTTCAATATGGTCGGATCAAAGGATTATTGGATTTGCAAGAGGTGCACAGAAACATTATTTTGAAAAATGAGCAGAGGCACCCATTTAACAAAGCAGGATTTTCGAAGCATCTGGGAATTGGTTTCACTGGATATGGAGTTCAAATGATTTTCCTATGATTTTGCAAAGTTGGCTATACATGGATAAATAGAATAATATTTGATGTGGCACAGAAAGCATTGGGGAAAATGTTCATAATCTAGGTTAGGATCTTAGAAGGCCTAGAAGTTTGAATCAATGAATTTGGATCAATTATGAGCTCTCTGTGATTTTCTAAAGTGCATCACAGAAATGGAAAAATAGCATTTTGATCAATATGTGTGATGAAAAAGTTTCTGGAAAAATGTGCAAATTGCACCATGGGATAGATCATGATTTATGGAGTCACTGGTAATTTGAATCACCAAATTTGGAGTTCAAATTAATTGTTTATGGATTTTACAACTTTACAGATAAAGAAAAAGAAAAGGGTAATAAGGCTTTGACCTTATCTCCCGCACAAGGCGACAGATAGCTTGTGGGGCGGCCCAGCTGCACGACCGCACGGGGCGACAGCGGTGACGTCGAACGCGCCCAGGAGGAATACGTCTTCGCGCAGGGGAGGCAGATCTCGAGGAATCTGTTTCCACTTAAACGGGTGGGCCCTGTTTGCTGGGTCGCCGACAGGTGGGCCCTCCTGCCAACTGGCGGGGCGGTTGTCCTCTACCTCCCGCTTGAGGTAGAGCAGGGGAGGCAGAGCGCACGACGGTGCTCGCCCGACAACAGCCGGCGCCTCCGGCCATCTCCCGCGGCGCTCCGCCTATGGGCGTACTCGAAGCGGAGCGGCGCATCCGCTGGTGCAGCTCACGGCCGCCGGAGGGGCCGAGGTGACTGCAACCTTGACGGCGGCGGGGGAGGTCATCGGCCATCAGTGGCTATCGGCGTTCGGGCATCCTGGCTACGGTTTGAGGAGGTGGGGAGGATCGACGGACCATCGGGGGTCCTTTGGTGGAGGAATGGGAGCGAGGCGAGCTTGGCGTTGCTCAAATTTGAGCGAGCCGAAGCAGCGGTCGCGCGACGGTAGGAGGAGAAGGGAGGCACGAGAGGAGGAGTGGGGTGGTCCAGGAGGATCAGGGGAGGGAGAGGGACTCCAAAGCGTAGAGAGGGAGGCTCAAGATTTCCTTATGTGGCGAGGCTATGGCGCACCGTGGGTGGCGTCCACGGCCGTGGCCAAGGTAGTGCTAGGGGACGAAATTGGCACATAGGCCCTTGTCCAGGGTGTTCGTGGGCATGGTCTAGGACCAGGGAGAGAAGAAAGGGAGCGGGGAAACGGTTAGAGGAGTTGCGCGTGTGAACTCACTCACTGCAGCTCTCAGGCGGCCGGTGCTCGTGTGGGAGGAGGCAGCATGAGGGAGAAAGAGAAGGGGGGCCGACAGCGTGTCGTGTCCCGGACGTCGAGGCACCTCGACTGGCGCAAGGGGGGGGCCGAGGTGGCCAGACGCTGCGGATTGGGGGTGGCTACAGTGCGGGTGTGCACTGTAGCGCGCTCTAGAGCACACCAATTGCATGCCAGGGCATGCCTTTAGCTTGTCGGGCGCGACCACTTGTGTCTGGGGGATTCTGGGTGGTGTAAACAAAGGGGAGTTGGCCTTGGATGCCCTGGTGATCCATTGGGAGAGGAGAGAGGTTGAGGGATAGTGAGAATTAGGTTGTCCAGCAAAGTAAAATGGGGTTTTACCCCCCTCAATCATTGAGTTGAGAAGGACAGGGAGTTCCTGGAGGTAGAATGTAATGCCCAGGATGGGACTATACCTCCTACGTGTCGAGGCATGACTTAAAGGTATAAGCCCATCCTAGAATGATCTCAAGTTTGGTATCTTTGCACGACTCATGTAAAAGAGGGATTAAATTGCAAAAGAGAATAGTTGGCTTACACTCGCCACTTCACACAATACAATACATAAGCAATACATCATTCAAAACATCACAACCCGACTACGGGTGAAGATCCAAAGAAAGATACCAAAACAACATAAAGCCACAGGTCAGGATCGAATCCTAGTAGAAACCACTACAGATCGTCGAAACGTAACAAGCATACGGCCATACTCTTCATCGAGCTCCCAGTGAAGAACTTGAACCATCTTCTGCTTCAAACTCGGCTGAACCTGCATCTGGTGTTGTAGTATCTGTGAGCCACGAGGACTCAGCAATCCCATAACCATGGGTATCAAGACTAGCAAAGCTTTATGGGTAGGAAGAGGGTAGTGGTGAGGTTGCAGCAGCGGCTAAGCATAATATGGTGGCTAACTTACGAGTACCAGAATAAGATGAGCATCTACCCAAACGGTCGCAAAAGGTGATCGCTAAAGATCCTAACTACATACGAGTCAAACATAACCCCACCGTGTTCTCTTCTCAAAGTGAAAAGAGACAGTCACGGTTACTCACACAGTTGTGTGTTTTACTTCGGATCCTCTGTCAAGTTTTCTACAACCGGACATTAACAAATTCCAATCTGCCACATAACCGCGGGCACGGCTTTCGAAAGATCATAACCCTGCAGGGGTGTTCCAACTTAGCCCATCACAAGCTCTCACGATTAGCTGAAGTGATAAATATAATATCATCACTCCTTATCTTAGGGAAAACCGATCAGGCTCGGCATCCCGGTAGCACAAGTCATTTCGACAATGGTAAAACAAGTCCAGCAAGACCTCCCGGCGTGCCGACACCCTGATAGTAGCCGCGCGTATCTCGTCTCAGGCCACGTCCGGATGGGAAAAGCTACGAGTAAAACCAAACCTCTGAAGGAAATATGCCCTAGAGGCAATAATAAAGTTGTTATTTATATTTTCTTATACCATGATAAATGTTTATTATTCATGCTAGAATTGTATTAACCGGAAACTTAGTACATGTGTGAATACATAGACAAAACAGAGTGTCCCTAGTATGCCTCTACTAGACTAGCTCATTGATCAAAGATGGTTATGTTTCCTAACCATAGACATGAGTTGTCATTTGATCAACGGGATCACATCATTAGGAGAATGATGTGATGGACAAGACCCATCCGTTAGCTTAGCACTATGATCGTTTAAGTTTTACTGCTATTGCTTTCTTCATGACTTATACATGTTCCTATGACTATGAGATTATGCAACTCCCGAATACCGGAGGAACACTTTGTGTGCTACCAAACGTCACAACGTAACTGGGTGATTATAAAGGTACTCTACAGGTGTCTCCGAAGGTACTTGTTGGGTTGGCGTATTTCGAGATTAGGATTTGTCACTCCGATTGTCGGAGAGGTATCTCTGGGCCCTCTCGGTAATGCACATCATAATAAGCCTTGCAAGCAAAAGACTAATGAGTTAGTCACGAGATGATGTATTACGGAACGAGTAAAGAGACTTGCCGGTAACGAGATTGAACTAGGTATAGAGATACCGACGATCGAATCTCGGGCAAGTAACATACCAATGACAAAAGGAACAACGTATGTTGTTATGCGGTTTGACCGATAAAGATCTTCGTAGAATATGTGAGAGCCAATATGAGCATCCAGGTTCCGCTATTGGTTATTGACCGGAGACGTGTCTCGGTCATGTCTACATAGTTCTCGAACCCGTAGGGTCCGCACGCTTAAGGTTTCGATGATAGTTTTATTATGAGTTTATGAGTTTTGATGTACCGAAGGAGTTCGGAGTCCCGGATGAGATCGGGGACATGACGAGGAGTCTGAAAATGGTCGAGACGTAAAAATCGATATATTGGAGGACTATATTCGGACATCGGAAAGGTTCCGAGTGATTCGGGTATTTTTGGAGTACCGGGGAGTTACAGGAATAGAGGAGAGAGGCCAAAAGGAAGGAGGCATGCACCCCCTTCTGGTCCGAATTGGACAAGGGGTGCAGCCCCCTTTTCCTTCTCCCTCTCCCCCTCTTTCCTTCTCTCCTACTCCGGAAAGGAAAGGGGAATCCTACTAGGCCTTGGGAGTCCTAGTAGGACTCCCCACACTTGGTGCGCCCCTCTAGGGCCGGCCTCTCCCTCCCTCCTTTATATACGGGGGCAGGGGGGCACTTCTACACACAACAATTGATCTCTTGATCTCTTAGCCGTGTGCGGTGCCCCCCTCCACCATAGTTCTCCTCGATAATATTGTAGCGGTGCTTAGGCGAAGCCCTGCGACGGTAGAACATCAAGATCGTCACCACGCCGTCGTGCTGACGGAACTCTTCCTCGACACTCGGCTGGATCGGAGTTCGAGGGACGTCATCGAGCCGAACGTGTGCTAGAACTCGGAGGTGCCGTAGTTTCGGTACTTGATCGGTCGGGCCGTGAAGACGTACGACTACATCAACCGCGTTGTTCTAATGCTTCCGCTTTCGGTCTACGAGGGTACGTAGACACACTCTCCCCTCTCGTTGCTATGCATCTGGTAGATAGATCTTGCGTGATCGTAGGAAAATTTTAAAATACTACGTTCCCCAACAGTGGTATCAGAGCCAGGTTTATGCGTAGATGATATGCACGAGTAGAACACAAGTGAGTTGTGGACGATACTAGTCATACTGCTTACCAGCATGTCATACTTTGATTCGACGGTATTGTTGGATGAAGCGGCCCGGACCGACATTACGCGTACGCTTACGCGAGACTGGTTCTACTGACGTGCTTCGCACACAGGTGGCTAGCGGGTGTCAGTTTCTCCAACTTTAGTTGAATCAAGTGTGGCTACGCCCGGTCCTTGTGAAGGTTAAAACATCACATACTTGACGAAATATCGTTGTGGTTTTGTATGCGTAGGTAAGAACGGTTCTTGCTAAGCCCGTAGCAGCCACGTAAAACTTGCAACAACAAAGTAGAGGACGTCTAACTTGTTTTTGCAGGGCATGTTGTGATGTGATATGGTCAAGACATGATGAGTTATACGGTTTTGTATGAGATGATCATGTTTTGTAAAGTTATCGGCAACTGGCAGGAGCCATATGGTTGTCGCTTTATTGTATGAAATGCAATCGCCATGTAATTGCTTTACTTTATCACCAAGCGATAGTGATAGTCGTAGAAGCAATAGTTGGCGAGACGACAACGATGCTAAGATGGAGATCAAGGTGTCGCGCCGGTGACGAAGGTGATCATGACGGTGCTTTGGAGATGGAGATCAAAAGCACAAGATGATGATGGCCATATCATGTCACATATTTTGATTGCATGTGATGTTTATCTTATTTTGCTTAGTTCGACGGTAGCATTATAAGATGATCCCTTACTAAATTTCAAGGCATAAGTGTTCTCCCTGAGTATGCACCGTTGCGAAAGTTCATCGTGCCGAGACACCACGTGATGATCGGGTGTGATAAGCTCTACGTTCAAATACAATGGGTGTAAGCCAGTTTTGCACACGCAGAATACTCGGGTTAAACTTGACGAGCCTAGCATATGCAGATATGGCCTCGGAACACTGGAGACCGAAAGGTCGAGCGTGAATCATATAGTAGATATGATCAACATAAGATGTTCACCATTGAAACTACTCCATCTCACGTGATGATCGGACATGGTTTAGTTGATTTGGATCACGTGATCATTTAGATGACTAGAGGGATGTCTATCTAAGTGGGAGTTCTTAAGTAATATGATTAAATTGAACTTTAATTTATCATGAACTTAGTCCTCGTAGTATTAGCATATCTATGTTGATACGGAGTATCCCATGATCATCCCCATGTTCACTCGACGAGGCCTCAACTACATACAATTGGACACAAGGTTCACTCGCTCCTCTCTGAACCTCCACTTTCTACATGTGAGACATGCCTACTACCTCAAATATATGTGCTATGCGTGTTCAGGAACACCCAAGGGGACCATGGAGAACCCAAGGACCAAGGCCAAGTGCGCGTGGAAGAGAAGGAAGAAGGACCAGCATCTACAGGCCCCGGACATCCGGCCCCCAAGCCCGGACATCCGGCGCCCCTTCACAGAAGCTAGCACCGCAAGCCCGGACATCCGGCCCCATGCCCCGGACATCCGGCTCCACTCGAAGCCCCGGACATCCGGCCCCTTCGCCGGAAATCCGGCCCCTCATCACAGAAGGCAACCGAAGCCGGCCACGCTCAGCCCGGACATCCGGCCAGAGGCCCGGACATCCGGCTCCTCGCGAGCCGCCGGACATCCGGCCCCCGGCCCGGACATCCGGCACCTGCCTGCGCGCAGAGACGGGCCTGAGGCCCATGTATCCCTCTCCCACTTACCCCTTCGTGGACCTAGACTATATATACTCCTCCCCCTCCTCCATTTGAGGGTTAGCTTAGTGATAGCTCATTTGATACTATCTAGTGGTTCATCTCCTTGTGAGTGACTGCGGCCCCTCCACGGAGAAGATCCACTACGGATTCAGGACCTCCTTCATCGGAGAAGATCCCCAGGGATATCAAGACCTCCTCACGGAGAAGAACCGGTTACCCTTTGTATCGTCCCTTGTTGATCATGGATCTTGTATCTCTTTGTGTTTCGAGGATCTAGCATATGTGTGACTTGTTCTTGTAGGTTTGAGTGATTCTCTCGTGTTTTCCCTCGTGTTCCCTCTCGTGTTCTTCGTGTTCATCGTGGGATCCCCTCCATTTCGTGAAAGATCCGCTGATTAGGGTTCCACCCTGTATCATATGGTATCATGAGCCACGGTTTCTCACGAATTTGGAGCCACCCCACCGTTTTCTAGCCTTGTTTTGTTGTGTTCTTCCCCAAATTCGAAAATCCCCCACCAAAAATAGCCCCAAAATTTTTTGTGATCTGTTGGTTTGATGAAGTTTTGTTGATTTTGATCCGTGGATTTGCTTGGTTTCAAGTGGATCTAGCATTTCCCCAAGTTTCCCCATCTTTCCTCCACAAAATCCGTCAAATTTTGCCCCCAAAATCATCAAATTCCGCCCACAAACGAGTTTGGAAGTCCCAATCCCGATCTGGAATCGTCGGGCCGGACATCCGGGCCATAGGCCGGACATCCGGGCCACTGGCCGGACATCCGGGCCATCGGGCCGGACATCCGGCTCCTGGAGGGCAAAATCCCGCGCGGTTCTGGACATCAGGCCCCGGAAATCCGGCCCCGGCCCCGGATGTCCGACCCCTGGGAATTTCAGACTTTTCCGTTTCACCGTTTTGTCCATAACTAATTCATCCGAACTCCGATTTCGACGTTCTTGAGCTCGTTTTGAAGCTCTTGACTTCCCCCATAACACAAAAATACTACCATCATCATTTGACTCCATCATATTTTGTGGATTTTGGCATCTTTGCCTAGGGCTTCCACCATATCATCCACATAACCACCACCGACTTCCGCAACCTAACAAATTTTGTCCCCCATGGCATTTGTGGTTGCTTGAGTAGTGATTTGAGTCTCCTAAGGTGTTTAGGCTACTTAGGGACCATTGCTTCTTCATCAACCACCACCACCACTTCCGCATACCCATTGCCCATACATAGCCAACCCAACTTAACCAAATTTTTGTTCAAGCTTGTTTGAGTTGTGGCTTGTGTCTCCTAAGGTGTTTCGGCTACTTAGGGACCGTGACTTCAACTCCGACATCGTGTATAGCCCATCATTCCACTTCCGCAACCACCACGGCATTGCCGCTACCACCATTTGATATTTGTCCTTGAGATTTTGAGTTGTGGTTTTTCCGTTTCCTAAGGTGTTTCGGCTAATTAGGAACGGGTCTACATCAAGAGCACCACCTCTCATCATCGACATGGACGGTAACTTCGACGACATCATTGTATATCCCCTTGCAATTGCATTGTTAACCCCTAGCCCATTTTTGAGTCACTTACCTATCGAGACTAGCCCTTTGAGTATTGCCGGCAACGTGACTTGTGCACATTAGTGATCATACTTCCCATAGCATACATACCATATCACCGTGGTGCATCTCTTGGTATCATCTCTTGTGACACAAGGTTGTCATCGCATATACTCAATTGCTATCTTGGTTCGTGAAGTTTTGCATGACAAAAGAGCTCAAAAGAGAAAGAGCCAAACAAGCTTTTAAGCAAAAAGAGAAAGACAAAGAAGCTTGTAAGCAAGAGCCATAGCATCACAAAATATCATATCATACTTGATCATCTTGGATCATCTTGTGCTCAAAGCACCGGAACATCATACACATAGCATACTTGGGATAGAAAGTTCATACATTTTGCATCTTATAGGTTGTGCACAAGTGTCGTATCCGCCTATAGAGCAATCGTGCTAGCGTCTCTCTTGAGTTGTGCAACACGAGCGTTTTCCGTGGATTCCACATTTTGGCTCATTCCTTGGTTGCACGACCCCATCTATCTATCCGTGTGTGTGTTTCCGTGTGCCACCCATCTTGCTATTGGTCTACTTGTTGCATTTGCAAATTTCTGAATCTTTTTCAACATTATTGAGTCTTGCTAACATTTTGCTTCAATTTTTGTGCCACTATCCTCACCGAGCTCCACCATAAGCTTTACTTGTGTAGGTGTGAGAAACCGACAAGAATTGGTACCAATTGTGCTATTTCCTTGTTCCACATTTGAGTGATCATTGATCCATCTTCAACATCGGTCAAGGTACATGATACGGTGTATCCTAGGGCCATCCCCATGGACCCTCCTTCACCCCCTCAAGTGCCTCAAGGACCGATGACACGTGCTCATACGAGAGCTTTCGAGACCGAGGTGACGTCACTCCTAGCTCTACTTCCTTATGAATCTTGCGAGACATGGTTGCTACCTCAAGCGAGTGTGCTTTGTGTACTCAGGTGTGAAGGAGACCACTTCGGAGAAGAGCTTGAAGATGGACAAGTCCCCAAGGTCGTGGACGAGCCAATGCATCGAGAAGAGCAGAAGAGAGCTCCAGGCCCCGGACATCCGGCCCCCTGGCCCGGACATCCGGCCCCTGGGCGTTCAGCTACAGAAGGCCGCGTGCAGCAGAAGCTACAGGGCCCGGACATCCGGCCAGGGCCCGGACATCCGGCCAAGCACGGCCCGGACATCCGGCCCCGGGCCCGGAAATCCGGCGCCTCTGTCCAGAGAGCGCCCGAGGCTCGACTGCCCAGCCCGGACATCCGGGCCCCCGCCCCGGACATCCGGCGTCCTGTGAAGTCCCGGACATCCGGCCCGCCGCCCGGACGTCCGGCCCCTGAATTTCCTGCGCGCATCCCCCGGGCCGAGGCCCATGTACCCATTCGCCCCGTAGACTATATATACTCCTCTCCTCATCCCGTTTAGGGTTAGCTGTGGTTTTAGCTCATTTGACACTTGTGTGGATTTCTCCCACGAGACCGGTGCGCCTCTACGGAGAAGATCCACCTCTGGATTCAAGACCCCTAACGGGAAGATCCCACGGGATTCCAAGACCTCCTCCGGGAGAAGACTATCTGTATCACCGTTGTTGACTTTGGATCATGTATCTCGACCTTGTATCGCGAATCTAGCACTTGTGTGATTGCTTCCGTGTTGATTTGAGTGTTCTCTCTTGTGTTTTCCCCATCTTTCTCCGTGTTTTCCCCGTGTTCATCGTGTGCCAACCTCCAAACGTGAAAGATCCGCTGATTAGGGTTCCACCCTATATCAGGATCTCATGTGAAAATTCTTTTGGTCACATCATGTTCGACAACCCTCTAAACTTGTCATATGCTATGAGTGAGATTTCTCATATTGTTTCATATCAATCTCAACATAGTAACTATGCATGCCAAATTAAAGTAAATCCTATTTGCACTTGTGGCATAGATGACAAGATGATGGTCATTGGCTTGTGTTTCTCTTGCGATGATATTGCAATGCTTCCTTTACATGATTTGCGCAATTCATCTACTATGCCATGCCATGAACACATTGTTCCAAATATGCTTTGCTTTGGATGTTATCAATATTCTCCATGTGATGTTCCTATGAATGCTATTGAGGAGACGCCCATAGTTTCCTCATACATACTAGGAGATCTTGATGCATTCCATACCTTGCATGATTACCATGATTGTGTGCACCATATGCATTCCATGAATCACAATGATATTTCTCGTGATGCATCACACAACTTGAGTCTCCATTATGCCATACATAACAACAAACCTCTCAAGATGGATGACATGTTTCTATACCACGCATCTCATTTATTTGAGCATTGGATATTATGTGCTAACCAACACTTACACGTGCGCATCATGATGGATGATGTGTACATATACCACGCACATACAATTTTTCCTTTGCCTTTGTCTTGTGTAGGTACTTTTGCAAACTCGTCAACCTCACAATCCCATGAGTTGACGAAAAGAGCTCTTGAGAGCAACGACGATTTGGGATTCCGTGGAATCTCCTTACCACCATTCTCTTCGCGCAAACACTACGCGCATGTCTTTTACTTGGCTCTCACACGACTATGGGCTATTTGTCACTTGTCACATTATGCCCATACTATCGTGTTCACTTTGCATGTTATGCCTCTTGCTATGATTTTGCCATGCAATTGTGACCCTTGCTTGCAATTACAAATGATAAACCATTATGATACTCCTATGTGTATTTGCATGCTTGGTGGAGACACTAGTAGCTATTGCCATGATTTCTTTGTGCCCCATGCTATTGTTGATTCTTGTGTTGAGAGAGTCATGATATCCCATTGCTATTTCCATATGGCCTCTCATCAACACATTGATGCTATTTTGCTCATATCTTGCTTTCATGCTTGTGCTATGCCTTGTGCATCATGTATTCTCACTATTTGCACACATGCCATGATTGCCATGATTACTTCTAGTATGTTGCATCTTTGCACTACTAGCTTGCTTGACTTGATCACTATGCTTGTTGGCTATGTTGCATCACCCATGTTCCTCTCTTACTTGCTTTCTTGGGTTGATGACATATATGTTCATGCCACTCACATGATATATATTGATCATTGTCACTTGCCTCCAATAGTTGCTTCTCTCATATTCACTTATAGTGAGTGCAACCGTGCGATGCTTGTTGATATTGGAGACTTTGACACCCTTCTTGTGATGCATACTTGCTTGATTGAGCCTATTGCACTTGGTTGTTCTCGCATCTTATGCCTACATACCATGCACCACACCCTTGTACTTTCTTATGATAAGAATGATGCAAACACTTGTTGGGTATTTTCTCGCACGAATGCTAGGTTTTGCATTCACGCTAACCTCATTTGTTTTTCCGAGTGTTTGTCATGTTCTTTCATTTTGAAGGATTCACAAGGCGGTGTCGTCATGCAACAACTTGGTCATGCGAAGGCATACATGATGTGCAACACCAACATTCGCGAGAATCTCCTAAAGGTGAACTCATTCCTTTTGAGCCATCCTCACATACGCATATTGGATGGGTCATTCTTTCATTGTTGTCTTCTTCTTCTTGTCTACATGATAGATCTATTGGAGAGAGGACCTACATTGGAGATGGACCTTCAAGATGAGGAGCGCTCGGACTTTTTGGATGCACCTTCGTACCTTCACTCATGCAACGACATCGAGCATTGGTATGTCAAAACCCCTTTGACACAGTGCACCACAAACTTCATATTTGTTGATTGTGTGCTCACATGCCATGCTCCATGGACATATCATTCCCATAACAAATTTGCATCTTGCCCATGGATTGACTCACATTATGATTGCCTTGTTGCATTTTGTATCCCCATGTCATCCATGATATATGAGCTTGTGCATTTCCTTAGCAAATTTGTTGTGATCTTTCTTGATGGCATATTCATACATCATGATCAATTGTCCTCCATCAATTGCATGACAACATACACATATTGAGCATCCATTGCCATGTTCATGCTCTTGATAAACCATCACACTATGACATCATTTTGCACAATGGTTGCATTGATCACATTCACAACACCTTTGTGTGCACCACAAATGCATTTGATCACATGAATGCTTTACATATCATACTATATCATCTTGTTAAGCTTCATGTACATCGTCACACGGACTCATTCTTACATGATGGACACTTTGTGTGTGCTAACCATTGTATTTCCAAGTGTCCTTTGTGTTTGCTCATTTTGCATGTACCACATACCGGAGACACCTTGGAGTACTTGGATTGCAACATGCCCTCAACTTCGTCCAACTACAAGTCCGTTTACGACTACCGTTTCCATGGTGATGAGGTTTTTGATCCGAGGTCGGATCTTTCCCAAGGGAGGGGAGATGATACGGAGTATCCCATGATCATCCCCATGTTCACTCGACGAGGCCTCAACTACATACAATTGGACACAAGGTTCACTCGCTCCTCTCTGAACCTCCACTTTCTACATGTGAGACATGCCTACTACCTCAAATATATGTGCTATGCGTGTTCAGGAACACCCAAGGGGACCATGGAGAACCCAAGGACCAAGGCCAAGTGCGCGTGGAAGAGAAGGAAGAAGGACCAGCATCTACAGGCCCCGGACATCCGGCCCCCAAGCCCGGACATCCGGCGCCCCTTCACAGAAGCTAGCACCGCAAGCCCGGACATCCGGCCCCATGCCCCGGACATCCGGCTCCACTCGAAGCCCCGGACATCCGGCCCCTTCGCCGGAAATCCGGCCCCTCATCACAGAAGGCAACCGAAGCCGGCCACGCTCAGCCCGGACATCCGGCCAGAGGCCCGGACATCCGGCTCCTCGCGAGCCGCCGGACATCCGGCCCCCGGCCCGGACATCCGGCACCTGCCTGCGCGCAGAGACGGGCCTGAGGCCCATGTATCCCTCTCCCACTTACCCCTTCGTGGACCTAGACTATATATACTCCTCCCCCTCCTCCATTTGAGGGTTAGCTTAGTGATAGCTCATTTGATACTATCTAGTGGTTCATCTCCTTGTGAGTGACTGCGGCCCCTCCACGGAGAAGATCCACTACGGATTCAGGACCTCCTTCATCGGAGAAGATCCCCAGGGATATCAAGACCTCCTCACGGAGAAGAACCGGTTACCCTTTGTATCGTCCCTTGTTGATCATGGATCTTGTATCTCTTTGTGTTTCGAGGATCTAGCATATGTGTGACTTGTTCTTGTAGGTTTGAGTGATTCTCTCGTGTTTTCCCTCGTGTTCCCTCTCGTGTTCTTCGTGTTCATCGTGGGATCCCCTCCATTTCGTGAAAGATCCGCTGATTAGGGTTCCACCCTGTATCATATGTTGTAGATCAATAGCTCACGATGTTGCTCCCCATTTATTTTTTATATGTTCCTAGAGAAAACTAAGTTGAAAGATGTTAGTAGCAATGATGCGGAATTGTTCCGTGATCTGAGGATTATCCTCATTGCTGCACAGAGAATTATGTCCTTGATGCACCGCTAGGTGACAGACCTATTGCAGGAGCAGATGTAGACGTTATGAACGTTTTGACAAAAGCTCGGTATGATGACTACTTGATAGTTTAAGTGCACCATGCTTTACAGCTTAGAACCGGGACTTCAAAAACGTTTTGAACGCCACGGAGCATATAAGATGTTCCAAGAGTTGAAATTAGTATTTCATACTCATGCCCATGTCGAGAGGTATAAGACTTCTGACAGTACTTTGCCTACAAGATGGAGGAGAATAGCTCAACCAGTGAGCATGTGCTCAGATTGTCTGGGTACTACAATTACTTGAATCAAGTGGGAGTTAATCTTCCAGATAAGATAGTAATTGACAAAGTTCTCTAGTCACTATCACCAAGTTAGTAGAACTTCGTGATGAACTATAATATGCAAGGGACGACGAAAGGAATTCCCGAGCTCTTAGCGATGCTGAAGTCGGCGAAGTTAGAAATCATGAAAAAGCATAAAGTGTTGATGGTTAACAAGACCACTTGTTTCACGTAAAGGGCAAAGGGATAGAAGGGGAACTTCAAGAAGAATGACAAGCAAGTTGTCACTCCCGTGAAGAAACCCAAAGCTAAAACTCAAGCCTGAAACTAAGTGCTTCTACTGCAAAGGAAATGGTCACTGGAAGTGGAACTGCCCTAGATACTTGGCGGATAAGAAGGATGGCAAAGTGAACAAAGGTATATTTTGATATACATATTATTGATGTGTACTTTACTAGTGTTCATAGCAACCCCTAGGTATTTGATACCAGTTTAGTTGCTAAAATTAGTAACTCGAAACGAGAATTGCAGAATGAACAGAGACTAGTTAAAGGTGAAGTGATGATGTGTGTTGGAAGTGGTTCCAAGATTGATATGATCATCATCGCACACTCCCTATACTTTTGGGATTAGTGTAAAACCTAAATAAATGTTATTTGACATTTGCGTTGAGCATGAATATGATTTGATCATATTTGTTGCAATACAGTTATTCATTTAAAGTCATAGAATAATTGTTATTCTGTTTACATGAATAAAACCTTCGATGGTCATACACCCAATGAAAATAGTTTGTTGGATCTCGATCGTGGTGATACACATATTCATAATATTGAAGCCAAAAGATGCAAGGTTAATAATTATAGTGCAACTTATTTGTGGCACTCCCGTTTAGGTCATAATGGTGTAAAGCGCATGAAGAAACTCCATAGTGATGGACTTTTGGAATCACTTGATTATGAATCACTTGGTGCTTGCGAACCATGCCTCATGGGCAAGATGACTAAAACTCCGTTCTTCGGAACAATGGAGCGAGCAACAGATTTGTTGGAGATCATACATACAGATGTATGTGGACCAATGAGTGTTGAAGCTCGCGGCAGGTATCGTTATTTTCTGACCTTCACTGATGATTTGAGCAGATATGGGTATATCTACTTAATGAAGCACAAGTCTGAAACATTTGAAAAGTTCAAAGAATTTCAGAGTGAAGTGGAGAATCATCGTAACAAGAAAATAAGAGTTTCTACGATATGATCGTAGAGGTAAAATATTTGAGTTAGCGAGTTTGGCCTTCAGTAAAAACAATGTGAAATAGTTTCACTACTCATGCTACATGGAACACCACAGTGTAATGGTGTGTCCGAACGTCATAACCGTACTTTAATAGATATGGTACGATCGATGATGTCTCTTACCGATCTACCACTATCGCTTTTGGGGTTATGCATTAGAGACAGCTACATTCACGTTAAATAGGGCACCATCTAAATCCGTGGAGATGACACCGTATGAACTGTGGTTTGACGAGAAACCTAAGTTGTCATTTCTTTAAGTTTGGGACTGCGATGCTTATGTGAAAAAAGTTTCAACATGATAAGCTCGAACCCAAATCGGAGAAGTAAATCTTCATAGGATACCCAAAAGAAACTGTTGGGTACACCTTCTATCATAGATCCGAAGGCAAGGTCTTTGTTGCTAAGAGTGGATCCTTTCTAGAGAAGGAGTTTCTCTCGAAAGAAGTGAGTGGGAGGAAAGTAGAACTTGATGAGGTAATTGTACCTTCTCCCGAATTAGAAAGTGGAACATCACAGAAACTAGTTCCAGTGATTCCTGCACCAATTAGTGAGGAAGCTAATGATGATGATCATGAAACTTCAGATCAAGTTTCTGCTGAACTTCGTAGATCAACCAGAGTTCGTTCCGCATCAGAGTGGTACGGCAACCTGGTTCTGGAAGTCATGTTACTGGACCATGATGAACCTACGAACTATGAGGAAGCGATGAGGAGCCCAGATTCCGCAAAATGGCTTGAGGCCATGAAATCTGAGATGGGATCCATGTATGAGAACAAAGTGTGGACTTTGGTTGACTTGCCCGATGATCGGCAAGCCATCGAAAATAAATGGATCTTCAAGAGGAAGACTGACGCTGACGGTAATGTTACTGTTTACAAAGCTCGACTTGTTGCGAAAGTTTTTCAACAAGTTCAAGGAGTTGACTACGATGATACTTTCTCACCCGTAGCGATGCTTAAGTCTGTCCGAATCATGTTAGCAATTGCCGCATTTTATGAAATCTGGCAAATGGATAACAAAACTACATTCTTTAATGGATTTATTAAAGAAGACTTGTATATGATGCAACCAGAAGGTTTTGTCAATCCTAAAGGTGCTAACAAAATGTGCAAGCTCCAGCGATCCATCTATGGACTGGTGCAAGCATCTCGGAGTTGGAATATAGGCTTTGATAAGTTGATCAAAGCATATAGATTTATACAGACTTGCGGTGAAGCCTGTATTTACAAGAAGTGAGTGGGAGCACTACAACCTTTCTGATAAGTATATGTGAATGACATATTGTCGATCGGAAATGATGTAGAATTTTCTGGAAAGCATAAAGGATTGTTTGAAAGGAGTTTTTCAAAGAAAGACCTTGGTGAAGCTACTTACATATTGGGCATCAAGATCTATAGAGATAGATCAAGACGCTTGATAAGACTTTCGATGAGTACATACCTTGATAAGATTTTGAAGTAGTTCAAAATGGATCAGTCAAAGAAGGAGTTCTTGCCTGACTTGTAAGGTGTGAAGTTGAGTAAGACTCAAAGCCAGACCACGGCAGAAAAATATAGAGAGAATGAAAGTCATTCACTATGCCTCAGCCATAGGTTCTATAAAGTATGCCATGCTGTGTACCAAACATGTTGTGTACCTTGCCATGAGTTTGTCAAGGGGTACAATAGTGATCCAGGAGTAGATCACTGTACAGCGGTCAAAATTATCCTTAGTAACTGGATGACTAAGGAAATGTTTCTCGATTATGGAGGTGATAAAGAGTTCGTCGTAAAGGGTTACGCCGATGCAAGCTTTGACACTAAATCCAGATGACTCTAAGTATCAATCTGGATGCGTATTGAAAGTGGGAGCAATTAGCTATAGTAGCTCTATGCAGAGCATTGTAGACATAGAAATTTGCGAAATACATACGGATCTGAATGTGACAAACCCGTTGACTAAACTTCTCTCACAAGCAAAACATGATCACACCTTATTACTCTTGGGTATTAATCACATAGCGATGTGAACTAGATTATTGACTCTAGTAAACCCTTTGGGTGTTTGTCACATGGCGATGTGAACTATGGGTGTTATTCACATAACGATGTGAACTATCGGTATTAAATCACATGGCGATGTGAGCTAGATTATTGACTCTAGTGCAAGTGGGAGACTGAAGGAAATATGCCCTAGAGGCAATAATAAAGTTGTTATTTATATTTTCTTATACCATGATAAATGTTTATTATTCATGCTAGAATTGTATTAACCGGAAACTTAGTACATGTGTGAATACATAGACAAAACAGAGTGTCCCTAGTATGCCTCTACTAGACTAGCTCATTGATCAAAGATGGTTATGTTTCCTAACCATAGACATGAGTTGTCATTTGATCAATGGGATCACATCATTAGGAGAATGATGTGATGGACAAGACCCATCCGTTAGCTTAGCACTATGATCGTTTAAGTTTTACTGCTATTGCATTCTTCATGACTTATACATGTTCCTATGACTATGAGATTATGCAACTCCCGAATACCGGAGGAACACTTTGTGTGCTACCAAACGTCACAACGTAACTGGGTGATTATAAAGGTACTCTACAGGTGTCTCCGAAGGTACTTGTTGGGTTGGCGTATTTCGAGATTAGGATTTGTCACTCCGATTGTCGGAGAGGTATCTCTGGGCCCTCTCGGTAATGCACATCATAATAAGCCTTGCAAGCAAAAGACTAATGAGTTAGTCACGAGATGATGTATTACGGAACGAGTAAAGAGACTTGCCGGTAACGAGATTGAACTAGGTATAGAGATACCGACGATCGAATCTCGGGCAAGTAACATACCAATGACAAAAGGAACAACGTATGTTGTTATACGGTTTGACCGATAAAGATCTTCGTAGAATATGTGGGAGCCAATATGAGCATCCAGGTTCCGCTATTGGTTATTGACCGGAGACGTGTCTCGGTCATGTCTACATAGTTCTCGAACCCGTAGGGTCCGCACGCTTAAGGTTTCGATGATAGTTTTATTATGAGTTTATGAGTTTTGATGTACCGAAGGAGTTCGGAGTCCCGGATGAGATCGGGGACATGACGAGGAGTCTCAAAATGGTCGAGACGTAAAAATCGATATATTGGAGGACTATATTCGGACATCGGAAAGGTTCCGAGTGATTCGGGTATTTTTGGAGTACCGGGGAGTTACAGGAATAGAGGAGAGAGGCCAAAAGGAAGGAGGCATGCACCCCCCTTCTGGTCCGAATTGGACAAGGGGTGCAGCCCCCTTTTCCTTCTCCCTCTCCCCCTCTTTCCTTCTCTCCTACTCCGGAAAGGAAAGGGGAATCCTACTAGGACTTGGGAGTCCTAGTAGGACTCCCCACACTTGGTGCGCCCCCTCTAGGGCCGGCCTCTCCCTCCCTCCTTTATATACGGGGGCAGGGGGGCACTTCTACACACAACAATTGATCTCTTAGCCGTGTGCGGTGCCCCCCTCCACCATAGTTCTCCTCGATAATATTGTAGCGGTGCTTAGGCGAAGCCCTGCGACGGTAGAACATCAAGATCGTCACCACGCCGTCGTGCTGACGGAACTCTCCCTCGACACTCGGCTGGATCGGAGTTCGAGGGACGTCATCGAGCTGAACGTGTGCTAGAACTCGGAGGTGCCGTAGTTTCGGTACTTGATCGGTCGGGCCGTGAAGACGTACGACTACATCAACCGCGTTGTTCTAACGCTTCCGCTTTCGGTCTACGAGGGTACGTAGACACACTCTCCCCTCTCGTTGCTATGCATCTGGTAGATAGATCTTGCGTGATCGTAGGAAAATTTTAAAATACTACGTTCCCCAACAACCTCGAGTTTCCCCAAGGTGGCCCCGCAGGTTGCCCGTTTGGGACCAACACCATCAGCACTGGCCCCCCCCCTGCTATGTAGAATTAAGAATCCTCGGGGATGCGACCCCCTATGCAAATTTAATTATTTAATTAAGTTGTTATTATGAGCAAATTAAAACCAATGTTGGGCCTTGCTGGAGGAGTTTTATTCAAAGTCGAACTGTCAAGGGGTCCCCATTTCACCCATCGTGTAAGGAACGCAAAATCAAGGAACATAATGCCGGTTTATCGGCGCCTAAGGTGGCATGAGTGGAACAAAACACCGAGCAAAAGGCCAAGCCTTCCACCCATGCCCAGTATATAGGTGTGTTAATAATAATTATAGATATTGTGATATATCCAACAACAAGTTCCCTCCTGGAACGATCTTCATCTTCACCTGCAACTAACAACGCTATAAGAGGGGCTGAGCAAGCGGGTAACATAGCCAAACAGTGGTTTTGCTAGGAAGGTTTCAAAGTTAGAGGTTTCATGGCAACAAGGAGAGGCTGACATAAAAGATGGGTAGCGCGACATGTAACGATAGCATCGAGACAACTAAGCATGGCAATGGTAGTAAAGGTATCCAAGGGTATGATCATCTTGCCTGGAATTCCGCAAGGAAGATGAACGGATCCATGAAGTAGACGGAGCAACAGTCGAGCGAATCCTCACAACTCCGGAACGAAACCGAAGCTAACAAGAGAAGCAACCGGAAAGAAGCAAATAACACGGTAAACACACAAGCATAAACATGGCATACGATGCACAAACAAGGATGATGCATGTCCGGTTTAATTATGCATGGCATGGCAAAGTGCACAAACAAAACTACAAGTTAAGTGGAGCTCAATATGCAACGCGTTGCATATTGACAAAACACCACATTTTATTTATTTAGTTGACTCTCGTTATTTACAAGACAAGGTTAAAAGTTTGTTAACATGGCAAGAGGTGAAGCATAATAAAACTACACTATTAAGACATTTTAAATGAGGCCGGAAAATAACAACAACATATTCGGAAAAACCCCATGAGCATGTTTAACAAATATTAAAGCAACAACAATTAACATTATAATGTTGTTAAATGATGCGAATGAAATGATCAAGTTTATGCAATTATTATTAAAAGTTGACATGAAGAAGACACCGTGGGGAAAGGAAAGGGTGCCACGGCAACGATCCGAAAATGATGCAACGCAACATCTCGGTTCCGGTTTCTCGTTGAGAGACCGGTGCAAAAGGTAACAGAGAGCGAGACATGGAAGAAAGGTGGGGTGATCCCGTTGACGGGTTCCCACGGGTCGGCGACGAGGCAACCGAGGAACATGTCAAAAGATGAAACGGGCACGGTGCACACAAGGGTAACATTCCAAACAACACATGCATACATCCACGGGCATCGTCTCGGGGTTATACCTTCGGAACATTCATTCTCGGAGTGGTTCGAGTTCGTCGAGGGACGTAGTGGTAGTAGTGGAAGTAGTGGTTCCGTTCGTAGTTGTTCACGTTCCGTTTCGGAGAGGTACTTGTCGTTCACGTGGCGGTAGTGGAAGTAGCTGTACTCGCGGTCTTCGGCGACGGTAGTCGTACACGGTCGTAGACGTTCACGGAGCTCGTAGCCGTAGAGGTACACGGGGCGACGGTAGACGTTCGGGCGACGGTAGACGTTCGGTTATCCGTAGAGGTACACGTGTAGTCGAACTTGACATATCCGAAGGGGTACTTGGTCGGGTCGCCTTGTACTCGTTCATGTAGTCGTTCACGGAGCTCGTAGCCGTTCGGTCGTCGTACACGAGGGTCTCTATCAAATCAGTAGCACAACAACACAACAAAAAAACAAAAACAACACGGGAGGGCGACGAGGCCATGGCAGCAGCAAAACTCAGAGAGGCACTGGAGCATGGCGGGTCCTGGCCGAAGGAGATGCGGCAGGGTTGGTCGCGGCTTGAGAACGGGGCGCTGCTGCGCCTTGGGGATGGAGGGAGCGGTTCGCGCGCACAGGAGACCGGGGTGCTCGGGCCTGGAGGCGAGTCACAGAGGAGGGCGACGACGGTGGCCATGCGGTCGGCCGGAGGGAGGCGCCATGGCGACTGCGGCCTGGCTCCTGGCCTGGCGATGCGGTGGCTCGCGGGGCACCAGAGAGAAGGGCGCTGCGGAGGAGCACGGAGGGAGAGGTCGGACGGCGTCGGGGCCGCGACCTGGCGAGGAGAGAGCGAGGGCGCTTTGGCCCGGACGCGCAGCACCTGGAGAAGAGGGAGGAACGGAGGGAGGCTCTGGCGCGGAGGCTCGAGGGCGAAGGCGCCGCTGCGGATCCTGGCCGAAGGGGCATGGCCTCCGCGGGGACGGGCGGACGAGGCAGGGGCGCGGCTGCGCGGCGCGGTGGCCTGGAGGGTCCACGACGGGGCGGAGACGAGGCGATAGCCTGGCGATGCGGGCGGCTACTGGCCATCGTGAGGAAGGGGATCGAGGGGGCGCTCGAGGGAAGAGAGGGAATCGGGGCTGCGGTAAGAGGAAAAAAAAGGTGCGGGGTCGGGCGAGAGAGAGCGGGCGCTGGCGGCGCGAGGGGGAAAGGGAGAGCGAAGGGAGCGAAGCGAGGGGGTTTCTGGTCGCTAGGGTTCGGGAGCTCCGCAGTGGCGGCTGGGCCTGAGGCCAGATGGGCCAGAGAGGAGGAGAAGTGGGCCGAAGGAGAGGGACTGCGGAATGCCTTGGGCCAAAAGGATGGCTAGGATAGAAGATAAAAGGGGTCTGCTGCTTTTCTAAATTAAAACAGAAAACAACAACAAGAAAGAAAAGAAGGGAGGTGCTAGGAATAGGCTTAGGACAAGAGGTTATTTTTCTCGGGCTCATAACAATAAGCGCGGTCCGAGAAAAATAGAAAAGACAAGACCGAGATATAATTCAAACATATTTGAATTTAATTCAAATGGGTTTGAACTAAGACTTGATTATTGAAGTGTCCAAAAATGTTCGAATTTTCGGAGGAACCTCGAAACAACGGAAAGGAATTATTGGCAAGGTTTTTGAAGGATAAACTCGAAGTGAAATAGACATGGGGAAAATAATATGCAAGTGTGTTGGGTTAATTCCAACGAATGGAATATTTATTATAGCTCCCTAATATTGGGAGGATATGTTTTAAAGAGAAGACACACTTCCCTCGATTTAAATGGACCAAAGGTCCACACAATTTATTTAGGTTGAGATGCAAAAATAAATAAGACATGATGGCATGATGACATGATGCAATGCAAAAAAATAACACAAGCACAAACGAAACACACGGGAGACCCGGAACATCTGGAATCTTCTGGAATCTTCTGGGACGTCGGTCTTCGGGCGTCACAACTCTCCCACACTAACAGAGGATCTCGACCCGAGATCCTAGAGATAGCACCGGGTAAAAAACGAAAAAGAAGAGGTAAACAAAGTTGCTTCTTTGACAGACGAGTGAAACCAGGAACCTTGAGAGGTTGAACAATCTGAAAGAAGAATACAATGGAGATGAACGAAGTTAAGAGCACTCCGGTAAAAGGAGGAACAAGGAACACCACGAGAACCTTGTAGGTTGAAAGACATGAAACAATAGCTCACAGATGACGAAAGAATTCAAAACCACTCCGGTTAACCAGGATTGAGAAGGAATAAGAACGAAATAATTTGGACAGCACTCCGTCTGAAAAATGGAAGGAAAAGAACAAGAACTTGACAAGTTGAGATGATACTTGATGAAAACAGCAACACATTGCCTCCGAAACAATTGAAAGAATGGCACAAGGGGTAAGAAAGATTCAGACAGCACTCCGGTTAAAAGATAGGCAAAACATGAAAAGATGACGGAACTAGAATGAAGAATACAACACTCCGGTTAACTAGACAAGCAAGAGAGAATATGATCTTGATAAAAAAACGAGATGATGGGACGAAGAGAGCAACATCACAATGCCTCCGGAATGAAAGAATAGATGCAAGATCGTTGGAAAGAAAAGAACGGAGAAGAAAATGACAACTTCTCCCAAAATTGAATTAGAAAAATCCTCCTTACAAAGAAGGGTTGAACGTGGTTGATGGAAAATCAACAACGAAAAGAATAAGCTTGATGTGGGCTTATGGAAAACATCTCAAAATTAAGAGGTGACAACCAGCCACTAACGGAAAACAATTGAATGTATTGAGATCAACAAGGAGACGAAAGGGTTATCTCACGGAGAGGATAAATGAAGAACTTGGGTCATTTATAAGCACCATAATTGCAACAATCCTTAGGGAAAGCTTTTAGGTGAAATAGAACCCAAGATTACTCCAACGAATAAATTGAATGGTTGGAAAGATCTCCTGAACAAAGAAAATGATGGGTTTAAGTATCTCATTCTTGACAACTTGTGAATCATGAAACATGAAGGGAACTCGTCAAAATGACATAACACCATCTCAAAAGATAAGGTAGAAAGAATTGCACTTCAAAATGCAAGAAGAAGAATATTTGAGCTCCAACAAGAATCTTGATGAAGACTTCGAGGATGAATTAAATGATGATGAACCACCATGAGAACTCCGGTAATGAAAGCATGAGAAGTGAAAGATGAAAAGAATAAGATTCAAGGCCTGCGATGAATTAGATTGAGCTTTAAAATGATATAATTGAAATAACTTGGAGCTCCGGAAAACAAGATGAACAACTTAGAACCGAGAATATGTTATGATGAACAAGCTCCGGAAAAAGAGATTAAATCACCTTGAAGGAATAAGAATAAGAATTATGTCATGCATCTCCTTCGTCAATTTAAATTGATGACAACCAAAGGATTTGGCATACTAATTCTCGTTGGAAAGGATTAAGAGAGATCTCGCACAAGCTTGGATAATGTTCAACGAACCACCGGTAGGATTATGAGAAGAACGAGTGAATTAAAACGATAACAACGGAAAGGTAAACTTGAAAGAACCACCGTAAGAATATGGAGACGAACGAAGAGACATCAATGAAGAATATTTGGAGGACGAAGTTGAAAACTAAGAACGAAGAAATCTTTTGAAATGATGGCTTTCGGAGGATCACAAAGAAAAGAATTCATGAAATGCTTTGGATGGTATAAAAGAATCCTCATGATCGAAACAATAATGAGGATGGCATGAAGCTAGAACCACGAACCTTGGAAGAACGGACCAAGATTTAAGAGAAACACTTCTCCGGTCTCCAAATGTTGAGAATGAAGACGAGAAATGTCATAAGAATTGTTGAGCACTCCGGAATGAAGAATTAAAAGGTTGAACCAATGATGAACAAGAAATTTGAAAGCGATCTTGGAGAAGGACTGTGACTGATGGAAATCATTCTTACGTCACACTTTGAAGAGAATTTGAGTATAACTCCGGAAAAATTAGAAGAGTCAGGTAAGATCCTGGAAAAAGACCTGTGGGTTAGGGCCCACTAAAGAAATCACCGTTGGAAAAGATTGCTTAAGAGATATAGCACCGGTTGAATTAAATGGCTTGAATAAGATAACAATCCTCAAAAATAGCTTGAATGGATTAAGAATAGAATTATGAATCTTCAGCACTCCGGATATGAATAACAAGAGGAGAATGATTAATTGGTGCACCGGAAGAAGAAAGCATTGTGAAATGAGGAAAAAGGATAAGATCAACACCGAATTCTTGAATTACATCCATCGGAAGAATTCGAGAACAAAAGAATGACGAACTTGAAGCTCTTGAGCATCTTCACGGTAATCACCGGATAAGAACATTGAAGGAAAGAATGAAGAAACATCACATGAATAAAATGGATATTTCATTTGAGAATTTCTCGCTCCAAGAAGAAGAAGGGTGGGAGGGTGGGGAAAACAAAGACAACTTGAGATGAATGAAACAGACAATCATCAGATTTCTCAACGGCGTCCGTATGGAATAACTTGAAGAGAAGGCACACCGGTTGAAAAGGATTAACATGACCATCTTGATGATAAAGAAGGACTAGCACTCCCATAGAAATATGAGAACACCGATTAGGAAAGGTATGGAATCGACATTTGACATCGAAGCAACTCGAATACCAGAATCAAGACAAGAACAAAGGATAGATATGCAACATGATCTTCACAATATCATCCGAACAGAGAATTGAACGAATGAATTTTGTAGGTACATCAACTTGTCGAGAAGCCACTTGGGAGAAGGAAAAGGTAAATAAAAAGGAACAAGGATCAGATAGAACAAATACAAGATAGAAGTTTCGTTCGACATCTTCGTGCTGAAAGCTCATGGAACGTGTTACAAAAGGGTTTTGCAATCCCCGGTTCAGCATAGCCTAGGACCCTTTAAGATGCAACTCCCGATCGGAACAAGTCCATAAAACCACTTCACTCAATGTAGAACCCCGAACTTCATATCATGCATCCGTTGGAAGAATGCCTAGAACTACTAGATGAACCCACCTATTAGTTTCCGAAAGTTTCCAGTTATGCAATCAGGTGTTGGGGATACAGGGGAAGCACCGCGCAATCAACTCTAAACCTACATCCAGCTGTATCCATCCTTCAACACATAACCAGTTGTTCTCGGAAACCGTTTACCTCGGACCTTCGAAACGCATCCACTATACAAGCTATGGCAATACTCCCGAACTACCTCCCCAGTACTGGGTGATGTCGGGGTTATCTTGCCACTAACCGCATAGGAGAGTTTTCGATGTCGGCCGTCTTAAGTATTCTAGTACTGCCGCGATGGATTTGTGACGACAACACCTCGGAGCTCAACTCCCCGGGACACTGCCACAGCCCCTAATGATAGGAGGCATCGAGAACAATGTTCTCGTCACAAAGACATCGAAACAATCCAAACAATACTCGCGAGATCCTAAAAAAAAATTGGTGCAATTTTTTTGAAAGTAGAAGAGGCAAGAGTAGTCGTCAGGAGTCCTCACCAGAGAGAAAAGGGGATGAGAAGCAAAGAAATCCTACTCTCCGATATAATATAGAACTCAAAATATTTTCATGTGTGTGCCTAGACTCAACCGTCAACGATTCGATCAATCAGTGGGGGCTTCTAGGTCAGAGAAGGCTCTGATACCAACTTGTAATGCCCAGGATGGGACTATACCTCCTACGTGTCGAGGCACGACTTAAAGGTATAAGCCCATCCTAGAATGATCTCAAGTTTGGTATCTTTGCACGACTCATGTAAAAGAGGGATTAAATTGCAAAAGAGAATAGTTGGCTTACACTCGCCACTTCACACAATACAATACATAAGCAATACATCATTCAAAACATCACAACCCGACTACGGATGAAGATCCAAAGAAAGATACCAAAACAACATAAAGCCACAGGTCAGGATCGAATCCTAGTAGAAACCACTACTGATCGTCGAAACGTAACAAGCATACGGCCAAACTCTTCATCGAGCTCCCAGTGAAGAACTTGAACCATCTTCTGCTTCAAACTCGGCTGAACCTGCATCTGGTGTTGTAGTATCTGTGAGCCACGAGGACTCAGCAATCCCATAACCATGGGTATCAAGACTAGCAAAGCTTTATGGGTAGGAAGAGGGTAGTGGTGAGGTTGCAGCAGCGGCTAAGCATAATATGGTGGCTAACTTACGAGTACCAGAATAAGATGAGCATCTACGCAAACGGTCGCAAAAGGTGATCGCTAAAGATCCTAACTACATACGAGTCAAACATAACCCCACCGTGTTCTCTTCTCAAAGTGAAAAGAGACATTCATGGTTACTCACACAGTTGTGTGTTTTACTTCGGATCCTCTGTCAAGTTTTCTACAACCGGACATTAACAAATTCCAATCTGCCACATAACCGCGGGCACGGCTTTCGAAAGATCATAACCCTACAGGGGTGTTCCAACTTAGCCCATCACAAGCTCTCACGATTAGCTGAAGTGATAAATATAATATCATCACTCCTTATCTTAGGGAAAACCGATCAGGCTCGGCATCCCGGTAGCACAAGTCATTTCGACAATGGTAAAACAAGTCCAGCAAGACCTCCCGGCGTGCCGACACCCTGATAGTAGCCGCGCGTATCTCGTCTCAGGCAACGTCCGGATGGGAAAAGCTACGAGTAAAACCAAACCTCGAGTTTCCCCAAGGTGGCCCCGTAGGTTGCCCGTTTGGGACCAACACCATCAGCACTGGCCCCCCCTGCTATGTAGAATTAAGAATCCTCGGGGACGTGACCCCCTATGCAAATTTAATTATTTAATTAAGTTGTTATTATGAGCAAATTAAAACCAATGCTGGGCCTTGCTGGAGGAGTTTTATTCAAAGTCGAACTGTCAAGGGGTCCCCATTTCACCCATCGTGTAAGGAACGCAAAATCAAGGAACATAATGCCGGTTTATCGACGCCTAAGGTGGCATGAGTGGAACAAAACACCGAGCAAAAGGCCAAGCCTTCCACCCATGCCCAGTATATAGGTGTGTTAATAATAATTATAGATATTGTGATATATCCAACAACAAGTTCCCTCCTGGAACGATCTTCATCTTCACCTGCAACTAACAACGCTATAAGAGGGGCTGAGCAAGCGGGTAACATAGCCAAACAGTGGTTTTGCTAGGAAGGTTTCAAAGTTAGAGGTTTCATGGCAACAAGGAGAGGCTGACATAAAAGATGGGTAGCGCGACATGTAACGATAGCATCGAGACAACTAAGCATGGCAATGGTAGTAAAGGTATCCAAGGGTATGATCATCTTGCCTGGAATTCCGCAAGGAAGAAGAACGGATCCATGAAGTAGACGGAGCAACAGTCGAGCGAATCCTCATAACTCCGGAACGAAACCGAAGCTAACAAGAGAAGCAACCGGAAAGAAGCAAACAACACGGTAAACACACAAGCATAAAAATGGCATACGATGCACAAACAAGGATGATGCATGTCCGGTTTAATTATGCATGGCATGGAAAAGTGCACAAACAAAACTACAAGTTAAGTGGAGCTCAATATGCAACGAGTTGCATATTGACAAAACACCATATTTTATTTATTTAGTTGACTCTCGTTATTTACAAGACAAGGTTAAAAGTTTGTTAACATGGCAAGAGGTGAAGCATAATAAAACTACACTATTAAGACATTTTAAACGAGGCCGGAAAATAACAACAACATATCCGGAAAAACCCCATGAGCATGTTTAACAAATATTAAAGCAACAACAATTAACATTATAATGTTGTTAAATGATGCGGATGACATGATCAAGTTTATGCAATTATTATTAAAAGTTGACATGAAGAAGACACCGTGGGGAAAGGAAAGGGTGCCACGGCAACGATCCGAAAATGATGCAACGCAACATCTCGGTTCCGGTTTCTCGTTGAGAGACCGGTGCAAAAGGTAACGGAGAGCGAGACATGGAAGAAAGGTGGGGTGATCCCGTTGCCGGGTTCCCACGGGTCGGCGATGAGGCAACCGAGGAACATGTCAAAAGATGAAACGGGCACGGTGCACACAAGGGTAACATTCCAAACAACACATGCATACATCCACGGGCATCGTCTCGGGGTTATACCTTCGGAACATTCATTCTCGGAGCGGTTTGAGTTCGTCGAGGGACGTAGTGGTAGTAGTGGAAGTAGTGGTTCCGTTCGTAGTTGTTCACGTTCCGTTTCGGAGAGGTACTTGTCGTTCACGTGGCGGTAGTGGAAGTAGTTGTACTCGCGGTCTTCGGCGACGGTAGTCGTACACGGTCGTAGACGTTCACGGAGCTCGTAGCCGTAGAGGTACACGGGGCGACGGTAGACGTTCGGGCGACGGTAGACGTTCGGTTATCCATAGAGGAACACGTGTAGTCGAACTTGACATATCCGAAGGGGTACTTGGTCGGGTCACCTTGTACTCGTTCATGTAGTCGTTCACGGAGCTCGTAGCCGTTCGGTCGTCGTACACGAGGGTCTGTGTCAAATCAGCAGCACAACAACACAACAAAAAAAACAAAAAAAACACAGGAGGGCGACGAGGCCATGGCAGCAGCAAAACTCGGAGAGGCACTGGAGCATGGCGGGTCCTGGCCGAAGGAGATGCCGCAGGGTTGGTCGCGGCTTGAGGACGGGGCGCTGCTGCGCCTTGGGGATGGAGGGAGCGGTTCGCGCACACAGGAGACCGGGGTGCTCGGGCCTGGAGGCGAGTCACAGAGGAGGGCGACGACGGTCGCCATGCGGTCGGCCGGAGGGAGGCGCCATGGCGACTGCGGCCTGGCTCCTGGCCTGGCGATGCGGTGGCTCGCGGGGCACCAGAGAGAAGGGCGCTGCGGAGGAGCACGGAGGGAGAGGTCGGACGGCGTCGGGGCCGCGACCTGGCGAGGAGAGAGCGAGGGCGCTCTGGCCCGGACGCGCAGCACCTGGAGAAGAGGGAGGAACGGAGGGAGGCTCTGGCGCGGAGGCTCGAGGGCGAAGGCGCCGCTGCGGATCCTGGCCGGAGGGGCATGGCCTCCGCGGGGACGGGCGGACGAGGCAGGGGCGCGGCTGCGCGGCGCGGTGGCCTGGAGGGTCCACGACGGGGCGGAGACGAGGCGATAGCCTGGCGATGCGGGCGGCTACTGGCCGTCGCGAGGAAGGGGATCGGGGGGGGCGCTCGAGGGAAGAGAGGGAATCGGGGCTGCGGTAAGAGGAAAAAAAAGGTGCGGGGTCGGGCGAGAGAGAGCGGGCGCTGGCGGCGCGAGGGGGAAAGGAAGAGCGAAGGGAGCGAAGCGAGGGGGTTTCTGGTCGCTAGGGTTCGGGAGCTCCGCAGTGGCGGCTGGGCCTGAGGCCAGATGAGCCAGAGAGGAGGAGAAGTGGGCCGAAGGAGAGGGACTGCGGAATGCCTTGGGCCAAAAGGATGGCTGGGATAGAAGATAAAAGGGGTCTGCTGCTTTTCTAAATTAAAACAGAAAACAACAACAAGAAAGAAAAGAAGGGAGGTGCTAGGAATAGGCTTAGGACAAGAGGTTATTTTTCTCGGGCTCATAACAATAAGCGCGGTCCGAGAAAAATAGAAAAGACAAGACCGAGATATAATTCAAACATATTTGAATTTAATTCAAATGGGTTTGAACTAAGACTTGATTATTGAAGTGTCCAAAAATGTTCGAATTTTCGGAGGAACCTCGAAACAACGGAAAGGAATTATTGGCAAGGTTTTTGAAGGAGAAACTCGAAGTGAAATAGACATGGGGAAAATAATATGCAAGTGTGTTGGGTTAATTCCAACGAATGGAATATTTATTATAGCTCCCTAATATTGGGAGGATATGTTTTAAAGAGAAGACACACTTCCCTCGATTTAAATGGACCAAAGGTCCACACAATTTATTTAGGTTGAGATGCAAAAATAAATAAGACATGATGGCATGATGACATGATGCAATGCAAAAAAATAACACAAGCACAAACGAAACACACGGGAGACCCGGAACATCTGGAATCTTCTGGAATCTTCTGGGACGTCGGTCTTCGGGCGTCACATAGAAGGTGACTAGGAGTAGTTTTGGTAAAATCTTAAGGCAAGGGGGAATAGTGGAAGGGGTCAAAACAGAGGTTTTGGTAAAATAGCAGAAGGTGTTTGATGTAAGTTTGGGAAAGTAAATGAAGTCCAATTGACATGAGACTTAACAGGATGAAATGTCATGTAGAAATAGGGTGTTCCACCAAGTTTCAGATCATTTGAAGAAAGTTGCCAATGTAACTTTGGTAAACCCTAGAAATCAACAGAAATGGCTTTTCCAAGATTTAGCCATGCAAATCATCCCTCCTTGATGCAAAACTTGGTGTAGTGTCATAATTTGGGGTTGAGAGCATGTACATAAAATTTGAGGTCACAAGTAAAAAGTTGGTAATGCAGAGTTGTTCAAATTTGGATCTGGCCAGAAAGGGTTTTGGGGCACTTTGGTCAAGTTATCCTTCTCCAAAACTTGTGCCATTAGGTCTAGATGCATCATTAGACCATTTTGTCATGTGCACCAAGTTTGAGAGCATTTGGACAAGTTTGGCAATGTAAAGTTGCTCAAACTTTAATATGGACATAAATGGTTTTGAGGGGATTTGATGATGTTTTCTTGTTCTCCAAGGCATGAGGCTTGGCAAGATCATCAAATATGTCATATTTGACATGATAGAATTTTCCTGGAATTTTTAGAGAATATTTCCTTTGTAAATATTTCCAAAGCTTGAAATATCTAGAAAGGGTTTTTGTGGCATTTGACCAACATTTTGAACATGACCATGTGTTGAAACTCTTATATATGGACAATATATGTCCTATGAGCTTCCCTGAATTTTGACAAATATTTTTGAAACAGTTAAATAATTTTAACCTATTAAAGACCATTTCTGGCCTAAAGAAAAAGCCTTTAAATAAAATAGGAAAATAAATTTTAAAATTATGTTTTTGTGGTTTAAGGGAGTCCTATACCTAATATGAGTCAAATATACTTTTTGAAAGATTTTCACACCCCAAATCAAGTACTTGCAGTACAAACCTCAATTCAGGGGTTTTTGGAAAACTAATTTTAGAAAATTACTTTTTGGCCAAAATATTTTGTAAGAAAATACTATTATGTCCTATACACATGGCATGATCATGGGGAAGAGGTTTTGGATCAAGGAGATGAAGTATAAGAGTTGGATGATTTATTTGATTTTTATAGCACTTGCAAACAGAAAACCAATCAAGCATAGTCCAAATCACTCAAAAGTTTTTGTCAAACCATATTTTAGCATGATTATTAGCTTAAGTGTGATGGCATGAAAATCAGGTTGTGATAGACCTACCCCCCTTACAAGAATCTCGTCCCCGAGATTCCCAAACTAGGCGTGGAAAGGAATACTAAAACTTGGATCCAGGGTAGTCTTCACTTCTTCATGTTGCTTATGCTTCCGAGTGGTGCTCCTTTGAACCTTGAAGTACTTGATGGTGTGGTTGCGCGCATGTTTCCCTCTTTGATGCAGGTTGCTGAGGGGTCTCTTGCGCAGGTCAGGTTGGGGTAGATGTTAATGGCTCGGTGATCGATGTCCTTGTGGAGATCGGGCTAGTTAGGAAGTTGGAAAACGTTTCCGGAGTAGTGTCATGTGGAAAAATTGTGTGCTTAGTGGGTGACTCTGGTGGTAACTCCAGCTGGTAGCCGTCTATTCTTCGTCTTGCAGTGATCTTGGAGAGGGTCGATAAAGCTTGGTGTGAGCTTCTCTTTGACATGGAAATGCTTGGTTCCTTCGAGAGGAGTGGTTTGCAGATACGCCTGGTCTTCGATGCGGAAGTTTACTTCTTGATGATGGTGGTTGGTGCAGTTCTTCCTTCTTGACATGGCGGTCTTCAAATGTCTTCTAACCAGCTGCACAGCTCTTCTTCCGTCTTCGGGTAGTCAAGTATGTTGCCAAATAAAGATGACAACTAACTTGTCCAAGTACTCCATGAAGTCTATGGGGTACGCAAGGTAGGCTGGGGTATTGGTGGTGGTCTCCGTTGAGTATTGGCAATGGTCTTCTTGACTTAGAGCCAGGGCCCGTGGTCATGATCCGACCATGTTGTGGCTTGGTGAGGCTCAAGGGTTTCAGGATTCTAGTGTGCGAGTGAACATTTATTATCTTATCCTTAAGCACAGTTCCTGAGATGCCAGTAATTCTCTCTAGTCCTTAAACAAATAACCTTACCACCGAAAGCATCATCTCGCATAGGTCAACTCCAATCATCTCTCATGCTATGCGTATCCGCATGACTTCCTGGAGGAGGTCTAACAAAATCGTACATGTCTACGATCCCCAAACTCATATGTATGCCTACCCCTAAAATCCATGGGTAGAGCATACAAGCTTCCCAGCTTGAGTTAAACATGACAACCCAAGTGCTCATCCTATTCTTTTAAGGTTCAAGATAATGCATCTCTATCATAAGGAAACACGTCGTATGCCACTCCAAGATCTTGTTTCCTTCCTATGAATCAACTTCAACAGCCTGTTAGCTTCCATCAATCACCACATAATCCAATAATTCTACAAATCCGATGTCTACGGTGTTCCACGAGATCTAAAGTCCCTATAATACCCAAATACTTGGAAGGGCCATCCATTACTGTAGTAAGTCCACCAAATTCCCACCATCATGGTCAAGTAAACTCCAAGGTCATGATTATATAGACCCCTAAATCAACTCTGACAAGTAATCCAATCTCCTAGTTTGCCATTCACCGAGAAACATGGTATCATGATCAAGATCAATAGTCTAAATCCAATTTACTCCAGACCATGTAGACATATTTAGCATCTATACCCAACTAGAATCACCTACTTAAATCCAAATCTCATGTCCGACGAGAATTCCTACATTTTCCCCCAAGTCATTATCGTAACATCAACTATCCCCTGACAATATACCCCGGCTAAGCCAAATCCTCATACCTCCAAGAATTTCAGCTTGCGATCACAATTGTCCTGCAGAAGAGAGGGAAAAAGTAGCATATAGGAGGGGAATTCCTAAAGGGGGTTCTATAGTGCTAGTGCAAACAAACAGGTGCAAAAAGGGCGAAACAAAAGAAACAAGGCAAGGAAGGTGATATAGTCGTGCACTTGTTGCCTAGGGCAAAAGTGCGACTTATATCAAAACACAAAAAATAAAAACAAGCAACACACCATCATGGTCCTATTCGAACCATCATACGGACTCGACTGCGCATAGGGGGTACACGACTCATCCTACCCTAGGGGTTCTCGGACTCAGCAGTCGTGCCTTGTGCCTCGTGCAGTCTTCTGAGTTTTCCTCAGGTGTTGCTATGTCCCTTGTAGTTGTTTGATGAACGATCCGGGTTGAGTCTGAAGAATCTTCAACAACTTCTAGCCTGATGAGGTGATGTGGTGAAGGTGTCTCCTCGTAGCTGGCGTTGACTTGGTCTCCTGTTGTCTTCTTAATCATAACGATCCCTTTTGTCTTCTAAGGCATCGACGGTACTGGGTAGGTAATCCTTATGCAATGGCAATAACAAGGCATAATAGAGGTCCAACATGTCAGTTACGTCGATGACAAGATCGACACCAAGAGCAGGGGACGAAGAGAACCATTTTCCTGCTCACTATAGTGAGGCGGACCAAATGGCGAGGTCCTCATCCACCGGTGGTTGCCGATACAACAACGATAAGGACATGGTTGCTCTATTACTGATGTATATCATGATCTTGCATAACTTATGCCATGTTCATCGTAGGCCAAGGTTGCATCATCTTGGGGCAGTGCCAAGGGTGTCACCATCTTCTAGGTCTTCATGTCCTCATTCCTCGAGGATGTATCTTCTGTTGGTATCGTCTTGTTGTGGTGTCTTCAATATTGTGTTCAAAAGATGTGGCTGGATGTCTAGTAATGCATCTTCCTTCTAGATTATCCACAAGGATTACATGGAATCCAGTGGTCAGGGGCATAAGGGTTCTAGCGACCAAACGTTTTGAAGGGGAAGAGATCAATAAGGAAGGTATACCTTAATTTTCGAAAAACTGAGAAGGGAGGATAAGTATAGATAGTTTTGAAAACTAGCAATAGATTTGGAAATAATTTTACCCTAACTAACGACCATGCTAACTAAGGCTTCCTACAGTCAGGATGGCTCTGATACCAGCTCTGTGGGGACCCCGACTCATAAGTCGAGATCACCGAATGCACGTGTACAGTGATCCCAGAGATCAATGCTCACTGAACACACAGAAGCTAAATAACAAGAGTCTTACATCCATACATGCCGTATGACACAAGTAGGACCATTATGGTCAAGTCTTGAGTATAAATCATCGCAGCGGAAATCTTTGTCGACAACTTGGACCCATGCCATCTGCCTTAACCCTACAGGCATTCTGACTGGGAAGCGTCCTAGATCGCATGTTCGTCACCAAGAAATCTTCATCATATCTTGTTCTTTCATGCCTGGCCAATAAAATAACCAGTGGCAAACCTATGAGTACTTCAAATGTACTCGCAAGCAACCCAAGTGTGATGACAGAATAATTATGCAGGGCTCTACTACTAAATTGGCATTTTGCGTAAAGCTAATTTTTCATATGCAAGTATGATCAACATATATCAAGGACATGCATGCGTCTGCAACAAGTATCAGGAGGTTACAGACATCAGTATCGAGAAAGAGTTATGAACAACTCATGCTCAAGCTCATAGTGACTTCCTCACGAATCACGTCAACAGATTTACCAAACCGTGTTGTTTTCCAGAAACTTATGGACATAGTCTAAGCAGCACCACCCAACTGTCCTTGACCGTGGACACGGCTATTCGAATAGTTTGACACTCTGCAGAGGTTGCACACTTTACCCACAAGATCCGGGGAACTTTCGTGCCATCCACGACCCGTTGTACCTCAAGTACCCGGGGTAAGCACCCGATCACTATCTTTCCCTAGACGACACTAACATAGACTCCACTCGATTGGTAACAGCCCCCGTGCCAAACATTTTTCACAATTCAATTTGGTGGAGCCATGCTCCCATATTCATTGCATCTCACTTGCACAGGGGTACCAACGGTGTGTCTGGTGCCCTGTAAAAACAGTCATGGCCGCCTATCCAAGCATGACCCCGTCCCGAGAGAGACCTCATGTCACCCCTGTCACTAGTAATGTGGGCACCATGCTAGTATCGGCCTAGGTAATCAATAATGCCCTGTCCCATAAAGGGGTAGAGTGGTTGTACATGTAAGGTTGGGGTGGTAAACAAATCTTAAATCTAATCCATCTCTGTAAACAACACTTTCATCAAGACTTAGTACACTACTTCTCCACCAAGTAGTGCCCTAGTTCCTCCTCATCTCCCAGGGGCATTAGTGGCACCCACTATTTTTTTTGCAAGTATGTCAAACCACACTTGTTTCTTTCAATGCATAATCCCGATCCATTTAGCGTAGCCAACTACTATAGCACATTTCTACAACTCATCAACACAACTCTAAGCAAGGATAGAGTCATGAACAATGCAAGTACCAACGGGGTATGCAACGGAGGCAAGCCTGGCAAGGTTGCCATTCAAGGTATATCATGCACTCAGCGAAGCAATGAAAATGCTATTATGATGTAAAATGGTTCATCATGGTCAAAGGGCTACTTGCCTTGTTCCTCGGAGTCTTCAAAGCTTCTGGTCCATCTCCAAGTACTCCGTCTACTTCGTCAACTAACGTCAGAAACAATTCACAATAAGCAACACAACAAGGCAAAAATAAAAGTGCTCTAAAAATATGAATTTGACTTTTCTAGGACATCTCTGGTTATATGAAAAATAACCAGAGTGGTTTCATTGGAATTGGATCTGTGGGTATTTATGAACATTTCAATATGGTCGGATCAAGGGATTATTGGATTTGCAAGAGGTGCACAGAAACATTATTTTGAAAAATGAGCAGAGGCACCCATTTAACAAAGCAGGATTTTAGAAGCATCTGGGAATTGGTTTCACTGGATTTGGAGTTCAAATGATATTCCTATGATTTTGCAAAGTTGGCTATACATGGATAAATAGAATAATATTTTATGTGGCACAGAAAGCATTGGGAAAAATGTTCATAAACTAGGTTAGGATCTTAGAACTGCCTAGAAGTTTGAATCAATGAATTTGGATCAATTATGAGCTCTCTGTGATTTTCTAAAGTGCATCACAGAAATGGAAAAAATAGCATTTTGATCAATATGTGTGAAGAAAATGTTTCTGGAAAAATGTGCAAATAGCACCATGTGATAGATCATGATTTATGGAGTCACTTGAAATTTGAATCACCAAATTTGGAGTTCAAATTAATTGTTTATGGATTTTTCAAGTTTACAGAAAAAGAAAAAGAAAAGGGTAATAAGGCTTTGACCTTATCTCCCGCACAAGGCGACAGATAGCTTGTGGGCCGGCCTAGCTGCACGACCGCACGGGGCGACAGCGGTGACATCGAATGCGCCCAGGAGGAATACGTCTTCGCGCAGGGGAGGCAGATCTCGCGGAATCCGTTTCCACTTAAATGGGTGGGGCCCGTTTGCTGGGTCACCGACAGGTGGACCCTCCTGCCAACTGGCGGGCCGGTCGTCCTCTACCTCCCGCTCGAGGCAGAGCGCACGCCGGCGCTCGCTCGACGACAGCCGGCGCCTCCGGCCATCTCCTGCGGCGCTCCGCCTATGGGCGTGCTCGGAGCGGAGCGGCGCATCCGCTGGTGCAACTCACGGCCGCCTGAGGGGGCCGAGGTGACTGCAACCTTGACGGCGATGGGGGAGGTCATCGGCCATCCGTGGCTATCGGTGTTCGGGCATCCTGGCTGCGGTTTGAGGAGGTGGGGGATCGACGGACCACCGGGGGTCCTTTGGTGGAGGAATGGGAGCGAGGCGAGCTTGGCGTTGCTCGAATTTGAGCGAGCCGAAGCGGCGGTTGCGCGACGGTAGGAGGAGAAGGGAGGCACGAGAGGAGTGGGACGGTCCAGGAGGATCAGGGGAGGGAGAGGGACTCCAAAGCGTAGGGATGGAGGCTCAAGATGGCCTTATGTGGCGAGGTTATGGCGCACCGTGGGTGGCGTCCACGGCCGTGGCCAATGCAGTGCCAGGGGACGGAATTGGCACATAGGCCCTTGTCCAGGGTGTTTGTGGGCGTGGTCTAGGACCAGGGAGAGAAGAAAGGAAGCGGGAAAACGGTCAGAGGAGTCGCGCGTGTGAACTCACTCACTGGAGCTCTCGGGCGGCCGGTGCACGTGCGGGAGGAGGCAGCAGGAGGGAGAAAGAGAAGGGGGCCGACAGCGTGTCGTGTCCCGGACGTCGAGGCACCTCGACTGGCGCAAGGGAGAGGCCTGAGGTGGCCAGACACTGCGGATTGGGGGTGACTACAGTGCGGGTGTGCACTGTAGCGCACTCTGGAGCACGCCAATTGCATGCCAGGGCATGCCTTTGGCTTGTAGGGCGCGGCCACTTATGTCTGGGGGATTCTGGGAGGTGTAAACAAAGGGGAGTTGGCCTTGGATGCCCTGGTGATCCATTGGGAGAGGAGAGAGGTTGAGGGATAGTGAGAATTGGGCTGTCCAGCAAAGTAAAATGGGGTTTACCCCCC
>LR738713.1:480071335-480126275 GCA_902687465.1 Secale cereale
CCCCCCCCCCCCCCCCTCAATCATTGAGTTGAGGAGGAGAGGGAGTTCCTGGAGGTAGAAGGTGACTAGGAGTAGTTGTGGTAAAAACTTAAGGCAAGGGGGAATAGTGGAAGGGGTCAAAATAGAGGTTTTGGTAAAATAGCAGAAGGTGTTTGATGTAAGTTTGGGCAAGTAAATGAAGTCCAATTGACATGAGACTTAACAGGATGAAATTTCATGTAGAAATAGGGTGTTCCACCAAGTTTCAGATCATTTGAAGAAAGTTGCCAATGTAACTTTGGTAAACCCTAGAAATCAACAGAAATGGCTTTTCCAAGATTTAGCCATGCAAATCATCCCTCCTTGATGCAAAACTTGGTGTAGTGTCATAATTTGGGGTTGAGAGCATGTACATAAAATTTGAGGTCACAAGTAAAAAGTTGGTAATGCAGAGTTGTTCAAATTTGGATCTGGCCAGAAAGGGTTTTGGGGCACTTTGGTCAAGTTATCCTTCTCCAAAACTTGTGCCATTAGGTCTAGATGCATCATTAGACCATTTTGTCATGTGCACCAAGTTTGAGAGCATTTGGACAAGTTTGGCAATGTAAAGTTGCTCAAACTTTAATATGGACATAAATGGTTTTGAGGGGATTTGATGATGTTTTCTTGTTCTCCAAGGCATGAGGCTTGGCAAGATCATCAAATATGTCATATTTGACATGATAGAATTTTCCTGGAATTTTTAGAGAATATTTCCATTGTAAATATTTCCAAAGCTTGAAATATCTAGAAAGGGTTTTTCTGGGATTTGACTAACATTTTGAACATGACCATGTGTTGAAACTCTTATATATGGACAATATATGTCCTATGAGCTTCCGTGAATTTTGACAAATATTTTTAATAATTTTAACCTATTAAAGACCATTTCTGGCCTAAAGAAAAAGCCTTTAAATAAGATAGGAGAATAACTTTTAAAATTATGTTTTTGTGGTTTAAGGGAGTCCTATACCTAATAGGAGTCAAATATACTTTTTGAAAGATTTTTCACAACCCAAATCAATTACTTGCAGTACAAACCTCAATTCAGGGTTTTTTGGAAAACTAATTTTAGAAAATTATTTTTTGGCCAAAATATTTTGTAAGAAAATACTATTATGTCTTATACACATGGCATGATCATGGGGAAGAGGTTTTGGATCAAGGAGATGAAGTATAAGAGTTGGATGATTTATTTGATTTTTAGAGCACTTGCAAACAGCAAACAAAAAACCAATCAAGCATAGTCCAAATCACTCAAAAGTTTTTGTCAAACCATATTTTAGCATGATTATTAGCTTAAGTGTGATGGCATGAAAATCAGGGTGTGACAAAAACACAATGCTCCTGCCGGACAAGGGTTGCCTAGGGACGAGAGCCACTACGTGCGTACGTGAGTACAAAGGTCCAGGGTCTGAATCCCCTTTCTGGTTGCCATGGGCCTCCTTTTATAGATTAAGGGGTTACCACAGTGGAAAATCAGTCATTGCGTACTGATTAGATAGCAAACAATGTTATCATACCTAACTCTGCACACAGGACAGGGTGCATTAAATGCGCCGCTTAGTGTCATGTCAAGGAGTTGCCCGGCACTAATATTGCCACCTCCTCGCCTGGCTTCCTGACACGTTGCTGGACGGGTGTCATCTGCAGGTTATCTTCATTGGAAGTGGCCGTCATGTGGCAAATCCATCCTCCGCGTCCCCGGCAGGCTTGGCGGAATGCTCTTGGGACTTGTCTGCGGGATACCTCATCTTCGCTGGGCTCGCCTACCCGGCAAGGGAGGTCCTCTCCTTAGCGGTGCTTTACTCATCTGCCTTTGGCTTGGTCCTCTTGATCCGCCCCTTGATTCGCCAAAGGGCTATCATCTTCTGCTTGGTGTGGTCGTTGTGATCTTGCTTCCGAGTCTGTGTACAGTCAGGGCAACACACCTGGGTCTGTTGCACCGACACCCCTCCATAACATAACCTTCAGGTATATCAGGCAATTCATATCTCGGAAAGCTAGGTCTCATAGGTGTTTCATAATTTTCAGTTTCAAAGACTTCATCAGTTTCAACTATTTCATCGGTTTCAGCATGATCAATATTTTGAACTCTAGCGAGTTGTTCATCAAGAAATTCACCTAGTGACACATCATCAAGCAAAGTACTAGCATCATCATAAGTATCATTTATAGCAGAAGTAGCATCATCAATTACTTGCGACATATCAGGATTAATAGTAGGTGCTGGTGTCGCAAGCTTACTCAAAACAGAAGATGAATCAAGTGCAACTAGATGGCAGTTCCTTACCTCCCCTCTTCTTAGAGGGAAGGATCTCGGTTCTATCATCCTTTAGATTCCTCATGGTGATCAACAGATATAAATCCCAAGTGACTCGGCAAATATAGCTATGCTCCCCGGCAACGGCGCCAGAAAAAGGTCTTGATAACCCACAAGTATAGGGGATCGCAACAGTTTTCGAGGGTAGAGTATTCAACCCAAATTTATTGATTCAACACAAGGGGAGCCAAAGGATATTCACGAGTATTAGCAGTTAAGTTGTCAATTAAACCACACCTGAAAGGCTTAATATCTGCGGCAAAGTATTTAATAGCAAAGTGATATGATAGTAACGGTAATAGTGGCAACAGTAACAGTAGCAGTTTTGTGGTGATTGTAACAGTAGCAGTAACGAAAGTAACTTAGTAAAGATCAATATGGGACGAACTCGTAGACAATGTATCGGTGATGGTATGTGTCGGATGATATTCATCATGTGAAAGCTATAACCTAGGGCAAGGACGAACTAGCTCCAATTCATCAATATAATGTAGGCATGTATTCCGTATATAGTCATACGTGCTTATGGAAAAGAACTTACATGACATCTTTTGTACTACCTTCCCGTGGCAACGGGGTCCTAATGGATACTAAGGGATATTAAGGCCTCCTTTTAATAGAGAACCGGAACAAAGCATTAGCACCTAGTGAATACATGAACTCCTAAAACTACGATAATCACCGAAAAGAATCCCAATTATTGTCACCTTGGGGTATGCGGATCTTAACACGTAATAGGTGTCTACAACTTGCAATATTGGATCAAGAACACACACACACACACACACACACACACACACACACATATATATATATATATATATATATATATATATATATATATATATATATATATATATATATATATATTCATGAAAACATAATAGGTTCAGATCTGAAATCATGGCACTCGGGCCCTAGTGACAAGCATTAAGCATAGCAAAATCATAGCAACATCAATCTCAGAACATAGTGGATACTAGGCATCAAGCCCTAACAAAACTAACTCCATTACATGATAAATCTCATCCAACCCATCACCGTCCAGCAAGCCTACGATGGAATTACTCACGCACGGCGGTGAGCATCATGAAATAGGTGATGGAGGAAGGTTGATGATGACGACGACGACGGATTCCACTCTCCGGTGCCCTGAACGGACTCCAGATCAGCCCTCCCCATGAAGAACGGGAGGTGATAGCGGCTCCGTATCGTAAAACGCAATGACTCCTCTCTGATTTTTTTTCTCCGTGAATAGGAATATATAGAGTTGGAGTTAGGGTCGAAGATGGTCCCCCAGGGCTTGTGGCCTCTGGGTGGCCCCCCTCTGGTAACTCTTTGCGCCAATATTTTTTATATTTTCCAAAAATATTTTTTGTTTTCAGGTCATTCCGAGAACTTTGATTTCTGCACAGAAATAATACCATGGCGGTTCTGCTGGAAACAGTGTCAGTCCGGGTTAGTTCTATTCAAATCATGCAAATTAGAGTCAAAAACAAGAGGAAAAGAGGTTGGAAAACTGGATACAATGGAGACGTATCAGGCAGAGACACTCATCGTGCATTTTGTTGCAGGGAACATTATCTGCTAGAAGGTATCATTGTTTATGGATGTTGAAAATGCAATGCTCATCATGTTGCTAACCCATAGATCTCATTGACCAATGTGATGGCACCGAGTGCTATGAAAGAAAGAACACAAGTAAGGAAGAAAGTCATGTTTTCTTGTTCAAACATTTTAGGAAGTCTTTTGTCCTAACTCTTTTGTTGGATCCTAACACAATTTTTATGATAAAGTGGAAGAACACATTTCACTAGAAACGAAACGGGACTAAACTGAGAGTTATGGCTATGCCGTATTGTTTTTTCATTGTAGGGTCTACTATATATTGTTCACTATCTCTTCAATGAATATCAAATATAACATGACTCCTTGGTTTCTTTCCTGAAAAACATATGTGAAGGAAAATGTTGGAAGAAATCAGCCACGACCGGGACGCGCTTACGCACCCACATAGGGCCCACCGTTTGCTCGTCATTTTTTTCCTTATCACTTAGCATCGTGGAGAGCCACTCAATTCTTTCCCTCTTCGTCTCATTATTTTCTGTCATTCTCTTTCATCCCCGTCCATCTTTCTCTCTCTCTCTCTCTCGCAGTTGACCGTAAACTAGCGTTCTATGCACGGCCACTCGCCATGCGTTTTTCTGCCGAGGACCAGTAGCTACTGCAAGCTCTTTGAGAAGTTGCAAACGCAACACTCAACACACAGCCACTCGCCACGCATTTTTCTGCCGGTAGTAGCTACTGTAAGCTCTCTCGAAAGTTGCAAACGCAACACTCATCGTGCTGCTAACCGGCAGAACTCCCGGAAACTACTGCAAGCTCTCCAGGGATGGCACCGAGTGCTTCAGGAGACCACTTGAAGGCGTAGACCGTCGCCTGGACGATGTTAGAGGGTGAGGCATGAGGTGATGGAGAGTTGTTGAAGGCCAACGCCATAGTACACCGCAACATCGTCCATGTTTTTTTTAGGTAATTGGCAACATCCATTTATTCATACATAAGCTTGTCTATTACAGATAATGGTCCTGATAACATCAGGAGTCTCACTAAACCAACATGGTCTAACATCATACTCTGCTGACTTAGCAAGAGTGTGAGTTACCACATTACATGAATGACTATCATGGATAAAATTACAAGATATAAACTTTGTAGCCCAGTTCTTGATAGCATGGACTATTGCTCACGTAGGAGATTTGTCCATTTTTTATTCTTGGATCTTATTGATAAATGATAAATAGTTAGCAGCCACCATGATTCTCTGCCAACCTCTATCCCTAGAAACAAATAAGGCTTGCAACTTCAGGATTTAAATTCAAGCAAAGTAGACTGCTTGCCGCCTGCACCACCCCCTGATGATCACGAATCACCATGCCAAATTCCTCGCTTGTAGACTCGGAAAATATTGACGCATCCGTGTAGACAAGCATCGACCCTTTGGGCTTCAGGGACTCGCACATGATGAGGTTGGCCGAATTGAAAAAAAAATGCAAATTGATGAACTCAATGTAGACTTTGATCTTTCCTACAACACGAAGTGGATGAAATAAGGCCTTACCATTACAGTAGGCATTCCTATGCTCCCAAATATACCAAATTGGCATGGCAAAAATTAGGGCAGAAAAATCAGTAGCAATTATTATCCTTGGTAATATACATTTCCTAATATGGATATAGTTTTTCAGGTTCAAATTTGATAACCCTTTTTCAAGTTTGTTTCGGATTTTTTAAACATCACCCATGTTGCGATGAGCGACCGCACCATTGTGTGTATCGAGATGGTGGCATCCTAATTCGATGTCTACGTGGGATATCAACGGGTCGACTCGTAGAATCACCCAAATTTGAAATCCGCATGTCACGGCATTCGATACTTGGGTGTGTGGTTTTCAGTTTCAAAATTGTTTGCGTCGGGCGACTGGTCAACGCTCATGTCAGTCGCGTGGGGTGCGTTTGATTGACGCAGATCACGAGTCTCTCATGCGCTGTTCCCGACTATTCCTCTCTCGACATGTACGACACGTGTCTGCCTTAGTGGGCCTGCGACCGCTCTTCCCCTCCCTTATCTTCTCCCGCATCCTTCTCGCGCACTCGTCTTTCTTCATCATATATCGCTCGAGCGATCTCCTGCTCTTCTCTTTATCTCTTTCTCGCCATCTTCACCCCCTGTGAGCACCACGACGCCAACTAACGAGCCATCGTCCTTCCCTTGACTCTCTCTCTCTCTTTCTCAGTTCCATCTGGTACTGCTCTCAACGACTAGAGTTGCGACCGGAGCATGGTGCTGCAAACGGTGAGTGCTGGTGTCTGCGGTGGGAAGCTGCAACCAGATCCCAGTGGTCGTTGCAACAGGTGGAGTGTGGTGATGGGCGTGGCGTCGCAGGGTGCTGCGACCGGCGTGGGGGCGCACTGCGGTCAGCTTCATGGTGTGCGGTGACCGGTGACCTGCGTCGGCGGCCATCGCGCACTTGGCAAAAGGTTGTGACCAACGACATCGAAAGCTTCGATCAACAACCAAAAAAGCCGCGGCCGGCGTCGGAAAAAATTGCGGTTGCCGATCCAGGAAGCTGGAAGTGGTGTGGGGAGAAGCTACGATGGTGCGAGGGACAACTAGACATGTGTGCGGCGAGCTCGATGGCGGATGCCGTGCGCCGACGACCGGGACGCGGTGCACCATGAGCGCGACGGTGTTGCGGCGCCGCGACAGATCTGCCAGCAGCGACGATCTCCGGCTCGGGTGAGAGTTGACCTTTTCTCCTTTTTTTTCCTTTTTTCTACAATCGGGCGGTTATTCATATCCAGATTGTAGGGGCCGCCCGGCACCCGGCCTAAAGTCGCGCCGGTCGACCGGCGCAGTTACTCGTAACTCATCTCTTGTTCTGTAAGAAAGCCGGGACGCCCTCTGGTGCGGGTGAGAGTTAACTTTTCCTTTTTTTTTCCTTTTTTCCTACAATCGGATGGTTATTCATATCCAAATCGTAGGGGCCGCCCTGCGGCCGGCCTAAAGTCACAGATCGTAGGGGCCGCCCGGCGACCTGCCTAAAGTCGCGCCGGTAGACCGGATCAGTTACTCGTAACTGATCTCTTGTTCTGTAAAAAAGCCGGGACGCCCTTTGGTGCGGGTGAGAGTTAACAATTCCTTTTTTTCTTTCCTTTTTTTCCTGCAATCGGATGGTTATTCATATCCAGATCGTAGGGGCCGCCCTGCGGTCGGCCTAAAGTCACATATCGTAGGGGCCGCCCGATGACCTACCTAAAGTCCCGCCGGTCTACCGACGCAGTTACTCGTAGCTGATCTCTTGTTCTGTAAGAAAGCCGGGACGCCTCCGGTGCGGGTGTGAATTACCTTTTCCTTTTTTTTTCCTTTTTTTTGCAATCGGACGGTTATTCATATCCACATCGTAGGGGCCGCCCGGCGATCGGCCTAAAGTCACGCCGGTTGACCGGCGCAGTTACTCGTAACTGATCTCGTGTTAGGGCATGTACAATGGTTGATAAGGCAGTTTTATCTTAAATCTTGCATGTAATTTAGAGATGACGAAAAAACATGTCTACAATGGGTCATCTCTTAGCCTTATCTTCAATAACTAGCTATTCCTAAAAATGTGGTGAGACATATTGTGCTAAGAGATCATCTCTTGCCTTCTCTTAATTAAGAGAAGACAAGCATTCTCTTATAATTTCTCTCTCCTCCACCTCATCATGTATCCTACGTGACAGTGCTAAGATAGAACCATTGTACATGCCCTTATGTAAAAAAAGCCAGAACGACCTCCTACGCGGTGAGAGTTGACCTTTTTTCCCTGCAATCGAACGGTTATTTATATCCGGATCGTAGGGTCCGGCCCGGCGATCGGCCTAAAGTCGGGCCGGTCGACTGGCGCAGTTACTCGCAGCTGAGCTTTCAGTTTCCGAAGTCTACGTTCCTTTCGGCGGGTGGACTCCGGGTCTCGGGTGTGAACGCGCCCTCGTGTATCCCTCCTGTCGGAAACGACAGCCGGGCCGCAGCACGCGCCGAGGCGCCCTCAGCGTCCGACACGTAAGCGCTCGCACGTGCGCGAGAGGCCGCCCTCCCCCGCGGGCCCACCCCGCTCCACCGATCTCATCCAGTGCGGCTTGAAGATGGATATACATATCTCCTAGGGAAACCCGGCGGATCCTCTGCGCCTCCCCCGCCCCCGCTCCCGATCCCGCGCCGTCCGATCCCAATCCTGCGGCCGCGGCCCCGGCCACACCGGTCAGCCCACCGCGGGGCCCCCCACAGCGGCCGCCGCGCTCCCGCGGATAAGATCGCGCGCGGGCTGCTGCTGCCGCCCGCGAGGGACTGCGCCATGGACTGCGCGAGGCATGGACTCTTCCCCCCTAGCCCCCTGGGTTAATAGCTAATTCGCATTCCGGACGGGCACGAAGACTTTTTTCATATCCTCAGGATAGAGGCCATTTTTGTTGGATTGCGGCCGTCCGCGGCGCGATCAATGGATGAGGCTTGCACTAACGCACGCAACCACGTCATTATCTATCCTTCGGCCGCAGGCCAGGAAGTCACCATCCGATAAAAATACAGTAGTACTCACTCAAAAAGATAATATTACGGGGGGTAAAAGTTGGAATTGAGAACCACTGAGCTAGGATTTTTTATATTTTTTTGCCCTGCAAGCAAAGCGACCTACGGTAACCCCCACGGCATTCACGCAAGGAGAACCGTGGTGACCGATCTCTTGTGCTGTAAGAAAGCCGGGGGTGAGCATTGATCGTGTGGATGGATAATGCTGATCCCTTGGGTCAGCAGAGCAGAGCCGATTAATATCCGCCCCGGAAACAAATAGCGCCAATGGTTTATCATGAATGCTTTAGCTTCTGTTAGGTGGAGGGCACGCGGGACGGCGCCCGGGGACGAGACGCCCGTGCTTATCCAGGGTGCTTACCGCGAAATTCCCGATTATATTTAATCGGCGTACGGGCCGGGGGCGAGAGGCACCATCGCAGGCAGAGTTCATCAGACCCGCGCTCGCCAGCTCGAGCAAGGGCGAGAAAAATACTCTATCCACTCTTCTATACAAAGAAAAGCCTCCATTCCATTACTTACTTGTAGTCGTGATAGATCCCAGCCAGCCCTTCCGATCCTCAAGAGCCACCGCCACACGCCGACCGAGGATCAACCCCCCGCCACCGCCTATCCTCCCTCCTCCGCCGCGTCCGTCGAGCTTTCCCGGAGTTTCCACCGCCCTCTTTCGAGCCTTTTCTTGTTGCTGGTTAATGCTGGTCGTCGGGATGGACGGCGGCGTCTTGTGTTGTGCCGTGGCGGCGATCTGTCGATGTGGCGGGCGCGTGGGCGGCGGGAGAAGGAGCACCTGAGACGGTGCCGCTCTGCCGCCGTGTTCCCTTTGACCGAAAGGTGCCGCTCCTTTCCGGAAAGGGGGAATTTGTTTCTGCGCTTCTGGCGACTTCCTTTGCGCCGATTCCATTCCTTCTTGCCTCGCTAAATCTCGCCCCGATTTCCTCTTCCCCTCCCGGCCGCGGATCCTTTTCCTCCCCGCCCGCCCATTCTTGCTCTGCTCGGTTTCTCACTCTGCAACTGCAACCTTGAGTTCTTGCTGAGTTCTTGTTGCTGGGGGCGGTGAAGAAGATCACATCTGGGGGAGGATCTTGGTTTGGTGGTGGACGGGATGGCTTCGAGATCCTACGCCAACCTCATGGAGCTCGCCGGCGGCGCTGACCGCGACCAGCCGCTGCCGTCCCTCGGGCAGCCACGGGTACCGCGGGTGATGACGGCGTCTGGCATTGTGCCCGGCCTCGACTGCTCCGGCGCGGCCGCTGACGCCGCCTCGGTGGACTGCGACGACCAATCCAACCAGGCGCCGCGGGAGCGCACCATCCTCGTGGCCAACCAGCTCCCCATCCGCGCCTGCCGCGGCGCCGACGGCGCCTGGGACTTCTCCTGGGACCAGGACAGCCTCCTGCGGCAGCTCAAGGAGAGCCTGCGCGCGCACCAGGGCCGCGCCCACATGGACTTCGTCTACATCGGCTGCCTGCGCGACGACATCCCGGCGGAGGAGCAGGACAAGGTCGCGCTCGAGCTCTACGAGCGCTTCCGCTGCGTGCCCACGTTCCTGCCAGAAGACCTCCGCTCCCGCTTCTACCACGGCTTCTGCAAGCAGCAGCTGTGGCCACTGTTCCATTACATGCTGCCACTGTCGCCCGAGCTCGGCGGCCGCTTTGACCGCAACCTGTGGCAGGCCTACCTGTCCGTCAACAAGATCTTCACCGACAAGATCCTGGAGGTGATCAACCCCGAGGAGGACTTCGTGTGGGTGCACGACTACCATCTCATGGTCCTGCCCACCTTCCTGCGCAAGAAATTCAACCGCGTCAGGCTCGGCTTCTTCCTGCACAGCCCGTTCCCGTCATCGGAGATCTACAAGACCCTGCCGGTTCGAGAGGAGGTGCTCCGGGCGCTGCTGAATGCCGATTTGATTGGCTTCCACACATTTGATTATGCCAGGCATTTCCTCTCATGCTGCAGCAGGATGCTGGGAATGAAATACGAGTCGCAGAGGGGATACATTGCGCTGGAGTATTACGGACGGACTGTCACTGTCAAGATACTGCCGGTGGGGATACATTTGGTGCAGCTGCAGGCGGTGCTCAACCTCCCGGACACCGAACTCAAGGTCGCCGAGCTTATGAAGGAGTTCTGTGATCGGGACCGCATCATGATGCTCGGCGTGGATGATATGGACATCTTTAAAGGCATCAGTCTGAAGCTTTTGGCATTTGAGCAGCTCCTGACGGAGCATCCAAAGTGGCGAGGGAAGGTGGTGCTGGTGCAGATTGCCAATCCGGCGAGGGGGAAGGGGAAGGATGTGAAGGAGGTACAGGATGAGAGCTATGCCATGGTGAAGCGCATCAATGAGACATTTGGGAGGCCAGATTACCAGCCAGTTATATTGATCGACAGGCCACTGCACTTCTATGAGAGGATGGCATACTATGTTGTTGCTGAGTGCTGTTTGGTGACCGCGGTGAGGGATGGCATGAATCTTATACCATATGAGTACATCATTGCTAGGCAAGGGAATGAGAAGATTGACAGGATCCTGGGTCTCAGCCCTTTCACAAGGAAGAAGAGCATGCTTGTCGTGTCGGAGTTCATTGGCTGCTCACCCTCCCTGAGTGGCGCAATTCGGGTGAACCCTTGGAACATTGAGTCGGTGGCAGAGGCAATGGAGAGGGCCTTGCACACAGGTGATGATGAGAAGGCGCTGAGGCATGAGAAGCATCACAAATTTGTGAGCACACATGATGTCGGATACTGGGCAAACAGCTTCCTGCAGGATCTGGAGAGGAGTTGCCAAGACCATAACAAGAGGCGCTGCTGGGGCATAGGATTTGGGCTGAGGTTCAGGGTTGTGGCCCTTGATACGAGCTTCAAGAAGCTCGCGTTTGAGCAGCTTGTCTCAGCCTACCGGAAGGCAAGCACGCGCGTCATTCTCTTGGACTATGATGGTACGCTGATGCCTCAGTCATCGTTTGGTAAGATGCCGAGCTCCAGAACAATAGACATGTTGAACAGCCTTTCTCGGGATGAGAAGAACATGGTGTTGCTCGCAAGCACAAAGACCCGGGCGACCTTGAGTGGATGGTTCTCACGATGCGAGGACCTAGGCCTTGCTGCTGAGCATGGCTTCTTCATCAGGTAAATTCCAACTATTCCCTGAAAATTCTCAAGCACCTAGTACATTGTTGAAACGAAACTACTATCACTCCTATGACTTTGTACTGCACATTTAACCTGTGTACATTCCGATTAACACCACCATTTTGCTGTAGGCCGAATAGAGATGCAGAATGGGAGACATGCGGCCTGGCAACAGACTTCAGCTGGAAGCAAATCGCGGAGCCAGTGATGAAGACCTACACCGAGACAACGGACGGGTCAATCATCGAGGAAAAGGAGACAGCAATCGTGTGGTGCTACAAGGACGCCGACCGTGATTTTGGATCTTGCCAAGCCAAGGAGCTCCATGAGCACCTGGAGAGCGTCCTTTCCAACGAGCCGGTCTCAGTCAAAGCTGACCTGAACTATGTTGAGGTGAAGCCACAGGTAAAGTTTGGCTGAAACCAACGGTGCTTTTGTTTTGTACCTAGTGTGATTGTGCCACTGCGCTTCTGTAATGGAAACAACACTAAGCCAGGAATGTTCGTCGCACTGCAGGGTGTGAGCAAGGGCCTGGTGGCGAAGTGGATGCTGTCGACAATGCAGGCGGGGGGTTTCCTGCCCGACTTCATCCTCTGCGTCGGGGACGACTGCTCCGACGAGGACATGTTCGAGGTGATCACCACCGCGGTGGACGGCCCCTACCTAGACCCTGCCGCGACGGTCTTCGCCTGCACCGTCGGCCGCAAGCCCAGCAAGGCCAAGTACTACCTGGACGAGCCCGACGACATCAAGCGCCTGATCCGTGCCCTCGCGAGCGTCTCCGACCAGGAGCTGGAGGAGCTGGAGGACCTGGAGGAGGGCGACGACGACGACTCTCCTTACCCTTTCCTGGCCGGCGACGACGAAGACGACGGCACCAGCACCGACGACACCTGGCTGAGCTGAGGAGGGGAGGCCGGCAGAGAAGGACCAGCAGCAGCGCAGCCCCCGGCCTGAATAAGACAGCATAATGGACCCGTGCCGTCGTCGGCACCGTGTTGTGTTTCTGCTTGGTTGTTCCTCTGTCTGTTTCGCCCTTGTGTACATAGACTCCGTTGAACCTTGGTTTAAATTACCGACTAAATTTCCAGACACCGTCTTGCCGCTGTTTTTCCTTTGATTTGCACGTTTTTTTGCTGTTGCTCTCGCTCGCTCGCTCACACGGCCGGTGCTGCCTCCTGGCCGAGTGGAGTGGAGTGGAGGTGCCAATGATTTCACCTCGTTTTTCCTCTTGTGTTTCGGCTCGTGCTGGCTGCTGACTGGGCGCGCCCAGTCCGTCCGTAGTGCTTGCTGCATGCTGGTGTGGGGTTTCGGATAAGAAACAGGATTAGAAGTAGTAGGTGTTGCTACTGTTGTAGTCTCCCCGGCAAATGATGGGCGCCATTTGTCACTGGTGGGGGTGAGAGGTAGGTGCTGGTGCTGTTGCTGGTCTTATGCCATATGGGGTAATAAAGGCACGGCCCCAGTAGGTTGGTTAATCATCGTGCACGCCGGCGATAAGATTGATCCATCCTATTCGGCCATGCCATTGCCATGTCTAGTCCACTATACTACTGTGGTACCAAATTGGATTGGATTGGGTTGGATTGAAGCAAATCCTTCCCAGTTCGTGCTGGTTAGGTTAACGAATCTAGTAGTACTCCGTATTGTTGCTGCTTAGCAGTTCAAAAAATGGTGGTGGTGTTTAGAATAGATAGAAGATGCAACGCCACGGCGGCCGGCCGGTTTCGGCCGACGGCGTCTGGTCTAGCGGTTTCCGCAGGACCCGAGCGCGAGCGGCATGGCAACCAACGTCTCTGTCTTTGGCGTAATCTTCTGGTATGGGACAGCGGCGTGGAGCGCGGCGGGCGGCGCGCGTCAGAGCGCACGCGGCGACCCGGTCCGCGTCCACGCTCGTTTCTGCCGACCTGGCTGGCGCCTGGCTGTTGTCTGTCGTCGTACTCGTGCGTCGGGGTGCGGCTTGTCCGGGCCCGAGGAAAGGGATTATCGGGACGGTATTTCCGATTGCATCGTCGCCCATGTACAGGTGTGCGAGTGATGAAAACGATGCGCGTCGGCCAGCAGTCGGAAGGAAGCTGTCGCTGTCGGGGGAGGAGAGGATAAGCGCGGGATCAGCTCGCGCGTCCCCGGCTTGGCCGACGACGGGAATGGGATAGGAGGTTGGTTGACCCCTTCTTTTCGGGACGGATGGATGGCCGACCTGCCTGCCTGCTTGCCATCCTTTCCTTCCACGAGCAAGGCTCGCAGGGACAGGCGTCAATAATTGACAGTGGTGCTCTATGCTTCTTGGTACATATGGTATATGTCAGGTGAGGCTGGCATTCAGCTGTTCAGTGAAAAGAAATTGACATCACTGCATATGGCTAACCGAGAGAGACAGATCTACAGCGACGACGCGCCGCGGAGAGCTAAACTAATCACGCTGTGGATGGTTACAAGGTTCAGATGTCTAGGTCTATGCTCCAAGTTATATTTCTTTAGACGGAGTACAAGTCAATCGCTGTTTCAAATGCTACAGGGATTAAATAAAACTGTGCGCAAACATCAACCAAAAACTCCACTTTTTATCCGGGTTTCACAAAAAGAAAGATCCACGCTATATTTAATAAAAGATCGTATAGCACTTTGGCCAAACTGTATACTTGTATGCGCTTATATACAAAATACTACTCCCTCCGTTCTCAAATATTTGTCTTTCTACAGATTTCAACAAATGACTACATTCGAAGCAAAATGAATGAATCTACACTTTAAAATATGCCTACATACATCTGTATGTTGTAGTCCGTTTAAAATGTCTAGAAAGACAAATATTTGGGAACAGAAGTAGTAGTATATATGATACACATGCAAAACTGTCCAATTTCACGGTAAAGAAAAAATAAAAGCTATATTATGGATCGGAGGCTGTACCATTCTTTACAGTAAATAAAGAGAAAATAAAAGCTTCAACGTCGATTTTACTCGCTGATTCCACACCTGACCCCACAAGCTAGCAATCTGAACCGAGCTATGATGCAAAGGAACCTTACTAGTTGCACATTGATGCTTGGTTAAGTTCAATGCTTATTCCTATGTTCTTTTCATCCTTTTCCTGAAAAACTGACATCACTGCATATGGTATTTCTCATCCCCGAACCACCTATGATTGGAGCAAGCCTGAGCCATTTGATTATTCGAGAACAAATGTAGTACTGTATCAAGGAAATAGTAGTACTGTGCTGAAAGATAAATCAATTACACTGCATAAAATCACACTGATAAGAGGTTTGGGGACGTAGACTCAACCAAAAGTTCCACTTTATATATAATCTAAAAGAAGATATAGCACTTTGATCAACTTGTATGAACATTTTTACAGAATATATGCTGCACATTGTTGTAAACTGGAAATATAGTGGCATTTTACAGAAAAGAAAAGGGTTGACGTGCCTGGGGAGCACTACATATGGCTCTGTAGCAGCTAATTCCGCATCTGGTCTGAAACGGGGCTAAGAATCTGAAAAGAAATACACTGGAAAGAATGCTATCATCTTGACACCGTTAACCACCTACGCATGGATGGATGACCAAAAACACCGCCTGCGCATGGATGGTTCACAAATAACACTGGTAGAAAGCAGTTCACCCTGTACAGACCACCAGCAGGAACATTAATTGACTCTTGGGCCTCTGGGAGAAAAATGCCCTTACTGAATTGCAGTATACAGGTACTAAATCTGTGCAAAGAGGAGCTCATTCCACATATCTGGTATACCAGGAAGGCACCAGTGCAAGCAATCATGCATGCCTGTTGGAGCTCTGAGAGTACGATTTGAGATATGCCCCTCATCTCGTAGATGTGAGATAGCAGTAATATCCAAAAGCTTAACCTGAGTTCCATTTACAGCACGCTCTGCAGGCAAGTCACTTGAATGATCCTGCAAGACCTCGCTTCCATTAGAAAAGGGAACGGTATTACCACAACTTCCACCAGTGTTCCAGTCACCATTTACAAAGTGCCTTGGTGACATTGTCCTCAGAAACACTTTCATCTGAGGACGGCTTGCGAGTTCTGAATCCACCCACCTGGCAATGCTGTACAGTGTAAGATTCTTTGCACGGTTGAGATCTGCAAGTCTACCTTTCCCTACAGGCTCCCCATTCGCATACAATTCCCAATGATTTCCATTGAATTTCCCTCTGTTCCAGTGATGACCCGTGTTAAGCACTAGAACATCAAAACCATGGAGATACTTCTTCAAGAATGTTACTGGCCGATCAAGATGCAATGCATAGCTAGTCACTGAATTTGTTGTGTTCAAAGGTTCCAGTTCAGATAGGCTAGCAGACCAGTAGTAAAGGATAGTGGTGTTAGTGTCTGGAAATCGATAAGCCCACCCATCAGGTCTTAAAGCACCTGGAGCTTTGACAAGGCCATATTTCCAACCAACATCTTCAACATCTGGGCTGTATTTACCACCTGTTGCTATACACATGATGGACTGAAATTGCTGTCTCCCAAGGGAATCACCCACAAAAGCAAGAGTTTTATGCCTCAGCCTATAAGCATACTAATATGTTAGAAAGAAGTCCAGTGTGTAAGGTAACACAAAAGTTAAAAATAGCACAATACCTGCTCAACAAGTTAGGCCCTGAAAACTCAGGCATCTCACAACCGTGCGGCTGCCACCGGTAACTCTCATAGAAGAAATCTTTGCGTTGCATCATTCGACAAGCCCACATTTTCGACAGCCATTGCTTGCACTCGTTACCTGAGTAGAGTGGCCGTTTCTCATCTGCTACCCACTTTCCCTTTGCATAGTTACAGTCTGCGAAGCAACAACAGTACTCTATTAGGCATAAGAAAGTAATCTTCAGACTTCCAACACATAGTGCGCATGTTAAAAATCATAACCTTTTTTCCATTTGTTCCGTTTGGTTATACTTGTGTGAGTGTGGTCATTATAAGCTGGAGCTGCAGGCCCAACTAGAGCTGATACATTATCTCCAATATGTTCCAGTCCCTGCTGCTGGAGGAAACCTGATGCCGGAAGGGGGATACAGACAACAATTCAGCAGAAATAGCATGGAGAGACTCTGAGTCGGCAATCAAAGCAACAAGCTAGCACAGCAGCAACTACTACCCTACTTTGAGAGGGTGTACCTTGGGAGAGAACTTTCAGCTGCTCCGGCGTTGTGCCCAGTAACAAAATGACAATCGGCACAACGAGGAGAACTAATAAAAGGCCCAAGCATAGCTTGTTGACAAGGAGCCTATGCAGAACACCGCCTTTCATCCTGCGAAGGCAGCATAGGACCTCACCAGGCTTCCCCAAGCAAACTCAGATTTCGGCCTCGATCGACCGCACCAAAAACTATCTCTGCACATGTGAACAGTTGATCATCAGGCCCGCTACTCTAATCAGTTCATACATGATTGTCGAAAAGTATCGAATTCGTGAAACAATCTTCCAACTGCAACGCGCAAAAGCTGAGGCCGGGTTCCTTCCAGAACGCGCAACACGCGCGGGCAGATCTAGATATGGTGTGCCCGGGTGTACACCGGGCCGGCGCACCCAAAAATTTCTCGCGTGGGTGGGGTTTAGCTAATCATGGATTAAGAAATGCTCATACCTCGGAATCCAATTGCCGAAATTGTGGACGGGGTGCAGACGGCGGGGACGCGATGAGGTTGAACTGGGACGGCGATGGGGGGCGACGCGCGTCGAAGGCGGATGGGTTTGTGGGTGGGGTGGGTAGTGGGAGCCGCCGTCGGGGGTGGCTAGGGGGCTACTGGGAGCCGCTGTTGTGGGCGGGCGGAGAGGCGATTGGGACTGGGAGCCGCCGAGGAGAAGTACGGCACGGCGGCAGGGGAGGGGAGGGGGCCCGGGAGAGCGAGGGGAAGGGGAAAGGTGGCACTCAGCCGCACGGGAGATGGGACGGTCCGATGGGGGAGACGAAACCGTCGAGATGAATTTTGACTCCGAGGCATATTTTTGATAGAAAAATTACCACGGTTTTCAGGCTAGTTATATACTGTACTTTTATTTAGTATACTCCCTCGGTTCACAGAAACAAGATGTTCTAACTTTTTTGAATAGGATGTATGTAGTCACGTTATAATGTCTATACTGAAATAACTCTTTTATTTCGGTCAGTATACCTTATACTGAAATAACTGAAAAAACTTTTCATTCAGTACTCTCTCGGTTCACAGAAACAAGATGTTCTAACTTTTATTTCAGTCAGTATAAGGTATACTGAAATAACTAAAAAACTTATTTTTCACCCAACTGATCTCACTCGCGCAAACCTCCTGGAGAGCCGTCCGGTCGACGAGGGATTGTGCGGCTAGAGTTGTCGTGCGCGACCACGCCGAGCCCGATGCCCTGACCAGGCAGCCAGCTCGCGCAAACCTCCCTGGATTGCAACATTTTTGGCTGCTGCCCATTTCGTCTTCTTCTATCTCCCCTCTCAGATCCACCGAACTAGCTCATGCAACGCTCATCACGGCACCGAGGCGACGGGAGGAGGAGCGGAGGCGCACTCATCCTCGTCGCATTCCATGGTCGAGGATGTAATGCCCCGGATGTAATACTTTCCCTTTTGGGAAATATATATATATCTTTGGCTCCATCAAATCCATTCCGGGTTCTTCGTCTTTTCGGGTTTTCGTTCTTTTGTCGTGTGCGTGTGTGCATTCATCCATATCATGTTGTCATGTGCATTGCATTGCATTGTGTTGTCGTTTGCATCCGGTCCCACTTGTTCCTTTCCGTTGTCCGTTTCGAGTTCCGGAGCTCTCTCACGTGTCCGTGGCATCCCCGAGGCCTACTTTGGTGTTTGGCCGTGTAACGTTTTCGTTTTGGTGTGAGACTTGTCGTGCGATGTTGTTTTGTTGTGTTTAACCCGCCTGTCAAATCTCGTCGCGTTTGGAGTTCGTTTGCTACTCCAACAGTTATTCTCGTGGGCTGAAAGTACCCCCTCTTCGAGGCCCAAGACACCCCTCCAACAGCCCACCAAACCAACCCAAACCCCTCCCTTCATATAGGCCATCCAATTGTGATCGCGTGGCCGAAAACCTCACCTCATTTGAACAACCCTAGCTCCTTGTGCCTATATAAACGTCCACCTCCCCCAAAATTTGCGTCCAGAAACCCTAATGCTTCCACAGTGCGCCGCCGGTGCTTCCACCGTTGAAGCGCGGTGCTTCCACCGTTGAGCCGCCGTGCTTCCGACGTTCCAGCGAGCCGTGCTTCCGAAGTTCGTCACCCGTGCTTCCGAAGACCGCCGCCCGTGCTTCCGCTCCGACGCGCGGGCCCGAGCCCGAGGTCTTCTTCCACCTCCAGCTCGCCGGAGCTCGCGGCCGGAATTCCTCTTCCCCGCCGCCGGCAGGGCTCTCCTCGCCCCGCCGGACTCCAACCGCCGCCGTGACCTCCCGCCGGAGGACCTCCGCCGCCGGGCCATCTCTCCCTCGCCGCTGGGAGCCGCTCCACCGCCGCCTGCCGCCGCCACGGGCCTCCGCCCCTCCGCCGCCGGCCCCCGTCCCCATGGCGCCTCCTCCCGCCAGCCCCGTCGCCACCCAGCCGCCGCCCCTCCAGGCTCCGCCGCCGGCGAGGCTGCCCGCCGCCCCGGCCTCGTTCCGCCGGCCACCTCGCCCCTGCCCGCCACTGCTCACCGGCCCGAGCCCCGCTCGAGGGCAACCGCCGCGTCGCCGTTCGAGCCGGCGCCCAGGCTCCCCGATCCGATCGGGAGGAGCCCGATCCAGGCGCCTAACGGGCGCGCCGCCGAGACCCACTTCGGCCCGAGACCCGCTCCGCAAGCCCGATCCGCCAGCCCGCGTTGACCCCGGGGCCCGTTTGACCAGATCTGACTGAGGTGGTTTTTTTTCACTAAGTCCCTAGGATTTACATGTCTGATGCAGTTTTGCATTGTGGATAACTTTTTGTGTGCATGTCCGATTTGAGCAAATGATATGTCAATATGATCGTGGAGACATGTACTACGTTTTATTCCATTGTGCCATGCATGTTTGAGGTCATCTAGATGTCTTAATCTTCATGAGAAGAGTGCTACTTGTTATAAACTGCTGTTTGTAGTTATTTTCATGCCATGTTTGCAATGTGATAACTTGTTGCATGTTTATCCAAATGAAGCAAATGATATGTCCACATGTTCATCATGAAATGCTCCACATGTTGATTGCTTTAGCTTGCATGATAGATTTCATCTTGCCATGTTTAACTCCTTTGCAAAAGTGCATGTGGCTGTTATGTTGTTAAACTTGTTACGAGATGCCTAGTTGAGGAGCTCGTTGCTATTGATGTGGTTGTCCCCTTGATGCATGCTTATACGTTTTGGTTTCACCATCATGTGTACTTTGCTGTGGTGCTTACCACTTGCCATGATATGCTTTGAGGTGACTTAAACTTGCTCACAAACATGCCATGATGTTACTACCGTTTTAACACTTAGTGAAATTTCACTAAGTCTGGAATCTGTAATTTCCAGATGCCATGTTTGCTTGTTGTTCTAGGCAAATCCATGATAGTTTTGGGGTGACTCTTGATGATTCCTTGTTGTATAAGTTGTTGGCTATCCATTCATGCTCTCACATGCTTATTTGGGTGGCTGTAGCATATTTAACTCTTGCTCCCAAGTTGCAACAAAATACTGCTGTCAGGATTTTGTTGTCAAGTTCAAAATGTCATAGCTTGTTGCTATTGATCCATGGCTCCTTTGGAGATGCTCCAATGGAATTGTTTGTTGTAGGAGATGTCTACTTTATGTCCATGCTCATTGCCATGATGTTTGAGTGCTGTAGACTATTTATTTCTTGCTCCGAAGTTGCTATGTGGCTGTTATTTTCAGCTTGTGCATGTTTATTGTTTCGGGTGTATCTTTTAGCCCGTTGCTCCGTTTTGAGCAAGTCCTATATGAAACTTGTGTGATTTTGCATGTAGATTCATAATATCCTCATGTTATCATGTTTTGAAGTATTTTGCTTGATTGCATATTGCCATGCTCCTTGTGTTGTAACACTGTGCTTCCTATGTAGACTTTCTGTGCTTCCTTAGTGCATCAGCATTGCTTCCATAGTGCATCAGCCATGCATCCAGTAGTTTTGTGCATTGCATCTTGTTGATTTTCGTGCCTTGTGTGTTTGTGTTGAGTAGAGCCGGAAGCTGAGTACGAGTACGAGAACGAGGTTACTACCGAGCTTGAGAACGAGGAGCCCACTTACGATCCCATCGACAACTCTTCAGGCAAGATGACCGAACCCAGATATCATTACTATCTTTGCCTATTGCTAGAAGTATCGCTCTATAGTTTTGCCTCGATGCCCATGTTTTTCCTGTCAGCCTCCTATTGTAACCATGAACCTGTTTAACCACCCTACCTATGCAAACCATTGATTGGCTATACGTAGGCTTCGCTCAGCCCCTCTTATAGCATTGTTAGTTGTAGGAGAAGATTGAAGATTCTTGCTTCTTGTTGAAGCTTGTTGGGATATCACACTATATTAATTATTAAATGAAATCATCTATATATTGGTAATGGGTGGAAGGCTAAGACTTTTGCTTGGTGTTTTGTTCCACTCGTGCCGCCTTAGGAACCGTATAAACCGGTGTTATGTTCCTTGATTATGCGTTCCTCACACGGTTGGGGTTATGGGACCCCCTCGATAAACCGCTAAGTGCTAAGTCTTTTCCAGCAAGTCCCAACATTGGTACTATTTGCCTAATAACTAAAACTTGCATAGGGTCTTGCAAACCCGAGTTCTTAATCAACAACCCCGGGCCAGTGCTCCACATGAGTGTTGGTCCGAAACGGGGAGCCTGCGGGGCCACCACGAGGAAACTCGAGGATTGGTAAAAACCCGTAGCTTCGCCCATCCGGTCGTGGCCTGAGACTAGATACGCGCGGCTATTGTCAGGGTGTCGGCACGCCGGGAGGATTTGCTGGATTAGCCTTACCTTAGTCGGAGTATCTTGAGCACGGGATTCCGAGGATACTCGGGCCTTCCCACTTTGGAGTTGCGACTCCGCGGATTGTGGGCTTGTCATGGGCCAAGTTGGAACACCCCTGCAGGGTTATGAACTTTCGAAAGCCGTGCCCGCGGTTATGTGGCAGATGGGAATTTGTTAATATCCTGTTGTAGAAAACTTGACACCTTGTTCCAATACACTACCAGCGTGAGTACCGTGACGGTCATTTTCCGAAAGGGATTCGGGAGATGAACACGGTGGGGTTATGTCTGACTTGCTTTAGTTAGGATCACTTCGTGATCATCTTTCATCCGAGGCACTTCTCTTCTCGCTCTCTTTTACGTAAGCTAGGCTAGTGCTGCTGCAACCTCTTGTTCTTTCTTCAGCCTTGTTCCACACCCAAGGCTTGGATAGTCTTGTTACCCGGGAACGGGATTGCTGAGTCCTCTGTGGCTCACAGTTACTTCAACACACCATATGCAGGTACTATGGTGAGCTACACAGGCGATGGCACCGAGCTAGACTGGGAGTACGACGAGGAGCGTAGCCGTTACTATGTGAACTATCCGGTTGATCAGTAGAGCTTCTACTAGGATTCGATTCTAGACCTGTGGTTCTATGTTATGTTTGGTATCTTTCATTTGGATCTTACCCTTAGATGGGCTGTGATGTTTATTTGAATGATGTTTGGACATGTAATGATTTGTGTGACGTGGCGAGTGTAAGCCAACTATCTTTTCAGTTTTCATCCCTATTTTACATGAGATGTGCAAAGGTACCAAACTTGCGATCATTCCAGAATGGGCTTATATCTTTAAGTCGTGCCTCGACACGTAGGAGATATAGTCCCATCCTGGGCATTACAGAGGACGACGAGTATTTTTAGATCCTCGGGCATCGGCCATAAATCTCATCCAAAAAATATGATCTACATCGCGGGATTAATACGAGGAGGGGGGAAGAGGGGTAGGGTTGGGCTCGTCGGAGATGCTACGTAGGTTCTCTCGGTAGCACAAGTTTTTATGGTTTAGTCAGCTCATATCTATAATACCTAAATAGTTCATCACCACTAAACTAATTATCTTAACATGCAAGCTATCCACATCAACAGCCTAGCCACGACCCAACCAGAAGCACGAGCTACTACATCATCACTATAGAAAAAAATCCTAAGAAAAGCACTATACAAAAAAAAAATACTTCAATGCCATGCCCGGTTCCACTCGCGTAAATCTGTTCGTTTCCCATCCCTCCTTCAGTAACCGTTGATTCATTCTCATCACATAGAAAGCAGGGGCCATGGAGTGAGATAAGAATAAGAACATGCGGATGGCTCTCGCTCCACCCCCGCTCCCACCTCCGCCGCTCCTGCACCAACACCGCCGCAGTCCAAGCTCCGGCCACCTAAGATCCCAACTCCATCTAGCCTCCCCGTAGCCACCTTCAGCTCGCCTCCGCTACCACTGGATTACTGGCTGGATGACTCCCCGATCTAGGAAGCCATCCACGCCGCGCTTGGTGTTGGAAACGCCATGGGAGCGGACTTCGAGGATCAGGTTTGGTCTGCCATCCTTCAACCTATCACTCCCTTCCGCCACAATAACTCAGGCATCCATCTTGCTGTCAAAATTGAGCGCGCCGTCATGGAGATTGACAGCCTCATGCTTGCATGCTACCTCCAAGGTTGCCTGGGAGGCCAGTCCGACATGTTCATGATCCTTCAACTCTCGCCCACGGAATCCCGCTTCATCGTCTCCTCGACCCCGGTCGCCCTGGCTATCCTTCGGGAGAAGGAAATTGCCTTGCCTCACATCCACATATCCTTCTTCATTTGCTCACCCGCGGATGCCGCACGAGAGCCCCCCCTCCATTGCCCCACACCTACGGGCCTCGCCTCCCTCATCATTGCCACTGCAGACGCCCACTCACTTGCAAGCCGCCCCGCTCACGTTCGACATTGGCGATCGCTTGCAGCACGCCTTTCGGTTCATCTCACAAACTCTTACCCTCGACTACACGATTGGCCTCACATTCCAGGAAACTCTCTGGCAGGCAAGACGCTCCATGGTCTCACCACCTCGCCAGGCTTCGCAAAAACCACACGATACCATCATATTCTTTCACAACTGTCGTCTGCCTCTTGACTGCTACCTCGTCACTGCTCTGCTATAAACTAGGTTTGGGGGTAGGGCAAAAAACTTCGATGTCCAAAAGGTACCACCTCTGCATACTCCTTCTGTGTCGCCTCGACGGCCGCACAAGCTTGGTATACCGCTTGCTCTCCCCTCTCGACGCCCTTCTTCTTCGCATCGATCATCGTCATCAACTCAGCCGCCACCACTGCCAATGCATCACTGCGTGCTGCCTCACCCCGACGCCCGTGCGCCATCAACCAACAACCACCTGAGGTGGTTATCGCTTCGCCCGCGTTCTTCTCAGACACGGGAACCCTGCCGGAATCGACAACACCACCGCTCGTCGCGCTAAAAGAGGTTAGGCCTTTCCGTCATGGATTCAAATTCTTTAACCGCATTCTAAACATGTACCACACCGAGATCACACGTCATATTTTTCCCACCTCGTCATGCACCAATGGTCTCTTTTTGGATCCTATGCAGTTCAGCTAGTGTTAACCCAAATACTTTGCTCATAACCAATGCTCTAGACCACTATTTCTTGGTAAAACTAGTTTTTCACGCAACTAAGCGGACAGACTTTGTGTTCCGCTCCTCTGTAGTAACCAAAGAGGTCAGATTTGAAATCCTCAAGGCCTCACCTTTGGCTTTCAAATGCTTCTCGCTATTCTTCTTTGACCAGCTTTCCACCGCCATTGCTCATGAACAACTGCTACTCGAGACCCGCGGACCGGCGACGATCAAGCCAAACCTGCCAGAACAACACACTATGCCTACCTCCATCCTTGGCCCACACCCATCCACACTATGCATGCAACGCTCCTTTTCAAACAAAACAAACAAACAAGAAAACACCCCAGTATCCAATGGTTCAACCCATGGGTGCACCCTCCCATCGAACACGACTCCAACAACTCCTTGCACCCGCCCTACCTCCAGCACCTGCACACCCTCGGTCGCTCTGCCTTTGACCACCGATGAAACCGAGGGACGGAGCCACTCGCACGATGTAGACACGGCCAAACTCGACCCATCCATCCCGCGCCTAGAACCTGTGATGCTGGACCCCCCTGCCCACCACCGCACTCAACTGCCCCCCGCTCTTGACTCGGTGGAACCGGCCTATACACTGCGTGTCTCTGCACCACGAACACCGAACGAACCGCCTCCCACCGCCTGCATGCATGCATGCGCCACTAGAGCCCCACGTTTTGGGGCAGTGCTTAATCCCAACACTGCTTGCGACACCCACGCCTCATCCATACCCTGCCCAACTGCAACACATGCTTTCACCACCCGACAACAGTACCAGGGCCAGCCCTTTGACCGCGTGCATGACGCCACACATGGATGGTACACTGCCTCCCAAGTCATATCGAGACGTACTTCTCTCCTCCTCCCAGCATGCACCCTCACCCCACTCCGCTACTCCTAAAAATACCGCATGCAACACACACCATCACACTCCACACCGCCGCTCTCACTCCCCTATCCTCTCCAAACGACGCTGTTATCGTTGCCTAGCCCTGGATCACCAAGTCCAGCTCTGCAGGGATCCCATCAGGTGCGCTCGCTGCTGGTGCTCCAGCCCAAAAGCCAGCCGGTGCCGGGCAGTTCGCCTCCTTCCTTTCTTTCCCCACCTTCCACAAAATCCAGTCTTCAATCCAGCTTTCTCTCTTCAACCCACATCACCACCAGCTCTTGACATGGCCAACTTGCATGCGCCTACCCCAGCCAACCTCGCCGCTGCCACCAACCTTTGGCCCCATGCCGGAACCGGGCCAATGTCACCACTACTCGGCATCCCTGTCGCTCGCATCATCCCCCACTCTGCCACAACAAACAACACTGCCACCCCTACCCCTGCTCCTCCCTTGCTCTCCAACCCTGTAGACCTTGAGGCGCTGCGTGCAAGCCTCAACGAGGCGCGCGCTGCAGCGGCGTTCGGCCCATCTCCTCCGAATGCTAGGGGCGCTCGCCATGCACGCCATTTCGGCTTGCCCATCAAGCTTGCGCCTACCATCGTCGCGCCCCCTGCCTCGTCAACGATGTCAGCCATATCGCGTTCGCCCACCTCCGCACACCCATTCACAACCCGGCGACGCTCATCCACGGTGCGATACTCGCGCACGCCGGCAACCCCAGCTTCAGCGTCGCGGGCTCTTGGCGTGGGGCGGGCTGCGTCACCTTCGAGTCCGCAAGCGTGCGTGACTACCTCGTCACCCTCGGCTCCATCGACTACCGCGGCTACCAGATATCCTTCGAGCCAGTTGAACTCTTCGACTAGCTCATCGAGGTCAAAGCTTCGGAGTTCCCGCATGAGCTTTGGCACGACATTGGCATCAGGTGGGCTCTAAGCCACCTTGGTGACGTCTGCTCTGTCGACCACTACAACATTGAGGGCCGCGACTTCGCGGCCGTCCGCGCCCTCATCATGGTTGACCGACGCAAGCGACTCCCGGACTCCTTGCCCATCTAACGACATCAAGGTCGTTAAGATCACCAGGCTCGCCACAATGCTTGAACGGATGGGACCAATGGACCCGTCGCCGTTCTCCACCGACTCCGACTCGGATTCGGACGGCCGCCCCGGTCGCCGCGGCCGCGGAGCCTTCAACGCCACCAATGACGACATGCCTCGCGGACCTCCGCTGTCCCCAGCTTTCAACACCACGACCACTCCTCCAAACCGTGGCGGCTCCATCGCCAACATGCCTCTCCACGTCTCGTCTGGAGACGACGGACCTGCTGACCAGGGGCATCCCATCATCAACATCTCTTCCGATAGCGACTCAGCCCCACCATTGTAGATGGCGTCGCCTCCCGCGGTGTTCTCTGCCTCAACCGACATCGGCTCGTCCATTACGCCAGCCACCATCAGCCGCCCATCACCGTGCCCCATCGTTGTTGTCGGTGGGATCACGCTGCCCCCGCCACCCTCCTCTCCGGACGGTTACAACAAATACAACCTTGACGACCTCCCTCCACCCAATGCCTTGTAGCTGTCGTCGGCTTTCAGCCCGTACGACAGCTCCAACTCTCGAGGCCTTGACATTAACGTCTCCAACATTGCCTATTCCGCTGGGACGTCCTCCTATGGCACGATCTCTGCACAGCTTTGTCTCCCCCTTCCTTGTATTTCAACCTGATCACAGCCTAACCATGGTCACCCCCGCAACAAAAACTGCAGACCCTCACCTCCATGAGTGCGTACTTCCCAAGTTGCGCGATAGCGCCAAGCGCTCGACGGACAAGTCAACGAGCCTTCGCCGAAGCTCTCGCATGGCTGCCAAAGAGCCACGGGTCTTCATCGACATGACCACTAAGACCGTCCGCGCCAGAGCTAAGCGCCTCACTTCCACAGACATCGCGAGGGCGCTCAAAGATGCCATCCATGATGCCTAGCTTGACATCCCCGCTACACTGCCAGCCTCTGCAGCAGCCCTTGCGGAAATTGCCATGCTTTGCGGTGCAGATGACGTGGTTGCTGACTCCATTGCTCGTGCTGATGATATCATGGACGCCGGTGCTGCTGATGTCCAGCCATGATGTGCCCAATCAATCATGCATGCCCATGCGGCGTCCCGACGGTGTCCGGCCGTCCATATCACGGCCCTACATCAAGGGTCTACTTATTCCACCACACGTGTTCCTAGAGCAATTGCCTGTTTTGCTCCACCTCTCTGCTAGTATCTCGCATGTATCCCCTAGCTACTTGTAACCTATTATGTCTAGGTGCCCATTGTGTTTTCCATGAGTAGTACCACTCTATCTATCTGCTCGTGGAATGTAAGAGGACTAGGTGATGAATCTAAATGTGTCGATATCCTTTCCGAACTAGTCAGTATCAACCCTCATTGTGCCCTCTTACAAGAATCAACGTTAAACGACATTAACGACCAAAAGTTCAACTCCTTCCTGCCACGATCTCTAGACCAAAGAATTTTCCTACCTGCGGACAGCTCGGCTGGCGGAATGGTTTCCGCCTTTAACAAAAACTACTTCTCTCTAATCTCTTACTCTCATCATCAGTACGCCACATCCATCAAAATCACGTCACTCGCTCACGCCCTTCCCTTTGTCATCACAAACATCTATGCACCTGCACATCGCAACCTCCAACAGGCCTTCCTAGATAAGCTCAAACTAATCAAGGAAGATGACCAAATTCCTTGGCTAATTGTAGGAGATTTCAACTTCGTTCGTTTTTCGCACGAAAAAATAACCGCAACTTCCGCCAACGGGAAGCTGACGCCTTCAACTCCACGATCAATGACCTAGCACTAATCGAACTCAAGGAAATATGCCCTAGAGGCAATAATAAAGTTGTTATTTATATTTCCTTTATCATTATAAATGTTTATTATTCATGCTAGAATTGTATTAACCAGAAACTTAGTACATGTGTGAATACATAGACAAAACAGAGTATCCCTAGTATGCCTCTACTAGACTAGCTCACTGATCAAAGATGGTTATGTTTCCTAGCCATAGACATGAGTTGTCACTTGATCAACGGGGTCACATCATTAGGAGAATGATGTGATGGACAAGACCCATCCGTTAGCATAGCACTATGATCGTTTAGTTTTACTGCTATTGCTTTCTTCATGACTTATACATGTTCCTATGACTATGAGATTATGCAACTCCCGAATACCAGAGGAACACCTTGTGTGCTATCAAACATCACAACGTAACTGGGTGATTATAAAGATGCTCTACAGGTGTCTCCAAAAGTGTTCGTGGTGTTGGCATAGATCAAGAATAGGATTTGTCACTCCGAGTGTCGGAGAGGTATCTCTGGGCCCTCTCGGTAATGCACATCATAATAAGCCTTGCAAGCAAATGACTAATGAGTTAGTCACGAGATGATGTATTACAGAATGAGTAAAGATACTTCCCGGTAACGAGATTGAACTAGGTATTGAGATACCAACGATCGAATCTCAGGCAAGTAACATACCAATGACAAAGGGAACAACGTATGTTGTTATGCGGTTTGACCGATAAAGATCTTCGTAGAATATGTAGGAGCCAATATGAGCATCTAGGTTCCGCTATTGGTTATTGACCGGAGATGAGTCTCGGTCATGTCTACATAGTTCTCGAACCCGTAGGGTCCGCACGCTTAACGTTTGATGACGATTGGTATTATGAGTTTATGAGTTTTGATGTACCGAAGGTAGTTCGGAGTCTCGGATGAGATCACGGACATGATGAGGAGTCTCGGAATTTCCAAGACATAAAGATTGATATATTGGACGACTATGTTTGGACACCGAAAGGGTTCCAGAAGGTTTCGGGCATATACCGTAGTACCGGGGGGTTACCGGAACTCCCCGGGGTGTTAATTGGGCCTCATGGGCCCTAGTGGGAGAAGAGGAGGGGCGGCCAGGGCAGCCGCGCGCCCCCTCCCCCTCTAGTACGAATTGGACAAGGAGGGGGTGGCGCCCCCCTTTGCTTCTCTTCAGCTCCCCCTTCCTTCCCCCCTCCTACTCCAACTAGGAAAAGAGGGAGTCCTACTCCCGGTGGGAGTAGGACTCCTCCCTTGGCGCGCCCTCCTCCTGGCCGACCGCCTCCCCCTAGCTCCTTTATATACGGGGGCAGGGGGCACCTCTAGACACACAAAGTTGATCAGTTGATCTCTCCCAACCGTGTGCGGTGCCCCCCTCCACAGAAACACACCTCGGTCATACCGTTGCAGTGCTTAGGCGAAGCCCTGCGCCGGTAGTTTCATCATCTCCATCACCACGCTGTCGTGCTGACGAAACTCTCCCGTGAAGCTGTACTGGATCAAGAGCTCATGGGACTTCATCAAGCTGAACATGTGCTGAGCACGGAGGTGCCGTACGTTCGGTGCTTGATCGGTTGGATCACAAAGAAGTTCGACTACATCAACCGCGTCACTAGACGATTCCGCTTTCGGTCTACGAGGGTACGTAGACACACTCTCCCCTCTCGTTGCTATGCATCTAGTAGATAGAACTTGCGTGATCGTAGGATTTTTTTGAAATACTATGTTCCCCAACAATGGCATCAGAGCCAGGTCTATGCGTAGATGGTATGCACGAGTAGAACACAAGTGAGTTGTGGACGATACTAGTCATACTGCTTACCAGCATGTCATACTTTCATTCGGCGGTATTGTTGGATGAAGCGGCCCGGACCGACATTACGTGTACGCTTACGCGAGACTGGTTCTACCGACGTGCTTCGCACACAGGTGGCTGGCGGGTGTCAGTTTCTCCAACTTTAGTTGAATCGAGTGTGGCTACGCTCGGTCCTTGTGAAGGTTAAAACATCACATACTTGACGAAAAATCGTTGTGGTTTTTGTATGCGTAGGTAAGAATGGTTCTTGCTAAGCCTGTAGCAGCCACGTAAAACTTGCAACAACAAAGTAGAGGACGTCTAACTTGTTTTTGCAGGGCATGCTGTGATGTGATATTGTCAAGGCATGATGAGTTATATGTTATTGTATGAGATGATCATGTTTTGTAAAGTTACCGGCAACTGGCAGGAGCCATATGGTTGTCGCTTTATTGTATGAAATACAATCGCCATGTAATTGTTTTACTTTATCACTAAGCAGTAGCAATAGTCGTAGAAGCAATAGTTGGCGAGACGACAATGATGCTACGATGGAGATCAAGGTGTCGCGCCGGTGACGATGGTGATCATGACGGTGCCTTGGAGATGGAGATCAAAAGCACAAGATGATGATGGCCATATCATGTCACATATTTTGATTGCATGTGATGTTTATCTTATTATGCTTCTTATTTTGCTTAGTACGGCGGTAGCCATATAAGATGATCCCTTACAAAATTTCAAGGTATAAGTGTTCTCCCTGAGTATGCACCGTTGCGAAAGTTCGTCGTGCCGAGACACCACGTGATGATCGGGTGTGATAAGCTCTACGTTCACATACAACGGGTGCAAGCCAGTTTTGCACACGCAGAATACTCGGGTTAAACTTGACGAGCCTAGCATCTACAGACATGGCCTTGGAACACTCGAGACCGAAAGGTCGAGCGTGAATCATATAGTAGATATGATCAACATAAGATGTTCACCATTGAAAACTACTCCATCTCACGTGATGATCGGACATTGTTTAGTTGATTTGGATCACGTGATCATTTAGATGACTAGAGGGATGTCTATCTGTAAGGACCCCGATCCTAAGTCACACCGATCTAGCTGTAACACGTCATATCACTTTGCGGCCTCACGCACGGTAACCCCACGGGTGCCACCTTACCTGGCCCGGGACTGTTTGCGCATTTTGGCACACGTATATGACAGTGTCGCTAGCATCCATATGACAGAGAACCCGGGCCGACATGGCTAGTTATAAACCAAAAGTGGCACTAAATTATAGAGACAGGCATCCATGACCCAGCAACGAACGTGTCGGTCATCAACGTATGAACCCAAGTCGTAGCAAGCTACATGGACTTAAAGGAACAACACGTGACATTTCCCCTAAGGGACAGACACAGGAACGAAGAAGGACACATGCCGGCTAGCCTACGTGTTCCGAGCAGTAGCAAGCTACCAAGGCTCATTGGAAACACTAGGAGGCATTTCCCTGTAAGATAGGCTACCAAAGGAAAACAACTAGGTGTCAAATCCCACACATACCAAGCATTTCAATCATACACACAATATGCTCGATATGTGCAAATACAACATTGCATCACAACAGAACTCTATGACTCAAAGTACTTTATTTAAGAGGCTCCAAGAGCCATACATAACATATCCATACAGGCAGGGGTCACATGACCCAACACTCAAGTCATACAGTCATACAAGCACAAGCGGAAGCTACATGTCTGAGTACAGACAACTTAGAAAATAAAACAGGCTTGGTGTAACCTGACTATCTACAAGGCCCTTCACAAGCTCCAGATCTCCATCTGGGTGACAAGCTACTCGTCGACGTCGACGTCTATGTAGAACCCATCAGCAGGGGCAGGGTTCTCCTCTGCAACAGTTATCAAGCAAACATGAGTACAAAGGTACTCAGCAAGTCTTACCACAGAACCTATCATACATGCAACATTATCAAAGGGGTAGTGGAGTTCATAGCAGAAAGCCAGCTTTGACTCTTGGCTAACCTATACTACAACTCTCAACGGATTGCAAGATGTTATTACGAACACGAGTCCTCTACTCACCACAACAATACACCACCGAGGATCCTCTTCCGTCATCCTACGGAAGGGCCATCCACGGTACTCACACTTGTCTTGAGGCTTTTAGTAGTATCCATCAACTTGTCTATGAACTGTAAGAGTAATCAAGTAGTCCGTACCGCGAACAACGGCTATTCGAATAGTTTGATAACCCTGCAGGGGTGTACCTCTTCACACACGCTTTCACCACTTATCGCCGTTTACTCGACATGTACTCGGCAACCTTCAAGCGGAAGCCCAGCGAGGGTGTCGGCCACGACCTGACTAACTACACAAGTCTCTCGTCCAGGTTTATCGCCTATTTGGGTTCCATCTGTGGGGAGATCCGGCCGGGGTGTCGCTCACGGCCCCAAACGATGTGTACAGGGTTCCCGAGTCACCAAACGGGCAACCGGTACACCGTGCCACGTACCTATCGCATCACAACCCACCCCGAGGGTCAGCGCTGTGCACGACCTCCAGTAAACTATAAACACCAGAAACTAGTTGCAACTCCTGGACAGAGATCGAGGGTAATTAATAAGCCGAGAGGGTCCATTGGTTTCGGGCCCAATGCATGGTAGTAACTGGAACTTGAACCACACATACAGATCTCGGGTCCTATGAACGGTTCCAATGAAACAACCCACCACGTACTCCTACATGGCCTTTCATCGATACCTTAACCAAACGTGTTCCACACTTCTTTCTCTTTATCGATATGATTGTTTCACTCTGATCCATCACCCAGATGAACCAGACCAGACACAACTCTAAGCATAGCAGGCAACATAAGCAAATAGCATGGTGGATCACACATCACATGGCTCAATCAACTCCTACACATGCTAGTGGGTTTCAACTATTTACTGTGGCAATGACAGGTCATGCAAAGGAATAGGGTTCAACTACCGCAGCAAGTAGCAGTTCACACGTTGTTGCCTTAATGCAGTAAAAGAGAGCAGGAGCGGGAAGATGGGTTTGTATCGGAATGATCAATGATTGCTTGCCTGACAGAGTGGTTGTCGGGTATTGCTCTTCAGCTGGATACGCAGCAGTATCCTCGGGAGCAGGACCTAACACGGAGAATACCGGCGATACAATCATTAAACAAACAAATGCAACAATATGATGCATGCTCATGACATGGCAAGATGCATGTGTTTTGGGCTAATGCAACTATAACCAGAAGGGTTTGAGCCTATTTGAATCAAAGATTCAAATTGGCACTTTAGCTATTATTTAATTAAGTGCATTATCATGTTTTAATGTATACAGCAAGGTTAACTTGCTCAAACATGCATGAAACCAATGCCATTGGAAAGATTGGATTTTTCTGATCAATTTTCATATATAAATCTTTTCCATCTGAGCTACCGTTGAATTTATATGATTTTTTGAAGTTTAGGCATTTTCTGGAATTTCCTGAATTATTTTTAAATCTAAAAATCCCAGAAAATCCTTTACTGCGTCAGCATGACATCATGCTGACGTCAGTCAGTCAACAAGGTGGCCCAGGTCAAACCTGACCAGTGGGACCCACTGGTCAGTGTCACAGTTAACTAATTAACTAATTATAATTAAATTAACACTTAAACTAGGTTTGACTAGCAGGCAGGGCCCACATGTCAGTGACCCAGGGGGGTCAAACCCGTGGTCAAACAGGCCCAACTCACCGGCGTTTAGCCGCCGGCGAGGCCAAACACGGCGATGAGGTGCGGGTTTTGTGCTCTGGCTGCCAAAACGACGTCGGAGCACACCTACGGGTAGCTGGAAGCAAGCCGCATCGAGTGGAGGTGGTGGCTGGCCTCGGGGTCGCCGGAGATGATGCCGGCGACGAGTCCAGCGGCTGCCGGAGTTCGGCGAAGTCGAAAACGACGGTGCGATGCTCGTAGAGGTGCGTGGAGTGGTCCTACCGCATCTACACGGAACGGCGAAGCTGATAGGCACGGTGGCCGGACCATTGGATGGCCGGAGCCTCGTCGGCGACGAGCTCCGCGGTGGTGCGTGCAGGTGAGCTACGTGCAGTGCGTCTAGTGTAGGAAAGAACCAACGGAGAGGGGGAGGACGAAGCTGGGCTCACAGTGGTTGCAACAGACGCCGGAGCGAGCTTGGGGGCGGTCGAAGCTGAGCGGAACGGCGAGGGGGATCTCCGCGGCCGGAGTTGGGGAAGAAGGGGTCGGGGCGTCTCCAGGGCGGGCGAGCGCTCGGGGCTCGGCCTGCTCGATGTAGTCGAGGACGGCGGAGACGACGGACACGACGACAGGGCTCAGGGACGACGGTGGACGCGGCTACTACGACGGTGCGAGCACGGCAGCGTCGGCCATGGTGCGGGGAGGGCGAAGGAGAGGAGCTGGGGAGAGTGGAGAGTGTTAGCGAGCTCGGGGACGAGGTGGACGATCGATCCAAGCCTCCAGGGCGGCGGGCAGCTGCGTGGCGCGCGTTGCGGCCGCCGTCGAGCACCTGCCTGCCTGCCTGGCCGAGCCAAGCAGCTCGCTGGAGCGGCAGCTGGGCTGGGCCGACAGGTGGGCCGGTTGGGCGTCAGGTAACCTTTCTCTCTCTCCCTTTTTCCTATTTCTTTTCTGTTTCATTTCTTTAGCAACTTTTTGAACAACATGGAACATTATAGTTTATGATTATTTGGGCACATAAAATATTTTGTAGCATTTAAATGCCCAAATGCAAATACCATATGATTTAACCCAGAGACCTTAGATGTCCTAGAAAGTTGTGCACCATTTTTGGCAGAGGTTTAAGACCAAGTCAGAAATGATGAACATTTTGAAGGGCATTTTGGGTACATTGGAAATGATTTTATCAAACCCTAGTTGTTAGAAGAGGGGTGCTGGGGTTTCTGTCATTCCCATTTCAAGTTTCTTTGATAAGTAAACATGATGCACACTCTAGCTAGTCCTAATGCAAGTGCTAACTATTGATGTGACAACTCACCCCCACTTAAAAGAATCGCGTCCCGAGATTCGGGTTCCTCCGGAAAGAGGGTGGGGTACTCAAGTCGAAGACGATCCTCCCTTTCCCAAGTAGCTTCACTCTCGGAATGATGTGACCATTGAACCTTGAGAAACTTGATATTGTGGAGTCGAGTGGTGCGCTCGGTTTGATCAAGGATACGAACGGGGTATTCTCGATATGTGAGATTGTTCTGGAGATCGAGCGTTTCGTGGTCCACTCCGCGGATAGGATCCGAGAAGCAACGCCTGAGTTGAGAAACGTGGAAAACATCATGAACTCTGGAGAGGTGCGGAGGTAGTTCCAATTGGTAGGAAACTTCTCCTCGTTTGGCAAGAATGCGAAAAGGACCGATGTAATGAGGGGCCAATTTGCCCTTGATACCGAAGCGATGGGTTCCCTTAAGAGGAGTAACCCGAAGGTAAGCCTTATCGCCGACTTCAAAAGTCAGAGCCTTATGATGACTATCATATTGGCTCTTCTGGCGAGACTGGGCTGTTTTCAATTTCTCACGAACGATGCGAACTTGCTCTTCTGCTTCCTGGATCATATCCGGACCAAAGAATTGTCTTTCCCCGGTTTTTGACCAGTTAAGAGGTGTTCGACACCTTCGTCCATATAGAACTTCGAAGGGGGGCTTTACCCAGGCTGGCTTGATAACTATTGTTATAAGCGAATTCGGCAAATGGAAGACACTTATCCCAATCCATACCGAAAGAGATGACAGAGGCTCGAAGCATATCTTCCAGAATTTGATTGACTCGTTCCACTTGAGCACTTGATTGGGGATGGAAGGCGGTGCTGAAAGAGAGATGAGTTCCATAGCATTCTGGAAACTTTCCCAAAATCGTGAAGTGAAAAGACTTCCACGGTCTGAGTTAATCTCCAATGGCACACCATGAAGTGATACTATCCGAGAGACATACAAGTCTGCTAACTGGCTAGCGGTAATACTCTCTTGAACAGGCAAGAAATGAGCTACTTTAGAGAGGCGGTCGATCACGACGAAGATAGCATTATTCCCTTTCCTGGTCCTGGGAAACCCGGTAATGAAGTCCATACCGACCTTGTCCCATTTCCATTCAGGAATAGCTAAAGGTTGAAGGGTGCCAGCAGGCCGTTGATGCTCTGCTTTGACTCGACGACAAACGTCGCAGTTAGCAATGAATTGAGCGATTTCTCCCTTCATCCTAGTCCACCAGAATCTCTGACGTAGGTCCTGATACATTTTGGTACTACCGGGATGAATTGTGAGAGGAGATTCATGAGCCTCCTTAAGGATCAAACGTCTCAGGTTTCGTACTTTAGGAACCACTAAACGGTTGCTAAAGAATACAACTCCTTGATCATCAATTGAGAAACATCCCGTGACTCCTTTCTTAATGTTCCTCTTAATACGGGAAATTCCCGGGTCAACCTTCTGTGCTTTGATGACCTGATCCGTAAGGGTAGGTTCCGCCACCAAGGTGGAAAGGAATCCTCGAGGAACAATGTGAAGGTTAAGCTTACGAAATTCCTCGTGGAGAAGTGGTTGTCCTTGTTGTAACATCAAGTTGTTACAATAAGACTTACGACTTAGTGCATCATGCATGACATTGGCCTTCCCAGGGGTGTAAGTGATTCTTAAGTCGTAATCTGCGAGCAACTCAACCCAATGTCTTTGCCTGAGATTTAGATCCGGTTGGGTGAAGATGTACTTCAGACTTTGGTGATCAGTGAAGATTTCACAGCGATTACCAAGGAGGTAATGTCGCCATGTTTTGAGTGCGTGGACTACAGCTGCAAGCTCTAGGTCATGGGTAGGATAGTTATCCTCATGTGGACGCAACTGTCGAGATGCGTATGCAATCACTTGACAATCTTGCATGAGTATGCAACCTAGTCCTTGTCGCGAGGCGTCGCAGTAGATTATAAAATCCTTGGAAAAGTCTGGTGGTACCAGTACAGGTGCAGATGTCAGGCGTCTTTTCAGTTCCTGAAAACTGGACTCGCACTGTGGGGTCCACTCAAACTTTTTATCTTTCTTGAGGAGTTCAGTTAGAGGTTTAGCAACCTTGGAGAAATTCTCGACGAAGCGTCGGCAATAGCTCGCTAAGCCAAGAAAACTCCTAACTTGCTTGACCGATTCAGGGGGAGTCCAATCAAGGACGGCTTGAACTTGCTCGGGATTTACAGCAATACCCTTGCCAGAGATCACATGGCCTAGATAGGTTACTTCCGGCAACCAAAATTCACATTTAGAGAATTTGGCATAAAGACGGTGCTCTCGAAGTTTCATCAATACCAGCCTTAAATGCTCGGCATGATCTTCCTTGTTCTTGGAGTAAATGAGTATATCATCGAGGTATACCACGACGAATTTATCCAGGTACTCCATGAATATAGAATTCATTAGCCGGGAAAAGGTGGCTGGGGCATTGGTTAACCCGAAGGACATGACGGTGTACTCATATTGGCCATAACGAGTAACAAAAGCCGTTTTAGGAATGTCCCCGTTCTTGATTTTGATTTGATGGCAACCCAACCTCAAATCCATCTTAGAGAAGACTGAGGATCCAGCGAGCTGATCATACCGGTCGTTGATCCTGGGGAGCGGATACTTGTTCTTTATGGTGACCAAATTGACAGGTCAGTAATCTACAACCATCCGCTCCGTTCCATCCTTCTTCTTGACGAAGAGGACGGGACAAGCCCAAGGGGAAGAACTAGGACGGATGAAACCTTTTTGCAAGGACTCATCGAGTTGTTTCTTAAGCTCAGCTAATTCTAGGGGTGCCATCTTATAGGATCTTCTAGAGATTGGGACAGTTCCAGGGATAAGATCTATCACGAACTCGACATCTCTGTCAGGTGGAATTCCTGGCAGTTCTTCTGGAAAAACATCCGGAAAGTCACAGACTATCGGGATATCTTCGAGTTCTGGTAGAGGGCTGGCATTAAGAGAGTAGAGCTGACGCTCCGCCATTCGGGTCAAGACATTGACTATCTTGCCGGATGGGTGTGTAAGTTGAACAGTCCTAGTATAGCAATCAATCTTGGCGTAATGAGTTGTCATCCAATCCATACCCAAAATGATGTTTATGTCCGAGGACTTGAGAGCGATTAGAGATGCAAGGAAAACAAGTCTATCGACAAGGATTTCATTTCCATGGCTTACCCTAGAGGTTTGCCACTTTGAACCAGGAGTTTGAATAACCATGGAAGTAGGCATGTCACAAAAAGTCATGTTGTGCATTCGAGCATAGCTCTCGGATATGAACGAATGGGATGCTCCAGTATCGAAAAGAGCAGATGCCGGATGGCAGTTAACGAGAAGTGTACCAAGGACGACGTTAGGATCCTCATAAGCTTCCTCAGCAGAGACATAGTTGACATGACCACGTGCAGTGGGGATTGGTTTGACATAATTCACCTTGCCGGTTGGCTTACCACGGCCAACAGGTTTTCCTGGTTGGTTCTGAGGACACTCACGCATGTAGTGCCCCAGTTCTCCACACTTGAAGCAAGTCACAGTGCCAGTGCGTGGAGCAAAGTTGGTAGGTGGTCCTCCATAAGTCTTGGCAGGTGCATACTGTTGAGTTGGGCGAGGCGCCTCATAGGATGGCCTCGGTGTGTACTTGGGTGGCAGAGCAGTGTTAGGAACCCACACACGACGCTTGTGAGAGCCAGAGCCGGATGAGGAACCAAAGTCTCGTGGATGCTTGCGTGTGGCCTCGAAGTCGGTCTGGCCCGTCTCAGCACTGATAGCTTTGTTTACCAGCTTCTGGAAGGAAGTGCACTCGTGCAGACGTAGATCTCGGCGGAGTTCAGGGCTGAGTCCCTTGCGGAACCTCGCCTGCTTCTTGGCATTGGTGGATACTTCCTCAGGTGCATAGCGTGCCAAGTTGCCAAACTCGCGACTATAGCCATCCACAGTTAACCGGCCCTGGGTGAAATTGCAGAATTCCTCCCGCTTGCGATCCATGAGACCTTCCGGAATGTGATGTTCACGGAATGCCTCACTGAACTCAACCCAAGTAGTGATTCGGCCAGCAGGACGCATAGCTTCAAAGTTCTCCCACCAAAGACTGGGAGGGCCCTCAAGATGGTAGGCGACATAGGTAACCTTGTCAGCTTCGGCCACACGGGCAGAGTGTAGCTTATGGGTGATACTACGTAGCCAATCATCCGCGTCCAGGGGTTCAGTGGAGTGATGGAACTTCGGTGGGCACATCTTGATAAAGTCATTGATTGACACCACGTCATTCCTCTGGCGGAACCCAGTGTTCTGCTCTATGCGTTCCAGCAGACGGTTGGTCTCTCTCTTGTTCCGTTCTGCTTCGAGCATAACTTCAGCCAAGGAGGGTGGCTGGGGCAGATTCCCATCTCTAGCCCCGCTAGCCTCACCCTGCTCCTAAGCAGCAGGAGTGTTGCGAGTGTTGACCATCCTAAAGAAGCAAAGCAACGGTTTAGACAAGGATGGCAAAATTTGACATAGGAGTACAGAATGTAATGGATGACACGGAATGCAGAGATGTTCATCCGTACGACATGGTAATATAGAACTGCTATATATACACCAGTGGTCATACACACCATACATAGTTTAGTACAAGCCAAGGCTTAAGTACAACTGCGGTGAAAGACGATACATCCCATCAGAGGCATTCCAAGATCCTATACATTATTTAACTACACCTCCGGAACTCAGTACACACTAAGTCATATTCCACAAGACGCGCAGGACTGTGGGAATACAACTACTACAATACTACTACTACCCCAGTCTAGCTCAGACATTCCCGTAGTAATCTTCGTAAAGATTACCACCGTAGCCTGGAAGTGGAACAGACGGATCTTGAAACTCGCGAGCACTCGAAGGCTGTGGACCATAGGGACATGGATGTGGCCTCGGTCCCGATGCTGGTGGTAACCGACGCCCACGTGGAGGTGTAATACCCCCAACGTCACGCCAATCCATGCGATCAGGCAGACGAGTCCGCATGGGGTACAAATCCCGCATGTCCAGATATCCGGCGTGCACAGCAGGTGCAAGCCGTGTCAAAGTAGTCCAGTGGGCGGCTCGAGTGTTATACAGCTCCATTCGGAGGGCACGGACCTCACGGTCCCTATCCTCCAGCATCTGAACAGTAGTCTGAAGCAGTGGCTCTTCATGAGCAGCATCAGTATACAGACCAGTGTAGTAGCCTTCCTCTCCGGGAAGTGAGGCTGGCATGTAACAAAACTAAGTGTTCAGCAACAGGGCATGCCTAGCCCGGAGAATGGTCATCATCGAATAGGCAGCATCCTGCACTGCCATCTCGATTGTAACCCCAAGTCCATAAGACCAATGGATGGGGTCGTTAGCTCCGGGATATGAGGGGTATATCCGGACTGTGCAGAAATACTGACTCTGATTGAAATCCCGGTACTGTTCCTCCACGGTGTACTCAGGATACCAGCGATAACCGGTCTCAGTCAGCACACGGACTAGCATGGCCGTGTGACCGGGCACATTAATGCACCGAGTCAAACGAACCACTTGGTGAGGGGTGCGGCCAGACATCTGAAACACGAAGTAATGCAAAGGCATTAGTGTTTCTGGAAGAAATCGGGCAGCATAACAACTGTAAATGCTCAAACAAAGATTTGAGACATCATACAAATGATAGCATAACCACTCAACAGTTCCATATCAAGGTTCCGGGTCCAACAATCATCATACTAAAAGGGTAGAAACTGAACTGAGGCTTGAAACCAACAATCCTAAGACTCTACGGATTAGTAACACGTGAACCTAGTAAGGATAAAAGGCCTAGTCCTAAATCCCCGTAGAAAGAATAGACTGACTCAGATCAGAAGGGCATAAGGTAAAGGAGTAAAAAGAGCCTTACGTTCCCTTCCACAATCAATTCCCCTACATATAACTAAGAATTTTTCTAGACGCAACATCGACCAGTTTGGCTTGAGAAACCTACAGGCAGTCCAGCTCTGATGCCATAGCTATCAGGACCCCGATCCTAAGTCACACCGATCTAGCTGTAACACGTCATATCACTTTGCGGCCTCACGCACGGTAACCACACGGGTGCCACCTTACCTGGCCCGGGACCGTTTGCGCATTTTGGCACACGTATATGACAGTGTCGCTAGCATCCATATGACAGAGAACCCGGGCCGGCATGGCTAGTTATAAACCAAAAGTGGCACTAAATTACAGAGACAGGCATCCATGACCCAGCAACGAACGTGTCGGTCATCAACGTATGAACCCAAGTCGTAGCAAGCTACATGGACTTTAAGGAACAACGCGTGACATTTCCCCTAAGGGACAGACACAGGAACGAAGAAGGACACATGCCGGCCAGCCTACGTGTTCCGAGCAGTAGCAAGCTACCAAGGCTCATTGGAAACACTAGGAGGCATTTCCCTGTAAGATAGGCTACCAAAGGAAAACACCTAGGTGTCGAATCCCACACATACCAAGCATTTCAATCATACACACAACATGCTCGATATGTGCAAATACAACATTGCATCACAACAGAACTCTATGACTCAAAGTACTTTATTTAAGAGGCTCCAAGAGCCATACATAACATATCCATACAGGCAGGGGTCACATGACCCAACACTCAAGTCATACAGTCATACAAGCACAAGCGGAAGCTACATGTCTGAGTACAGACAACTTAGAAAATAAAACAGGCTTGGTGTAGCCTGACTATCTACAAGGCCCTTCACAAGCTCCAGATCTCCGTCTGGGTGACAAGCTACTCGTCGACGTCGACGTCTATGTAGAACCCATCAGCAGGGGCAGGGTTCTCCTCTGCAACAGTTATTAAGCAAACATGAGTACAAAGGTACTCAGCAAGTCTTACCACAGAACCTATCATACATGCAACATTATCAAAGGGGTAGTGGAGTTCATAGCAGAAAGCCAGCTTTGACTCTTGGCTAACCTATACTACAACTCTCAACGGATTGCAAGATGTTATTACGAACACGAGTCCTCTACTCACCACAACAATACACCACCGAGGATCCTCTTCCGTCATCCTACGGAAGGGCCATCCACGGTACTCACACTTGTCTTGAGGCTTTTAGTAGTATCCATCAACTTGTCTATGAACTGTAAGAGTAATCAAGTAGTCCGTACCGCGAACAACGGCTATTCGAATAGTTTGATAACCCTGCAGGGGTGTACCTCTTCACACACGCTTTCACCACTTATCGCCATTTACTCGACATGTACTCGGCAACCTTCAAGCGGAAGCCCAGCGAGGGTGTCGGCCACGACCTGACTAACTACACAAGTCTCTCATCCAGGTTTATCGCCTATTTGGGTTCCATCTGTGGGGATATCCGACCGGGGTGTCCCTCACAGCCCCAAACGATGTGTACAGGGTTCCCGAGTCACCAAACGGGCAACCGGTACACCGTGCCACGTACCTGTCGCATCACAACCCACCCCGAGGGTCAGCGCTGTGCACGACCTCCAGTAAACTATAAACACCAGAAACTAGTTGCAACTCCTGGACAGAGATCGAGGGTAATTAATAAGCCGAGAGGGTCCATTGGTTTCGGGCCCAATGCATGGTAGTAACTGGAAATTGAACCACACATATAGATCTCGGGTCCTATGAACGGTTCCAATGAAACAACCCACCACGTACTCCTACATGGCCTTTCATCGATACCTTAACCAAACGTGTTCCACACTTCTTTCTCTTTATCGATATGATTGTTTCACTCTGATCCATCACCCAGATGAACCAGACCAGACACAACTCTAAGCATAGCAGGCAACATAAGCAAATAACATGGTGGATCACACATCACATGGCTCAATCAACTCCTACACATGCTAGTGGGTTTCAACTATTTACTGTGGCAATGACAGGTCATGCAAAGGAATAGGGTTCAACTACCGCATCAAGTAGCAGTTCACACGCTGTTGCCTTAATGCAGTAAAAGAGAGCAGGAGCGGGAAGATGGGTTTGTGTCGGAATGATCAATGATTGCTTGCCTGACAGAGTGGTTGTCGGGTACTGCTCTTCAGCTGGATACGCAGCAGTATCCTCGGGAGCAGGACCTAACACGGAGAATAACGGCGATACAATCATTAAACAAACAAATGCAACAATATGATGCATGCTCATGACATGGCAAGATGCATGTGTTTTGGGCTAATGCAAGTATAACCAGAAGGGTTTGAGCCTATTTGAATCAAAGATTCAAATTGGCACTTTAGCTATTATTTAATTAAGTGCATTATCATGTTTTAATGTATAAAGCAAGGTTAACTTGCTCAAACATGCATGAAACCAATGCCATTGGAAAGATTGGATTTTTCTGATCAATTTTCATATATAAATCTTTTCCATCTGAGCTACTGTTGAATTTATATGATTTTTTGAAGTTTAGGCATTTTCTGGAATTTCCTGAATTATTTTTAAATCTAAAAATCCCAAAAAATCCTTTACTGCGTCAGCATGACATCATGCTGACGTCAGTCAGTCAACAGGGCGGCCCAGGTCAAACCTGGCCAGTGGGACCCACTGGTCAGTGTCACAGTTAACTAATTAACTAATTAGAATTAAATTAACACTTAAACTAGGTTTGACTAGCAGGCAGGGCCCACATGTCAGTGACCTAGGGGGGTCAAACCCGTGGTCAAACAGGCCCAACTCACCGGCGTTTAGCCGCCGGCGAGGCCAAACACGGCGGTGAGGTGCGGGTTTTGTGCTCCGGCTGCCAAAACGACGGCGGAGCACACCTACGGGTAGCTAGAAGCAAGCCGCATCGAGTGGAGGTGGTGGCTGGCCTCGGGGTCGCCGGAGATGACGCAGGTGACGAGTCCAGCGGCTGCCGGAGTTCGGCGAAGTCGAAAACGATGGTGCGGTGCTCGTAGAGGTGCGTGGAGTGGTCCTACCGCATCTACACGGAACGGCGAAGCTGATAGGCACGGTGGCCGGACCATTGGATGGCCGGAGCCTCGTCGGCGACGAGCTCCGCGGCGGTGCGTGCAGGTGAGCTACGTGCGGTGCGTCTAGTGTAGGAAAGAACCAACGGAGAGGGGGAGGACGAAGCTGGGCTCACAGTGGTTGCAGCGGACGCCGGAGCGAGCTTGGGGGCGGTCGGAGCTGAGCGGAATGGCGAGGGGGATCTCCGCGGCCGGAGTTGGGGAAGAAGGGGTCGGGGCGTCTCTAGGGCGGGCGAGCGCTCGGGGCTCGGCCTGCTCGATGTAGTCGAGGACGGCGGAGACGACGGACACGACGACAGGGCTCAGGGACGACGGTGGACGCGGCTACTACGACGGCGCGAGCACGGCGGCGTCGGCCATGGTGCGGGGAGGGCGAAGGAGAGGAGCTGGGGAGAGTGTAGAGTGTCAGCGAGCTCGGGGACGAGGTGGACGATCGATCCAAGCCTCCAGGGCGGCGAGGGGAGGAAGTAGGGCGGCGGGCAGCTGCGTGGCGTGCGCTGCGGCCGCCGTCGAGCACCTGCCTGCCTGCCTGGCCGAGCCAAGCAGCTCGCTGGAGCGGCAGCTGGGCTGGGCTGGCAGGTGGGCCGGTTGGGCGTCAGGTAACCTTTCTCTCTCTCCCTTTTTCCTATTTCTTTTCTGTTTCATTTCTTTAGCAACTTTGTTGAATTAATAAAAATGCCAGAACATTTTTATAACTCATAAAACTTGTCATGTCCACTGTATATAATATGAACAACATGGAACATTATAGTTTATGATTATTTGGGCACATAAAATATTTTCTAGCATTTAAATGCCCAAATGCAAATACCATATGATTTAACCCAGAGACCTTAGATGTCCTAGAAAGTTGTGCACCATTTTTGGCAGAGGTTTAAGACCAAGTCAGAAATGATGAACATTTTGAAGGGCATTTTGGGTACATTGGAAAATATTTTATCAAACCCTAGTTGTTAGAAGAGGGGTGCTGGGGTTTCTGTCATTCACATTTCAAGTTTCTTTGATAAGTAAACATGATGCACACTCTAGCTAGTCCTAATGCAAGTGCTAACTAGGGATGTGACACTATCTAAGTGGGAGTTCTTTAGTAATATGATTAATTGAACTTTAATTTATCATGAACTTAGTCCTGGTAGTATTAGCTTATATATGTTGTAGATCAATAGCTCGTGATGTAGCTCCCCGTTTATTTTTATATGTTCCTAGAGAAATATAAGTTGAAAGATGATAGTAGCAATGATGCGGACTTGTTCCGTGAGTTGAGGATTTTCCTCATTGATGCACAGAAGAATTATGTCCTTGATGCACCGCTAGGTGAACAACCTATTGCAGGAGTAGATGTAGACGTTATGAACGTTTTGACAAAAGCTCGGTATGATGACTACTTGATAGTTTAGTGCACCATGCTTTAGGGCTTAGAACCGGGACTTCAAAATTTTTTTGAATGCCACGGAGCATATAAGATGTTCCTAAGAGTTGAGATTGGTATTTCATACTCATGCCCATATCAAGAGGTATGAGACCTCTGACAGTACTTTGCCTACAAGATGGAGGAGAATAGCTCAACCAGTGAGCATGTGCTTAGATTGTCTGGGTACTACAATTGCTTGAATCAAGTGGGAGTTAATTTTCCAGATAAGATAGTAATTGACAAAGTTCTCTAGTCACTATCACCAAGTTAGTAGAACTTCGTGATGAACTATAATATGCAAGGGGTGACGAAAGTAATTTCCGGGCTCTTCGCGATGCTGAAATCGGCGAATGTAGAAATCAAGAAAGATCATCAAGTGTTGATGGTTAACAAGACCACTTGTTTCAAGTAAAGGGCAAAGGGATAAAAAGGGGACTTCAAGAAGAATGACAAGCAAGTTGTCACTCCCGTGAAGAAACCCAAAGCTAAACTCAAGCCTGAAACTAAGTGCTTCTACTGCAAAGGAAATGGTCACTGGAAGTGGAACTGCCCTATATACTTGGCGGATGATACGTCTCAAACGTATCTACTTTTCCAAACACTTTTGATATTGTTTTGACCTCATTCTTGCAAGATTTGGACTAAACTAACCCGGACTGACGCTGTTTTCAGCAGAGCTGCATGTATGGTTTATTTGTGTGCAGGAAAACGGATTTTTAAGCATCTCAGAAAAATCCACGAAAAATCACGAAAAATCCACGCACCTGAAGAAACAACATACCAGAAGTGGGGCCAGAGGGGGGCCAGGGGGTGCCCAGGCGCCCTGTGGGCGCGCCCCCCCTGGGCCGCGCCGGGGGGGCGCCTGGGTGGGGCCCACACCCCCTGGTGCCCTACTTTAGCCCGTATTTTTTCCTCCGAGGCAGAAACCCCAGATCGGGAGTCCTTTCGCTGTTTCTCGTCACGGAGCCGCCGCCACCCTCTGTTCTTCTTCGGGAGGGCTAATCTGGAGGCTGATTTGGCCTCCGGAGAGGGGAGATCGTCGCCATCGTCATCATCATCACCACTTCATCATCCCTCCATGACTTCCCCCTTCATGCGTGAGTAATTCCCTTGCTGTAGGCGAAGGGGATGGTAGGGATTGGATGAGTTAGATCATGTAATAGTTCGTCAGATTGTTGGGGGCATGTTGCCTATCATCTAGTATGGTGTTTATCATCTTTGCTACAACTTGTTATTCTTAATGCTTGACACTTAGGGCCCGAGTGCCATGATTTCAGATCTGAACCATATGTGTTTGCATGAATATATTTGTGTTCTTGATCCTATCTATGAGTTGTATGCACCTATTACGGTTCGGAACCGACGATCCCAAAGGTGACAGCTTGGGACACCAAAGGGGATGGTCCGTAGTTTGAGGATTACATGTATCCATTGAGTTCATTGCTTTGTTCCAGTGCTCTTTGACAGGAGCACCTTAATATCCATTAGTTCCTTTTGGCCCCGTTCGTAGCGGGATGGTAGGACAAAAGATGTTGTGCAAGTTCTTATTGCAAGCATGTACAACTACCTACGGGATACATGCCTAATGTTTGATATTTGCCTAGATGATCATTACTTTTCCGTGTGCCGTGCCCCGAGTTAGAAACTATCTCATCCATGCAACGCCCAACCATCCATCTCCCTAGCCTACAGTATTTTAAACCTTGCTTGTCACTAGTTGCTACTTTTGCCATTTACTATTGCTATTTACTTTTGCTGTTTACATTTACTATTACTATCATCACTATCATATCACTGTTACCACTTATTTTTTGTTGCAAGTTAGTATATTTCAGGTGCGGTTGAATTGACAACTCAACTGTTAAAGCTTATAAATACTCTTTGGCTCCCCGTGTGTCGAATCAATAAATTGGGTTATTCTTACCCGCGAAGACTATCTCGATCCCTTACGGTTGAGGGTTATCAAGTACCGTTTTCTGGTGCCGTTGCCGGGGAGCATAACAATATTTACAAGTCTACTTGAGATATCCTACCTGCTGCACTTTATTCATTATGGGTAAGAAAGGAGACCCCAAGGTTCCGATCTTACGATCCACTACAAGAAGAGGTACTGCTCTGAGCACTAGTGCTACACTTGATTCACCTTCTGTCATGAGTAAGTTCGCCTAACCACCACCACATGATGCTCCTACTGAATCTGTTACTATGTCTGATACACTTGATGATGCTTCTACTACTTTTGATGATGATATTAGCTCACTTGGTTATGCTCTTGAGAAACAAATTACTGCTGCTGCTGAAAAATATGGAATTGAACTTCCTGTTACTCGCTACCCTATTGGTGAAACTTATGATTTTCCTGAATTGAGTAAACTCCAGGAGAGGCTCCTTGATGATGATTACTATATACTTGATGAAGACTTATGTAGGGAACTGACAGAGTTTGCCGGCTCTGACCCTGAAACTATTAATAAAATATTTGAAAAACACTCTGTTGTAGGGTGAAACCCTAGGGGGGGTCTTTTCACACTTGGAGGGGGAAAAGGTGAAGAACACACAAGAACACGAGACACAATTCACTCAAAACAAACCCAATATCACATCTACTAGAGTAGCACACAAAGGATCCACGAGATTACAAGAACAATCCAAGGAAACAAGCACGGAGGTAAGGTTCTTCCCACTCGAGGTGAGGTCTTGCAATCCAAGAGGATTCTTCTCCCTTGGGAGGTCTTGCAATCCACGAGGATTCTTCTCCCTTGGGAGGTCTCGATCTCCTCACGGAGGGGATACAAGGAGCAAAGCTCTCAAGGTCTCTCAATATCTTTGCTAACCCTTCCAAGGAAGTGGGGAAGGTCTATTTATAGTTTATGCTACGAAAGGGTACGAGAAGAGAGGGATACATGGCCAAGGGCCGAGGGCTGCGCGCAGGCAGGGCGGTAGTACCGTCCGCTCGAGCGGTAGTACCGCTTGTAGAGCGGTAGTACCGCCTAGGGGGCGGTAGTACCGCTGGTGCCGGATTGTCCAGGTGCGGTAGTACCGCTTCGGCGGAGCGGTAGTACCGCTAGGTCCGGGTTGGGCAGGTCTTCGTTTGCTTCCACGCCATCCGGGCTGAATGGGCTCTCCTTTGCGTCCATGGGATCACCTTCTTGGTAACTGAGGATGCACATCTCCTTGTGAGGTAGAACCCAATCCTCATGCGAATCCAAACGAAACTCGAAGAGGAGAGAATTCACCTCGTGCTCGATGGCGCGTGCGCGTGCTCTAGTCATTGGTCCCTTGAGTGCTTGTGGCGATGACGGGGTGTCCATGGGGATGCTTGAAGGATGCTCCGCATCATCTCCCCCCCCCTTGGGGAAGATCCGTCCACGGATCGTGGTCTTCATCACCATGGTACTTGGCCAAGTCTTGGACGTTGAAGATGTCGCTGACGTTGTACTTGTCACGGGGGATGTCGATCTTGTAAGCGTTGTCGTTGTAGCGTGCTAGCACCTTGAACGGTCCGTCGGCTCGTGGAAGAAGCTTGGACTTGCGTTCCTTGGGGAAGCGGTCTTTGCGAAGGTGTAGCCAAACGAGATCACCCGGATGGAACACCATGGGTGTTTTGTTGGTGTTGAGCTTGAATGCGCGGCGTTGAACTTGACGCTCGGTCGTGGAACGTGTTTCTTCGTGCATCTTCTTGATGTGGGCTGCTCTTGCACTTGCGTCCATGTCGGCTCGTTGTTGAAGCGGGAGAGGAAGGATGTCCAATGGTGACATTGGATTGAATCCGTAGACAACCTCGAAGGGGGACTTGCCGGTTGTAGAGTGTCTTGCGCGATTGTAGGCGTACTCGGCGATGGGTAGGCACTCCTCCCACTCCTTGATGTTCTTCTTGATCAACACGCGTAGGAGAGTGGCAAGCGTCCGGTTGGTGACTTCGGTTTGGCCATCAGTTTGCGGGTGGTATGCCGTGGAGAATAGTAACTTGATGCCGAGCTTGGAGCATAGTGTTTTCCAAAAGTAACTCAAGAACTTGACGTCACGGTCCGAGACAATCGTCTTGGGTACGCCGTGGAGGCGCAATATTTCCCTACAAAAGAGAGTCGCAATATGTGAAGCATCGTCTATCTTATGACAAGGGATGAAATGTGCCATCTTGGAAAATCTATCAACAACAACGAGTATGGAATCCTTTCTGGTGCGAGTTCTAGGTAATCCAAGAATGAAATCCATGCTAATGTCTTCCCAAGGATGAAAAGGAATAGGAAGTGGCATGTGGAGGCCATGGGATTGAGCTTTGGACTTAGCTTTGCGGCATGTAGAGCACCGGTTGGTGAAGCGGGAGACGTCACGGAACATCTTTGGCCAAAAATAATTCTTGGAGAGCGTAGCGAATGTCTTGTCGTGTCCGAAGTGTCCCATGAGCCCTCCTCCGTGAGATTCCTGCAAAAGGAGCAAACGAAGCGAAGACTCGGGAATGCAAAGTTTGTTAGCTTTTATGAGATATCCATCCTTGATGTAGTATTGCTCCCAAGAATTATGTGATACACATTTGGCATAAGGATGTGCAAAGAAAGCATCATGCTCATATAAGTCTTTTATGTGCTCAAAGCCAATAACATTCAACTCAAGTTTTGTAACAAGCATGCATTTGCGTGAAAGAGCATCCACCACTACATTTTCTTTGCCTTTGATGTATTTGATGACATAGGGAAAAGACTCAATGAATTCACTCCACTTAGCATGACGCTTGTTTAACTTCGTTTGGCCTTTGAGATACTTGAGCGTCTCATGGTCCGTGTGAAGAATAAATTCATGGGGTCGAAGATAGTGTTCCCAAACACGTAAAACTCTCACCAAAGCATAGAGCTCTTTATCATAGATGGGATAGTTAAGTTGCGCTTCGGATAGTTTTTCACTAAAATACGCAATTGGGCGTTTCTCTTGCATGAGCACGCCACCTATGCCGGTACCACTAGCGTCACAATGAATCTCAAATGGCTTATCAAAGTTGGGTAGGGCAAGAAGTGGTGCGTGCGTGAGTAAGTGTTTGAGCTTAGTGAACGCGGTGTCTTGCGAAGGACCCCAAACAAAGGGTGAGTTCTTCTTGCTCAAGGCGTGTAGAGGCATAGCAATGGTGCTAAAGTCCTTCACAAAGCGTCGATAGAAACCGGCTAAACCAAGAAAGCTACGCACTTGTTGAAGGTTTGTTGGTTGAGGCCAAGTTTTAATAGCGTCAGTTTTAGTTTCATCAACATGAACACCTTGTGAAGACACGACAAATCCTAGGAAAACAACTTTATCAACACCAAAAGTGCATTTCTCCATATTAGCATATAATTGTTGTTTTCGAAGGGCTTGCAAAACCATACGGACATGGTCAACATGTTCCTCAAGCGACTTGCTAAAGACTAGAATGTCATCGAAGTAAACCACTACAAAGACGCCTATATAAGGTCGGAGAACAAAATGCATAAGACGCACGAATGTGCCAGGCGCCTCCGATAAGCCCATCGGCATGACCAACCACTCATATAGCCCAAACTTGGTTTTGAAAGCAGTTTTCCACTCATCACCCTCTTGAATGCGGATTTGGCAATAGCCACTTTTAAGGTCAATTTTGGAAAAATTTGTGGCACCACATAGTTCATCAAGCATGTCATCTAGGCGAGGAATAGGGTGACGGTATCTAACGGTGATAGCATTGATTGGACGGCAATCGGAACACATACGAAAGCTACCATCTTTCTTAGGCACGAGAATAACGGGAACTGCACAAGGGCTTAGGCTTTCACGTACATGACCTTTGTCGATGAGTTGTTGTACTTGACGTTGTATCTCCTTTGTTTCCTCCGGGTTGACGCGGTAAGGAGCCTTGTTCGGAAGTGGTGCACCGGGTACGAGGTCGATGCGGTGTTCGATGCCGCGGAGTGGAGGTAGACCCGGTGGTAGCTCATTGGGAAAGACGTCCGAGAATTCCTGCAACACTTTAGACAACACAAAAGGTGGAGGCGGTGAAGTGTTAGTAGGCTTGGCGTCCCCTTTGCATAGAAGCACAAGGTGGAAGACGCTCGATGGGTTCTCACACACTTCTCTCATCTCACGTTTGGTGGCTAAGAGGACTAAGTTTTTCTCTCTTGGCGAAGAGGCGCTCAATTTTGGCTTGTGGCTCTCACTTTCTTTTTGGTGGATCACTCTCTCACTAGGATCTTCTTGATGGGTGGATGCTTGCTTGTCGGCGATCACTTGGCTTGGTGACATTGGTCGAAGCACATATTCCTTGCCTTTCATCTTGAAGCTGTAGTAGTTGGTTCGACCGTTGTGTATGGCTCCGCGGTCAAATTGCCAAGGTCGTCCCAAGAGGAGGTGGCACACCGTCATGGGAACTACATCACACTCCAAGGTGTCCTCGTAGGCGCCGATCTTGAAAGAAACTAGTACCGTGTGCTCCACTTGAATGGTTCCGGAGTCGCTCAACCATTGTACCTTGTAAGGACGGGGGTGCTTCTTCTTGACCAATTGAAGCTTGGAACATAGTTCATCACTTGCCAAGTTGTGACAACTTCCTCCGTCGATGATGACCTTGATGGAACGTCCGTTGATGCCGGCCTTGGTGTGGAAAATATGGCATCGTTGGTCTTCGTCTTGGTTGTGTTGGAGGGTCAAGACCTTGGATACCACGAGAGAGGGACTTGAATCATTGTCACAAAATACTTGATCATCTTCATCTTCGTTGATGCGCCGGTGCATGGCCACATTCTCAATAGCTTGTGCTTCGTCTTCGCTCATCGAATCATATGTGCCGTCGTCGTTGAAGATCATGGTTCTCTTGTTGGTGCACTCGAAGGACTTGTGACCTCGGCCACCACATGTGAAGCACTTGAAGGAGCTAGTCTTCTCGTTATCGTAAGGTGGTGCCGAAGGTGAGGGAGTCTTGGATTTGTAGTTGCTTGCCGGAGAACGAGTCGAGGAAGGCGTATTTTGCTTGGAACTTGACTTGTCGCTGGTACTCGGTGATGCTCTCGTTGAGGTAGGAGGTGCCGATGTCGCGGGTGCTTGAGAGTAGGAGCCGTAGGTCTTGGAAGAGTATTTGGCATACTTGAAGTCATCCTGGACTTGTCGCTCGGCCTTGGACGCTTGATGAACTAGCTCGAGGAGGTTGGAGTATGGTTGGAAGTCTGCAATCCGCTTGATTGGGTGATTGAGGCCGTTCAGGAAGCGTGCCATTGTTTGCTCGTCATCTTCCTTGACATTGGCTCGTATCATGGCAATCTCCATTTCTTGGTAGTATTCTTCCACCGTCTTCGTGCCTTGTTTGAGAAGTTGCAACTTCGTGAAGAGATCACGGGTGTAGTGGGTAGGCACGAAGCGAGCTCGCATGACATTCTTCATTTCTGACCAAGTTGTAATGGGTGGTTCGCCTCTTGTATGTCGTCGCTTGATCATTTGTTCCCACCAAATGAGGACATAGTCTTGAAACTCGAGAGAGGCCATGGCAATCTTCTTCTCTTCTTCGAAGTTGTGGAGGCGGAATATCTTGTCGACCTTCAATGCCCATGAGAGGTATTCCTCGGGGTCGGTACTTCCGGAGAACATGGGCATAGTGAACTTGAGCTTGCCGAAGCGTTGTTCTTCATCATGTTGATGACGATGATGTCGCTCATGACGTGGTAGGCGCTCCATGAAAGCTTGTTCTTCACGGTGGTCTTGATGTTGGTGGTGTCGAGGCACTACGTTCCCATTGCGTCGTTCTTGCTCCGGTTCGCGATGAGCGGCTTCCTCTTGTTGCTCTTGATGAAGTTCTTCTTGTTGTCGTACTTGGCGGTTGCGGTCGGCGAAGATGCGCGAGGAGTCACGAAGGGCTTGTTGCGCGGTTCGTGCTTGATTGTCACGCCGTTCTTGTGCTTGCAGAATTGCATCGTCATCTTCTAGGACTTGATGTGGGCGTTGTTGCTCTTGGCGGCGCCCTTGTTCACGTGCTCGAACTCGATTTCGTAACCCATCGCCATGGAATGGATTGTCCGGAGAATGTCGATCTTGATTGACGCATTGTTGGGCTTGCCGAGGACGTGGAGGACTTGCATCCGTGGAAGAGTAAGCCGAAGAGTTGTCACTTGAGCGTCGACTTGAATGGCGCCGTCTTGATGAATGAGGCGGAGACGTGCGGTTCACCAAGATGTGTCGGAACTCTTGCATTTGCGTGCGGAAGTCGGAAGCGAGTTGCTCGATGCGGTCGCCCAACGCTTCGCTCTCCTGGTGAAGGGCTCGTTGGACGCCGAAGAGGTGAGTCTTGGTGACGTAGTTCGATGCTTCCACTAGATGCTCGTCGGTCGGGTCGGTTGAAGAACTTGGCCTATCCATCATGTAAGTAGGAGGTGAGTAGGATAATGAGAGAACAATACCAAGGTTACCTCTTCCGAAGATTGAAAATGTAACAAGTGTCACTCAATGAAATGCCACAATAGTAGAATTGGAACCGGGTTTGTTCCTCACACCTACAAGTAAAGAGGCTTATGTTGTAGCTTGGTTAGGATGGTGGAAAATTTCAAACAAAATGTTAGTCAAGATATTTGATAAAGTTGAGAAGATTCACAAAGATGCACGTAAAGCAAATAGATCAAAGCCAAAAGTGTCACTAGGAACACACGCACGGAAGATAGATGGGATCCACACAACCAAGGGTGAGCGCACAAGTGATTGATCACGACAAATGCTCTTGTTGTGCGAATACTAGAGAGATGCTAGCTCGATTGCTCAAATGGGCGAGATACACTTTGTGCACCAACCTATGAGAGTAACGTGCCGTCCTCGATCCCAACTATGCTATGTATGCGGTGACCAAGATGATAGGAGTATGTAAAGTGTCTGGATGCTATTGCTTATATGCTCATTGTTGCTCCTCTCTTTGCTTAAAAGCTTTTTTTTTGAGAGTATGATGCTTGAGCCGATGATACTAGGAGACAAGTATGTAAGATATGCACGGGAGAGACTTATGGCACTAAGATGATCACTACGGTGCACAAGAGCGTGGCCCGGCAATTCTCAACTCGCTAGTCTCGATAGGTAAGCAACGCAAATGGCTCGGGCTATCAATGCAAAAGCAAAAGTTAAGTGTCGTCGAGGTTACCGTCCTTGCTTACGGTTAGCGGTGAAGATGATTCCGAGGCGATGATGTCGAAGTCAAACGCTCCTAAGTAGCCGAAACACCTTAGGAAACGCCAAATCGCAACTCGAAATAGGTCAAAAACGGAAGGGGAGAAATTTTTGGGTGGGGGCGGTAGTACCGCGTGATGAAGCGGAAGTAAAATTTTAGTGCCGCTTGACGAAGCGGTAGTACCGCTTGGTAAAGCGGAAGTAAAATTTTAGTGCCGCTTGACGAAGCGGTAGTACCGCTTGGTAATGCGGAACTAAAATTTTAGTACCGTGGGTAATGCGATAGTACCGCTTGTGCGGGCGGTAGTACCGCTTGTGTGGGGTAAAAACTGCAGCTCGAGATTAGGGCGAATTTGGGCGGAAATGGATGGTTTCGGGGGTAAAATTGGATGAATTTTGTGGGGGAGGTGTGGGGAAAGTGGTGTAGGGGCTAGATTCACGTGCCAAACGTCAAATCCGTAAACCAAAACAACCAAATCTCACAAAAACCAACAAGTTGCAAGAAAAATTTTGGGGCTATTTTTGTGGGGATTTTCGAAATTGGGTAAAAACACAACAACAACAAGCT
>LR738713.1:480126370-480172839 GCA_902687465.1 Secale cereale
GGGGGATGGGACTCCAAGATGTGAATCAACCTTGCTCTTGATACCAAGATGTTGTAGGGTGAAACCCTAGGGGGGATCTTTTCACACTTGGAGGGGGAAAAGGTGAAGAACACACAAGAACACGAGACACAATTCACTCAAAACAAACCCAATATCACATCTACTAGAGTAGCACACAAAGGATCCACGAGATTACAAGAACAATCCAAGGAAACAAGCACGGAGGTAAGGTTCTTCCCACTCGAGGTAAGGTCTTGCAATCCAAGAGGATTCTTCTCCCTTGGGAGGTCTTGCAATCCACGAGGATTCTTCTCCCTTGGGAGGTCTTGATCTCCTCACGGAGGGGATACAAGGAGCAAAGCTCTCAAGGTCTCTCAATATCTTTGCTAACCCTTCCAAGGAAGTGGGGAAGGTCTATTTATAGTTTATGCTACGAAAGGGTACGAGAAGAGAGGGATACATGGCCAAGGGCCGAGGGCTGCGCGCAGGCAGGGCGGTAGTACCGTCCGCTCGAGCGGTAGTACCGCTTGTAGAGCGGTAGTACCGCCTAGGGGGCGGTAGTACCGCTGGTGCCGGATTGTCCAGGTGCGGTAGTACCGCTTCGGCGGAGCGGTAGTACCGCTAGGTCCGGGTTGGGCAGGTCTTCATTTGCTTCCACGCGATCCGGGCTGAATGGGCTCTCCTTTGCGTCCATGGGATCACCTTCTTGGTAACTGAGGATGCACAACATCTCCTTGTGAGGTAGAACCCAATCCTCATGCGAATCCAAACGAAACTCGAAGAGGAGAGAATTCACCTCGTGCTCGATGGCGCGTGCGCGTGCTCTAGTCATTGGTCCCTTGAGTGCTTGTGGCGATGACGGGGTGTCCATGGGGATGCTTGAAGGATGCTCCGCATCACACTCTTTGAAAAACAAAACCATTCCTAATCCTGAGTTTGCTACATCTCCTATATGCATTGATGATCCTGGTTTTAATTTCTCTGTTGATCTTTCACTTATACCTATGGTTGAAGCTGACCCCTTTTATGGCAGAGAAAATGATGATGCTATTGCACACCTAACTAAACTTGGTGAACTAGGTAGCCTGTTTACCACAGATGAGAAGATGCGCTACTTTTATGTGACCAAGCTTCTTCCTTTCTCGTTGAAGGAAGGTGCTAAAGCATGGTATGATTCACTCCCATGCGGTTCTATTAAGAGTCCTCAGGACCTAGCTCACTCTTTTGTTGATAAATACTTTCCTGCTCATATGCAACATGCTGCTTTACAAAGAATTTATAATTTTAAACAGTTGCAGGATGAGTCCCTCCCTAAAGCTTGGGGGAGGTACTGCAGTTTGATTCAGGCTAGACCAGGACATGGAGTTCCTAAGAATGAATTAATTGATATATTCTATGCTGGCTTAACTGACGACTCTAGGTCCTATCTGGACAGTTGAGCTGGCTGTGTTTTCAGGAAAAGAACACCGGATGACGCGGAAGAACTAATGGGCAGGATTGCCAAAAACTATGAAGATTGGTCCGTCCCTGAACCACCTCCACCAACAAAGAAGAGGGGCATGTTTGTTCTAAGCCCCGAGGATATGCAAGAAGCAAAGAAGTCTATCAAAGAGAAAGGTATTAAAGCTGAAGACGTGAAGAATCTACCCCCTATTGAGAAGCTGTGTGAGCCTACCACTCACCCTCCTATGGTAGAGGTACACTCTCTTTTAGATTTCAACGAAAGTGACATCCCTCATGGTAAGCTTCCTGATCAATGTTTAGATGAGTTTGATAATTTTATTACGAAACAGAACCATTTTAATGAGAGGATAGAAAGTCAGTTGCATGATAATTCCCTTGCTATCAAAAAGTTGCTTGGTGTTTTAGATAGAACAGTTAATGATGTTCAGTGTCTTGTGAAGCATTTTCATATGGTTCAAACTCAGCTTGATCAAATTTCTAATGTGCAAAGAGATTTGCTTGCTAACAATGCCAAACAAGATAAATTGCAGGCTTTTGGGATTAAGACCCGAGGGGGAACTAGTACTCAAGATCCTCTTTATCCAGAGGGGCATCCAAAGAGAATCGAGCAAGATTCTCAAATGCAGGAAGAAGAAATTGTTGTCTCTCCAAATAAGAAAACGAAACATAAAGAGACTGACAATTCTAATGATCCTATTGCAGATGAAGAGCCAGCTATTGATCCCAATAGTGTATCTATTTCCGATGCTGAGACCGAAGACGGTGCTGAACCTGAAGGTAATAATAATGAGAAGAATGATCCACCTGAAGTTCGAGAAGAAGAAGCACCTGACAAACGTAAGAGGTGCACTAAAGAAGACTTCATCGCAAGGAAACATGGGAAGGAGAAAGAACCATGGGTACAGAAACCCATGCCCTTTCCAGGTAAGTCCATCAAATCTAAAGAAGAAGAGCATTATAATAAGTTTTGTGAATGGATTAAACCTCTTTTTCTTCAAATCCCTTTGACTGATGCTATTAAGTTACTCCCTTACTCAAAATATATGAAAGATATTGTCACTAACAAAAAAAAGTTCCTAATGATGCAATATCTACTATGCTTGCTAACTATTCTTTCAGTGGAAAGATTCCTGAGAAGCTTGGTGATCCAGGTATACCCACTATCCCTTGCTCCATAAAGAATAATTATGTCAAAACTGCTTTATGTGACCTTGGAGCGGGAGTGAGTGTTATGCCTCTCTCTCTTTACGAGAGGCTCTGTTTAGAGAAACTAATTCCTACAGATATCTCCCTTCAGATGGCTGACAAGTCAACCGCTGTTCCGATAGATATTTGTGAGGATGTTCCAGTTGAAGTTGCTAATTGTTTAATTCTTACTGATTTTGTTGTGCTTGACATGCCCGAGGATGGGAGCATGTCCATTATTCTTGGTAGACCTTTCCTTAACACCGCAGGTGCTATTATTGATTGCAACAAAGGGAAGGTTACCTTTCATGTGAATGATAAAGAACACACGGTATATTTTCCGAAGAAGACCGACAGGAGGCATGCCCTCAACTCTATAGAGAATATCGAGACCGTGAAAATTGGAGAATGGGACTGTCCACTACATGTGCCTCACAAATACAAAACTATCATGGTAGGGACAATGTCCATCAAGGTAAACATTCAGTGATTACTTCGTAGGAGGTGAGACTTTTTGTTCTATATACCGCTTGTTTGTTGGTAAGACTTGATCAACCTTACTAGTGAACGTGTTATATACGGATAAAAAGTTGAGCTTTCTATGTTTTCATTTGTTTTTAGTGTTGTCATACTTGCTGTACCAAGTATCTATGTTTTTGAAGCTTTACAATACTACTAACTACTTCAAGTTTTCAGAGAGTTTCGCAGCTTTTTGAACTTCGAAAAAATTTCAACAGTGAAGTTTTCAGAAAAATTCCAGAAAAATTATATTAAAATTTCCACAACGGGAGAGACCCGAAAAGTCCCGGGGCCAGCCAGGGGGGGCTACCAGTTGCCCAGGCGGCCAGCTGGCGCGGCCCAGCCCCTGGCCGCGCCCACAGGGCGCCTGGGGCCCACAAGACCCCCCTCCAGGTACCTCTTCCTCCTCTCTCTCTCTCTTTTTCCAGAAACCCGAGTTCTGGTCGTGTTCTTCTTGTTCTTGCTGTTCTTGGGGGCGATTCTTCGATCTCTCTCTACAGCCCATCATTTGAGCTGAAATTTTGAGCAAATACTCCCTGGTATGTGACTCCTCCACCCCTCCAATTAGATTTTTGATTGGTGGCCTCATTTGTGAGTATTTAGTAGTTCTTGGTGCTGTAGAGATGAGCTTGCATGCATGTGTAGAAAGTTGTTTTCCAAGTTTTGATGCAAGTTTATGCCTTGGGCAAGTGAGTTGAGTAGTTTGCCTTAGCTCACTTTGTTTTTAATCCTTGTTTTTGTGAATTGTAAAAAATTTCAGAAATGAGTTTATTAGGAAGGGCAAAAGGATGGCTTGAGAAGAGGAGGCCCGCACACTCCGATCGAGTCACTAGAGCCGCAGCTTCACCATCGACTGCTAGGGTGAGCTATAATGAGGATCATGTGCCCATGGAGTTGTTGGAAGACACAAGTCCAGCACGTGCGATGACATATCCATGTGATGAATTCATGGAAGCTGCGGGAATCAAGGATGAGTTTTATAATCTTTGTGCTAATGCAGGTTTGACACGGCTCGTCACCAGCCGTGTTACCCAGTATCAAAAACTCACCTCCATTTTCATTAACAGTTTTAGATATAATCCCGAATCAGGTGCTATTGAGTTTAAAATTTATAATGATCTTATCACCATGACTCTGGGAAATTTTTGTGAAGTAATAGGTGTGCCGAACGTTGGGAGCACGGCAAGGATGGGCACTCAGCCCTCCGAGCTGAAAACCGTCATCAACTCTCTCTGCAGCATGGGTACGAGGGATATTCATCGGTCGAAGATCTCCAGTATCTTGTTTCCTCACCTCAGGTATTTTGCATATTATATTGCTAGAGGGGTGTTAGCTCGTGACAACACGAGCAACATTTCTGCTCCGGATATTGCTATCCTGGCAGCAGCCCTCTCAGGGAGTCTGATTATAATATTGGTACCTTAATTGCTCGACTCCTTGCTATGAACGGTAACAAGGAGGACCTATATGGTGGGATTTATGCCACGCTTATCTTAGAGCATCTTGGAGGCACCCCACACCCTGATGATACTCCTTTTACTTATTTAAACTTTGATCTTGCTGCTATGAAAAGGCATAAGTTTGTTACCATGGGTTCTGAACTTGATAACCTTGTTTATATCTTGCGTTTCGGAACTACCGCGGAACGCGAGATCCGTCTACCTGCACCTCTTTTGTTTGATTATTCTCGCAGGAACGGATGATCCTTTGATGTTGTCCAGTTCGATGAGTTCATGGTCCAGCATCAGTTCCATAACCCCATGGAGGGGGTTGTGCCCGACGAGGAGAGGCACTGTGAGATACCACATTTTCAGGATGAGACCGCCACCGAGTTTGGTGAAGGGTCTTCCTCTGTTTGGCCCTCGGAACCTTCCTCGTGGGAAACTCCGAGGAGTTCGGCGTACACGCCATCATCCTTCTACGACCCTTGGTCTCACCACCATACCCCTGGAGCAGGAGGCTCCTGGGGGCAGTAGCTGCTACCAACTTAGGCCAAAAGCCTAAGCTTGGGGGAGTACGTGCCCTTCTCACCTTTTCATTGTATTATCCGTTTTATTCGCTTTGATCTTTTCGAAGTTTTTACCTGTTCTTCTTTATTCCTCTATTTGCAAAAACAACAACAAAGATTTTCTTTTTCTTTTGCTTTTATTCAACCTTTGAAAAACCCAAAAAGATTTCCTTTCTCTCTTTAGTTTGCTTTGTTTTCAGAGATCAGCTCGAGTCCGTGATGGCATTTGATTATATTTCCTACGTTCGATCGTACAAGTGACAAGCAGTAATGATGAAGATCGACTGAAAGGAAGCAACAAGGAAGACCGGTATGAACTCTTATTGTTTCTACTTTTGTACATATGCCTGTACTTATGATCTAGAGACCAGCTTGTAGCGACATAATGCTATGTTTACAATGCTCTTCCAGTGGTTCATGCTTTCCTTGTGGCTAGTCTCGAATAACTAGAGTATATAATGTGTTATTGAAAGGATCTACATGCATTGCATTGTTCCTAGTCTGGCATACTTTGGTGGTATTTCCCTTTAGAGAATTTTTGGATTGACTTGGCACATGCTTACACATGTTTAAGACTAAAAAGTCTACCTTGCCTTGATGATCTTTGAGTTTTAGAATAGTTATATCACTTTCATGCCCGATTTAATGTTGCTTTGTCGCTCTGCATGATTATGACCGTTATTGCTCTCTAGTTGGTCGCTTCCCAGTCTTTTGCTAAACCTCCACCTGTACTAAGCGGAATGACTGCTTGTGCATCCAAAACCTTTAAAACCTGTTATGCCATATGAGTCCACTATACCTTCCTATACATGGTATTTACCTGCCATTCCTAACGAAGACTTTCGTGTACCATCTCGAAATTAATCAAAAGCATTTCTCTTTTGTGCCTATGTTTTAGCTCATGAGAAAGTAGTAGTTAATTCATGACCTCTTTAAGTTGGACAAGTTTCACCCCTGGATTGCATGCATAATGTGCGAACCCCTAATATGAAGAGGAACTGGCATTGAGTGCGCCCGGCTCAAAAAGATAATATAACAAACAAACCCTCCTTCACGCTTTGTTCATGAGAAATCAGAAAACTTTGGCAGTGATAAACAAAGGAGATTAAGAGGATGTGATCGTCCTCATGCGGGAGCCGTTCCTCGAGACTTGTCTAGCTTAAAAAGTGATTGAGTTATCTGCTAGCATTCATTGACGAAATATGCACCTCTCAAAACATATTTACTTCTGTTTTCAAAACCAAGAGCTCTAGTACATGTTTAGTTTTTGTTTCCGATCACGGGTTTTCAACTTTGCCAATAAAAGCCACGGTTCGAGAGTCTCATCTTCTTTCTTCAAAGCACTGACTAGGAGAGCATAATTGTCATTCTGAGTGTAATGTGCATTGTCCCAAAGTATTACATTGTCTTCTGCATACTTGTGATATGATTTATTCTGAAATTCTTAGTTCTAGTCTCCTTTAAAACTCTGGAGGAGTCTCTGCATTTATGTTTTGCTTCACTCATGGAGGCTAGCGAGATACCACCTTAATATGCTCAAGCTATGTGCAATGTGATCTTGTCTTGATTTTCAGTAATATATTGTTTACTCTTAATTATTTGTGACCGGTCACTTGAAAGAAGGATTGCTCCTTGCATTGTTTTCATAAGTACTGTTAATACTTGCTGAACTCTTTTCGTAGTACATGCTTATATACATCTAATGAAGCAAAAGAGTTTGTCAAAGTTTTCTTTGTCGCGTCCAGTTCGTTGAACTGAATTGCTTGAGGACAAGCAATATGCTAAGCTTGGGGGAGTTGATACGTCTCAAATGTATCTACTTTTCCAAACACTTTTGATATTGTTTTGACCTCATTCTTGCATGATTTGGACTAAACTAACCCGGACTGACGCGGTTTTCAGCAGAGCTGCCTGTATGGTTTATTTGTGTGCAGGAAAACGGATTTTTAAGCATCTCAGAAAAATCCACAAAAAATCACGAAAAATCCACGCACCCGAAGAAACAACATACCAGAAGTGGGGCCAGAGGGGGGCCAGGGGGTGCCCAGGCGCCCTGTGGGCGCGCCCCCCCTGGGCCGCGCCGGGGGGGGGGGGGGCGCCTGGTGGGGCCCACACCCCCTGGTGCCCTACTTTAGCCCATATTTTTTCCTCTGAGGCAGAAACCCCAGATCGGGAGTCCTTTCGCTGTTTCTCGTCACGGAGCCGCCGCCACCCTCTGTTCTTCTTCGGGAGGGCTAATCTGGAGGCTGATTTGGCCTCCGGAGAGGGGAGATCGTCGCCATCGTCATCATCATCACCACTTCATCATCCCTCCATGACTTCCCCCTTCATGCGTGCGTAATTCCCTTGCTGTAGGCGAAGGGGATGGTAGGGATTGGATGAGTTAGATCATGTAATAGTTCGTCTGATTGTTGGGGGCATGTTGCCTATCATCTAGTATGGTGTTTATCATCTTTGCTACAACTTGTTATTCTTAATGCTTGACACTTAGGGCCCGAGTGCCATGATTTCAGATCTGAACCATATGTGTTTGCATGAATATATTTGTGTTCTTGATCCTATCTATGAGTTGTATGCACCTGTTACGGTTCGGAACCGGCGATCCCAAAGGTGACAGCTTGGGACACCAAAGGGGATGGTCCGTAGTTTGAGGATTACATGTATCCATTGAGTTCGTTGCTTTGTTCCGGTGCTCTTTGACAGGAGCACCTTAATATCCATTAGTTCCTTTTGGCCCCGTACGTAGCGGGATGGTAGGACAAAAGATGTTGTGCAAGTTCTTATTGCAAGCACATACAACTACCTACGGGATACATGCCTAATGTTTGATATTTGCCTAGATGATCATTACTTTTCCGTGTGCCGTGCCCCGAGTTAGAAACTATCTCATCCATGCAACGCCCAACCATCCATCTCCCTAGCCTATAGTATTTTAAACCTTGCTTGTCACTAGTTGCTACTTTTGCCATTTACTATTGCTATTTACTTTTGCTGTTTACATTTACTATTACTATCATCACTATCATATCACTGTTACCACTTATCTTTTGTTGCAAGTTAGTATATTTCAGGTGCGGTTGAATTGACAACTCAACTGTTAAAGCTTATAAATACTCTTTGGCTCCCCGTGTGTCGAATCAATAAATTGGGTTATTCTTACCCGCGAAGACTATCTCGATCCCTTACGGTTGAGGGTTATCAGCGGATAAGAAGGATGGCAAAGTGAACAAAGGTATATTTGATATATAGATTATTGATGTGTACTTTACTAGTGTTCATAGCAACCCCTGGGTATTTAATACCGGTTTAGTTGCTAAAATTAGTAACTCAAAACAAGAGTTACAGAATGAACAAAGACTAGTTAAAGGTGAAGTGATGATGTGTGTTGGAAGTGGTTCCAAGATTGATATCATCATCATCGCACACTCCCTATACTTTCGGGATTAGTGTAGAACCTAAATAAATGTTATTTGGCATTTGCGTTGAGCATGAATATGATTTGATCATGTTTGTTGCAATATGGCTATTCATTTAAAGTCATAGAATAATTGTTATTCTATTTACATGAATAAAGCCTTCTATGGTCATACACCCAATGAAAATAGTTTGTTGGATCTCGATCGTAGTGATACACATATTCATAATATTGAAGCCAAAAGATGCAAGGTTAATAATGATAGTGCAACTTATTTGCGGCACTGCCGTTTAGGTCATATTGGTGTAAAGCGCATGAAGAAACTCCATAGTGATGGACTTTTGGAATCACTTGATTATGAATCACTTGGTGCTTGTGAACCATGCCTCATGGGCAAGATGACTAAAACTCCGTTCTCCGGAACAATGGAGCAAGCAACAAATTTGTTGGAAATCATACTAACTGATGTATGTGGACCGATGAGTGTTGAAGCTCACGGCGGATATCGTTATTTTCTGACCTTCACTGATGATTTGAGCAGATATGGGTATATCTACTTGATGAAGCACAAGTCTGAAACATTTGAGAAGTTCAAAGAATTTCAGAGTGAAGTAGAGACAAGAAAATAAAGTTTCTATGATCTGATCGTGAAGGTGAATATTTGAGTTACGAGTTTGGTCTTCATTTGAAACAATGTGGAATAGTTTCACAACTCACGCCACCCGGATCACCACAACGTAATGGTGTGTCTGAACGTCGTAACCATACTTTATTAGATATGGTGCGGTCTATGATGTCTCTTACCGATTTACCACTATCGTTTAGGTTATGCATCAGAGACAGCTGCATTCACGTTAAATAGGGCAACATCTAAATCCGTTGAGACGATGCCTTATGAACTGTGGTTTAGCAAGAAACCAAAGTTGTCGTTTCTTAAAGTTTGGGGCTGCGATGCTTATGTGAAAAAGCTTCAACCTGATAAGCTCAAACCCAAGTCGGAGAAATGTGTCTTCATAGGATACCCAAAGGAGACTGTTGGGTACACCTTCTATCACAGATCCGAAGGCAAGACATTCGCTGCTAAGAATGGATCCTTTCTAGAGAAGGAGTTTCTCTCGAAAGAAGTGACTAGGAGGAAAGTGGAATTTGATGAGGTAATTGTACCTTCCCCCGAATTGATTCCTACACCAATTAGTGAGGAAGCTCATGATGATGATCATGAAACTTCGGATCAAGTTACTACTAAACTTCGTAGATCAACCATAGTACATTCCGCGCCAGAGTGGTACGGCAACCCGGTTCTGGACGTCATGTTACTAGATCATGATGAACCTACGAACTATGAGGAAGCGATGATGAGCCCAGATTCCGCAAAATGGCTTGAGGACATAGAATATGAGATGGGACCCATGTATGAGAACAAAGTGTGGACTTTGGTTGACTTACCCGATGATCGGTTAGCCATTGAAAATAAATGGATCTTCAACAGGAAGACCGACACCGACGGTAATGTTACTGTCTACAAAGCTTGACTTGTTGCGAAAGGTTTTCGACAAGTTCAAGGAGTTGACTACGATGAGACTTTCTCACCTGTAGCGATGCTTAAGTCTATCCGAATCATGTTAGCAATTGCCGCATTTTATGAAATCTGGCAAATGGATAACAAAACTGCATTCTTTAATGGATTTATTAAAGAAGAGTTGTATATGATGCATCCAGAAGGTTTTGTCAATCCTAAAGGTGCTAACAAAATATGCAAGCTCCAGCAATCCATCTATGGACTGGTGCAAACATCTCAGAGTTGGAATATATGCTTTGATAAGTTGATCAAAGCATATAGTTTTATACATACTTGCAGTGAAGCCTGTATTTACAGGAAAGTGAGTGGGAGCACCACAGCCTTTCTGATAAGTATATGTGAATGACGTATTGTCGATCAGAAATGATATAGAATTTTCTGGAAAGCATAAAGGAGTGTTTGAAAGGAGTTTTTTCAAAGAAAAACCTCGGTAAAACTGCTTACATATTGTGCATCAAGATCAATAGAGATAGATCAAGACACTTGATAAGTTTTTTCAATGAGTACATACCTTGACATGATTTTGAAGTAGTTCAAAATGGAACAGTCAAAGAAAGAGTTCTTGCATGTGTTGCAAGGTGTGAAGTTGAGTAAGACTCAATGCTCGACCACTGCAGAAGATAGAATGAAAGTCATTCCCTATGCCTCAGCCATAGGTTCTATTAAGTATGCCATGCTGTATACCAGACCTATTGTATGCCCTGCCCTGATTTTGGCAAGGGAGTACAATTTTTTTATCTAGGAGTAGATCACCGGACAACGTTCAAAATTATCCTTAGAGGACTAAGGAAATATTTCTCGGTTATGGAGGTGATAAAGAGTTCGTCGTAAAGAGTTACGTTTATGCAAGCTTTAACACCGATCTGGATGATTCCGAGTCTCGATCTGGATACATATTGAAAGTGGGAGCAATTAGCTAAAGTAGCTCCGTGCAGAGCATTGTAGACATAGAAATTTGCAAAAATACATACGGATCTGAATGTAACAGACCCGCTGACTAAACTTCTCTCACGAAGCAAAACATGATCACACCTTAGTACTCTTTGGGTGTTAATCACATGACAATGTGAACTAGGTTGTTGACTCTAGTAAACCCTTTGGGTAGTGGTCACATGGCGATGTGAACTATGGGTGTTAATTCACATAACGATGTGAACTATCAATATTAAATCACATGGCAATGTGAACTAGATTATTGACTCTAGTGCAAGTGGGAGACTGAAGGAAATATGCCCTAGAGGCAATAATAAAGTTGTTATTTATATTTCCTTATATCATGATAAATGTTTGTTATTCATGCTAGAATTGTATTAACCGGAAACTTAGTACATGTGTGAATACATAGACAAAACAGAGTGTCCCTAGTATGCCTCTACTAGACTAGCTCATTGATCAAAGATGGTTATGTTTCCTAGCCATAGACATGAGTTGTCATTTGATCAACGGGATCACATCATTAGGAGAATGATGTCATGGACAAGACCCATCCGTTAGCATAGCACTATGATCGTTTAGTTTTACAGCTATTGCTTTCTTCATGACTTATACATGTTCCTATGACTATGAGATTATGCAACTCCCGAATACCGGAGGAACACCTTGTGTGCTATCAAACGTCACAACATAACTGGGTGATTATAAAGATGCTCTACAGGTGTCTCCGAAAGTGTTCGTGGTGTTGGCATAGATCAAGAATAGGATTTGTCACTCCGAGTGTCAGAGAGGTATCTCTGGGCCCTCTCGGTAATGCACATCATAATAAGCCTTGCAAGCAAATGACTAATGAGTTAGTCACGAGATGATGTATTACGGAACGACTAAAGAGACTTGCTGGTAATGAGATTGAACTAGGTATTGAGATACCAACGATCGATTCTCGAGCAAGTAACATACCGATGACAAAGGGAACAACATATGTTGTTATGCGGTTCAACCGATAAAGATCTTCGTAGAATATGTAGGAGCCAATATGAGCATCCAGGTTCCGCTATTGTTTATTGACCGAAGATGATTCTCGGTCATGTCTACATAGTTCTCGAATCCGTAGGGTCCGCACGCTTAACATTTGATGACGATCGGTATTATAAGTTTATGAGTTTTGATGTACCAAAGGTAGTTCAGAGTCCCGGATGAGATCACATACATGACAAGGAGTGTCGGAATGTCCCAGACATAAAGATTGATATATTGGATGACTATTTTTGGACACCGGAAGGGTTCCAGAAGGTTTCGGGCATATACCGGAGTACCGGGGGGGTTACCGGAACCCCACAGGGAGTTGATTGGGCCTCATGGGCCCTAGTGGGAGAAGAGGAGGGGCGGCCAGGGTAGCCGCGCGCCCCCTCCCCCTCTAGTACGAATTGGACAAGGAGGGGGGTGGCGCCCCCTTTCCTTCTCTTCCTCTCTCCCTTCCTTCTCCCCTCCTACTCCAACTAGGAAAAGTGGGAGTCCTACTCCCGATGGGAGTAGGACTCCTCCCTTGGTGCGCCCTCCTCCTGGCCAGCCACCTCCCCCTAACTCCTTTATATACGGGGGCAGGGGCACCTCTAGACACACAAGTTGATCAGTTCATCTCTCCCAACCGTGTGCGGTGCCCCCTCCACAGAAACACACATCGGTCATACCGTTGCAATGCTTAGGCGAAGCCCTGCGCCGGTAGTTTCATCATCTCCGTCACCACGCCGTCGTGCTGACGAAACTCTCCCGTGAAGCTCTACTGGATCAAGAGCTCGTGGGACGTCATCAAGCTGAACATGTGCTGAACGCGGAGGTGTAGTACGTTCGGTGCTTGATCGGTTGGATCGCGAAGAAGTTCGACTACATCAACCGCGTCACTAGACACTTCCGCTTTCGGTCTACGAGGGTACGTAGACACACTCTTCCCTCTCGTTGCTATGCATCTAGTAGATAGATCTTGTGTGATCATAGGAATTTTTTTGAAATACTACGTTCTCCAACACGAACTACCCCTACTAGATAGATGCTTTACCTGGAGCAATAAACGAGCTTCACCAACCCTAGAACAACTACACCATGCTTTCTTTAATCTGGTCTAGAACAGTTGCTTCCCCAATACAACTCTGTCATCTCTACCACGAATCATATCTGATCACGTCCCACTAATCCTAAATATCCAAACAACTGTCCCAAAACCGCGCCACTTTAGATTTGAATCAGCTTGGACTCTATCCACTGCTTGCCAACCAAAAATACAAAAATGTTGGACACCAAATCACCACTCGCCCCAACGACTATCTTCTGCCGCTGCCCTTTGCTACCTCTTGAGCTTGTGTTGTATTCCCTCGAAGAGGAAAGGGAGATGCAGCACAGTACATAAGTATTTCCTCAGTTTTTGAGAACCAAGGTATCAATCCAGTAGGAGACCACGCGCGAGTCCCTCGCACCTGCACAAACAAATAAGAACTTCACAGCCAACGCGATAAGGGGTTGTCAATCCCTTTACGGTCACTTACGAAAGTGAGATCTGATAGAGATGATAGTTTATATTTTTGGTATTTTTAGTTTAATAAAACAGCAAATAAAAGCAGTAAAAGTAAAGTATATGTAGATTGATATGTTGAGAATAGACCCGGGGGCCATAGTTTTCTCTAGTGGCTTCTCTCATGATAGCGATATTCTACGGCGGGTAAACAAATTACTGTCGAGCAATTGATAGAAAAGCGAATAATTATGAGACTATCTGGGCATGATCATTGTATATAGGCATCACATCCGAGAGAAGTAGACCGACTCCTGCCTGCATCTACTACTATTACTCCACACATCGACCGCTATCCAGCATGCATCTAGTCTATTGAGTTCATAAGAACAGAGTAACGCCTTAAGCAAGATGACATGATGTAGAGGGATAAACTCAAGCAATATGATATAAACCCCATCTCTTTATCCTCGATGGCAATAATACAATACGTGCCTTGCTGCCCCTACTGTCACTGGGAAAGGACACCGCAAGATTGAACCCAAAGCCAAGCACTTCTCCCATTGCAAGAACTATAGATCTAGTAGGCCAAACCAAACCAATAATTCGAAGAGACTTGCAAGGATATTATGAGCACACATAAAAAGTTTAGAGAAGAACCAAATATCTTTCGTAGATAACCTTGATCATAAACTCACAATTCATCATATCTCGACAAACACACCGCAAAAAGAGATTACAGCGAATATATCTCCTCAAAGACCGAGGAGAACTTTGTATTGAGATCCAAAGAGAGAGAAGAAGCCATCTAGATACTAGCTATGGACCCGAAGGTCTGTGGTAAACTACTCACAACTCATGGTGAGGGCGATGATGATGATGATGAAGGCCTCCGTGATGGACCCCCCTCCAGTGGAGCTCCGGAACAGGCTCCAAGATGGGATCTCCACAGGAATAGAAGCTACGGCGGTGGAATTAGGGTTTTCTCTCTATTCACGGAGTTTCTGGGGTACGTAGACTTATATAGGAAGAAGGTGGGCACCGGGGGACGTTCGAGGGGCCCACGAGGTAGGGGGCGCTCCCCCACCCTCGTGGGCGCCTCGATGCTCCCCTGACGTGGTTCTCAAGTTCCTCCGGCGTGATTTTCTCCAAAAATATCTCTCGCGAAGGTTTCATTCCGTTTGGACTCCGTTTGATATTCTTTTTCTACGAAAGCCTGAAATAGGCAAAAAACAGCAATCTGGACTGGGCCTTTGGGTTAGTAGGTTAGTCCCAAAAATGATATAAAAGTGAATGATAAAGCCCATTAAACATCCAAGACTTCATAAATAATAGCATGGAACAATAAAAAATTATAGATACGTTGGAGACGTATCAAGCATCCCCAAGCTTAATTCCAGCTCGTCCTCGAGTAGGTAAATGATAAAGAAAGAATTTTTGATGTGGAATGCTAACCAATATAGTTTTTCAATGTAATTCTCTTAATTGTGGCATGAATGTTCAGATTTGAAAGATTCAAGATAAAAGTCTATATTGACATAAAAAAATAATAATACTTCAAGCAATACTAACAAAACAATCATGTCTTCTCAAAATACTATGGCTAAAGAAAGTTATCCCTACAAAATCATATAGTGTTGGCTATGCTCCCTTGTTATCACACAAAAATATTCATATCATGCACAACCCTGATTTCAACCAAGCATTTGTTTTCATACTCTATCTTTTCAAACCTTTCAACTTTCACGCAATACATGAGCGTGAGCCATGGACATAGCACTATGGGTGGAATAGAGGTGGTTGTGGAGAAGACAAAAAGGAGGGAGATAGTCTCACATCGACTAGGCGTATCAACGGGCTATGGAGATGCCCATCAATAGACATCAATGTGAGTGAGCAGGGATTGCCATGCAACGGATGCACTAGAGCTAAATATGAATGAAAGCTCAACAAAAGGAACTAGTGGGTGTGCATCCAACTTGCTTGCTCATGAAGACCTAGGGCATTTGAGGAAGCCCATCGTTGGAATATACAAGCCAAGTTCTATAATGAAAATTCCCACTAGTATATGAAAGTGACTAAACATGAGACTCTCTACAATGAAGAACATGGTGCTACTTTGAAGCACAAGTTGGAAAAAGATAGTAGCAATTGTCCGTTTTTCTCTTTCTTTTCTTTTTCTTTTTTGGGCCTTTTTTTCTTTGACCTTTCTCTTTTTTTTGTGGAGGGGCTTTATAGATTTAGCCTTTCCTCCCATGGGACAATGCTCTAATAATGATGATCATCACACTTTCATTACAACTCGATATTACAACTCGATACCACAACAAAAAAGTATGACTCTATATGAATGGCTTCGGCGGTGTACCGGTATGTGCAATGAAACAAGAGTGACATGTATAAAAATTATGCATGCTGGCCTTGCCACAAATACAATGTCAACTACATGATCATGCAATGGCAATATGACAATATGATGCGTGTCATATGAACAGAACGGTGGAAAGTTGCATGGCAATATATCTCAGAATGGCTATGGAAATGCCATGATAGGTTGGTATGGTGGCTATTTTGAGGAACAATATGGTGGCTGTTTTGAGGAAGGATATATAGTGGGTTTATGGTACCGGCGAAAATTGCACGGTACAAGAGAGGCTAGCAATGGTGGAAGGGTGAGAGTGCGTATAATCCATGGACTCAACATTAGTCAAAAGAACTCATATACTTATTGCAAAAATCTACGAGTCATCAAAACAAAGCAATCAACGCATGCTCCTAGGGGGGAGGTTGGTAGGAGTTAACCATCGCGCGCCCCCGACCTCCACACAAAGGTTGGCACTCTACAAATACCTCATGCTCTAACTTAGTCACACAACGGTTCACCATACGTGCATGCTACGTGAATCACTAACCTTAACACAAGTATTTCTCAATTTCATAATAACTCCACTAGCATGACTCTAATATCACCATCCTCATATCTCAAAACAATTATCAAGCATCCAACATCTCATTCTATTCAATGCACTTAGTGTGATTTTTTTTACTACATTGACATTGGATATCTATCATGTGAAGACTAGTTTCTTTAGCCTAAACACATTACCATGCTGTTTTAATAGACTCTCAAATATATATAAGAGAAGCATGAGAGTTCAAAAATTTCTACAAAATATCATCACCACCGTGCTCTAAAAGGTATAAGTGAAGCACTAGAGCAAAAACTATTCAACTCAAAAGATATAAGTGAAGCACATAAAGTGTTCTAATAATTTCTAGGACATATTTAACTCTCTCAAATAGGTGTGTACAGCAAGGATGATTGTGGCAAACTAACAAGCAAAGACTCAAATTATACAAGACGCTCCAAGCAAAACACATAACATGTGGCGAATAAAAATATAGCTCCAAGTATAGTTACCGATGGATGAAGACGAAAGAGGAGATGCCTTCCCGGGGCATCCCCAAGCTTAGGCTTTTGATTATCTTGAACTTACTTGGGGTGCCATGGGCATCCCCAAGCTTAGACCTTTGCTACTCCTTGTTCCATAGTCCATCAAAGCAATACTCAAAACTTGAAAACTTCACAACACAAAACTTAGACAAAAATTCTCGTGAGCTCCGTTAGTATAAGAAAGCAAACCACTACTCAAAGTACAACAACGAATTCATTCTTTTTTTATATTGGTGTTAAACCTACTGTACTCCAACTTCTCTATGGTTCATATCCTCCAATACTACTCATAGATGCATCGGAATAAGCAAACAACACACGGAAAACAGAATCTGTCAAAGACAGAATAGTCTGCAGTAATCTGCAGGTTTCACCTACTTTTGGAACTCAAAAAAATTAAATATAAATTTTAAATTTGCGGAATTTGTCTACCAATCAGCTGCAAAAATAATCAACTAAAAAGCACGCTCCAGTAAAATCCCACGACTACTTTAGCAAGCGCTAATGATTCTGTTTTTCACAACAAGATCACATAAACTTCACACAAGTCTTCCCAAAGGTTCTACTTGGCAAAAACACTAAAAAAACATGAAAACACATATAACCAGAGGCTATATGCAATATTTATTCCCTAACATCAAGAAAAACAAAAAATATAAAGTTGGGTTGCCTCCCAACAAGCGCTATCGTTTTACGCCCCTAGCTAGGCACGATAATTCAATGATGCTCACATAAAGGACAAGTATTGAAGCACAATGAGAGCATCATAAGACATGTGACAAACACATCTAAGTCTAACATTCTTCCTATGCATAGGCATCTTATAGGAAAACAAATTACCAAGACAAGCAAGATCTAGCATATGCAAGGAAGGAGAAAGAAACAATAGCAATCTCAACAGAACGAGACGTAATTTAGTAACATGAAAATTTCTACAACCATATTTCCCTCTCTCATAATAATTGCATGTAGGATCATGATCAAATTCAACAAAATAGCTATCACATAACATATTCTCAACACGATCCACATGCATGCAAAGTTGACACTCTTCCAAAATAGTGGGATCAATATTAACTAAAGTCATGACCTCTCCAAACCCACTTTTATCAAAAATTTCATAAGATTGAACGTTCTCCAAATATGTGGGATCTAAAGTTGACAATCTTCCAAACCCACTTTCAATATTATTACAAACATTATTATCAATCTTACATTCATCATGGGGATTAAATAAATTCTCAACATCATAAGAAGAATCACCCCAATCATGATCATTGCAACAAATAGTAGTCATAGCAAAACTAGCATCCCCAAGATTAGGGTTTTGTATATCATTAACACAATTGGCATTAAGAGAATTTATAATAACATCATTGCAATCATGCTTTTCATCGAAGGAACTATCAAGTATGGGTGCAATTGCAACGATCTCATGTTTAACATAAGGAACTATAGCAAATTCATCTTCATAAATATTGGCATCATGGCCACAAGGATAGAAGGCATCATGTTCATCAAGGGATATTTCAATCAAATCATCAGAATCAAAATTATCTATAGATTCATGCATATCATTATTTTCTTTCAAAGCAGCGGTCATACTTTCAATAAATTCTTTGACATAGGCATTATGAGCATAGTTTTCAAAGCAATATTTAAGTATGTCAAAATTTTCAGATTCGTAGAGAGTAATATCATACTTTTCAATCAAAGAAGCAACTTCATAAGCACCCTTAAAAGCAACAAATTCTTCAATTTGTTCGATATCGTAGTAACTATAAACACCCTTTGCATAAGAGGATAAGATTTCATTATCATTAAACTCACATAGGTAGGGTAGGTGTTTTTTAGGGTTCTTAGAGCAACAAGTAAAATCACAAATTTCACAAAGATTCCAAGCATAACACATCAATCTGTTTATTTGATCCCATAAGAGTCTCCCTTTTTCAGACAAACGGTGACGCACAAAATGAGCATGCTCATCTAAAGATTTCCCATCAACTAGGCTAGTTGAGGTTTCAGCACGAGAGCAAAGGGATCGAAGATGATCCAAGTAGAACACTTTAAGGTGATCCATAACAATAGATTTTTAGCAAGCAAAGATGCAAGCACATAGAAGGCACATGGAGACACAAGCAAGCAAGAAGCAAGCGAACGGTAAACACACGACAAAAAGAAGGGCAAATAAAACGGCAAGGGTGAAGTGGGGGAGAGGAAAATGAGAGGCAAATAAATGTAATGCGAAGGATAAGGGTTTGTGATAGGTACTTGGTATATGACTTTTGCGTAAGCCTCCCCGGCAACGACGCCAGAAATTTTTCTTGCTACCTCTTGAACTTGCGTTGTATTCCCTCGAAGAGGAAAGGGAGATGCAACACAGTAGCATAAGTATTTCCCTTAGTTTTTGAGAACCAAGGTATCAATCCAGTAGGAGACCACGCGCGAGTCCCTCGCACCTGCACAAACAAATAAGAACTTCGCAGCCAACGCGATAAGGGGTTGTCAATCCCTTTACGGTCACTTACGAAAGTGAGATATGATAGAGATGATAGTTTATATTTTTGGTATTTTTAGTTTAATAAAACAGAAAATAAAAGCGGTAAAAGTAAAGTAGATGTAGATTGATATGTTGAGAATAGACCCGGGGGCCATAGTTTTCTCTAGTGGCTTCTCTCGTTATAGCGATATTCTATGGCAGGTAAACAAATTATTGTCGAACAATTGATAGAAAAGCAAATAATTGTGAGACTATCTAGGCATGATCATTGTATATAGGCATCACGTCCGAGACAAGTAGACCGAAACATTCTGCATCTACTACTATTACTCCACACATCGACCGCTATCCAGAATGCATCTAGTGTATTGAGTTCATAAGAACAGAGTAACGCCTTAAGCAAGATGACATGATGTAGAGGGATAAACTCAAGCAATATGATATAAACCCCATCTTTTTATCCTCGATGGTAACAATACAATATGTGCCTTGCTGCCCCTACTGTCACTGGGAAAGGACACCGCAAGATTGAACCCAATGCCAAGCACTTCTCCCATTGCAAGAACTATAGATCTAGTAGGCCAAACCAAACCAATAATTCGAAGAGACTTGCAAGGATATTATGAGAACACATAAAAAGTTCAGAGAAGAACCAAATATCTTTCATAGATAACCTTGATCATAAACTCACAATTCATCGGATCTCGACAAACACACCGCAGAAAGAGATTACATCGAATAGATCTCCTCGAAGACCGAGGAGAACTTTGTATTGAGATCCAAAGAGAGAGAAGAAGCCATCTAGATACTAGCTATGGACCCGAAGGTCTGTGGTAAACTACTCACAACTCATAGTGAGGGCGATGATGATGATGATGAAGGCCTCCGTGATGGATCCCCCTCCGATGGAGCTCCGGAACAGGCTCCAAGATGAGATCTCCACGGGAACAGAAGCTATGGCGATGGAATTAGGGTTTTCTCTCTGTTTACGGAGTTTTTGGGGTACGTAGACTTATATAGGTAGAAGGAGGGCACCGAGGGACGCTCGAGGGGCCCACGAGGTAGGGGGGTGCGCCCTGGGAAGGGGGGCGCACCCCCCACCCTCGTGGGCGCCTCGATGCTCCCCTGACGTGGTTCTCAAGTTCCTCTGGCGTGATTTTCTCCAAAAATATCTCTCACGAAGGTTTCATTCTGTTTGGACTCCGTTTGATATTCTTTTTCTGCGAAACCCTGAAATAGGCAAAAAACAGCAATCTGGACTGGGCCTTTGGGTTAATAGGTTAGTCCCAAAAATGATATAAAAGTGAATGATAAAGCCCATTAAACATCCAAGACTTCATAAATAATAGCATGGAACAATAAAAAATTATAGATACGTTGGAGACGTATCACCCTTTCAAAAAATCTAAAAACAACAAGATGCGCTCTAAAAAAATGGGCCTCCAAACGATCGCCAACACACCATCGCGGGGTTGCTGCAAAACAAATCATCAATCTCATTGATCTAAAAGAGGAGGCTCGAACTCTCTCCAACGCTGAAAAATGTTGCGTTCGGTTGTCTCCGATACACCGCACTCAGCTATTGCCGAAAAATGGCCTTTTGGAAACAACGAGGCAAAGTACGTGCTGCAATTGATGGAGAGGAAAACACACAGTACTTTCACGCTATCGCGTCCCAGCGTCTTCACAAGAATACTATAACGTCCCTACTAGCTGATGGGAATGAATTCCACTCTCACGCTAAAAAAGCGACCATTCTGAAAGACCATTTCACAACAATTATTTGTTCCGCACCACACACTTCATGGTCATTCCAACTTCAAAATTACTACCCCAAACGTTACCTCAACTTAGTTCACTTGACTCTCCCTTCACACTTGAAGAAATAAAAGATGCGTTCCTCCAAATGATCCCCCTCGCTAGCCCTGGACCTGATGGCTTCGACCCGCTGTTCTATCGAAAATACTGGCACTTGGTCAAGGCTCCTATTAACTCCTTCATGGCAGATTTCCAAAACCACACCGCTCAAACAGAATGCCTTAACACAGCCCTCATTCTATTACCCAAAAAAGAACATGCCAACACACCCGACGCCTACCGCCACATCTCCCACCAAAACTGTCCCATCAAAGTCATCGGAAAAGTGCTCACCAACAGACTAAAACCAATGATCCCACTGCTTGTTCATGGCAACCAAACTGGTTTCATCCCTGGATGTAGCATAGCTGAAATTTTTTATCTTCGCTGCAGACCTCATAGGTGCCAGCCATACCAGAAAAGCCCCAACCATGGTCATTAAATTAGACTTTAGCAAAGCCTTCGTCTCCCTCTCTTGGGACTCCCTTACATTCATTTTACGCTGCCGCGGTTTCCCGCCAAAATTCTCAGCCTGGGTCCATGACATCCTATCAACCGAAAAAATGGTCGTTGTGCTCAACGGGATCCCCGGAAACTTGATAAAGTACAAAAACGGGCCCAGACAGGGAGATCCTATTTCTCCTCACCTTTTCATCATCGTTGCTGATCTCCTACAATAGATGATCCAGCAAGACCGCGACCTCTTACATCTCAGTCACCCTCTGTTCTCACATCTTCCGCCAAACGTTTTACAATATGCCGACGACACCCTAATCATTGCCAAGGCATCAAAAGAAGCTGCTCAGCAATTAAAAAACATCCTTCACGATTTCGCCATGGCAACCAGCCTCACTATCAACTTCACAAAAACAACATTCGTACCCATGCACATCAGCTCTGCCATGGCGGCCTCCATTGCCTCCACCTTGCAATGCCCAACCTCAACCTTCCCGCAGATCTACCTAGGCCTACCCCTAACACCCACACGACTACCCCTTCCTACCTATCATTTAACGATGCCGCAAATTCTTGACGGGATGGCGTGCAAAAATCCTATCAAAAGGGGATAGACTCATCCTACTATCGGTTGTCCTTGACTCCATCTTGGTCTAATTTATGTCAGTCTTCTCCATCCCCAAAAGTGTTGTAAAAATCCTAGACTCTATTCGTCGAGCCTTTTTTTGGGCTGCAGAGGAAACTTGCACTGGTGCGCAATGCTTAGTTGCCTGGAAACATGTGTGTAAACCAAAGAATAATGGTGGTCTAGGTCTAAAAAACCTACACCAGCAGAACAACTGCTTACTTATGAAATTTGCTGTAAAAGCACTCTTACCGAAAAAACACCTTGGATGGACTGGATTGCCTTGCAACACCGAAGTGCTCTCATTGCTCCACAAAATAGGCACTCCTTCATTTGTTGAACAATAAATCAACAACTGCCAGCACTCCATGCCATCTCATTTGTACTCACAAACTCCGGCACTAATGCCTATTTTTGGGCTAGACGCCTGGCTACACCATCAACCCCTTGCTAATCTATTCCCCTGCCTCTTCTCACACACCACTATACCAATAGCTCGTGTGGCTGCTGTTCTGAACCATGGTTTGGAAACAACCCTACGGAACCGCCTAACATCTAATGTTGCTACCGAGTTGTGCTATTTGTTGTCTCTCCTGCAGAATTTCCAGCTGTCGACATGACTGGATGAGCGCTACCTCAATGGTGTCCTGTGTTGGTGTCAAAACCGGTAGATCTCAGGTAGGGGGTCCTGAACTATGCGTCTGAGGATCGATGGTAACAGGAGGCTGGGGACACGATGTTTACCCAGGTTCAAGCCCTCTCGATCGAGGTAAAACCCTACTTCCTGCTATATTAATATGGATGAATATGAATACAAGAGTTGATCTACCTCGAGATCGAATTGGCTAAACCCTAAAGTCTAGCCTATGGGGATATTGTGATTCTCTGTTAGCCTCTACGGACTAAACCCTCCGGTTTATATACACACCGGGGGGGCCTAGGGTTTGTACATACCATCTTGCAGAGGAAGGAAAGATTACACCTGAACCTAAAACTTGCCTTTATACGAATACAGGAGTCCTATCCGGATACGAGAGATAATCTTCAACTTTGATCTTCACAGCCCACCGGTCGGGCCCACCAAGAGTTATCTGGCCTTCCGAGGACCCCTTGATCCAGGACTCCCTCAGTAACCCCTGAACCTGACTTCAATGACGATGAGTTCGGCTTCCGTATTGTCTTCGGCGTTGCAAGGAGGGTTACTTCTTCCGAATATATCTTCTGCAAAAAGGAGTCTTGTGTTCGGCTCTACAAGGTTAGTACAACACTTAGCCTCGAAGGCAAGGCCCTTAAAAGATAATGAATAGTGTGTCTCTACTGACAACTTTTGGGTGAAACGTCGCGTCCAAAACACTAACATATCGAACCATTTTATTTGGTCCTAGTTTTGCGTGTCGAGGTATATCCTCATTGACACGTCCCATCAGAATAGAGATCGTGCCCGCTTATTACGGGATCCTTATCAATATGACATGAGCATCCACGCCGCGCATTACGCACGACCGCTTTAGGAACCGGTGATGTTTATGGCTAAAGTGGGGGACGCTCTGTATTCACATCGTTATAAAAGGATACCCACCCCTTTCATCAGCTCCACGCCTTCCTCAAGCTTGAGCTCTCCAATCTCCCTAGCCCCAACATTCTCATCTCCTACGCCCACCGCTCCTCATTCCTCAACCACTAATCCCCTTCACATCAATGGCTGGATCCGGTGCCAGGGGCAAGTGGGGAGCTTCCACCGTCACTGAAAAGACCATGGAGGATATACAGAGCACGGGCTATCTCGCTGCCAACATCGCGCACCGACTCCCTGCCAAGGGTCAAGTGATTCCCGTCCCAGAGGCGGGTGAGAGGGTAGTGTTTACTTCCCATTTTGTTAGGAGGCTAGGGTTTCCACTCCACCAATTTGTCTGGGGTCTTTTGTTCTTCTACGGTCTAGATTTACATGATCTAGCCCCGAACTCAATCCTTCACATATCTGCTTTCATTGTGGTATGTGAAGCTTTCCTCCGCATCCCTCCACACTTCGGCCTATGGCTCAAAACCTTCAACATGAAGCCGAAGGTGGTGGATGGACATCACGCGGAGTGTGGGGGTGCGATGATTAGCAAACTCCCAAATGCAACTTGGCCCAAGGGCTCATTCGTGGAGACGAATAAGGTCTGGCAGCAGGAGTGGTTCTACATCACCAAACCCCGTGACGCCAAATGGGCGGTGGAGCCTGCTTTCAGATCCGGACCCCCAGAGAGGTTGACTTCCTGGACCAAGAAGGGTCTGGACTGGGGGTCTCCAACTGAAGTGACAACACTCCAGAGCCATGTATCCGGCATGATTTCCAAGGGGCACCAACTCTCGTCCGTGGTCCAAGTGATCCTGGCCCGGCTTATTCTCCCTTGCCAAAGCCGGGACTCCTCCCTATGGGAGTTTGATCCGGCAGGAGACAAGCCGCTGAAGCATCTCTTCGGCTTTATGCACAAAGAGATTTGGAAGCACCTCTTCAAGAGCCAGAAGGAATGGCCCAAAGAGACCAAGGATGCGGGCTATAGCACTGCGGTCTCCGCCCCAGAGGTAATAAAAAACCTTGCCAAACATATATCTCTTTCCTCATTTAATAATAACTGGAATTGGAATTTTTGTGTGATATAGAGGGCTGGACGAAGAAGGCGACCCGGATTAAGAGTCCGGCACCTTTGCCCGAGGGCCCGTAATTGCCTCTACTAACGGCGATGCTGGTCCCGGCTCCGTACAAGGCGCCGATCAAGAAGCCCAAGAAGAACGACAAGGGGGCCGGAGACAGCCCCCGTCCCGCGGACAAGAAGTCTAAGGAAATCAACATCCTCTCCGCTGACGAGGTGGAGGAAGATGATGAGGAGGAAGAGGAAGAATAAGAAGAGCCCCCTACACAAGGCAGGGGAAGAAGAGGGCGGCCCTACTGAAGCAGGCACGGCCGCACCCAAGAGGAAGATTACCCTCGCTACTAGTTCGGATTCGTCCGAACATAGCTTCGTGGTGAAGCCCAGGGAGAAACCCCTGCCCGAATCGTAAGTTTGTCCGGATTGACTGCTGCACCTTTGTTTATTGAGTATTTTTGATACTTAGTATTTCTCTCCTGCTGACCTACAACCCTCCCGGAGGACACCCCGACACCTCCTTATCGGAGGGGAACTCTCTAGCACCTGGAGAGACGGAGATTGACCCACCAGTCCGGGCTCCATCGCCCGTGATCGGCAGGGACACCGAAGTGTCTTCCCAGCGGGTGTCCTCCGCCCAAGGAGATGAGGGCGGGGCATGTGATGGGGCGACCAGAGGTAATACCTCGGCCGCCGCTGACCATGGGGACACAACCCCCATGGAGACCGAAGACGGGTGGCCCGAACAATCCCGGGCCCTCCCAAACATTGACCCGGATCCTAATGCGGCTCCGGGGTCCGTAGACCAGACCCCCCAAGCGGGGGTGGATATGGCGGCTCCCGGAGTCAATCCGGAGGCGCTGAATTCTATGGAGGGAGCACTGCAAAGTGCTTCCATCGTAGAAGAATACCGCACCGTGATGGGTGCGGTGATGAAGAAGATTCAGTCCGTCAAGGGCGGAGTGAATGAAGCCTTCAACAACCTGTTAACAGGCTTTGAGGTGAGCAATGTAATGTTCTTTATAGAACTTTTTATGCACATACATAGCCAGAAGCCCCTGATGCTTTGTGTGATTCTAAAGAGAATCGGATGAAGTATCCATGCTATAGCATACTTACAGAGCTGAACTGTTGTGTAGGCTTCACTAGTTATGGCAACTGCGCGAGATGCAGAAGTTACCGAACTAAACCGGAATCTCTTGTTGGCCAACGCAGACCTCGACCGCGTCAACTAGCTTTTAAATGAAACGCAAGGTATGCGGATTTTAAGATGTCAATAAGACTAATTTACTGAGTATGTTTATAAACCTTTATATGGTATTCTGTATAATACAGTTGGCGCCACTGAGCTCGAGGCCCTCAAGGGTGAGGTTGCCCAGGCCAAGAAGTAGGCCGAGGCAAACAAGGTAGCCGCTGACAAAGCGACTGCCGATTTGGAGGCCGAAAAGTTGAGTGCGAGAAGCACTGGTCTCGGGTGTCCGAAGTCGAGGTCGAGCTCAAAGACGCCATTCTCAAATGTGAGGCATTGGAGAAGAAGGCTTCGAAACATGCATCTGAGCTTGCTGCAGCAGTAAAGACTGCCGAGGATGCGCAAGGGAGGTCGCACAGCGCCCGTTAAGAAATCGAGCAGGCACGACATATAGCATCTGGTAAGACATTTATCTTACAGAGCATCTTCGAAGGGCAGAAGTACATTGGGCTGACACGGTTATGGAGTTGTCCAGGCGTGTTTGCTGATCTTCCAAGGAGCAGTGCTGACACCGCCCTGTACTTCCGAGCCCTGGAGGGGAACAACACGGAGAAGCTGTTTTGGTCGCAGTTCTATGCGCCAAAACATGTGGTGCCCCTCAACGACCAGATGAAGCAGCTGGTCGAGCTGCATAACATGGCGGGTTCGGCCATGAAGGACTTAATAGTCCGGTTATGGCCCACTAATCCAATCCCAAGTAGTTACTTCGGATTGGTGAAGCGGCTCGTCGAGGCGAGTCCGCGGGTCGATGCATTGACGCGTTCAACTTGCATAGAAGGTGCTCAGATGGCCTTCGCTCATGTCAAAGTGCATTGGGCGAAGATGAATGCAGGGCATATTGCCACTGTTGGTCCACCTGCCAGCAAGAAGCACCGCAAGCCAGAGAAGTACTTCGAGGACGTCATCGATGGTGCCCGCCTTGTAGAGGCCAATGTTCGATGGATGTTATCTGATACGTCTCCAACATATCTATAATTTTTGATTGTTCCATGCTATTATATTATCCTTCCAGGATGTTTTATGGGCTTTTATATACACTTTTATATGATTTTTGGGACTAACCTATTAACCCAGAGTCCAGTGCCAGTTTCTGTTTTCCCCATGTTTTTGAGTATCGCAGAAAAGGAATACCAAATGCAGCCAAATTGACCCGAAACTCAGGGGAGGCTGTTTTCGGACCAGAAGAAGCCCAGGGAGTACCGAAGGAGGACCAGAAGATCCCCGAGCTACCCACGAGGGTAGGGGCGCCCCTCAATGCGCCCCCTACCTCGTGTAAAGCCTGGAGACCTCCCTTACTTGTTCCCGACTCCAACACCCCCTATATATACAGAAACCTCCGGAAAATAACCTAGATCGGGAGTTCCGCCGCCGAAAGCCTCTGTTGCCACCGAAAACCAATCTAGACCCATTCCGAAACCCTGCCGGAGGGGGGGAATCCCTCTCTGGTGGCCATCTTCATCATCCCGGTGCTCTCCATGACGAGGGGGAGTAGTATACCCTCGGGGCTAAGGGTATGTATCAGTAGCTGTGTGTTTGATCTCTCTCTCTCTCTCTCTCTCTCTCTCTCTCTCTCTCTCTCTCTCTCTCGTGTTCTTGAGATGGCACGATCTTGATGTATCGCGAGCTTTGCTATTATTGTTGGATCTTATGATGTTTCTCCCCCTCTACTTTCTTGTTATGGATTGAGTTTTCCCTTTGAAGTTATCTTATTGGATTGAGTCTTTAAGGATTTGAGAACACTTGATGTATGTCTTGCATGTGCTTATATGTGGTGACAATGGGTTATCACGTGTCGGGGAAAATGATCGCCCATGAACACCTATGGGACCGGAGCCCCTTTTCGGTACGGCAAGGGAGCGGAGGGAGCACGAAGAGTAGATCGAGGCGAGCACGCGGGCAGTTTACCCAGGTTCGGGCCACACGGATGCGTAAAACCCTACTCCTGCCTTTGTTTGTTATTGTGTTCTTGGCTCGGGAGCAAGAAGATCTACAGTGCTTGAAACTAGCTACACCGAGCGTGAGCGTGTTCCTGGATCTGAACCTCCTCTACGTTGTGCATGGGCCTCCTTTTATAGGTCAAAGGGGTCACTGACAGGTGGCAACGTAGATGAGGGTAAAAACGTAAAAATGGTGGTAGTTGGAACAGTGGATGTACAGTGCTCTGTACCTAACCCTGACGGTGGGGGACAAGGGCATTGAATGACCATCGCCGTCGCCCCAAACAGTGTAAAAAGTGTCCGTCCGGGCGTCTCCGTTCGCCACGACGGTGGCCTCGTCATCGTGGCTTGCCACCGTGTACGCCAGGCTGAACAGCCTTTCGCCATGTGCCCCTGGAAGGGCCCCGGGGCGATGCGTGGCCGGATGAGCTGGAGCGTGGGCACACAGTGGAAGCTTGCCGCGGCAAGCGCCTTGCCGCGGTCGCTACCTTGCCGCGCCCGGAAGCTTGTCGCTCTCCGGGCCTTGCCGGGGCGCGCGATGCGCCACGGCAAGTCTTCTGCAATGCCATGCTTTGGCCTTCCTGGCAAGCTCCTCTTGCCAGGGTCTTGTGCTAAAGGGGTGGTTACGAGCCTGGAGCGGCCTTCCCGGCAAGCTCCTCTTGCCGGGGCCTTGTTTCTTCGGCTTGAATACTTTGTTCTTGAATGGCTCCAAAGGAACCAAAGCGGGCCTTGGCGGGCGCGTGGCAAGCCCTGCCACGGGACGCTGCTACTGCCCGTGCACAAGTCGGGATACTAAGGTACCCCTACTTTAGTACACCGATAGGAGCCCCCGGGCCTGGGCCACACACGGTGCCGAGCGCTGTTGGGCCAGGCCCAAAACAGTGCACGGGCACACGCGGCCCACGGCGCGCCGCAGCCCACTCCGTATCCGCCGCATCCCTCCCTAACGGCACGCGTCGATTGCGGCGTCGTGGGAGAGATCGTGGCCTGTTTCTTTAATGGGAAAATGCGGAACGTCCCCCTCTCCCCCTTAAAAGCAGAGGAAACAGGGGTAGTTTCCCCCATTGCTTCATTGCGTCTTCAACCTCCAGAAACCCCCGCCGCTCTCCTCCTCCCCGAAGGTCGAAAGAGAGCAGCGCTCCGCCATTCTTCCGCCACCGCCAGTCTCTCCAGCGCCGTCGACTTCCCTCGCCGTCCCCGCCATGGCCCCGAAGGGCGACAAGGCGAAAGCCACGAAGACTGACCGGGCGGCGAAGCTAGCAGCAATGCGGAAGAGGATGGTGGTCTTCCCGCCGAGGCTCGGCGCGAGGGAGTTGAAGGACAAGTTCTACCTCTTCTGGTCGAGGGAGACGAAAGCTCACTCGCGCACCAGGGTCCTCCCCGCCGAAGCCTGCGACGTGTTTCCGGGAGGGTATGCCTATTTTGCCTTGTTCTTCCATTGCGGACTCTGCCCTCCATACTCCGAATTCTTCTGCGATGTTATGAACACGTATGGATTCCACCTCCTTGATTTCACCCCGAACGCAGTCTTGACCATGGCCGTTTTCGCACATCTGTGCGAAAACTTTGTCGGAGTCAACCCCAACGTAGCCCTCTTCCGCCATTTTTTTACGCCTCGGGTAGAGTCTGGGTCTCCTCTGTCCGGTGGGGTTTCTTGGATCTTTAGGCTCAATAAGAAAGAGGCATACTTGACTGGAGAGCTCCGCGGCAAGTGGGAGGAGTGGAGGGCCGATTGGTGCTGGATAATGGAGGATGAACCCCAGCCGTTCACTTCCCCGCGCCAAGCTGCAATAGTGCGCGGCAAGGACTGGAGTGATCTAGCCCCGGAGGACGAGAAGCTGAAGATAGCCCTTACTAGGATTATTCGCCTCCGGCAAGCCAATCTCAATGTAAGTGAGGTCGGGGCAGATTTCCTTCGCCGCCGCGTTGCTCCCTTGCAGGAGAGGGGGAGGCCTGCTTGGGAGTTTGGTAACGCGGCAGACTGCATGAGGCTGCGCCCCGGCCTCAACTATAATTTCACTGTCCTGGAGCTCAAGGGGATGCTCCGTGAGCTATTCAAGCACGACGCCAGGCATCCAGAGTGGTTCGCCTCGCCGCTGGGGGTAGTTCCACTATGCAACAATTCGTCGCTTAGTGCTATCCGCGCGGCGATGCCGTTGTGCGACTCCCACGGGGTTGACCCCACTTGGGTGGCGCCTTCTGACGAAGCCGCGCAAACATTCTTCGACAACTTGGTGGAGCTGCCGATCAACCCCGATGAGAAGAAAGGTCTCACCCACGACACCACCGACTGGGAGGTGGCGTATATGGCTAGCAGAATGGAGGAGGCAGCCGCAGCCGAGGCCGCGGGTGAGTTTGGGTACTCCTTGGATGAGGCGGATGCAGCGGATGCGGTGAGCCGGGCCGAGGAGGAAGAGATCCGCAAACTGATAAAGCCTGCCGGGCAGCCCGCCGAGACGAGCGAGGCTGCCGGGCAAGGCACAGAGTCGAGCGAGCCCGCCGAGCAAGGCGCCGAATCGGGCGAATCTTCAGAAGACTCAGGCGGGTCTCGGGGTCTTGACGACTCCTCCTCATCCTCGGGAAGTTCTCCGCCACCACCAAGTCCTCCGCCTGAACCGAAGAAGCGTCTCCGCAAGGCCGCAGACACGGCGAGGCAGCCGGCGGGCCAGCAGCCACAGCGTTGCTCGACGCGCGCCACCACGATGAGCAAGGCCGTCAAGGGGACGCCTCGCACCTCAGCAGCGGCTGGGGGAGGATCTTCGCGGACTGGTTCCACCGTTCCTTCTGCCCCTCGGGCCTCGGCGACGACCGGAGCGGGATCCTCTCAGACCACGGCTCCGGCGCCCGCCAAGCGCCCGAGGGAGCCTACTCCTCCAGTTCCTCGCGCCGGGACGCGCGAGGCAGACTTCGACTTCTCCGTTCTCAGTTCCGACGAGGAGGAGGAAGAGTAAGCACTTGTTTCCTTCAATTTGTTGTTTTTGTCTTGAATCTTCTTTGTCTGATTCTGTTTGATGTCTGCCTTCCAGGACCCTGGCCCAAAGGATGGCGAAGAGGGCCAAGATCCCGGTGGTCGACCTCGAGGACGAGCCCGTCGCAGCGGCGGGAGATGCGCCCGCGACAGGCTTGCCGGACCAGCCTGCTGCTCCGCAGAGCAGCCCCCAGCGCAGCCCCCAGCGTAAGTCTCCTGTTTAATTCTTCACTTGTCGGGCGCGCGTGGGCTTCTTATCCTTGCTAATGTCTTGTTTGTTTGCTGATTTGTGCAGAAGCAGAGCCGCAGCCTCAGGAGCGTCAGGAGACTGCTCCCGACGAGCCGCTCATCTCAACCTCTCCGCCAAGGAGGAGCTCCCCGGCGAGGGAGAACACTCCGCCAAGGGCGGGTACTCCGTCAAGGGCGAGTACCCTGCCAAGGGCGAACACCCCGCCAAGGGTGGGCACTCCGCCAAGGGAAGGCGCCAGCGGCCCTCCACCGGCGGGGGCCACCACTACGCCGCCGAGGGAGAACTCTCCGGCAAGGGACCCCGTTGAAGAAGAGGCCCGCGCAGGTAACCCTTGAACTTTTCCTCTTTTGACTTCTTCTTTTTGGATATTTGCTTGACCATTACTTTCTTCTTTCTTCTTCTTGCCTTCAGACCCGCCCGCTCCAGAGCCTATGGAGACGGAGGCTGCCACCGAGGAGGCCGCGCGCGGCAACACTGGTGGCGCCGCGGCCACCGAGGAGGCGATCGGCACCGAGGAGCCCGCCGTCGAAGAGGCAGCCAGGGCCGCCGACGCGGCAGCTGAGGAGGGGACCGGCAGTCACACTGACGGCCCTGAGGCCGCAGGAGCGTTTGACGCTGCGCCGACCGCCGACCCTGCCGCTGCCGCGGCCGGAACTGGCGCCTACTTGGAGGCCGGAAACGGGGTCTTCATCCAACTTCCGTGGGCTTCTTCGTCAAGGGCACCCGCGGAGGGGGAGGTCTTCGATGGGGAAGTCCTCGCCTCCGCGGGGCTGAAGTTTGTCGACGCGCCCGGTAGCAGCAGCGAGCCCGAGGAGGAGCAGCTTCTGTGCCGGCTTCTGGCCCTGTACCGTGCCAGGCAGGCCAAGCTAGAGTCCCGAGAGGCTCTGGCTGCCAAGGCAGGCGTCGATTTCGAGAAGCGCGCCGAGGAGCTCCGCGCCGCCAACCAGGCGGCCCTCCGGACCTTGGCGGAGGAGCGGGAGGAGCTCGCCGAGGCGCACCAGGCGTTCATCCTTGAAAAGGCCGAAGCAGAGGAGCAGCAACGGCTTGCCGCCGAAGACCTGTCTCGGCGGGAAGGTGAGCTAAGGTAGCGGAAGGTCGACCTCGATAGCCATGAGGACGACCTTACCGCGCGCGAGTAGTCCCTTGGCGGGGTTCTGCAGGAAGCGAGGGACGCCGCTACAGCTGCAGAGACCGCCAAGAGAGACTTGGAGGCGAGGGTGGCGCAGTTGGAGCTCAACTTGAGGACGAGCAAGGAGAAGGTTGCCGCGCTCACATTGGAGAGGGAGGAAGACGCCCACAGCCACTCGGAGCTGCAGGTTCGTCTCTCCGACAAGGGCAAGGAACTCGCCATCGCCAAGGATTCTGTCGCGGACTTGGAGTTGAAGCTGTCCACCATCACCGCATCTCTTGACAGCGCCAGGAACCGGGAGACGAAGCTGAAGGAAGATCTCCGGGCCGAGAGGGCACTGTTGGACAGCGCCGCCCTCACGCAAAACAACTTCAGGCAGACGGTGGAGCATTGGACCGAGGAGCTTGTCGCCGCCGCCGCTGACATCGACAGGGAGATGGCGGGGCTGGGGACAGAGCACCTCGGGTACTGCCCCGACACGAACCTCCCACACAGCGCCAAACTAAGCTTATTCTTCAGGGGAGTGGCGTCGGCTCTCGAGCAGCTCCGGGAGAGGATCCCCACGCAGCTGGCTAACGAGGCGCGCAGGCTTTGCACGGGAGTTGTGGAGAGAGTGCTGACGAAGATAGTCTACCGCAACCCCGGGATCAACCTTGAGAACGTCCTCCGGACCTTGCCGCCCGATGCCGACCAGGAGGCGCTGAAGGCTCTCGTCGCCCCCATCGTGGCCAAGGTGGGCAAGATCAGGAGAGTTGACGGCGACCGTGTAGACTAGGCTATTTTCTTTCCGCTTCCCTTGTCGCTGCCAATTAAGTCATGGACAGTAGTTTATTAGAACAGCGACAAGTCATCTTGTAATATAAATTTATTTTGGGTAGTTGATGCAGTGTTATTTCCTTTGTTCGACTCCTTTACTTTGTATGCTTTTACCCTACGCTTTTAGGGAACTTGCCGGCAAAGGGACCCTTGCCGCGAGCGCTGAGTGCGGAACTTCAGCAGCCTACTGGCAACGCCTCTGCCGGCAAGAAACCTTGCCGCAGCTAGTCGCAGCACACTTAGGTTGTTGAGCGAACTCGAAAACGAAGTAAGGGCGCGACACTTGTCGCAGCTCACTTAAGCCGTTGAGCGTGCTCGAAACAAAGTAAGGGCGCGGCTAGCCACGGGTAGGTTCATCTGCGCACAGGTTTTCCATACAAAGTGTGGTCGTTCAAGGAAGATAACTTTAAAATTTAAAAATTTGAATGCTCAAACTTCGGCAACTTAGCTTTTGTGGGTTGTTTGGTTCCCGGCAAGGCTTTCCTTTCTTGAACAGCACTCGGTCCATACCACTGTCTCCTTCCCCCCGGCAAACTTGTGTGCGAGGGAAACTTCTTCTGCTTGAGAGAAAAGAAAAAGGGAGGAAACACAAATATGGGGCTTTGTGGCTTGCTATTGCTTACCGGGGGTGTGTGCTGCACAAAGTGTCAGATAACACATGCAAGAAAACGAAAAGGCATGAAATGACAAGTCGTGCAAAGCACAAAAGTTTTACTGATGCACGGGGTCTGCGCCCGGCTTTGCACAAAGGTTTACATGCAACAGCGGCAAGACTTGTACAAAAGGTGGTTACCGGAGTGGATCACGGCAACCGCGCCTTATGGGTGAAACTTGCGAAGATGCTCAATGTTCCAGGAGTTGCTCACCGGTAAGCCCTCTTCGGTCTCAAGGCGGACAGCGCCGGGCCTTGTGACTTGTCTCACCCGATAAGGGCCTTCCCACTTCGGCGTCAACTTGTTAGAATTCTTGGCGGACTGAACACGCCGAAGAACAAGGTCGCCTTCCTCGAGACTTCTGGCCTTGACTTTGCGGCTATGGTAGCGGCGCAAAGCTTGCTGGTATCGAGCAGCTCGTACAGCAGCCTGAAGACGGTCCTCCTCGAGGAGCAGTGCATCATCTTGCCGTAGCTGCTCTTGCTCGAGCTCATCATAACCGAGCACTCGAGGAGACCCGTATACGAGTTCCGTGGGGAGAACTGCCTCTGCTCCATAGACAAGAGCAAAGGGTGTCTGTCCAGTGGCTCGATTTGGTGTCGTCCTGATTGACCAAAGAGCCGCCGGCAACTCCTCAATCCAGTTTCTTCCGCATTTGTGCAGCCTGTCAAAAGTTCTTGTCTTGAGCCCGCGCATCACTTCAGCATTTGCCCTCTCTGCTTGACCATTGCTCCTCGGGTGAGCAACAGAAGCGAAGCAGACCTTGGCGCCAAGGTCTTGGACGTATTGCATGAAGGTGCGACTTGTGAATTGCGTGCCGTTGTCGGTGATGATCCTGTTAGGGATTCCGAAACGGCAAACAATTGACCTGAAGAACTTGACTGCTGACTGTGCGGTCACCTTTCTCACTGGTTCCACTTCCGGCCACTTTGTGAACTTGTCGATGGCGACGTACAAGTACTCAAAGCCCCCGGCCGCGCGGGGAAAGGGGCCGAGGATGTCGAGCCCCCAGACCGAAAATGGCCAGGACAAAGGGATTGTCTGGAGAGCTTGAGCTGGCTGATGTATTTGCTTGGCATGGAACTGGCACGCTTCACACTTGGTTACTTGTGCAGTTGCATCTTGGAGGGCTTCTGGCCAAAAGAAACCTTGCCGGAATGCCTTTCCGGCAAGTGCTCTTGCGCCAATGTGGTGGCCACATATGCCTCCATGTATCTCTGCCAACAACTTTTGTCCATCTTCCCGGGGAATACATTTCAATCTGACACCGTTGAGTCTTCTTCTGTATAGTTCATTGTCGACGAACTGATACGTACTTGACTGCCGGGTTATTCTTTCTGCTTCTTCTGGCTCTTCGGGAAGTTCTCCAGTTTGAAGAAAATGAACGATTTGCTGTGCCCATGCTGGAGCCTGAGGCTCAACCACAAGGACTAAAGGCATCATTGCTGCTGCGGGAACGTCAGCTTCTACGGCAAGAACCAGCGGCTCGGCCGGAGCTTGACGCTCCCCGGCAAGCTTGCCGGAGCAAAACTTGTCGGGAACGTCTGCTTTGACTGTACAAACCCTAGGGTCTGCAGGAGCAGGCTGTTCCTTAGGAACTCTGTCGTTGATCTTGGGGACCTTGTTGGCGGCGGCTTCGGGAAGCTCTGCTGGCAAATAGTCACCGGAGACCAACTTTCTCTTCTTGCTTTGTCCAACTGATGGTGTAACGGATGGTTGAGTTAGCTTGAGCACGAAGGTCCCTGGTTCCATAGGTAGCTTTAGTGCAGCACACTTTGACAGGCCGTCTGCGATGTCATTTTGAGCTCTTGGAACGTGCTCCATCTGCAGGCCCTCAAAGTGTTCTTCAAGCTTTCTCACCTCGTCGACGTAAGCTTCCATCAATGGGCTCTGATAGCTCTTGTTCACTTGTCGGACAACCAACTGCGAATCTCCCCACACAATCAGCTTCTTGATCCCAAGTTCTGCTGCAATTCTGAGGCCGGCAAGCAAACCTTCATACTCTGTAGTATTGTTTGTTGCTTGCTCCCTGGGAAAGTGCATTTGGACAACGTACTTGAGGTGCTCTCGGTGGGTGCGACAAGCAGCACACCAGCACCGGTGCCTTGCAGCGAGAAGGCTCCATCGAAGTACATTACCCATTCTTTGCTTGCTTCTTTGACGGGGATGCTTGTTTCTGGAACTTCTTCGTCTGGCGTTGGTGTCCATTCCGCTATGAATTCTGCCAAAGCTCTGCTCTGGATAGTTGAAGTACTTTAGAACTTGAGACCAAAGCTTGACAGCTCCAGTGCCCACTCGACGATCCTGCCTGTTGCCTCCGGATTTTGCAATATCCTCTTCAACGGAAAGCGAGTGACCACTGTTATCTCATGTGCCTGGAAGTAGTGGCGCAGCTTTCTCGAGGCCATGAGGAGGCCGAAAAGCAGCTTCTGCACTCCAGAGTATCTTGACCTAGCCCCCTGCAAGAGGGAACTGACAAAATAAACTGGGCGCTGCACCATCTTCTTCCGCACCTCTTCTTGCATCTGCGCAGACTCATCTTTGTTGGGGCCAGAGCTTGTCGGGGAAGCCCCCTGCTTGTCGCTGGATGTGCTTGTCGGGGCTGTAGGCTCCTCGTCTGCCTCCCTTTCCACTACCAACGCAGCACTAACCACTTGATTGGTCGCTGCTAAGTAGAGCAGCAACTTCTCTTGTGGCCTAGGTGCGACAAGTATCGAAGTGGAGGATAGGTATCTTTTCAAGTCTTGCAGCGCTGCCTTCGCTTCCGGAGTCCATCTCATTGGACCTGCCTTTTTCAAGATTTTGAAAAACGGCAGGGCGCGTTCTGCAGACTTAGAAATGAACCTGCTGAGAGCAGCCACACAACCGGCAAGCCTTCGTATATCCTTGACGCGCTTCGGAGCTTCGATCTGCTCGATGGCTTTGATCTTGTCGAGATTGGCTTCAATCCCCCTCTAGGACACAAAGAACCCGAGAAGCTTGCCGGAGGGGACTCCGAACACACACTTCTTGGGGTTAAGCTTGAGTTGTATCTTGCGCAGATTTGCAAAAGTTTCATCCAGGTCTTGAATCAGGGTATCCTTGTCCTTGCTTTTGACCACTATATCATCCATGTAAGCTTCTACATTCCTGTGTATCTGTGGCTCAAAAGCAGTGTGGACTACCCTTGCAAATGTTGAACCCGCATTCTTCAATCCAAAGGGCATGCGTATGAAGCAATAGGTGCCACATGGAGTAATGAATGCGGTCTTCTCTTCATCCTCTTTAGCCATGAATATCTGGTGGTATCCGGAGTATGCATTAAGGAATGAAAGCAGCTCACATCCAGCCGTGGAGTCAACGATCTGGTCAATGCGCGGCAAGGGAAATGGATCTTTGGGACAAGCTTTGTTTACATCAGTGAAGTCTATACAAAGCCTCCACTTCCCATTTGCTTTGCGCATGACAACAGGGATGGCCAGCCACGTGGGATGAAGTACACCTCTGACAAGGCCCGCTGCTTCCAGCTTCTTGATTTCTTCAGCGATAAACTCTTGGCGCTCCACCGCTTGCTTCCTAACCTTCTGCTTGACGGGCCGCACGTGAGGACAAACGACAAGCTTGTGCTCAATTACTTTCCTGGGAACGCCGGGGATGTCAGACGGCTGCCATGCAAACACGTCGACATTCGCCCGCAGGAAAGCAACGAGCGCGCTTTCCTATTTGGGGTCGAGCGTGGCACTGATGGTGAAAGTACCACCAGTGCCGTCCTCCTTGGCGGCCACCTTCTTGGTCGCAGGTGGAGCTGCCATTCCCTTCTTGCACTTGCCGGAGGAGCTCGATGGTGTGTCCTCGACGGCAGCGCAGCACTCCGAAGAGGTGCGTTTGCCGGAGTGGACCCCAGAGCTCTTGCCGGACTTGGTCTTGTTCTTCCCCCCAGGAGCTTCAGCGGCAAGTGTTTTGCTCTCTGTCGCAGCTGCTGCGTCCCGGTAGATCTTGTCGACGCAGATAAGCGCGTCCTTCTTGTCACCGGGGACAGAGATGACGCTTATCGGCCCCGGCATCTTGAGCATGTTGTAGGCGTAATGAGAGGCCGCCATGAACTTGGCGAGCGCTGGACGGCCAAGTATCCCATTGTACGGCAATGGGATATCGGCAACGTCGAAGGTGATCCTCTCAGTCCTGAAGTTCAGCTCTCCGCCAAAGGTTACTGGCAGTGTAATCTTCCCCTTCGGCTTGCTCCTTCCCGGGTTAATTCCTTGGAAAGTTCCGGTTTCCTCAAGCTCGCTGTTGGGGATCTGTAGCTTTCGGACTACAGCAGAGGAGATCAGGTTTAGGCCGGCCCCGCCGTCAACCAGCATCTTGGTGACCTTGAGGTTGCGGATGGTTGGTGAAACCAACATCGGCAAGCACCCGACCGCAGTTGTGCGGTCAGGGTGATCCTCAATGTCGAAGATGATGGGCGTGCTGGACCACTTCAGTAGCTTGCGCGACTCGACGGGTGGCTCTGCTGCATTAACTTCCCGCACCCATTGTTTGAGTTGGCGGTGGGAAGTATGCAGAGAGGCACCTCCATCGACGCACAGAACTTCTGTGGCCTTCTGGAACTCCTGCTCGTTGTTGTCTCCGTCATCCATATCCTCATCGTCGTCTTCGTCTTCGTCCTTGTCGCGGCCGCGGGGAGGTCTATCTCCTTGCCGCTGCTTGGCCTTGCCGCGGCGTCCTCCGCGGCCATTGAATGGCCGCTTCTTTCCGGACTCTCCTCCACCTCCCTGGGCCTTCTCCTTGTCGCGTCGCTCGTACTCAGCCTTCTGCTGTTCGACGAGGTATTCGACCCTTTTGCAGTTCTGGAGATCGTGGCCCTTGGTGCGGTGGATCTTGCAGTACTGCTTGTCGGAGCCGTCCTGCTTGTCGGTGGCCGCTACAGTGGCAGCTTCCTTGCCGGAGCCACCAGCCTGAGCTTTCTTGGCGCCAGCCTCCTTGCCGGACTACTCGACAGCCAGTACTTCTTTGTTCTTCTTTTTCTTATTGTTCCGCCGCCGGTTTTTCCTTGCCGGGGCGGCATCCTCACTGTCTGTTCCTCCTGCTCCAGCATCCTCTCCGGGGAGTCTCCTCCCCTCTTCAGCGCGTGCACACTTGTCGGCCAGGGCATAAAGCTCGCTGACGTCTCGGATTTTGCACATCGCCATCTCCTCCCTCATCCGGCGGTTACGCACGTTCTGATGGAACGCACTGATAACCGCGGCAGGGTGGACGTCCGGGATGTTGTGCTGGACGCGGCTGAATCTCTGGATGTACTTTCGCAGGGATTCTCCTTCCTTCTGGGCAAGTATATGGAGATCACTCTCCTGGCCATGAGGCTTGTGGCCGCCCGTGAAGGCGCCGACAAACTGGTGGCACAGGTCGGCCCAAGAAGAGATGGAGTTTTCCGGCAAGTGCATGAGCCAAGATCTGACGTTTGTCTTGAGCACGAGCGGGAAGTAGTTTGCTAATATCTTCTCGTCTCGTCCCTCGGCAGCCTGCACCGCAATGGTGTAGATGCTAAGGAACTCCGAGGGATGGGTCTTGCCGTCGTACTTCTCGGGTACGTCGGGCTTGAAGTTCTTCATGCTGGGCCACTGGACTTGCCGCAGCTCACGGGTGAACGCAGGGCAACCCGCCGCGTACGGCAAGTCGCCCGGTTCTCCGGGCGCGTGCATGTCGACAGCGGTCCCAGCGCGCTGGTCGGACTGTCGTTGCGCTTCCCTTCGATGCTCGATACAAGTTCGAGCGTCTTCTTGTCGTCTGTCGTCGAGGACTTGGCGTTGATCGCGGCGAGCTCGCGGATCCGACAACGCCGTGGAGTCGTCGTCGATATTGATCCGACGAGTCGGCGATTTCGGCCTTCGGGGCGGGGAGTGCACGGTAGTGGCACCCCCTGCAGTCTTGTCTCCATCAGCCCGCGCCTGGCTGACTTGAAGCGGCCGTGACGTCGCCGGCTGCTGCGGCGTGTCGTTGTTGGCGAAGGCGATGAGGCTTTGGATGGTAGCCCTCCAGTCTTCGGCCTTGTCTGCCGCTGGAGGGAACTCGAGGAGCAGCTGAGCTCTAGCTAGAGCTTCTGCTGGAGTGGAGGGAAGCGGTGGCGAGCGATGCGAGGAGCGAGATATGCTCGGACTTCTAACAATGTTAGAAGGAGCAGGTTCTCGCCCCGGTGACCGCGCCTTGCTCGTGCCAGCGCGTTGGCCTTGAGCGTCCCGCGACCCGCCAGCTTGGCCTTGTCCCAGCAAGCGTATGGTACCTTGCGTACCACGTCGCTGCCGTTCCGGCACCTCCTGAGAGGGGCGCGGTGCGTGCACGGACGCCGAGGTCTTGGAGTGCGCTCGGTCGTCCGTCTTGTCCTTGGACTTGGAGACGCCGTGCGTTTCCTCGCCGGCGTCCGTCCTTCCGCCAGCGTCTACCCCACCAACCGTTGGTTCTGGTGGTGGCGGGATCGACGCGGACGGGCCTCCTACCTCCGAAGCTTTCTTCTTCGGCGGCATGTTGATGAAGTTAACGAAGTTGATGAAGTTGCTGAAGGTTGTGCCCGCGTGAACGCCGGATCAGGTTCGCACAACCTCGACGCCCCCTACCTGGCGCGCCAAAGATGTTGGGGAAACTGATCGCCCACGAACACCTATGGGACTGGAGCCCCTTTTCGGTACGGCAAGGGAGCGGAGGGAGCACGAAGAGCAGATCGAGGCGAGCACGCGGGCAGTTTACCCAGGTTCGGGCCGCACGGATGCGTAAAACCCTACTCCTACCTTTGTTTGTTATTGTGTTCTTGGCTCGGGAGCAAGAAGATCTACAGTGCTCGAAACTAGCTACACCGAGCATGAGCGTGTTCCCGGATCTGAACCTCCTCTACATTGTGCATGGGCCTCCTTTTATAGGTCAAAGGGGTCACCGACAGGTGGCAATGTAGATGAGGGTAAAAACGTAAAAATGGTGGTAGTTGGAACAGTGGATGTACAGTGCTCTGTACCTAACCCTGACGGTGGGGGACAAGGGCATTGAATGACCGTCGCCGTCGCCCCAAACAGTGTAAAAAGTGTCCGTTCGGGCGTCTCCGTTCGCCACGACGGTGGCCTCGTCATCGTGGCTTGCCACCGTGTACCCCAGGCTGCACAGCCTTCCGCCACGTGCCCCTGGAAGGGCCCCGGGGCGACGCGTGGCCGGATGAGCTGGAGCGTGGGCACACAGTGGAAGCTTGCCGCGGCAAGCGCCTTGCCGCGGTCGCTACCTTGCCGCGCCCGGAAGCTTGTCGCTCTCCGGGCCTTGCCGGGGCGCGCGATGCGCCACGGCAAGTCTTCTGCAATGCCATGCTTTGGCCTTCCTGGCAAGCTCCTCTTGCCAGGGTCTTGTGCTAAAGGGGTGGTTACGAGCCTGGAGCGGCCTTCCCGGCAAGCTCCTCTTGCCGGGGCCTTGTTTCTTCGGCTTGAATACTTTGTTCTTGAATGGCTCCAAAGGAACCAAAGCGGGCCTTGGCGGGCGCGTGGCAAGCCCTGCCACGGGACGCTGCTACTGCCCGTGCACAAGTCGGGATACTAAGGTACCCCTACTTTAGTACACCGACACACGTGATTTACTTGATGTATGTTTTGGTGATCAACTTGCGGGTTCCGTGACCTTGGGAATCTATGCATAGGGGTTGGCACACGTTTTCGTCTTGACTCTCCGGTAGAAACTTTGGGGCACTCTTTGAAGTTCTTTGTGTTGGTTGAATAGATGAATCTGAGATTGTGTGACGCATATCGTATAATCATGCCCATGGATACTTGAGGTGACAATGGAGTATCTAGGTGACATTAGGGTTTCTGTTGATGTGTGTCTTAAGGTGTTATTCTAGTACAAACTCTAGGATAGATCGAACGGAAAGAATAGCTTCATGTTATTTTACTACGGACTCTTGAATAGATTAATCAGAAAGAATAACTTTGAGGTGGTTTCGTACCCTACAATAATCTCTTCGTTTGTTCTCCGCTATTAGGGACTTTGGAGTGACTCTTTGTTGCATGTTGAAGGATAGTTATATGATCCAGTTACATTATTATTGTTGAGAGAACTTCCACTAGTGAAAGTATAAACCCTAGGCCTTGTTTCCTAGCATTGCAATGCCGTTTATGCGCACTTTTATCTTTAGTTACCTTGCTGTTTTTATATTTTCAGATTACAAAAACCTATATCTACCATCCATATTGCACTTGTATCACCATCTCTTCGCCGAAATAGTGCACCTATACAATTCGCCATTGTATTGGGTGTGTTGGGGACACAAGAGACTCTTTGTTATTTGGTTGCAGGGTTGTTTGAGAGAGACCATCTTCATCCTACGCCTCCCACAGATTGATAAACCTTAGGTCATCCACTTGAGGGAAATTTGCTACTGTCCTACAAACCTCTGCACTTGGAGGCCCAACAACGTCTACAAGAAGAAGGTTGTGTAGTAGACATCAAGCTCTTTTCTGGTGCCGTTGCCGGGGAGGTGAGTGCTTGAAGGTATATCTTTAGATCTTGCAATTGAATCTTTTAGTTTCTTATTTTATCACTAGTTTAGTTTATAAAAGAAAACTAAAAAAATGTAATTAAGGTTACCTCATATGCTTCATCTTTTTAATATCTTTCGTGAAAATGATGGGAAGGAAAATTGTGCCCAAGTACTAGAAGAAGAATGCATTAAAATGTTTGGCACTAAATACTTGAATGATGAGCATGATTGCAATGCTGTTAGTGTGAATCCCTTGAATATCCATGATGCTAATGATATGCAAAGCCACAAGCTTGGGGATGCTATATTTGATGAAGATGATATTTTTAGCCCCCCAAGTTTTCATGAGCAAATTTATTATGATGAAAGCATGCCTCCTATTTATGATAATTATATTTATGAAAGTGGATTTGGAGAGGTCATGACTTTATTTAGTGATGAATCCACTATTTCGGAAGAGCTTCCAATTGATTATGAGAACAAAGTTGATATATATGATGATTATTGTGATGACTTGTATGCTGTTAAGAATAATGATAACCATGAAACTTGTCATCATGATTTTAGTTTTCAACTGGATTATGCCTCACATGATAGTTATTTTGTTGAATTTGCTCCTCCCACTCTTTCGAATGAGAAGAATTTTTCTTATGTGGAGAGTAGTAAATTTTCTATGGTTATAGATCATGAAAAGAATGCTTTATGTGATGGTTATATTTGTTGAATTTATTCATGATGCTACTGAAAATTATTATGAGGGAGGAATATATGCTTGTAGGAATTGCAATAATATCAAGTTTCCTCTCTATGTGTTGAAAATCTTGAAGCTATGCTTGTTTTGCTTTCCTATGCTAGTTGATTCTTGTTCCCATAAGTTGTTTGCTCACAAAATCCCTATGCATAGGAAGTGGGTTAGGCTTAAAATGTGCTAGTTATATTCTTCATGATGCTATATTTATGCTTCCATTCTTATATTTTATGTGAGCACCATTGAAATCATCATGCCTAGCTAAACGGCGTAAAAGAAAAGCGCTTGTTGGGAGAAAACCCAATACTTTTACCTTCTGTTTTTGTATATCCACATGATTAAGCTACTATAGTAATCATGTTTTATACTCCCTCCGTAAACTAATATAAGATCATTTAGCTCACTATTTTAGTGATCCAAACGCTCTTATATTAGTTTACAGAGGGAGTAGCTTTTATTTTAATAAAGTGCCAAGTAGAACCTTTGGGAAGACTTGGGTGAAAGTCTTTGCGATCTTGCTATAAAAAGGAGAAACTAAGCGCTCACGAGATTAGCTGCCATTTTTTTTACAGAAGAGTGATTTTGAGTTGATTATTTTTGCAGAAGATTAATAGACAAATTCCTCACGTCCACCAATTTATTTCAGAATTTTTTGAATTACAGAAGTATTCGAAAGTTACAGATTACTACAAACTGTTCTGTTTTTGACAGATTCTGTTTTCTATGTATTGTTTGCTTATTTTTATGAATCTATGAGTAGTATCAGCGGGTATGAACCATAGAGAAGTTGGAATATAGTAGATATTACACCGATATGAATTCAGAATGAGTTCACAACAGTACCTAAGTGGTGGTTTTATTTTCTTATACTAACGGAGCTTACGAGTTTTCTGTTGAGTTTTGTGTTGTGAAGTTTTCAAGTTTTGGGTAAAGACTCGATGGACTATGGAATAAGGAGTGGCAAGAGCCTAAGCTTGGGGATGCCCAAGGCACCCCTAGGTAATATTCAAGGACAACCAAAAGCCTAAGCTTGCGGATGCCCTGGGAAGGCATCCCTCTTTCGTCTCTGTCTATCGGTAACTTTACTTGAGACTATATTTTTATTTACCACATGATATGTGTTTTACTTGGAGTGTCATTTTGTTTTATTTATTTTGCTTTCTATTTGAATAATATCTCAAGATCTGAAATTCTTAAATGTCAGAGAGTCTTCACATAGTTACATAATTATTCGACTACTCATGCATATTCACTTATACCCTTCGGAGTAGTTCGTTTTTTATTCCAGTGCTTCACTTATATCTTTTTAGAGCACGGCGGTGGTTTTATTTTGAAGAAATAGATGAACTCTCATGCTTCATTTATATTATTTTGAGAGTCCTTTAGAACAGCATGGTAATTTGCTTTGGTTATAAAATTAGTCCTAATATTATAAGCATCCAAGATGGGTATAATAAAAAACTTTCATATAAAGTGCATTGAATACTATGAGAAGTTTGATACTCGATGATTGTTTTGAGATATGAGGATGGTGATATTAGAGTCATGCTAGCAGAATAGTTGTGAATTTGAGAAATACTTGTATTGAGGTTTGCAAGTCCCTTAGCATGCACGTATGGTAACCGTTGTGTGAAAATTTGAAGCATGAGGTATTTCATTGATTGTCATCCTTTGTGTGAAGGTCGGGATCGTGCGATGGTTAACTCCTACCAACCCTTCCCCTAGAAGCATGCGTGTAGTACTTTGTTTTGATGACTTGTAGATTTTTGCTATAATTATGTGAGTTCTTTATGACTAATGTTGAGTCCATGGATTATACGCACTCTCACCCTTCCACCATTGCTAGCCTCTCTTGTACCACACAACTTTCGTCGGTACCATACACCCACCATATACCTTCCTCAAAACAGCCACCATACCTACCTATCATGGCACTTCCATAGCCATTACAAGATATATTGCCATGCAACTTTCCACCGTTCCATTTATTATGACATGTTTCATCATTGTCATATTGCCATGCATGATCATGTAGTTGACATCGTATTTGTGGCTAGGCCACCATGCATAATTTTTCATACATGTCACTCTTGATTCATTGCACATCCCGGTACACCGCCGGAGGCATTCATATAGAGTCATACTTTGTTCTAGTATCGAGTTGTAAGTAAATAAAAGTGTGATGATCATCATTATTAGAGCATTGTCCCAAAGAAAAAAAAAGAAAGGCCAAAGAAAAAAGGAAGGCCCCCAAAAAAAGAAAAATAGGAAAAAAGAAAAGAAGGGACAATGCTACTATCTTTTTCCACAATTGTGCTTCAAAGTAGCACCATTATCTTCATGATAGAGAGTCTCTTGTTTTGTCACTTTCATATACTAGTGGGAATTTTCATTATAGAGCTTGGCTTGTATATTCCAATGATGGGCTTCCTCAAATGCCCTAGGTCTTCGTGAGCAAGCAAGTTGGATGCACACCCACTTAGTTTCTTTCGTTGAGCTTTCATACATTTTTAGCTCTAAGTGCATCCGTTGCATGGCAATTGTGACGTCCGGGTAATCAAGCTACAGTAAACCTCTGCTAATGATGCCACGTCGCCACGATTACTGTTGCGAATCTCGCGATAGTTCGAAACCGATTCAAATTCAAATTTAAAATCAAGCAAACAATAAAAGTTTTCAAATATAAAAACTAAAATGTTCGGAGTGAACCAAATAATGCATAGGCAATCATGGTGGAGAAACCACACTTTTATAAGATGTTAAAATACTCGAAAGTGAATAAAACAGTAGCTAAAACAATTAAATAAATGCCTTTTGAATTTTATAGAAAAAACTAAACTATTTGTTCAAGGTTAAAACTTTTTGTGGAGGTAGTTGGAATTGCAATTCTATTTTAAGTGTGGCTCTTACTTTTTATAAAACTTTAAAACTATTAAAGAAAGTAAAATAAAAATAGAAAAGTAATAAGAAAAGTAAGGAAAGAAGAAAATAACAATAAAAGAAAAAAAATAACCCCCCCTCGTTGGGCCTCGGCCCAGCTGGCCTCTAGACCGCCAGACCGGCCCAGCCGCACCCCCATAACCCCCACTCCCTCGTAACCTAACTG
>LR738713.1:480173029-480316190 GCA_902687465.1 Secale cereale
CGCCTCCCCCCCTCTCTCCTCATTTTGCTCATCCCCGACCGCACTCACCGCGGCTGCCTGCTACCGCCCCCATCCCGCTCAGTCCGGCCGTGCCCCTGTCGCGCCCCGCGTGCCCGGGCTGTGATGCTCGCGGCCGTGCCTGGCTCCGGCCGGCGGCGCCTATCACCACCGCCACGCCTCGCTGGCCGCTCCAGCGCCCCGCCTCCGCCCGGCTGGCTGGCTGGTGGCCTCGCCCCGCCTCCGCCCGGCTGGCCGGCGACCGCGCCCCGCCTCCGCCCGGCTGGCCGGCGACAGCGCCTCGTCTCCGCCCGGCTTGCCGAGCCCTGGCGGCCCCTTTCCACCGCACACGCGGGCGAGCGCTCGCTCGGGTGCCCGACGCCCGCACCCAGCGCCCGTGCCCCGTTTACACACCGCCCGTTAGGTCCCATAGCCCACTGCCAAGTGGGGCGTAGCCCCCAGAACGATTTTAAAAAATGAATATAAATAAATAAATAAATAATAAAGTATTAATTAATTAATCACTTAATTAACTTAATTAATTCTGTTTTAGAATAACCTAATCGCTAATTAAGCTAATTAAACTATTAGTTAACTAGGCAGTCAATGTCATGCGGGACCCACACGTCAGTTTGACCGAGTCAAACCCACGTTGACCGCTGACGTCATGATGATATCAGCAGACACTATTCTGGATAATGTTAGATTTAAATAAATAATTAATTCTAGAAAATGTTATAAATTTTAGAAAATCATATAAAATAATCCGTAACTCGGATGAAAATAATTTATATATGAAGTTGCTCAGAATTTCGATACGAATCCGAATACGCGGTCCGTTTGTCAACCACACGTGCCTAGCATAGCGATACTGCAACTTTTCACCTCCGGTTCATCTGTCTGAAAATATCAAACACCGGGATACTTTCCCGGATGTTTCCCTCCTTCATCGGTATCACCTCCCACCGCGTTAGACCACCCCTAGCACCGCGTATTGCTGTGTTATGCTTTGGTATGCTTTTGATTGCTATGTTATTTATTGTGTTCCCCCTCCGTTACTTCCTTTTCGGTAGACCCTGAGACGATGCCGATACCACTGTGTTCGACTACGTCAACGACGACGACCGCTCCTTCTTGCCAAGGCAACCAAGCAAGCCCCCCCCCTTGATCACCAGATATCGCCTATCCTCTTCTATCTTACTCTTGCATTAGAATTTCTACTGTTGATGATTCGATGAATCCTATTCTGTTGCATAGCCTGTCATTGTTGCTACATCTGTTGATACCCGTACCTGCTATCCTAATGCTTAGTATAGGATGCTAGTATTCCATCAGTGGCCCTACATTCTTGTCCGTCTGCCATGCTATACTATCGGGTCGTGATCACTCGGGTGGTGATCACGGGTATATATATATACATACTTTTCATGACACATGATGTGACTAAAGTCGGGTCGGCTCATTGAGTACCCGCAAGTGATTCAATGTGGGGGCTGAAAGGGCAGGTGGCTCCATCCAGGTAGTGATGGGCCTGAGTTCCCGACGGCCCCCAAGTGGATCTTTGTGGCGGAGCGACAGGGCAGGTTGAGACACCCAGTGGAGAGGTGGTCTGGCCCTGGTCGTTGTCCGCGGTGATTTCATAATAACACGCTTAACGAGTTTGGATATTTGATCTGAGTCTGGCCGTTGGCCTATACGCACTAACCAGCTACGTGGGAATAGTTATGGGCACTCGACGTCGTGGTATCAGCCGAAGCCTTCTTGACGTCAGCGACTGAGCGGCGCGCGCCGGGTTGGACCGCGTAACACAACTTCCTTAGTAATGGAGGTTGCTAGGTCTGCTCACCGGCCGCGTATGCAACGTGCACGTGTGCGTTGGGCGATGGGCCCGGACCCCTGCGCGCCTAGGACTTAGACCGGCGTGCTGACCTTTCTATTGTGCTTAGGTAGGGCTACGACGTGTTGATCTTCCGAGGCCGGGCATGACCCTGGAAAGTGTGTCCGGCCAAATGGGATCTAGCGTGCTGGGTTATGCGGTGCACCCCTGTAGGGAAGTTAATCTATTCGAATAGCCGTGTCCCTCGGTAAAAGGACGACCCGGAGTTGTACTCTGACCTCATAACAACTAGAACTGGATACTTAATAAAACACACCCAGATAAGTTCCAGATATAACTCGGTGGTTGCTCTCTCACAGGGTGATGTGCGGGAGGATCACCGGGTAGGATTATGCTATACGATGTTACTTGGTGAACTTACCATCTATTCTATTCTACTGCTGCAAGACGGAGGCTGCGAGATGCGAGGATACTTGTTACTTCTAGCTACTCTCATCTACTGCTGCAAGATGGAGGTGGCCAGAAGCGTAGTCTTCGATTGGATTAGCTATCCCCCTCTTATCCTGGCATTCTGCAGTTTAACCCACATATATTACCCCTTTACACAGATACCATTGCATATGTAGTATAGATCCTTGCTTGCGAGTACTTTGGATGAGTACTCACGGTTGCTTTGCTCCCCCTTTTCTCCTTTTGTCCCTTCTTCTCGGATGATGCAACCAGATGGTGGAGTCCAGGACCCAGACGATCTCGAGGATGTTTCTACGTGGAGTTCGGCTTCGAGGAGTAGTTAGGAGGTCCCAGGCAGGAGGCCTTGCCTCTTCGATCGTTGAAGTTTGTGCTAGCCATCTTATGGCACCTTGTTTAACTTATGTTTGTACTCAGATATTTTTTTGCTTCCGCTGACTCTTGTGTATTCGAGCTTTTGTATTCGAGCCCTCGAGGCCCCTGGCTTGTAATATAAAGCTTGTATTATTTTAATTTGTGTCTAGAGTTGTATTGTGATATCTTCTAGTGAGTCCCTGATCTTGGTCGTACACATTTGCGTGCATGATTAGTGTACGGTCAAATCGGGGGCGTCACAAGTTGGTATCAGAGCCGACTGCCCGTAGGAATCCACCTTTCCAACTCCTTGGCCGAAGTTGAGTCTAGTCTTTGAAAAACAAATTTACTAACTTGTTGTGTGGCTTACGGGCCCACTACACCAATGGATGGTATTAGGATCTTTTACTCCTCGTCTATACTCTCGGACTCTGATCTCTCTTCTATTTGGGATAAATGAATTTTGCAAAATCTAACATCAGGATCTCGTTATCACTTTCACCCGGAGAGCACCTTATTACCGATGATCGTCTGCTGCACCAGAAGGCCCTGAAGATACTCTCCGTTGTTAACCCGAGAACTTGTGTTCATCGCGTTTGCAATTCCCCTTCCACCGTCAACCCTCATGATAACTACATGCAGTTGTCATTCTTACATTCGTCCCCAGTTGGTCTTGTTATTACAAGATACCCCGAAATACTCGTCGTTGTTTCGATAATCCTTTGTGCCTACTGCCTTACAGTTCCTTGTCGCCTGAATACACCTACAAATTAATCCCCACACATATCAAGGATTTGTTTCTCCCCAGTTGTACATATGTTTCACTAAAGTCTTCGAAATCCTATTTGAGCTTTAGAAAATTCTCAACAACATATTTATCTTGATATTCTTGCTTGCGTGCAATATGGTTAATCCCATAAGTCTGGCAATCTTATTGCCATCATTGTCACTATCATTTCGAGTCCGTTGATTCAAAATGTTGCGGATGCTTGCAATGCCCAATCAGATCCTAGGATTCATCCTTCCGACGCAGACGTCATTTTAAACCTGGTTGGATCTCGACCAATCATATTGCCATCGATTGTATCCATAAGCATATTCAACTTATCCATCCTTGATCAGAGCATTGCAAGCAAAAGACTAATGAGTTAGTCACGAGATGATGTGTTACGGAACGAGTAAAGAGACTTGCCGGTAACGAGATTGAACTAGGTATAGAGATACCGACGATCGAATCTCGGGCAAGTAACATACCGATGACAAAAAGAACAACGTATGTTGTTATGCGGTTTTGACCGATAAAAGATCTTCGTAGAATATGTAGGAGCCAATATGAACATCCAGGTTCCGCTATTGGTTATTGACCGGAGATGAGTCTCGGTCATGTCTACATAGTTCTCGAACCCGTAGGGTCCGCACGCTTAACGTTTGATGACGATCGGTATTATGAGTTTATGAGTTTTGATGTACCGAAGGTAGTTCGGAGTCCCGGATGAGATCACAGACATGACGAGGAGTCTCAGAATGTCCGAGACATAAAGATTGATATATTGGACGACTATATTCGGACACCGGAAGTGTTCCGGGAAACTTTCGGATTTATCGGGATTGCCGGAGGGGGTTACCGGAACCCCCTACGAGAGGGGATGGTCCATAGTGGGCCTAAAGGGAAAGAGAGAGGCAGCCCATAGGGCTGGCTGGCGCCCCCACCTAGGGTTCCTAGTTGGACTAGGATTGGGGGGAGGGGGGGCGCCACCTCTCCTATTCCTTTCCCTCTTCTTTCTTTTGGTGAATCCTACTAGGAATAGGATTGCAATCCTATTCCTAGTAGGACCCCTTCCCTAGCCGCACCAGGAGAAGTTCGCCGGCCTCCCTCCCTTGCTCCTTTATATACGGGGGCAGGGGGGCACCCAAAGACACACAAGTTGAATTGTTTTAGCCATGTGCGGTGCCCCCCTCCACAGAATCACACCTCGGTCATACCGTCGCGGAGCTTAGGCGAAGCCCTGCGCCGGTGAACACATCATATCCGTCACCACGCCGTCGTGCTGAAGAAACTCTCCCGTGAAGCTCAACTGGATCAAGAGCTCGTGGGACGTCATCAAGCTGAACGTGTGCTGAACGCGGAGGTGCCGTACGTTCGGTGCTTGATCGGTTGGATCGCGAAGAAGTTCGACACCATCAACCGCGTCACTTGACGCTTCCGCTCCCAGTCTACGAGGGTACGTAGACACACTCTTCCCTCTCGTTGCTATACATCTGGTAGATAGATCTTGCGTGATCGTAGGAAAATTTTAAAATACTACGTTCCCCAACAAGTTAAGGCCATAGAAAAGATGAGCCTGCCCAAGAACCTCAAGGAGATGTAGAAGCTGGCTGGCTACGTAACGTCGTTGGGGCGTTTCATTTCCAAGCTAGGGGAGAGAGCCCTCCCCTTCTTCAAGCTGATGAAAAGGAAGAGCCCGTTTGAATGGACCCCTGAGGCTGATGCAGAGTTAGAAGATCTCAAGAGATACCTCCCCAACCCTCCAGTGATGGTGGCACCCAAGCCTCAAGAGTCATTGGTGCTTTACCTAGCCGCGACACCACATTCAGCTAGTGCGGCGCTGGTGGCCGTTCGAGAGGAGCACCAAGACAAGGCCCTACAGCCCAAGGAAAGAACCCCCGAGGTCCCAACGGGGCCGGAAGGTGGCCGCGACATACAAGCCGACCTCTTTGAGGCCGAGACTGACCCATCCCGCGACCAAACTCCTAGGACACCATCCCAGCTCACACAGTCGCAGGAGAGTCCGAACTCCATCCTCATCGAGCACCCGGTATACTTCATCAACACGATGCTCCGTGATGCCCGAGCACACTACCCCATGCCGCAGAAGCTCTTGCCGGCGCTCCTCGTTGCATCACGAAAGCTGCATCACTACTTACAAGGCCACCCCATCAAGGTCGTCTCAGCCTACCCCCTAGAAAGAGTACTCTGGAGCCCAAATGCGGCAGGAAGGGTCGCGGAGTGGAACATAGGGCTGCGGGCATTCCAGCTAGAGTTCAGCACCACCAGGGTCATCAAGGGGGCCGCGCTTGCTGACTTCGTGGCTGAATGGACCGACGCCCCAGGACCTGAAGCAAGCCAGGACCAGTCCCTCCTACCAGAAGCGAAGCGCTTGATGGCTGGGTCATGTACTTTGACGGCGAGTTCGCCCGCCAGGGCGCGGGGGCTGGGGCTGTGCTCATCTCGCCCGCTGAAGACAAGCTATACTATGCCATGCAGCTTTGCTTTTAGCCAGGAGAGAAGGTCTGCAACAACATCACGGAATACGAAGGCCTCATCGCCGGCCTCAAGGAAGCGATAGCCTTGGGAGTGAAGCGCCTCATCGTCAAGGGTGACTCCCAGCTCCTCGTCAACTTCTCTAACAAGGTATATGAGCCAAGGGACGAGCATATGGAAATATACCTCGCGGAGGTAAGCAAAATGGAGAAGCAGTTCTTGGGCCTGGAACTGAAACACGTGCCCCGCGGCACTAACAAGGAGGCCAACGACATCGCCAAGAGATCATCTAGGCGCCTGCCCCAGGAGCTCGACATCTTCGAAGAAAGGCTCCTCAAACCCTCGGCGTCACCCCCGAGAGAAGAGCCGGTAAAGCCTCAGGGAGAACTCCCCCAGCCACCAGCCTCGGGAGCTCCCGCCTGCGGCCCGGCCTCAGGAGCTCGCTTGCTCCTGGCGCTCGAGCCTCAGGAGGGATGCTGGACCGAAGAATTCAAGTCATACCTAGTGCGAGGGGTGTTACCAGAGAAGGAGGAGGATGCAGAACGCGTAGCCCGACAGGCTACGACATACTGCATCCAAGACGGTGAGCTTTACAGGAGGCGACCAAACGACGTTTCTTTATGATGCATCTCCAGGGAGCAGAGAGGCGAGCTGCTAGCCGACATCCATGCCGGAGACTGCGGACATCACTCATCATCGCGCACACTGGTCGGCAAGGCATTTCGCAGTGGCTTTTACTGGCCCACGGCGCTCAACGATGCGGCCGAGCTAGTGAAGTCTTGCGAGACCTGCCAGTTCCACGCCAAACAAATCCATCAGCCGGCTCTGGGCCTGCAGACCATCTGCCTGTCCTGGCCATTCGTGGTCTGGGGGCTGGACATCCTGGGCCCTTTTCCCCGAGTGCCCGGGGGCTATCGATACCTCTACGTCGCCGTCGACAAGTTAACCAAATGGGCTGAGGTGGAAGCAGTCCGAACCATCCGAGCCGGTTCCGCAGTCAAGTTCATCAAGGGCCTCGTAAACCGGTTCAGGGTCCCTAACCACATCATCACCGACAACGGTTCGCAGTTCACTAGTAACCTGGTCAAGACATACTGTGCTAACCTTGGAACATAGATTTGCTACGCCTCTGTAGCACACCCCAGGAGCAACGGCCAAGCCGAGCGCGCCAATGCACAGGTCCTGAGGGGCCTCAAGACCCAGACCTTCAAGTAGAAGCTCGAAGCCTGCGGAAGGGGTTGGCACGACGAGCTCCAGTCCATGCTATGGTCAATCCGCACCACCCCCACCAAGCCAACCGGCGAGACTCCATTCTTCCTCGTCTATGGAGCTGAGGCAGTCCTCCTTCACGAGGTCAAGCACCGGTCATCGCTAGTCTTGGCATTCGACGAAGCGCAACAACGTGCCGCGCATGGGACATACCACGTGCTGGGGGAGGAGCACCGGCGCGAAGCTTCACTCCGAGCAGCAAGATACCAGCAGGCCTTGCGGCGGTACCATTGCCGCAACATTCGCCCCGGGACGCCTGAGGTAGGTGACCTCATTTTAAGGAGGGTCCTCTCTAGAGAAGGACTGCACAAGCTCTCGCCCATGTGGGAAGGGCCATTCAAGATCACCCACGTCTCCAGACCTGGCGCTGTGTGCTTGGAAATAGGAGACGGCATCCCCGTCCTGAACGCATGGAATATCCGGCACCTCAGGAGGTTCTACCCATGAAACAAGGCCCTTGCACCTGAGAAGACTAGGCTCCGTGCCTGCGAGGAACAAGGCCCTTGCGCCTGAGAAGACTAGGCTCTGTGCCTGCGAGGAACAAGGTCCTTGCGCCTGAGAAGACTAGGCCCCATGCATGCGAGGAACATGGCCCTTGCGCCTGAGAAGACTAGGCTCCGTGCCTGCGATGAACAAGGCCCTTGCGCCTGAGAAGACTAGGCTCCGTCCCTGCGAGGAACAAGGCCTGAGAAGACTAGGCTCCGTGCCTGCGAGGAACAAGGCCCTCGCGTCTGAGAAGCCAAGGCCCAGTGCCTGTGAAGATCTCCGCTCGTGACACTCTCACGTACCCCGGAGTCTTCGGAGAGCCACCCTCGGGCCTCGGGGGCTCCCTCCCACGTCCTAGTGGCAGCACTTAGCTCCGCACTGGTGAGAAATACAAGATTAGGTGTCGGACGTGGCCGTTCATTTGCTTTCTGGAGTTTGCTTGTTCCTATCTTCTCCCTTTTATTGAATACTGAAGATTCTGGTGTTCCTCGATTGTTTGGTTTTGATTCCCCTCTGCAGTTCTTCTCTCAAATTCCTCGTGGTTCTTCCCCCGGCTTTCGGGCTAGCCGAGGGAGAGCAGCAGTTGCACGGTGCTCTCCCCGGCGCGCCTTCCTCTTTAGCCTTCACGAGGCGCCCGAACAGGGGCTTGTAACTGACGTGCCCTCCATTCTTACAACCGTGCCCCACGGGTACCGCGACAAGGGGTGGCTGATCACGCTCGACTCTCGTCAAAGGCCTCGAGCAGTAAAGGATAATAACCTAACGAGTTTTTTGTAGCCTCACAAGGAGTCAAACGACACGGGATGAGAGCAATCCCGAATGCATCAAGATAAGTCTCCTCACCCTAAGGACATGTAAAAAACGGATCGCACAGCAATAGGCAGGAACACTATACATGGTGTTAAATGTCATGAAGCCACAGTCGTTACATTCCCCCTAGGGCTCCATGCTTGTCTGATCAAACAATGCAGGACAAAAGAAGAGTGACTAAGAATGGCTGACAGTGACCCTCGGGGCGCAGTTGCCTGCGAGGACCTACGCCCTGGGCTCAGGCAGAGCCCTCTTCACGCTTCACCCGAGCATGACGACGAGACGACCCAGCGCCACCCTCCAGGCGGGCGCGGAGGCGTGGTGGGTGGTCATAGCCACCGCTGCTGGAGCTGACACTGGAGGAGGAGCCGCCGCAGCTGGGCGAGCTGCGGCCGTCGCCCACGCCAAGCACCGCGCCGCCACCGTTGTCCTCGGGGCAGCACTCGGCACAGCACCCATCTTCTCCAAACACCCTCACGAAGAGGGTCGAGTCGTCGCTGGACTTGAAGTGAAGGGTGCATCGGCCGCCCAAATCGCGCGCGCGGGCGAAGGTTTGCCAGCCTCGGGCCAAAGCCACGGCGCGCGAGGTGGAGACCTCCACCACAACCCACGAAGCCCTGCTGCAACAACCATCCGCCTGCAGCCAAAAGCCTCCGGAGCTCGCGTCAAGAAGCTCATCGGCCAAGGAGCGCGGGAGCGGGAGCCTGGTGTCGTCTGGGCTCTCCGACCACACGATGAACTCCAGCGCTGCCTCTGCCAGGTGGGAATGCGGCCGGGGAGGTCGGACAACCCCAGAGCGCCTCCCGCCGTTCACCGGATTACCAACACCGCGACAGCCCCCGCCACTCAAAGGACCGCCACCGCGGCTACCAAGGGCAGCTACGGGCGCTATGGGGGTCCGCCCACGCCCGCTCGAGGCCCCAACAGGGATCGCGACACATTTACGAGGCCGGCCTCACCCTCTCTTAGCTAGTGGTGAGCTGAGCCCCTCATGCTGAGCCTTCCCCTTCTCCATGGACGAGTACTTCCTGGGTGGCGTCATGGGCGATTCGGTCAAGTGAAAGAGCAAGGGAAACAGAGGAAGGAGATGGGCGATGAGGGCTCAGCCAGCCACCCTATTTATAGCCAGAGGAAGGTCAACCGCCGGCCCCATAAATGCGAGTAATGATGGTCCGCTGTGCACATGACTTGGTGAGTCACGCGGTCACCGAGGCTGCGTGGGGAACTGGAGACGCCCACGTCCCATCAAGTGCCACGCGCCGGATGAGGCCGCCGACTTTGGGGCCCGCGGCGCTCCGCACTTGGCCCTTGGCGTTGCCACGAAGCCAAGCCCAAGCGCGACTTGGGCCCGGGGGTACAGTCGGCGCTCTGGGAATGGGGGTACCCAGACTTGCCTGCCTGTGACCCAGAGCGTGGCTCGCAAGGCGGCCTAGTGTGGCCCAGCTTCTTCAGCACCACCCAAGACCCTCGCGAGGCGGACGACGCGGGACATCCCTTGGGCGGCGTCGCCAGGCCGGCTCATGAGGATCGGAGGTATCAAGGTGTCGGATTACGGGCTGCGCAAACCCAAGAAGTTCGAACAGAGGGGCGTGAACGAAGATCTCTCCCACTCACGTCTACCTAGTGTCTCGCCCTCGTCCAGTGAAGAGATTCAAGCGAACAACAAGTAAAGCACACACGAATTTACCCAGGTTCAGGCCACCTTGCGGTGTGAAACCCTACTTCCTGCTTTGGTGGATTGGTCTCGGGAGGGCATGAGTATGAATGAGTACAGTGGTTCCTGAGCTCAGGAGGGTCATGAGGCAAGAGTTCTTGGTCCTTTGTGCAAGGGCAGAGTTTCTGGATCTGATTCGACGAGTCTGATTCGACTTCCCTCCTCCTCCATAGTGGAGATCCTAGCTACTTATATAGGCGGCCAGGGTCCTCTTCCCCCGAAACGTTTAGGCGGGAAGGGATCCCACAACGACCATTTTGAGCGGGAACACAAGGACGTTCCTATCCTGACAAAAGCGGTCTTCGCCTGCAAAGGGATCAGGCGGTGACGGAGTGGTGGGCTCGGTGGTGACATCCTCCCTGCCGTCCTTGCGGTCTTCGGTCTTGTTGCACCGGAGGGGAAACCATTGTCCCGCTCCTCGGGAACCTGCGCCTGCGCTGTCTCCTTTGCACCAAAATGGCAACTGTGCCGCTGGCACGCGCTAGCACCCACTGGCGCGGTGCATCACCGCTTGCGTCACTGCCTCCTCCTGAGGCAGGCTTGTCCTTGGATTCTCCGCCCCTCCGGAGCAACCCAGCCAAGGCCACTCCTGAGGGGGGTCTTGATGTCGTTCTCCTCGCGAGGCCTAGCCCCCTCGCGAGGGTCTTGGGCAGCTGGTCGATCAGCTGGGCCGTACCAGGCCATGGTAGGAGCGTGTCGCGGCCCGCAGACAGGCAAGTCTGGGTACCCTGGTTCCCAGGACACCGACAGTAGCTCAGGCCCAAGGCGCGTGCGGAGTTGGCTTCGGGGCGAAGCCTTAGTCGAGGACGGAGCATCGCGGGCCCCAAAAAGGTTGCGGGCCAGGCTGGCACGCGTCGGTTGGATGGGACGTGGGCGACACTGCTTCCCACGCAGTCTCGGCAACCGTGTAACTTGACAAAAGGGGCTGTCTTTGCTGCAGGGGAGTTATCGCCTCCTTTCCTTCCTGCTCACATCCCCTTCTCCTTCGCCTCTGGCCTTCCCAAATCGCCTGCGTCCTCTGGCACCTCCAGCAATGGCGAAGAAAAGCAAGGATGCCGCGCTCGAGGAGTCCTCCATCACTGAGGAGGGGGACTACTCGGAGGTCCATCCTTTCTTGTCGAGCATCCACAACGAGCATGGCTCGACAAAGATTTGGGTTGGATCCACCGCGGCGCGGATCTTGCCGAAGTCCTGCTACCCCTTCTTCCTCCACAGCATCTCCATCGGGCTCGTGCCACCCTTCTCGGAGTTCTTCTACGCCATCCTGGACCATTACCAGGTGCACGCCCTCCACATCTAGCCTCGCTCCATCTTCGTCCTGTCGCTCCTCGCCTTTTACTGCGAGGCGTTTGTGGGGGTGAAACCGACTGTCGCCCTCTTCCGCCACTTCTTCTCCATGCGGCGATACAATGAGGGTCCGTGCTCGGGCTGTGTCTCCTTCGTCTTCCAGGGCCAGGGCTGCCGGTTGATGACAGCCGGGAAGAAGATACACTCCCACCGGAAAAGGTGGGTCTATCTGGATGCCCAGCGCACTCACCCGCTGCTGGCGCTGCCTATCGCCCGTCCGGCGAAACGCGCCGGCTGGAGCTACGTGAAGCTCAACGACCCCCTTGCCGAGCCTGTCTTGGCAAGGATCGAAGCGATCTAGGCTCGAGGCTTGAAGGGGCCCAGACCGTGAAGGAGTTACTGAGGCAGCGGCTGGCGCCGCTCCAGGCACACGCGCGCCCCATGTGGGAGCTGATGGGGGATGAGGACAGGCTTCGGCTGCGCTCGGGGACGCTGGCCGAGGTCGACCTGGACCTTGTCTCGATCACTCTCCTGGGAATGGTTCCTGAGGACCTCTCGGGGGCCCACCTGCCGCTGTACAGCCATCCTAACAAGGCCGAGCTGCCGAAGGCCGTGTCAGGTTTCGGGGTGCCCATGGCTGCTCCGCCCACGGTTGACGTGTCCTCCGGTGCCGACGAGGAGAGCAACGAGGAGGACTCAGAGGAGACCCTAGGCGACGAGGACCGGGTTGACAAGGAGGACTCCTCCGAGGCGTCCTCTAAGGAAGTGGCGTCAGGCGCAGGTGCTGCCGGACGGCCCCAGGCGACCACTCCGCGTCGATCTGAATGCGCTGCGTCCGGGGGGAGCAATGCGGCGACCCCACCGAGGAGCGTCGTGCCAACAAAACTGGTGACCACGGCCGCGCCCAACTCTGTGGCCTCGCGCCTTGCCAAGATCCGGACTGCCGGCACGCCCATAGCGCCAGCGGCCGCGGCCGACCTGCTACTGAAGAGGGGGGCGCGCCTCGCCTCAGATGAGTAAGTGTGCAATCTCCTGTTATCCCTTGGTTGCTGTGTTCCTGGCGTACTTCTCTTGGCGCAGCAGCCTGGGTGGCGTGATGAAGAAGGTGAAGGGGGAGGTCACATCGCGGTACCCGCTCCACCTGCCGCTGCTGTCGCCGCGGAGAAGGGTGCCGCAGCTTTGCGCGCCTCGGCTAGCCGGGCCATCGAGCGCGCGGTGGCGGCATAGCCTGAGGGCGTCGTTGCTGTTTGCGAGGCTGCTGCGGCTCCTGCTCCGGCTGCTCCAGCGAGGGGAGTCGGAGCCCCCGAGCCCCTGGTCGAGCAACCGATCTCGGCGGCGCCCATCCGCCAGCTGATGCAGCCTGGCCCTGAGACCTTGGAAGCCGCTTCTGCTGCGCTGGGTCGGCTCCCTGCCGAACTTCAAGGTGGTGATGGCCGCGCGATGGAAGGACCCCTGGGCCTGATCTCTGGGTGGCTCCTGGCAGACGAGTTTGCGCGGGCCTCTTGGAGCCAGGCCTCAGCGGTTGCCGCCAAGGGTCAAGATGAAGCCGCGGCAGCCACGCGGGCACACGACGCCGCGTGAGCCGACACGACGTCCTCCGAGAAGTGCTGCCTCAAGGCGGAGGGCGAGCTGGAGGCCCTTCGAGAGGAAGGCGCCAAGCGCGCCCTGGATCTTGATAGGTTGGAGAAGGAGCTCAAGGCGCAGAAGGGTGAGACGTCCCGTCTGAAGCAGGAGCAGCTCGCTGATCGCGCGAGCCTGGAGAAGCTGAAGGCTCAGGCCGAGCAGGCCAGGTCAACCCAAGCTGCGCGTGAGAAGAAAGACGCCCTTGCGGCCTCGGCAGCGGTGAGTTGCGATGCCCTCGCCGCCTTCGAGCTCGAGGCCCGTACGGCGATGCGGGCTGCTTATGGGGAAGGGTTCGAGAAGCCACTGGCCGCCCCGGAGGATGGCCCCACCGGGCTCCTCGCCGCGCTTGTGAAGTCCCTGCGTGAGGTTACGGCCGCGATCGGCCAGTTAGTAGACGTCGAAAGCCGCACGCTCCTTACCTTGGCCCTAACGCAGGTGTGCGGCCACCTAAGTCTCCGTGATCACACTTTTGACCTAGCCTCGCTGTCCGAGCCCATGACCGCGAGCATAGAGGGCGCGGCTGCTGAGGCCCTGGAGGCGAAGGTCAAGGACCTGGTGGAGTCATTCCTCCGGGTTGCTGCTGTCGCGGCCGAGGAGGCGGAGACTGGTGATGACGCGCTTGGTGATGCCTGACGTGTTCCTGTCCAGATGAGAGAAATGCAGGTGCCTTGGGGGGGGGGGGGCGTAAGAACTCGCTTGAATTCGGAGAACTTGGTATTATTGTAATAACTAGATTTGAACTTGATGATTTCCATGCTTGCTTCCTTTCATGTTTGCTTAGGTGCTCTGCGTCGGCAGGGCCCAACCCCGCACATACCTCGATCGCCATTGAGCCCTCCGGGTGACCGAGGTTATCATGATAACTAGACTCAAGGAATGAGGGGCTACGTGGCTAGTGAGGCCCTGAATCACGATGCCCAGGGGTCCCCCTTGACGTTCAAGCGATCCCGTTTGCGTTCTGCATCGACAGGGCCCAGCCCCGCGCATACCTCGACCGCCGTTGAGCACCGGGCTCAAGGAGTGAGGGGCTATGTGACTAGTGAGGCCCCTGGGTCGCGATGCCCAGGGGTCCCCCTTGACGTATGAACGGCTCTCATGAGGGAGAACGAGCACCATACCTTGCTCACGAGCCTTCGCCTAGGATGGAGGCGCGAGAAAGCCAGGTGTCTGGGCACCTGGTAGAGTGGTGTATGCCAGGCGTGACCTGAGCATAGCCCCTGTGCCTAGCCCCCCTCACGACACCCATCCAAGGAGAAGCTGTGAGTGTCGTGAGCTGAAAAGCTCCCTGAGGTTGGTGCGACCGCTGGGGGCCACCCTCAGTTGTTTATAACTAGCGTGGAGCATAGAGCTACCACACTTGCGTGGAGTGTGGGCATAACCGCGCCTCGGTCGTAGCGGCCAGCACGGAGCTTGGTGCTTCCACTGGTTCGTGGGCATAACCGCTCGTCGGTTGGTTCTGCCAGCGCGGAGCATGGCACTTCCACTGGACCGTGGGAGGGAGCCTCCCACCGGGAGAGACTCCGGGGCGTGTACAGCCCCGTCCTGACACGTGGCTTGCACGGCAGGACAACCAAGGTGTATATGGGCCCTCCTCAGGACGAGCTGAACAACTCTGAGGAAGTTCTTGTGAGCTTACGCATCACTCACGAGACCCTACCCTGAGGCGGGTTGCGCCAGAGTCTTCTTCTGCAAAATGTGAAAAGAGAGGCGTTGTGTCGACCTGCGCCGAGTGCATCTCTCGAGGGCATCGCATGAGAAGGCCGCATCACCAACGACCCCAGGAGGTGGCATTAGCGGGACCAGCCCGTAAGACAGAGCTCAGCCGCTGGATTTATAGACGCTGCAGGGACGGACCCGAGCACAGACGCTGTGCCCAGTCTTCTCATGCAACAGTCCAAAAGAAAAACAACCGGCGCGCGGTTCCCGCGTGAGCGAGGCACCTGCCACGGCCCCCTACTTAACCATCCACGATTAGCCCATGCGAGAGCAAGGCACCAAGGACCACGGGAGGTGACGTCACGGGAATGGCTCGCGAGACAGAGCTCGGCCCTTGGATTTAGCGACGCTGCAGGGACGGACCCGAGCACAGACGCCGTGCTAGTCCTTAATCATGGGCCGGTCGCGAGTGGGCTCGCAAGGGCTTATGACCTTAGCGGCGGTGAAAACAACGAGCATATAGATAATGCAAATAGGAAGAAGCAACTAGCCTTGATTTACGCGCAAAAAGAGAGAGCTGTGGGGGTGAGCCCCCAACAGCTCGAGGATGATGCAGCCTGGGGGTCGCACTCGATTGAATACCTGAAACATCACCTGACACTTGTCGAAGATGAGTTGGGGTAGCTGAAGACGCGAGTCGTGTCGGTCGCCCCTGAGGATCGTCAGGCTCCTAAGGCCCTCAGTGGTCACGGGGGTCCGACTCCTGCTCCGTCTGGACCGCCCGTCACTGAGCCTCCCAAGCCCCCAAAGCCTGCTGCGCGAGGCGCTAGAACATGGCGGCCGCATTGCGGAAGCCGAAGAACGTGTGGACGTAGCTGCAGGGGAGAGCCCTCCTCCAGCCGACTGTCGTCGGCCAGAAGGGCTCCAAAGAAGAGGCTCAGTTGAGACCCACGACGTCGATGCAGACGCGGAAGTGGTTGCTCGGGTTGCGGGTAGGTGGGCTTGGCATCATGCGGTTACGCCCACCGCGTATGAGCCTTGCGTACTGAAGTTCCTTGGTAACCTGGTTGATGAAGTCCTGAGCCCCCAGCGCTGTACGGCTCACGCTGGGCTCACAAAAACGCGCGTCGAGACACGCCTGCAGGTGGTGCCCGAACACCTCCCTCGAGACGCTGGTCAGACCAGGGACACTGCAGAGGAGAGCCCCCGAGCCCGTCCTAAGAGGGGCGTCGGGCGTGCCTCCCTATGCGAGGGTGGAGGGCGCCTCGTCGGTAGGCGCGGGTCCTGAGGCGAGGCCGCCAGGAGCCCCCGTGTCCTGAGGTCCGTTGGCGGGCAGGTTCTTCTTCTTCTTGGGGGCGGTCTGCAGGGCGAAGACGGCTCCATCCTCGTCGGAGCTCTCGACCGCCGTGGTCTGGTAGGCGCGCTACAGGGAACGCACTGCTTCCTTCTCGTCGAAGGCGATTGTGATGACTCCGCCACTCCCGGGCATCTTGAAGACGTTGTAGCCGTGATGGGTCACTGCCATGAACTTGGCGAGCGCAGGATACCCAAGGATGGCGTTGTACGGGAGGTGGATGTTGGCGACGTCGAAGTTGATGAGCTCAGTGTGATAATTGTCGCGGTCATCGAAGGTGATGGGGAGGCGGACCTGCCCCATCGGGAGTGTGGAGCCATCAGTGACTTCGTAGAATGGCTTGGTCGGGTGGAGCTGATCGTAGGGGACCTGGAGCGTCTCGAAGGTCTGGACTGAGAGGACGTTGAGCCCTGCTCCACCGTTGATGAGGGTCTTGGTCATGAGGACATTGCTGATGGTCGGAGTGCAGAGCATCGGGAGAGCGCCCGGGGCTGCCGTGCACTTAAGCTGGTCCTTGGGGTCGAAGGTGATGACCTGCTTGGTCCACCTAAGGTTGCACGCGGCATCTGGCCTAGGAAGCGCCGCGTTCACCTCGCGAGCGAACTGCTTGAAGATGCAATGGGAAGCCGGAGCATGGGCTCCTCCCAAGATGCAGGCAACCGCACGCGGCTCCTGAAAGCCCCCTGCTCCATCTCCCTGGAGGTCATCGTTATTCTTTCTTGGCGGTGGTGGCAGCGGAGGCAGACCTCCGTTGCCCTGAGGGCAACCCTCACGAGGCTGGTCGCGCCAGGGGGTGTCACGACGCTGCTCCTGCTAGTGGTCTTCACGAGGCTGGTCACGCCACCCTTGGAGCGAGTTCCTGCCATCCCAGCGTCCTCCACCACGGCCTCCTCCGGGGCCGTAGCCGTGGTTGTCGCGCTCAGGGCGCTGCCGGACGCGCCCGCCGCACATCGCCCTGAGCTCCTCACAGTCGTTGATGTTGTGGCTGTGGACATCGTGGAAGATGCAGTACAGATGGTTGTCTCTGGGGGGGTCGTTGTAGCCGCAGCCACGCTTCACTTCTGGCTCTGCAGCCAGCACGGTGGGTCCCTTGCGCTTTGCTTCTTTGGCCTTGGCCTTCTTGTCGTCAGCCTCCACTTCTGGCAGCTCCTGGAGGGAGAGGCGTCCTTCCTCCGCCCTGGCGCATTTTGCCGCGAGCTTGAACATCTCAAGGGCTGTGCACAGATCCTCGTGGATGGCGAGCTGCTCCCTCGTCCTGACATCGCAGACACCGTCGGAGAACGCCGAGATGATGGCCTTGTCCGAGACCCTGGGGATCCTGAGGCGCATGGTGTTGAAACGCTGGATGTACTTCTGCAGGGTCTGCCCAGGTTGCTGCTTCATGCAACGCAGATCTGCGGCCGCCAGGGCTCGGTCGCGGGTGCCCTAGAAGTTGGCAACGAAATGCTCACAAAGCTCTCCCCACGAGGAGATGGATCCCATGGGGAGGTTCAGGAGCCAGGAGCGGGCGCCATCCTTGAGGGCCATGGGGAACCAGTTCGCCATGACCTGCTCGGTGCCGTTGGACGCCTCAATGCTCAGCTCATAGAGTTGGAGGAACTCTGTGGGGTCGGTGGTGCCATCATAGCGCGGAGGCAGATCTGGCTTGAACTTGCCGGGCCAGACGAGGCGCTGCAGCTCGGGAGCCAAGGCACGACATCCAGCCATGCTCATGATGGCAAGCGCCCCCTGCGCGTGCGGTGCTGGTTCTTGGGGCGCACGCGCCACCACCTCCTGTGGTGCGCGACCTTGGTGCTGCGGGACGAAGGGCCCGCGAGCTTCAGCTCGGGGATGTGGAATGACCTGGCAGCTCTGGTCGTCGCGCGCGGGGGCCCTACGGGGTGGCTCACACCTCAGAGCCTCGCGCCTGACCCCCTGGCCGGCGTCGTAGAGTGGAGGTGGAGCCGGGACACCGTGGCCCTCGTTCCCCGCCATGGGCGACGGGGGACGGGAGGAGTGAGTTTGCGCAGGTACCTCCCCGGCGGCATTGACGAGCTCGGTAATGCGATGGAGCCACTCGTCGTAGAGGTCGTCCGCAGGGCGGTAGCGCAGGAGCTCCCGCGCCATCAGTAGCGCAGGCTGCTGGTAGACCGGCCCGCGGCGGATCAGCGAGGACGACGCCGCGGCCGGTGAGGGTGACGGCGTCTCCGTGTGGCCATCGCGTCGCACGGACAGCGGCGGCGACGAGTCCTGCTGTTCGTGGATGGCCGATTCGGTGGCGGCGTTGGCGACCGGCGAGTTGGGGCGGGGCGGCGCACCATTGCCCGCGGGCGCCGTCTGAGCGACATTGGCGGCGCGGCGGGCGGCGCATGCTCGGCGTGTGTCCACCATGGTAGTGAAGCGAAGTCGACGATGAGAGCGGGACGAGGTCGTCGGAGAGGCGAGATTTTGACACACCCCCTACCAGGCGTGCCAAATGTCGGATTACGGACTCCGCAAACCCAAGAAGTTCGAACACAGGGGCGTGAACGAAGATCTCTCCCACTCACGTCTACCTAGCGTCTCGCCCTCGTCCAGTGAAGAGATTCATGCGAACAACAAGTAAAGCACACACGAATTTACCCAGGTTCAGGCCACCTTGCGGTGTAAAACCCTACTTCCTACTTTGGTGGATTGGCCTCGGGAGGGCTTGAGTATGAATGAGTACAGTGGTTCATGAGCTCAGGAGGAGAGCTCATAAGGGTCAGGAGGCAAGAGTTCTTGCTCCTTTGTGCGAGGGCAGAGTTTCTGGATCTGATTCGACATGAGTCTGATTCGACTTCCCTCCCCCTCCATAGTGGAGATCCTAGCTACTTATATAGGTGGCCAGGGTCCTCTTCCCCCGAAACGTTGAGGTGGGAAGGGATCCCACAACGGCCATTTTGAGCGGGAACACAAGGACATTCCTATCCTGACAAAAGCGGTCTTCGCCTACAAAGGGATCAGGCGGTGACGCAGTGGTGGGCTCGGTGGTGACATCCTCCCTGCCGTCCTTGCGGTCTTCGGTCTTGTTGCACAGAAGGGGAAACCTTTGTCCTGCTCCTCGGGAACCTGCGCCTGCGCTGTCTCCTTTGCACCAAAATGGCAACTGCGCCACTGGCACGCGCTAGCACCCGCTCGCGCGGTGCGTCACCGCTTGCGTCACTGCCTCCTCCAGAGGCAGGCTTGGCCTTGGATTCTGCGTCCCACCAGAGCAACCCAGCTGAGGCCGCTCCTGAGGGGGGTCTTGATGTCGTTCTCCTCGCGATGCGTAGCCCCTCGCGAGGGTCTTGGGCAGCTGGTCGATCAGCTGGGTCGTACCAGGCCGTGGCAGGAGCACATCGCGGCCCGCAGACAGGCAAGTCTGGGTACCCTGGTTCCCAAGACGCCGAAACAAGGCAAGGGGCACCTCGCGAGGTCCTCATGACGTGAGCAGTGACGGCTAAAGCCAGGCGAGCGCCAGCGGGCGCAGGGCGCCAGTTTTCTCTTCAGTTCTAAAGGAGCAGGTGCAGGCGCGGAGTCCCGAGGCGTCAGGCAAAGGTTTCCATATCAGTGCAACAAGACCAAGACCAGTAGGACGGCAGGACGGAGGTCATCGCAGAGCCCACGACGGCGTCACCACCAGAGCCTTTGGCAGCGAAGACCACCTTTTGTCAGGATAGCTTGTACTAGTTGTTCCCCTTCAAATTTGGCCGTTGTGGGATTCCTTCCCGCTCAATATTTGAGAAGAGAACCCTAGCCACTATAAATAGGACTAGACACCACCATTGGGAGGAGGGGATCTCGAGTTGATCAGATAGAAGGCCACACACCTCAAGCTCACCCGAGCTCAAGAACACCTCTCCCCAGGAGGCAGTTCATCCATGTACTAGTTCTCCCTCTACAAGGGAATCCACCACACACACTGGATTAGGGTGTTACACCACAACGGTGGCCCGAAACAGTATAAATCTTGCGTCTCTTGTTCATCGGATTTGACGAGCTAGGCCTAGAACTGTCGAGTAGAAGGGCTAGGGCGGAAGGAGAGGTCTTCGTGCGCACCCCAGAGTTCAAACCTTAAGGGTTTTGTCGGAACCCTAAATCCGACAGCTTCACCAATCTGAAGTAACTACTTGGGATTGGCTCAGCGGGCCATAGCCGGACTATTAAGTCCTTCATGGCTGAACCCGCCATATTGTGCAGCTCGACCTTGTGCTTAATATGGTCGTTGAGGGGAACTGGATGTTTTGGCGCATAGAACTGCGACCAGAACAATTTCTCCGTGTCATTCCCCTCCTAGGCTCGGAAGTATTGAGCGGCATCAACGCTACTCCTCGGAAGATCAGCAAACACGCCTGGAGAACTCCACAATCGTGTCAGCCCAATATACTTCCGCCCACCGAAGATGCTCTGTAAGAGAAATATCTTACCAGATGTTATCTGTCGCGCTTGTTTGATTTCCTCACAGGCGCTGCGCACCTCGCCTCGCGCGTCCTGGGCAGACTTTACTGACGCAGACAGCTCGGTCGCCTGTTCCGAAGCCTTCTTCTCCGATGCCTCACACTTACGGATGGCATATTGAAGCTCGACCTCGACTTCGGACACCCGAGACTTGTGCTTCTCGCACTCCGCCTTTTCGGCCTCCAGATCAGCCGCTGCTTTATCAGCGGCCGCCTTGTTTGCCTTGGCCTCCTCCTTGGCCTTGGCAATCTCGCCCTTAAGGGCCTCGAGCTCAGCGGCACCAACTATGTAATATAGAATACAATGTTAAGAGTTTGTACTCATACTTAATAAATTAAGTCTTATTGACATTTAAATACAAATCCGCATACCATGCTTTCATCAAACCGCCGGTTGATGTGATCGAGGTCCGCATTGGCCACCTCGAGCTTCCGATTTAGTTCAGTGACCTCTGCGTCTCACGCAGTCGCCGTAACTAAAGAAGCCTACACAACAGTTCAGCTCTGTAAATATGCTAATCTATGGATACTTCGTCTGATTCTTTTCAGAATCACACAAAGCATCAGGGGTACTGGTTATATATGTGCACTTAAAACAAATAAAATTTCTTAAAAAGCATTACATGGCTTACCTCAAAGCCTATTAAAAGGTTGTTGAAGGCTTCATTCAGTCCGCCCTTGATGGACTGAATCTTCTTCATCACCGCACCCATCAAGGCGCGGTGTTCTTCAATGATGAGAGCACTTTGCAGTGCTCCCTCCATAGAATCCGGCGCCTCCGGATTAAAACTAGCCACCGCCGTATCCTCCTCCGCTTGAGGAGTAGGATCTTCAAACCGCGGAGTCGCGCTAGGCTCCGGGACGGTGTTCGGTGGGACCCCTGACTGTGCAGGCCCCACATCTTCGGTCTCCATGGGGGCCGTTTCCCCATGGTCAGCGGCCGCTGAGGTATTACCCTCGGCCGCCCTATCTCCTGCCCCGCCCTTATCTCCTTGGGCGGAGAGAACCCGCTGGGATGACACTTCGGTGTCCCCGCCGATTACGGCGATGAAGCCCGGACTGGCGGGTCACTCTTCGTCTCCCTAGGCGCCAGAGAGTTCCCCTCCGATGTTGTAACATCGGGGTTTACACCGGGAGGGTTGTAGGTCAGTAGAAGAAGAATACTAAGTAGGTATCATAAATACTGAATAAACAAAGGTGAAATAGTCAATCCTGACAAACTTACAATTCGGGGAGGGGTTTCACCCTAGGCTTCACCACGAAGCTATGTTCGGACGAATCCGAACTATCTTTGAGCTTCAGCTTCCTCTTCCTCCGGGGCACGGCCGTGCCCACATCAGCGACGGCCCCCCTCTTCCTCCCCCTGCCTTGCGCAGGAGGCATTTCTTCTTCCTTCTCTTCCTCCTCGTCATCTTCCTCCGCCTCGTCGGAGGAGAGAATGTGGAGGTCCTCACGCATCTGGCCCGTAGGACGGGGGCTGTCTCCGGCCCCTTGCCCTTTGTCTTCTTGGGCTTCTTGGTCGGCGCCCTGTATGGCGCGGGAACTAGCATCGCCGTCAGTAGAGGTAGTGCTGGCTCTTCGGGCAAAGGCGCTGGACACTTAATCCGGAATGCCTTGTTCGTCCAGCCCTGTATATCACATAAAAATTCGAATTCCTATTATCATTAAATAACGGAAAGGGTGTGTGTTCGGCAAGGATTATTATTACCTCTATGGTGGAAACTTCAGTGCTGAAGCCCGCATCCTCATCTTCTTTGGGCCATTCCTTTTGGCTCTTGAAGAGGTGCTTCTAGATCTCTTTGTGCGTAGAGCCGAAGAGATGCTTCAGCGGCTTGTCTCCTGCTAGATCGAACTCCCATAGGGAGGAATCCCGACTTTGGCAAGGGAGAACAAGACGGTTCAGCATCACCTGGACCACGAAGGAGAGTAGGTGCCCCTTGGAGATCACGCCAAACACGCGGCTCACAAGAGTCGTCACCTCAATCTGCGACCCCCAGTCCAGACCCTTTTTGGTCCAGGAGGTTAGCCTCTCTGGGGGTCCGGATATGAAAGCAGGCTTCGCCGCCCAGTTGGTGTCGCGGGGTTCGGTGATGTAGAACCACTCCTGCCGCTAGACCTTGTTCGTCTCCACGAACGAGGCCTAGGGACAAGTTGCGTTCGGGAGCTTACTGATCATAGAGCCCCCGCACTCTACGAGTTCCCCATCCACCACCTTCGGCTTCACGTTGAAGGCCTTAAGCCACGGACCAAAGTGTGGGGGGATGCGGAGAAAGGCTTCACACATCACTATGAAAGCGGATATGTGAAGGATTGAATTCGGGGCTAGATCATGGCAATCTAGCCCGTAGAAGAACAAAAGACCCCGAACAAACGGGTGGAGTTGGAATCCTAGCCCCCTTACAAAATGAGAGGTGAAAACTACCCTCTCGCCCGCCTTAGGGATGGGAGTCACCTGGCCCCTAGGGGGGCCTGAAGGAAATATGACCTAGAGGCAATAATAAAGTTATTATTTATTTCCTTATATCATGATAAATGTTTATTATTCATGCTAGAATTGTATTAACCGGAAACTTAGTACATGTGTGAATACATAGACAAAACAGTATGTCCCTAGTATGCCTCTACTAGACTAGCTCATTGATCAAAGATGGTTATGTTTCCTAGCCATAGACATGAGCTGTCATTTGATCAACGGGATCACATCATTAGGAGAATGATGTGATGGACAAGACCCATCCGTTAGCTTAGCACTATGATCGTTTAGTTTTACTGCTATTGCTTTCTTCATGACTTATACATGTTCCTATGACTATGAGATTATGCAACTCCCGAATACCGGAGGAACACCTTGTGTGCTATCAAACATCACAACGTAACTGGGTGATTATAAAGATGCTCTATAGGTGTCTCTGAAGGTGTTCGTGGTGTTGGCATACATCAAGAATAGGATTTGTCACTCCGAGTGTCGGAGAGGTATCTCTGGGCCCTCTCGGTAATACACATCATAATAAGCCTTGCAAGCAAAAGACTAATGAGTTAGTCACGAGATGATGTATTACAGAACGAGTAAAGAGACTTGCCGGTAACGAGATTGAACTAGGTATAGAGATACCGACGATCGAATCTCGGGCAAGTAACATACCGATGACAAAAGGAACAACGTATGTTGTTATGCGGTTTGACCGATAAAGATCTTCGTAGAATATGTAGGAGCCAATATGAGCATCCAGGTTCCGCTATTGGTTATTGACCGGAGATGAGTCTCGGTCATGTCTACATAGTTCTCGAACCCGTAGGGTCCGCACGCTTAACGTTTGATGACGATCGGTATTATGAGTTTATGAGTTTTGATGTACCGAAGGTAGTTCGGAGTCCCGGATGAGATCACGGACATGACGAGGAGTCTCGGAATGTCCGAGACGTAAAGATTGATATATTGGACGACTATATTCGGACACCAGAAGTGTTTCGTAAAGTTTCGGAATTAACCGGAGTACCGGAGGGGCTACCGGAACCCCTGGGGAAGCTATGGGCCTTAATGGGTCGTAGGAGAAAGAGGGAAGGAGGGCCAGGGCTGGGCTGCGCGCCCCCACCCCTTGGTCCAAATTGGACAAGGAAGGAGGGGGGGGGGGCGCCCCTTTCCTTCTCCTTCTCCCTCTCCTTCCTTTCAACCTTCTCCCTTTTGGTAGTTCCTACTAGGAATAGGATTGCAATCCTATTCCTAGTAGGATTGCACCTCCTAGGTGCGCCACAAGGGGCCAGCCGGCCTCCCCCTTGCTCCTTTATATACGGGGGCAGGGGGGCACCCAAGGACACACAAGTTGAATTTTTTTAGCCGTGTGCGGTGCCCCCTCCACAGAAACACACCTCGGTCATACTGTTGCAGTGCTTAGGCGAAGCCCTGCGCCGGTAGATACATCATATCCATCACCATGCCGTCGTGCTGACAAAACTCTCCCGTGAAGCTCAACTGGATCAAGAGCTCGTGGGATGTCATCAAGCTGAACATGTGCTGAACGCGGAGGTGCCGTACGTTCGGTGCTTGATCGGTTGGATCACGAAGAAGTTCGACTACATCAACCGCGTCACTTGACGCTTCCGCTCCCGGTCTACGAGGGTATGTAGACACACTCTCCCCTCTCGTTGCTATGCATCTGGTAGATAGATCTTGCGTGATTGTAGGAAAATTTTAAAATACTACGTTCCCCAATAGTGGCATCATGAGCCAGGTCTATGCGTAGATGATATGCACGAGTAGAACACAAGTGAGTTGTGGACGATACTAGTCATACTGCTTACCAGCATGTCATACTTTGCTTCGGCGGTATTGTGAGATGAAGCGGCCCGGACCGACATTACGCATACGCTTACGCGAGACTGGTTTCACCGTTATGAGCACTCGTTGCTTAAAGGTGACTGGCGGGTGTCTGTCTCTCTCACTTTAGCTGAATCAAGTGTGACTACGCCCGGTCCTTGTGAAGGTTAAAACATCACATACTTGACGAAATATCGTTGTGGTTTTTGTATGCGCAGGTAAGAACGGTTCTTGCTAAGCCCGTAGCAGCCACGTAAAACTTGCAACAACAAAGTAGAGGACGTCTAACTTGTTTTTGCAGGGCATGTTGTGATGTGATATGGTCAAGACATGATGAGTTATCCGGTTTTGTATGAGATGATCATGTTTTGTAAAGTTATCAGCAACTGGCAGGAGCCATATGGTTGTCGCTTTATTGTATGAAATGCAATCGCCATGTAATTGCTTTACTTTATCACTAAGCGGTAGCGATAGTCGTAGAAGCAATAGTTGGCGAGACGACAACGATGCTACGATAAAGATCAAGGTGTCGCGTCGGTGACGAAGGTGATCATGACGGTGCTTTGGAGATGGAGATCAAAAGCACAAGATGATGATGGCCATATGATGTCACATATTTTGATTGCATGTGATGTTTATCTTATTATGCTTCTTATTTTGCTTAGTACGATGGTAGCATTATAAGACGATCCCTTACAAAATTTCATGGTATAAGTGTTCTCCCTGAGTATGCACCATTGCGAAAGTTCGTCGTGCCGAGACACCATGTGATGATCGGGTGTGATAAGCTCTACGTTCAAATACAACGGGTGTAAGCCAGTTTTGCACACGCATAATAGTCGGGTTAAACTTGACGAGCCTAGCATATGAAGATATGGCCTGGGAACACTGGAGACCAAAAGGTCGAGCATGAATCATATAGTAGACATGATCAACATAAGACGTTCACCATTGAAAACTACTCCATCTCACGTGATGATAGGACATGGTTTAGTTGATGGTTAACAAGACCACTTGTTTCAAGTAAAGGGCGAAGGGATAGAAGGGGAACTTCAAGAAGAATGACAAGCAAGTTGTCACTCCCGTGAAGAAACCCAAAGCTAAACTCAAGCCTGAAACTAAGTGCTTCTACTGCAAAGGAAATGGTCACTGGAAGTGGAACTGCCCTAGATACTTGGTGGATAAGAAGGATGGCAAAGTGAACAAAGGTATATTTGATATACAGATTATTGATGTGTACTTTACTAGTGTTCATAGCAACCCCTGGGTATTTGATACCACTTCAGTTGCTAAAATTAGTAACTCGAAACAAGAGTTGCAGAATGAACAGAGACTAGTTAAAGGTGAAGTGACGATGTGTGTTGGAAGTGGTTCCAAGATTGATATGATCATCATCGCACACTCCCTATACTTTCGGGATTAGTGTAGAACCTAAATAAATGTTATTTGGCATTTGCGTTAAGCATGAATATGATTTGATCATGTTTGTTGCAATACAGTTATTCATTTAAAGTCATAGAATAATTGTTATTCCGTTTACATGAATAAAGCCTTCCATGGTCATACACCCAATGAAAATAGTTTGTTAGATCTCGATCGTAGTGATACACATATTCATAATATTGAAACCAAAAGATGCAAGGTTAATAATGATAGTGCAACTTATTTGTGGCACTGCCGTTTAGGTCATATTGGTGTAAAGCGCATGCAGAAACTCCATAGTGATGGACTTTTGGAATCACTTGATTATGAATCACTTGGTGCTTGCGAACCATGCCTCATGGGCAAGATGACTAAAACTCCGTTCTCCGGAACAATGGAGCGAGCAACAGATTTGTTGGAAATCATACATACTGATGTATGTGGACCGATGAGTGTTGAAGCTCGTGGCGAGTATCATTATTTTCTGACCTTCACTGATGATTTGAGCAGATATGGGTATATCTACTTGATGAAGCACAAGTCTGAAACATTTGAAAAGTTCAAAGAATTTCAGAGTGAAGTAGAGAATCATCGTAACAAGAAAATAAAGTTTCTACGATCTGATCGTGGAGGTGAATATTTGAGTTACGAGTTTGGTCTTCATTTGAAACAATGTGGAATAGTTTCACAACTCACGCCACCCGGAACACCACAACGTAATGGTGTGTCCGAACGTCATAACCGTACTTTGTTAGATATGGTGCGATCTATGATGTCTCTTACCAATTTACCACTATAGTTTTGGGTTATGCATTAAAGACAGCTGCATTCACGTTAAATAGGGCACCATCTAAATCCGTTGAGACGACGCCTTATGAACTGTGGTTTGGCAAGAAACCAAAGTGTCGTTTCTTAAAGTTTGGGGCTGCGATGCTTATGTGAAAAAGCTTCAACCTGATAAGCTCGAACCCAAGTCGGAGAAATGTGTCTTCATAGGACACCCAATGGGTACACCTTCTATCACAGATCCGAAGGCAAGATATTCGTTGCTAAGAATGGATCCTTTCTAGAGAAGGAGTTTCTCTCGAAAGAAGTGAGTGGGAGGAAAGTGGAACTTGATGAGGTAATTGTACCTTCTCCCGAATTGGATAGTAGTACATCACAGAAACTAGTTCTAGTGATTCCTACACCAATTAGTTAGGAAGCTAATGATGATGATCATGAAACTTCAGATCAAGTTACTGTTGAATCTTTAGGTCAACCAGAGTACGTTCCGCACCAGAGTGGTATGGTAACCCTATTCTGGAAGTCATGTTACTAGACCATGATGAACCTACGAACTATGAGGAAGCGATGATGAGCCCAAATTCCGCAAAATGGCTTGAGGCCATGAAATCTGAGATGAGATCCATGTATGAGAACAAAGTGTGGACTTTGGTTGACTTGCCCGATGATCGGCAAGCCATTGAAAATAAATGGATCTTTAAGAGGAAGACTAATGCCGATGGTAATGTTACTGTCTACAAAGCTTGACTTGTTGCGAAAGGTTTTCGACAAGTTCAAGGTGTTGACTACGATGAGATTTTCTCACCCGTAGCGATGCTTAAGTCTGTCCGAATCATGTTAGCAATTGCCACATTTTATGAAATTTGGCAAATGGATAACGAAATTGCGTTATTTAATGGATTTATTAAAGAAGAGTTGTATATGATGCAACCAGAAGGTTTTGTCAATCCTAAAGGTGCTGGCAAATTGTGCAAGCTCCAGCGATCCATCTATGGACTGGTGCAAGCATCTCGGAGTTGGAATATATGCTTTGATAAGTTTATCAAAGCATATAGTTTTGTACAGACTTGCGGTGAAGCCTGTATTTACAAGAAAGTGAGTGGGAGCACTAAGCCTTTCTGATAAGTATATGTGAATGACATATTGTCGATCGGAAATGATGTAGAATTTTCTGGAAATCATGAAGGAATGTTTGAAAGGAGTTTTTCAAAGAAAGACCTCGGTGAAGCTGCTTACATATTGAGCATCACGATCTATAGATAGATCAAGACGCTTGATAAGTTTTTTCAATGAGTACATACCTTGACAAGTTTTTGAAGTAGTTCAAAATGGATCAGTCAGAGAAGGAGTTCTTGCCTGAGTTGTAAGGTATGAAGTTGAGTAAGACTCAAAGCCCGACCTCGGTAGAAGATAGAGAAATAATGAAAGTCATTCCCTATGCCTCAGCCATAGGTTCTATAAAGTATGCCATGCTGTGTACCAAACCTGTTGTGTACCTTACCATAAGTTTGGCAAGGAGGTACAAAAGTGATCCAGGAGTAGATCACTGGACAGCAGTCAAAATTATCCTTAGTTACTGGAAAACTAAGGAAATGTTTTCTCGATTATGGAGGTGATAAAGAGTTCGTCGTAAAGAGTTACACCCATGCAAGCTTTACACTAATCCAGATGACTCTAAGTATCAATCTGGATGCATATTGGAAGTGGGAGCAATTAGCTAGAGTAGATCCATGCAGAGCATTGTAGACATAGAAATTTGCGAAATACATATGGATCTGAATGTATCAGACCCATCGACTAAACTTCTCTCACAAGCAAAACATGATCACACCTTACTACTCTTGGGTGTTAATCACATAGCGATGTGAACTAGATTATTGACTCTAGTAAACCCTTTGGGTATTGGTCACATGGCGATGTGAACTATGGGTGTTATTCACATAACAATTTGAACTATCGGTATTAAATCACATGGAGATGTGAACTAGATTATTGACTCTATGCAAGTGGGAGACTGAAGGAAATATGCCCTAGAGGCAATAATAAAGTTATTATTTATTTCCTTATATCATGATAAATGTTTATTATTCATGCTAGAATTGTATTAACCTGAAACTTAGTACATGTGTGAATACATAGACAAAACCGTATGTCCCTAGTATGCCTCTACTAGACTACCTCATTGATCAAAGATGGTTATGTTTCCTAGCCATAGACATGAGTTGTCATTTGATCAACGGATCACATCATTAGGAGAATGATGTGATGGACAAGACCCATCCGTTAGCTTAGCACTATGATCGTTTAGTTTTACTGCTATTGCTTTCTTCATGACTTATACATGTTCCTATGACTATGAGATTATGCAACTCCCGAATACCAGAGGAACACCTTGTGTGCTATCAAACGTCACAACGTAACTGGGTGATTATAAAGATGCTCTACAGGTGTCTCTGGAGGTGTTCATGGTGTTGGCATAGATCCAGAATAGGATTTGTCACTCCGAGTGTCGGAGAGGTATCTCTGGGCCCTCTCGGTAATACACATCATAATAAGCCTTGCAAGCAAAAGACTAATGAGTTAGTCACGAGATGATGTATTACGGAACAAGTAAAGATACTTGCCGGTAACGAGATTGAACTAGGTATAGAGATACCGACGATCGAATCTCGGGCAAGTAACATACCGATGACAAAAGGAACAACGTATGTTGTTATGCGGTTTGACCGATAAAGATCTTCGTAGAATATGTAGGAGCCAATATGAGCATCCAGGTTCCGCTATTGGTTATTGACCGGAGATGAGTCTCGGTCATGTCTACATAGTTCTCGAACCCGTAGGATCCGCACGCTTAACGTTTGATGACGATCGATATTATGAGTTTATGAGTTTTGATGTACCGAAGGTAGTTCAGAGTCCCGGATGAGATCGCGGACATCACGAGGAGTCTCAGAATGTCCGAGACGTAAATATTGATATATTGGATGACCATATTCGGACACCGGAAGTGTTCCGTAAAGTTTCGGAATTAACCGGAGTACCGGAGGGGTTACCGGAACCCCTGGGGAAGCTATGGGCCTTAATGGGCCGTAGGACAAAGAGGGAAGGAGGGCCAGGGCTGAGCCGCGCGCCCCCTCCCCTTGGTCCGAATTGGACAAGGAAGGAGGGCGGGGGGGGGGGGGGGGCGCCCCTTTCCTTCTCCTTCTCCCTCTCCTTCCTTTCCCCCTTCTCCCTTTTGGTAGTTCCTACTAGGAATAGGATTGCAATCCTATTCCTAGTAGGATTGCACCTCCTAGGCGTGCCACAAGGGGCCGGCCGGCCTCCCCCCTTGCTCCTTTATATACGGGGGCAGGGGGCACCCAAGGACACACAAGTTGAATTGTTTTAGCCGTGTGCGGTGCCCTCCTCCACAGAAACACACCTCGGTCATACCGTTGCAGTGCTTAGGCGAAGCCCTGCGCCGGTAGATACATCATATCCGTCACCACGCCGTCGTGCTGAGGAAACTCTCCCGCGAAGCTCAACTGGATCAAGAGTTCGTGGGATGTCATCAAGATGAACGTGTGCTGAACGCGGAGGTGCCGTACGTTCGGTGCCTGATCGGGTGGATCGCGAAGAAGTTCGACTACATCAACCGCGTCACTTGACGCTTCCGCTTCCGGTCTACGAGGGTACGTAGACACACTCTCCCCTCTCGTTGCTATGCATCTGGTAGATAGATCTTGCATGATCGTAGGAAAATTTTAAAATACTACGTTCCCCAACAGGGACTCGGTGTGCGATGTTGCCGGCGAGATACCCCGCACTCTGTAGATCCTCCATCGTCTTTTCGGTGACTGTAGAAGCCTCCCACTTGCCTCTGGCACCGGATCCAGCCATTGCTGGGAAGGGGAGTAGTGGTTGAGGAACGAGGAGTTGTGGGTGTAGGAGATGAGAGTACGGGAGCAAGGGAGATTGGAGAGCTCGAGCTTGAGCAAGGCGTGGGGCTGATGAAAGGGATTGGAGTCCTTTTATAACGCTGCGAATACAGAGCGTCCCCCCACCTTAGCCACAAAAATCGCCTGTTCCCAAAGTGGTCGTGCATAATGTGCGGTGTGGGTGCTCACGTCACAATGATGAGAATCCCACAATAAGCGAGCACGATCTCTATTCTGATGGGACGTGTCAATGAGGATATGCCTCGAAACACGAACTAGGACCAAATAAAACGGTTCAATGTGTTAGTGGGTTGGACGTGATGCTTCACCCAAAAGTTGTCAGTAAAGACACATTATTCATTTTCTTTAAAAGCCATGCCTTCGAGGCTAAGGGTTGTACTAATCTTGCAGAGTTGAACCCAATCCATCAATTTGCAGAAGATATATTCAGAGGAGGAACCCTCCTTGCAATACCGAAGACAATACGGAAGCCGAACTCGTCGTCATCGAAGATAGGTTCAGGGGCTACTGAGGGAGTCCTGGATCGGGGGGTCCGCAGGTGGCCGGATAAACTCCTGGTGGGCTGGACTGGTGGGCCATGAATATTACTTTAGAAGATCATCTCTCGTATCCATATGGGACTCCTGGATTCTTGTAATGGCAAGTTTAGGCTCGGGTGTAGATTTTTCTTCCTCTCCAAGATGGTATGTACAAACCCTAGGCCCCTCCGGTGTGTATATAAACTAGAGGGTTTAGTCTGTATAGGCTAGAGAAACTTACAATCCTCATAGTCTAAAACTTAGGGATTTAGCCTTTACGATCTCGAGGTAGATCAACTCTTGTACACATATTAATCCATACTAATATAACAAGAAGTAGGGTTTTACCTCGATCGAGAGGGCCTGAACCTAGGTAAACATCGTGTCCCCTGCCTCCTGTTAACATCAATCCTCAGACGCATAGTTCGAGACCCCCGACCCGAGATCCGTCGGTTTTGACACCGACACCTCCCACGGATTGATAAATCTTTGGTCATCCACTTGAGGGAAATTTGCTACTGTCCTACAAACCTCTGCACTTGGAGGCCCAACAACGTCTACAAGAAGAAGGTTGTGTAGTAGACATCATTATCTTCGAGTGATTGTATTCGGATGTAAAGACTTAGGCTTACGAATCCGATGTATATAACTTTTGCGCTATTATAATATCAGCGTGTTTTACCTCCTGTGTGACTGTTTATCTAAATATAAAAGTTTCCAGTCGTTGGCTTCATCCCCCATGTAAATAGTACTGGGGTGTTTGATCACATGCATGTACACTCTTTATCCAACGTCTTGGTTCGTATAGGAGGTGTATGCGGAGTGAACCAGGCAATCAGACTATGCGGCGTTATTACTTTCACTTAGTCGTAGGAGCTTGACATGTGGGGCTAGGTACTAGCCCCTGGTGCGGATATGATATTCCTTTACTTAAGGTATCCAATTGCACCTAGCTGGGCAAAAACCAACCCTTCGTATAACACGGGGTAGATCTCTATCGATCATAGTATAAAACTAAGTCACCGGATTGCGGACCTGGTTCTTGCCTATCATGAGTGTCAGTTTTCGGCTTTCTCTACTGAGGTACTTGACCAGATGAGCCAGAAGTACAATCGCAGTAGTTCTCCCTTTACACCCTAGCCGAACAATCAGGAATGTAGGGGTAAGCATAGGAGCCGGGCAACCCAACTATTGACCCAAGACATGATTCGGAACTGATGCATATAAGGCAAACATCCTGGACGCCAAACACTCCTTATAGGTGTTCGGTCTTTTCAACATATACCGGGCTCAATACAGCCCCTGGTAATAGACCCTTATTAACAAGGCACATATGGCAATCTAATATGGGAAGAGAACCTTTATGATGAGTGAATAAAACTCTGAACATAATGCGAATCAAACTGTTCTATTAATATCCCTTTATGGTACGGCTAGCCGCAAACTTACAGACAATGCCGAAAACCTTTTTGGACATTTTACATGCCAAAAAGGTATATAACAAGAAAGACAAAAAAGGTTTACACAGGGTCTTAATCTAAAAAGAAACCTTAGTGCGGGTCCCTGCTGCACGTCTGCGTCGTTTCCTCCTCTATAACGTGTCCTTGAAGGGGTGAGAGTATGATGTCCGTCTGTAAAAAGAAAAAGAAAAACCTGGAAAAGAAAAAAGAAATCTAGTGTGGCCATAACAAGTCTGGTTCATTTAATGAACCTAAAAAATATAAGTTTAGAGTCTGAATAGGGTCCAGCCAAACTATGGACTATATGCGGGCGCCCCCAGTCGTTGCCCAAAGAATTTTTAAGGCATAATTATGTACTCGAGGCACATATGTTCTCACCTTATGGGGAAGTCGACGGGGGCATAGCTTTCAATCTTGCTCATGTTCATCTGAGCTGCCGCACTGAGGCGTGTGCCGGACACATTTAGTTATGTTCACTATTGGTAAATTATCCGGCTTGAATAGGCTGTTTTGGACTTTGGCTGCTAAGGCCGCAGTGTCCTCCTCAGTGCGGAGAGAGAGCTCCATGTTTCCATTGACCGTGATAACGCCACGTGGTCCAGACATTTTAAGTTTTAAATAGGCATAATGCGGGACTGCATTAAAGCGGGCGAACGCCATTCTTCCGAGTAGAGCGTGATAGCCACTTCGGAACGGAGCTAAGTCGAAGATTAATTCTTCGCTTCGAAAGTTATCAGGAGAGCCGAATACGACCTCCAATGTTATAGAGCCCGTGCAGCGGGCTTCTATGCCCGATATCACTCCTTTAAAGGTCGTGCTGCTTGGCTTGATTCTTGATGGGTCGATCCCCATCTTGCGGACAGTGTCCTGACATATCAGATTGAGACTGCTGCCGCCGTCCATAAGGACTCGGGTTAGATGGTATCCATTGATTATTGGGTCGAGAACTAGGGCAGCCGAACCCCCATGACGAATACTAGTCGGGTGATCCCTGCGATCAAAAGTGATCAGACAGGCCGACCATGGGTTGAATTTGGGGGCGACAGGCTCAACGACGTAGACATCACGGAGTGCGCGCTTGCGCTCCCTCTTTGGGATATGAGTGGCATATATCATGTTCACTGGGTGGATATGAGTGCACGCTTCAGCCACCTCCAGAACATTGATCCTGATTTTGAATTTGATGCTGCCATCGCCCCCGTGCCCGGAGCTGTCCAAGACAACTTGGCGCACTGGGTGGATGACCACGTGGATGCCCTAGTCCAAGCCTTCGCCACCGATGATGATGATGTCGTGGTTTTGGCGGATGAAGGGGGCGTAGTTGAAGACACCGAGATGTGTCCAGTGATAGCATTGGTGGTGCATACGAGGGTGGCTTGGGCGGCTCTACGAGTGATATGTCTGATTGAGCTCATATTCTTCTGACCTGTTCCTGCACGTGTAAACTTACAAAGGGCCCCGTGGGGCATGAGAGCATTTTGACGGGGGGAGCCCCCTATGCGTGTAAACCAGTATGCCGCTTTCTTCCTTTTTGTTTGGTGATTGAACCCGAACCTGCGGCGTGTGCCCTCAAGCCATTCTGACTATTGTGGTACCTTATCTAGATCTTCCCCGCCTTCGTGAGGGTTGTGAGGCCGTGGGAACGCCTCTCTCCTGAGATGGTCAGCTGTTGCTCCGCGCTGTAGGCCTCCTGAGCAGTGCTTGGCCCTGCTCCGGGGAACAGGACTAGTGGCGTTCCACTGGCCTCGCCAGGATGCCTACGTGGCATGATTGCGACGCGTAGGCTATTACCCCGGGAGGGTCATGCTGAGGTTGCAACGGCTTGCCAAGTGGGATTAGACCCCTGGCCCGAGGGCCTGGAGTAAGATTTTTGAGATGGCCAGAAGTGGCAAAATCCGAAAGAAATCAAAGAGAAGTTCCCCCCATTTTGGCAATAAGCGAGACTTCAAATTCAACTCGAAAGAAATGGCGAATCCAATTACAAAAAGGAAGGTGAGGAAAGCAAATAACCGCGTCCGGCTCTGATACGTCTCCAACGTATCTATAATTTTTTATTGTTCCATGCTATTATTTATGATGTTTTGGATGTTTAATGGGCTTTGTTATACACTTTTATATTATTTTTGGGACTAACCTATTAACCCAAAGGCCCAGTCCAGATTGCTGTTTTTTTGCCTATTTCAGGGTTTTACAAAAAAGGAATATCAAACAGAGTCCAGACGGAATGAAACCTTCGGGAGAGATATTTTTGGAGCGAAATCTTCACGGGAGACTCGAGAACCACAGAATAGGGCACACGTGGCATCCACGAGGGTGGGGGGCGCCCCCACTACAAGGCGCGCCCCCTGCCTCATGGGCCCCACGTTGGTCCCCCGATGCCCTCCTTCCTCCTATATATACCCATGTACCCCAAAAACATCAGAAGAGGAGAGAAAACCCTAGTTCCACCGCCGCAACCTTCTGTTCCCGTGAGATCCCATCTTGGGGCCTGTTCCGGAGCTCCGCCGGAGGGGGGATCTACCACGGAGTGCTTCTAGATCAACACCATCGCCTCACCATTAGTTGTGAGTAGTTTCCGACATACCTTCAGGTCCATTGTTAGTACCTAGATGGCTTCTTCTCTCTCTTTGGATCTCAATACCAAGTTCTCCTCGGTCTTCGAGGAGATCTATTCGATGTAATCTCTTTTTGCGGTGTGTTTGTCGAGATCCGATTAATTGTGGGTTTATGATCAAGGTTATCTATGAGAAATATTTGGTTCTTTTCTGAATTATTTTATGTATGATTATAATATACTTGCAAGTCTCTTCGAATTATTGGTTTGGTTTGGCCTACTAGATCTATAGTTCTTGCAATGGGAGAAGTGCTTGGCTTTGGGTTCAATCTTGCGGTGTCCTTTCCCAGTGACAGTAGGGCAGCAAGGCACGTATTGTATTGTTGCCATCGAGGATAAAAAGATGTGATTTATATCATATTGCTTAAGTTTATCCCTCTACATCATGTCATCTTGCTTAAGGCGTTACTCTATTCTTATGAACTTAATACTCTAGATGCATGCTGGATAGCGGTCGATGTGTGAAGTAATAGTAGTAGATGCAGAATCGTTTCGGTCTACTTGTCACGAACGTGATGCCTATATATTCTCATAAGTATTCGCTTTTCTATCAATTGCTCGACAGTAATTCGTTCACCCACCGTAGAATTCTGCTATCATGAGAGAAGCCACTAGGGCCCCCAGGTCTATTCTCAACATATCAATCTACAATCTACTTTACTTTACCGTTTTTACTTTCTGTTCTTATATCCAAAAATACCAAAAATATCAAACTATCATATCTATCAGATCTCACTTTCGTAAGTGACCGTAAAGAGATTGACAACCCCTTATCGCGTTGGCTGCGAAGTTCTTATTTGTTTGTGCAGGTGCGAGGGATTCGCGCGTGGTCTCCTACTGGATTGATACCTTGGTTCTCAAAAACTGAGGGAAATACTTGCGCTACTGTGCTGCATCACCCTTTCCTCTTCGAGGGAATACAACGCAAGCTCGAGAAGTAGCAAGAAGAATTTCTGGCGCCGTTGCTGGGGAGGTTTACGCAAAATTCATATACCAAGTACCAATCACAAACCCTTATCCTTCGCATTACATTTATTTACCTCTCATTTTCCTCTCCCCCACTTCACCCTTGCCGTTTTATTTGCCCTTCTTTTTGCCGTGTGTTTATCGTTCACTTACTTCTTGTTTGCTTGTGTGTTGAATTGCTTGCTTGTCACTATGGCTCAGAACAATACCAAATTGTGTGACTTCTCCAATATCAACAATAATGATTTTATTAGCACTCCGATTGCTCCTATTACCGATGCTGAATCTTGTGAGATCAATGCTGCTTGTTGAATCTTGTCATGAAAGATCAATTTTCTGGCCTTCCTAGTGAAGATGCCGCTACCCATCTAAACAACTTTGTTGATTTGTGTGATATGCAAAAGAAGAGGGATATGGATAATGATATTGTTAAATTGAAGTTATTTCCGTTTTCACTTAGAGATTGTGCTAAAACTTGGTTTTCCTCTTTGCCAAGAAATAAGTGCAAAGATGCTTTTATCTCTAAGTATTTTCCTCCTGCTAAGATCATCTCTCTTAGAAATGATATTATGAATTTTAAGCAACTAGATCATGAGCATGTTGCACAAGCTTGGGAGAGAATGAAATTAATGATACGTAATTGTCCTACACATGGTTTGAACTTATGGATGATTATACAAAACTTTTATGCTGGCTTGAATTTTACTTCTAGAAATCATTTAGATTCGGCCGCAGGAGGCACTTTCATGGAAAATACCTTAGGAGAAGCCACCAAACTCCTAGATAATATTATGGTTAATTATTCTCAATGGCACACCGAAAGATCTACTAGTAAAAAAGTGCATGCTATTGAAGAGATTAGTGTTTTGAGAGGAAAGATGGATGAACTTATGAAATTATTTGCTGCTAAGAGTGCTTCTTCTGATCCTAATGATATGCATTTATCCACGTTGATTGAAAATAATAATGAATCTTTGGATGTGAATTTTGTTGGTAGGAATAATTTTGGTAACAATGCTTATAGAGGAAACTTTAATCCTAGGCCTTTTCCTAGTAATTCCTCTAATAATCATGGTAATTCCTACAATAACTGTTATGGAAAGATGCCTTCTGAATTTGAAACTAGTGTTAAGGAGTTTATGAATTCGCAAAAGAATTTCAATGCTTTGCTTGAAGAAAAATTGCTTAAGATTGATGAATTGGATAGAAGTGTGGATAGAATTACTCTTGATGTTGATTCTTTGAAACTTAGATCTATTCCACCTAAGCATGATATCAATGAGTCTCTCAAAGCCATGAGAATTTCCATTGATGAATGCAAAGAAAGAACTGCTAGGATGCATGCTAAAAAAGAGAGTTATATAAAAGCGTGTTCTTCTAGTTATCATGAAAATAAAGATGAAGATCTGAAAGTTATTGGTGTGTCTCCTATTAGATCCTTGTTTTCTAGTATGAATCTCGATAAACATGGGATTGGAGATGAGTCTACTTTAATTAAAAGGTGTCCCAATGATTCGGAGTTTTTGGATCTTGATGCTAAAATTGTTAAAAGTGGGAATGAAGAGATTAAAACTTTGCATAGTGATGAACCAACTACTTTGGATTTCAAGGGATTCAATTATTATAATTTCTCTTTGATTGATTGTATTTCCTTGTTGCAATCCGTACTAAACTCTCCGCATGCTTATAGTCAAAATAAAGCTTTTACCAAACACATAGTTGATGCTTTGACGCAATCTTATGAAGAAAAACTTGAATTAGAAGTTTCTATCCCTAGAAAGCTTTATGATGAGTGGGAACCTACTATTAAAATTAAAATTAAGGATCATGAATGCTTTGCTTTGTGTGATTTGGGTGCAAGTGTTTCCACTATCCCAAAAACTTTGTGTGATTTGTTAGGTTTTCATGAGCTTGATGATTGTTCTTTAAATTTGAATCTTGCAGATTCTACCATTAAGAAACCTATGGGAAGGATTAATTATGTTCTTATTGTTGCCAATAGGAATTATGTGCCCGTACATTTCATTGTTCTTGATATAGATTGCAATCCTTCATGTCCTATTATTCTTGGTAGACCTTTCCTTAGAACGATTGGTGCAATTATTGATATGAAGGAAGGAAATATTAGATTTCAATTTCCGTTAAGGAAAGGCATGGAACAATTTCCTAGAAAGAAAATTAAATTACCTTACGAATCTATTATGAGAGCCACTTATGGATTGCCTTCCAAAGATGGCAATACCTAGATCTATCCTTGTATCGTGCCTAGCTAGGGGCGTTAAACGATAGTGCTTGTTGGGAGGCAACCCAATTTTATATTTTTTGTTTTTGCTTCTGTTTAGGAATAAATATTGCATCTAGCTTCTGTTTAGATGTGGTTTTGTGTTTTAATTAGTGTTTGTGCCAAGTAGTACCTTTGGGAAGACTTATGGGAAGTTTATATGATCTTGCTGTAAAAACAGAACTTTAGCGCTCAATAGAATAATCACCAGATTTTACTGGAGTTTGCTATTTAGTTGATTCTTTTTGCATATGATTAATAGACAAATTCCCCAGGTTTAACAATTTATTTCAAATTTTTTGGAGTTACAGAAGTATGCGAAAGTTACAGATTACTACAGGTTGTTCTATTTTTGACAGATTCTGTTTTTCGTGTGTTGTTTGCTTATTTTGATGAATCTATGAGTAGTATTGGAGGATATGAATCATAGAGAAGTTGGAATACAGTAGGTGTAACACCAATATAAACAAAGAATGAGTTCATTACAGTACCTTTGAGTGGTGGTTTGTTTTCTTATACTAACAGAGCTCACGAGATTTTTGTCTAAGTTTTGTGTTGTGAAGTTTTCAAGTTTTGAGTATTGCTTTGATGGACTACGGAACAAAGAGTGGCAAGAGCCTAAGCTTGGGGATGCCCAAGGCACTCCAAGGTAAAATTCAAGGATAACCAAAAGCCTATGCTTGGGGATGCCCCGGGAAGGCAACCCTCTTTCGTCTTCGTCTATCGGTAACTATACTCGGGACTATATTTTTATTCACCACATGATATGTGTTTTACTTGGAGCGTCATGTATGAGTTGAGTATTTGCTTGTTAGTTTGCCACAATTATCCTTGCTGGACACACCTTTTTGAGAGAGATAAATATGGCCTACGAATTGTTAGAACACTCTATGTGCTTCACTTATATCTTTTGAGCTAAATAGTTTGCTCTAGTGCTTCACTTATATCTTTTTGAGCACGGTGGTAATTTTAATTTGTAGGAATTGTTGATCTCTCATGCTTCACTTATATACTTTTGAGAGTCTATTAGAACAGCATGGTAATGTGCTTTGGCTATAAAACTAGCCTTAACATGATAGACATCCAAGATGAATGTAGTAAAAACTTTCACATAAAGTGCATTGAATATGATGAGAAGTTTGATGCTTGATAATTGTTTTGAGATATGAGGATAGTGATATTAGAGTCATGCTAGTGGAGTTATTATGAAATTGAGAAATACTTGTGTTAAAGTTTGTGATTCCCGTAGCATGCATGTATGGTGAACCGCTATGTGACGAAGTTAGAGCATGAATTATTTGTAGAGTGTCATCCTTTGTGTGGAGGTCAGGGGTGCGCGATGGTTAAATCCTCTGTTCGTTTCCCATCCCTCCTTCAGTATGCAAACCCTCCTCAATCGAGAGTGGTCCCGCAAGTGCAGCGACGCTGGCATGCGCGACTGGTCACACACCTCCGGAGCGAGGAATGCCGTCTGACGCGACCCAAGGGAGCTGCCCCCACAATCTCGGTGACATCGCCCTGATCCCGTTGACAGTACCTACGTTCGGCGAGGCACGACCCACTGCGCGAGATGCGCTCCGTCGACCCTGACTACTAATACGCTTCCGCCCTTCTTCTAACCAGTGTAGATGTTCAGGTGGAGGCCACTCATGTGGGTGCTCTGGCTGTCGGCAGATGTCTCTTCGAAAAAGATTTGCTGACAACCCATTGCGTGGAGTTTTCTATGTTTCCTATCCTGGCTATGCAACCCTTGTGGAGGAGTGCCTTGGAAAGGAGGTGCAATCGGCTGCTGTAAGTCCCCATATGCATCCATCCATTTGAGGTAAGCTGTAGGACAAATAGGACCACAAATTGATCTGATGTTCTGTGTTGTAGATACAACATACAAACAGAGTCCAGTGAGATATGTTTCTTCAAAGGTATAGTTGCTGGACAAATAAGCCACAAATTGATATGATGTTTAGTGTTGTAGATACAACAAATAAACAGAGCCCAGTAGGATATGTTTCTTCAAAGGTATGTACTATGGGCTTCTCTTTTTACGGGTTTTGTAATGATATGAGAGGTCATTTTCCTTGATTATCTTCAAAGGCGTGGATCTGTTATCACTGTTGATCATGTACTGACATTTTTGTGCTTCTTAGGAGCTGAGAAGATTAAAGTCTGAAATGTAATATTCAGTTTGTTTCTAGAGGACCAAAGAAGATTTACTATCAATACTTATGAACTTCACATTGTCTAGCATTTGATCTTTTGTATGTTATGCCTTGCAGTATGCAGAAGATATAAAGTGGTTCTTTGGATGTTCAAACAAAGTACAAGCAAATGTACGAAGATGACATAAATATTTCCGCTACTTTCTCGAGCAAGGTAGATGTATTTGAACAAAGCAGCAGCAGCACAGGTTATCCATGCTATGGTATATACTCAGTTTAAGTTACAACCCTGTTGTAAGTTGCCTCTCATCTCTGTCCACAAGGCCTTGCCCGGTCATTGATGTACATGTCCTCCTCTGAACAAGTATCTATGTTATGAAACCAGACATGTTGTTATTTAAGTAAATACTTTTGCAGTCACACATATATAGACATGGCTCCTTTGTGATTGAATTAGTATCATGTTACCCTACTATATTGTAGAGATAAACTTCCTTTTGCAGATCTGAAGTATACATAGATTAAGATTGGTTTACCTCTTGATGTATGCATTACCATTCATTCTTTGCAAATGAATTTGTACATTTCCATTCATAGCGTCCCCATTTCAGAATCACTGTTCTTAGTGTACTTCCATTCATGAAAATTTATGTAAGTCACATGAGATTGCTTATGTAATATCCTATTCTTAGTGCATTGGCAATTTTTTTCATCTTAATATCATATAGCTACTCTGCAAACAAACATATTCGATTTATGTATTATCCTATGCCTATGACTAAGAGCTCCCGCAGCAACACGCGGGGTATCATCTAGTTGGAAATAAGTTTCATGCTCATCTAGTGTTGTTTCATTGCATACGCCCATACCAAGGCAGTATATTTATGTTGTGTGTTTTTGTTTCTTTTGTCAGAGCCTCAGCAATGGATGAGGAGGAACTGACTGATGGTTCATTTTCAACATGCTTCTCAGCCACCCGCTTGCGTCAGGTTGTGGAGAAGCAGACCGCTAAAAAGAAGGCAGTGATAAACAATTGCAGCTTTGGATCGCTCATGAAGATCGGCTCATTCTCTATGCAGATGAGCCGTTGTAGCATAGACAATGCTGCAAAGAAGCATCTTCAGGCCATCGGTGCACCACCAAAGCATCTTTGCTGCTACAATGGAGCATCACCGATGCTGCAATGGAGCATCTCTGGACCATCGAAGCATCGCCAGTGCAACAATGGGCATCACCAGTATGACTACTACGAGCCAACTGGATGTTGTGTTGCTCGATGGAAGTTACAGAGATGTTGCATGCTCGATGGAAGTTACACGGATGTTGCATGCTGACCCATCTTAGCATTGGCAAATCATACAACTCTGGCAAGGTTGGTTGATCCTTGGCATGTTGCACTGGAACATGGGGCCGAGCGCGAGGGAGGGCGGCGCCGTGCTTGGATGGGCATCGCTGGTTTGCGGGATTACAACTACCGCAAGGTCATTCGTGTTGACATGGAGGCGATGCCAGTTGACACCACCACTTTTGTTGCAAGGTCATCGGTACCGCTGGAAAACAAGGCGGCATTGCTGCTGCGGGGCGGAGTGGAGCGAAGTGGGACGCTGTGTTGCTATGGTCACGCAGGGTGAATCAAAGCGGTATTGCCTCAGGCAATTATTCATTGCGTTGTTACATCATCTTATCTTTTTGGGGATGGCTCCTAAATTGCTACATATGTGACAAGTTTTTGGTGTTTTGCGATTATGAAATTTCTTGTGTGTGTTCATACTCTTGTATTGCTGCAATCATCTAAGGTTACTGTCGGGGATATACCCCGCGGTGTAACTCGGCCTGATGTATAACCCGCCCGGAGCTTGGCGACTCACGGGTGACCCGCCCGGGACTTGGAGATTCATTAATAACCCGGCCGGACCTAGCGCCACATCAGTACCCCGCCTGGACTTAGCGGCTCGTAAGTGGGCCGGCTCATCAGAGAGGCCTGGACAGGCGGTTCACGGAAAAGGCCCAAGAATGACAAGACCCAACGGCCCAGAAGGCGGCTTATGGGAAGGCCGACTCATGTTGTGGTGGGCCGGCTTAAGAAGGAAGACATAAGGAATAATTCCCTTACAAAGGAAGCAAGACTAGGATTCCACTTGTAATAGAATAGTCCTAATCCTACTAGGACTGCACATATAACTCGCCCCTCCAACTTATATAAGGAGGGGCAGGGCTCCCCAAGAGGGACAAGTAAGAAACTCAATAATCTCTAGGGCTAGACACAACTAGAGGGGAGCCGGCTTATACACTGACTCCCTCATGAGTATACAGAATAAGACCTAGTGAAAGTGCAACTAATCCCCGGGTGGTTTTGGTAATTAATAACAACATATATATCATTGAACTAATATTCACTTGAGAATCATTTCAGAAAAGTTCGATGATATGGGTATGGAAATGTCTGAAGAAGTGGACCCCTCAAAATGCTAAGACAAGCATTGGCAAAAGCTCAAGACTCCATTTTTGGTTTAGTGATCAAAGATCACATTGAGTCCATAGGAAAAGCCAATACTATTAAAAGGGGATGAGGTTGTGTTAATGTTCTTGTTGCTCAAGTGCTTGGTGATCTAGCTCCCTCAACTATCAGCACTCTTCACTTTACAACACACTCATAAGTAATCTCGGACAAACCGATTCTGCAAACTCAGTCCCACCGAGATGAACCACTTCAGTTGTTTCCCCAAACCCTAATTTCTCGGTCCATCCGATTCTGAGTTTCGGTCTCACCGAAAATGTTCTGCCAACCTTCTGTAACCAATTGACAGCATTTCGGAATATCCGAGTTGTTGTTTTCGGTCACACCGAGATGGCAAACCCTAACCTTTGACTCACTTCGGACACACCGAGATGGTATTTTCGGTCCCACCGAAAATCCCAACGTTCACTATATTTGAACTTTCGGTCTGACCGAGTTTTCATTTCGGTCTCACCGAGATTGGTCAAATGTGTGTGTAACGGTTGGATTTTGTGTGGAGGCTATATATACCCCTCCACCCCCTCTTCATTCGTGAGGAGAGCCATCAGAAAGTACCACCACTTCTACCATACACTTTCTGAGAAGTGAACCACCTACCCTTGTGTTGAGATCAAGTCATTCCATTCCTACCACATGAAACTTGATTTCTAGCCTTCCCAAGTTGCTTTCCACTCAAATCTTTCTTCCACCACAGTCATATCAGTGAGGAGAGTTGAGTGTTGGGGAGATTATCATCTGAAGCACAAGAGCAAGGAGTTCATCATCATCAACACCGTCTATTACCTTTTGGGGGGTGGTGCCTCCTAGATTGGTTAGGTGTCGCTTGGGAGCCTCCGTCTTTGAGATGTGGAGTTGAACCAAGAAGTTTGTAAGGGCAAGGAGATCGCCTACTTCGTGAAGATCTACCCCGAGTAAGGCTAGTCCTCCGTGGGCGTAGGCCATGATGGAATAGACAAGGTTGCTTCTTCGTGGACCCTTTGTGGGTGGAGCCCTCCGTGGACTCGCGCAGCCGTTACCCTCCGTGGGTTGAAGTCTCCATCAACGTGGATGTACGATAGCACCACCTATCGGAACCACGACAAAAATCTCCGTGTCACCAAACTGCGTTTGATCTTCTCCACCTCTCTTTACTACATGTGCAATTTACTTTCCGCTGCTATTACTCTAGAATTGCATGTGTAGGGTGATACTTGAATTGATCTTAATTGTGAAACTGCCAAAAACATTGCATGATCAAAAGGCAGATTTTTTATATTGTCAAGTAGTCTAATCACCCCCCCTCTAGACCTACTTTCGATCCTACAAGTGGTATCAGAGCTTTGGTCTCCATTGTTTTGGTTTCCATTGCATTGGACTCCATAAGCTTGGTTTCACAACCTAGGAGAGTATGGCGTCTAGTGAGGGTAATTATCGTAGAGGTCCTTACTTTGATGGTACAAATTTTGCTAGTTGGAAGCATAAAATGAAAATGCATATTCTTGGTCATAACCCAGCCGCATGGGGCATTATTTGTGTTGGTATGCAAGGTGATTTCTTCGAAGAAGGAAAAGTTCCGGATCGTGAAGCTACACCGGAAGAGTTGCGGATGTTGCAAAACAATGCTCAAGCTTGTGACATTCTCTTCAATGCTTTGTGTCCCGAAGAGTTCAACAAAATCAGTCGTCTTGAGAATGCTAAAGAGATTTGGGATACTTTGGTTGAAATGCACGAAGGTACTGAATCTGTGAAGGAATCAAAGCTAGATATTCTTCAAGGTCAACTTGACAAGTTCAAGATGAAGGATGGTGAAGGAGTCGCTGAAATGTACTCTAGGCTTGCTCTCATCACAAATGAGATTGCCGGCTTAGGAAGCGAAGAAATGACCGACCGATTCATCATTAAGAAGATTCTCAGAGCTTTGGATGGAAAGTATGACACCGTGTGCACTTTGATCCAAATGATGCCAAACTACAAGACTCTCAAGCCAACTGAAGTCATTGGAAGAATTGTTGCTCATGAGATGACACTTAAGGATAAGGAAGAGCTTCACAACAAGTCAAGTGGTGCTTACAAAGCTACAAGCGATGCTCCTACTACCTCAAGTGACAAGCTAATTTCCAATGAAGAGATAAGCCTAATGGTCAAGAACTTCAACAAGTTCTACAAGAATAGAGGCAAAGAAAGAAGCTCAAAGTCTAGATCATATGATGAAAAGAGATCTTCTAGCCGTGATCGAAACTGCTACAATTGTGGAAGACCCGGACACTTCTCAAATGAGTGTACGGCTCCCCACAAAAGAAGAGAAGAATCTCCAAGAAGAAGAGCAAGAGATGAGTCACCTCGGAGAGAGAGAAGGAGTAGAGATGATCGTTATGAACGAAGACCCTCTCGGAGAAGCAAGGATTCGGAGAGGAAAGACAAGTCATCAAGGAGCTACACAAGAAGAAGACATCAAGCTCATGTTGGTGAATGGGTCTCCGGCTCCGACTCTGACAATCAATCCGATGGAAGCTATCACTCCGACTCCGACTATAGTCAAGATGAAGGTGTTGCTGGACTTGCACTCGTATCCTCCAACTCCAACTCCTACGACTTATTTGATTCACCAAATGAGGGAATTGGAAGATGCTTCATGGCTAAAGGCCCCAAGGTAACACACCCTGAATTCATTGACTTTGATAGTGATGAGGATGACTTACTTGGTGAAGATGAGCTCTTGCATGATAAATCTAGTGAGCTTAGTAATGATGAAAATGCTAGTAGTCTTTATAGTCGAGAAGAGTCGGATGACAATGCTATGAAGGAGATTGAGCGTCTAACTAAAGAACTAAACACTCTTAAGTTAGCTCATGAAACAACTCAAGAAGATCATAGAGAGCTCCTAAGATCTCATGAGAAGCTACGCTTCGAGAAGCTCACTCTAGAGCAAGAACATGAGTTTCTAAAAGCGATCAATGACGATCTTCGAAAGAAGAGTTCTTCATATCTTGCCAAACGACTTCTCTTGTCTAATTTCTTGCCACCTATTAAGACTAAGCATGACAAGCATAAGAAAAATTCTTCCTCTAGTAGTAACAATAACAATGTTAAATCCAATATTGTTGCTTCTAGTAGTTCTCTTGATTCCACTAACAATGTTTCAAGCCAAGTTACACTTGAGCAAGAAAATAGCTTATTGAAGGAAATCATAGAGAAAGGTGTCTACAAGAGTCTTGCCGGAAGCAAGAACTTTGAGGAGATTGTTCGCAAACAAGGAAGACACCGGAAGAATCAAGTGATTGGTTTTGAGCGAAAGTTCAACGCCAAAGGTGTTGAGTGGGAAGAAGGTCAATACCCTACTCCACAGTTTGTCTCACAAAAGGAGAAGTATGATCCTACTTCTTCCAATGTGGAACAAGCTCAAGATGACCTTCCACCACAAGACCACAAGCTAAAGGCCAAGGACAAGCTTCAAGAGGAGATTGATGCATTCATTGAAGCACCTCAAGCCATGGTCAAGTGGGTTCCCAAGGACACATCAAGTTCTACTTCGTCAAGCTCAACTACAACACCAAGGATTCCCATCAAGATGATGTGGATCCCAAAGAAGAAGAACTAGTAGGTTCTTGAGGGTGACTCCGCCAACAAACTTCACTCATATTCATTTTGGCAAGAACTTGTGCAATCAACTTCCACATCATGCACTTGTTCATGGAGTCACAAACCCTCTTGTTGGTAAGTCAAGGGACAAGGTAATCATTACTTTCATGGACATCATCTTTTGTGTACTTCACTCTATGTCTATGGATATTCTTGTTTGTTCCTTGTGGGACTAACCCATGTAGGTATTGAAAGTGCTCTAATCCAAAGGATTGCTCCCAACTCTTGATGATCCACATCAACATTGAGCATCCACATCTTCAACATCTACATGAAGTCTTCTACGACAACCCAAGGTTAGTTTGACCCTTTAAAAGGGGTTCTCACATCTAGGGGGAGCTGTGCTCTAAAATTTGAGCAAAAGCATCTCCAAATGATGTGAACACATAAATGCTTTATGTAAAAGTGGTAACCCCACTTGTGCTTAAACGATGAGTATGACCTATGATCAAATGTTCTCATTTGGCTCCTAAGTCAATATACTCATATATAGATGACCTGGTCATCGACAAATTGTGTGCTAGTAGCTAGAGTGATTGGTTGTGCATGTTTGACACATATTTCAGTTGCTACCTTATTGTGTGAGCATGTTGAATGCATGATTTTATCCATTCAAGGACATCCATTTGTTGTTTTGATTGTTTTGATTTTTCTTTCTGGCCAAATGGATGGACAAGAATGCCTAAGCACCTTCCCTAGCTATCTATGCTTTCTTGTCTCAAAATTCTATTCATGTTCATATCACAACTTTGAACAAGTCTTTTTCGGACAGTCCGAGTGAGGAGCACTCGGAACCACCGATTCGTCTAAGGCTGACTTCCAAAACCTTCTAAGTCCATTTCGGTCTGACCGGTTTCTCAATCTCGGTCCAACCGAAACGCTTAGACTGATCTAGGTTTCATCTCGGTGAAACCGAGTTCAAACTCTCGGTCTGACCGATATGCGTAACTGCACAGCAGTTATACATCTCGGTGACACCGAGTTTTTCAACTCGATCCCACCGACAGCACGGGGTTATATATACCTGAGGGGCTGCGCGCGATTTCTTTCTTCAAACCGTTCGCCCCCAAGACCCCTGCTGCCACCGCCCTGGTCTACGGATCGTCGCCTTCGTCGCCTGTGCGCCCTCGCCGCAGGTCTCCGCCGCCGTCAACGGTAATCATCTCCACCGTTGCCGCCGTAGAGGGACACCACCAAGTTAGGGTGTGTCTCGATCCCTTTTCGTGCTCCACTTCCGATTCTTGCACGATAGGTTGCCATGATTCAATCCACGTTTGATATGTTCCCTATACAATAGTTCAGATCTTCTAGTTTCGAGGAAAATTCTTAGGTTTAGGTTTCCACGGAATGCATCTCGGTGAAGCCGATTTTTGAAAATCGGAATGACCGATTTGGCCTCTGGCCATTGCACTGCGTGATTCGGTTTAACCGAATTGTGCCAATCGGAACGACCGAAAAGTAGTTTCAGTGAAACCCTAAGTTTTCGGTAGGACCGAAACCCATTTCGGTCTGACCGAAAGTGGTGTGTAGGTTTCTGTTGAGCACTTCGGTTGCACCGAAACCTAAAATCGGTTTGACCGAAATACATTCTGTGAAAACTCAAAACTGAGTTTAGAACTCATTTTTTTTGCAAAAACTTCTGCAGTTGTGATAACTCTTCTATTCTGCCTATACCTTATCTTTTCACAGGTTTTTCAGCCATGTCATATGTCAGTGACAGCCAGAACAGGTCTGAATCACCGTTTGCTGAAATTCCAGAGGCAGATACAAGTCCTGCAAGCAGCTCTAGTGATGATGGTGAAAGGAGCACCCCTAGTGGTTTGCCTCCTGCAGCCACCAGAACCAGGAAGAAGAGAACTTCTGATGATGAGGACTCCGACTTTGTTGCTGAGGAAGTTACCTCCAAGCCCAAGAGGAATGTGGTTGCCAAAGAGCACCAAGGGCAGCAGCCAAGGAAAGGTACAAGCAAAGTGAAGCAGTCAGCAGTTGCTAAGAAGCTCAACTTGGAAGAACCTGCTCCAAGCAAGGTGAAGAAGACTTCCAAAAGGAAGAGGGTAGTTTATGCTGAACCTCAAGTTGATGCTGAAGAAGAAGAAGAAGCACCCCAGCCTCCTCCTCAGAAAGCTAAGTTCATGGGTGATGCTATTCGGGCTCAAGCCTCTTCTAAGCCCAAGAAGTCTGCTCCATCCAAGGCAGCTCCAGCCAAGCCCAAGAGAACAACCAGAAGCATTCCAGCTTCTGAGAAGAACAAAGGTGAGATGCCACCGTCTGAATCAGATGAAGAGCATGTGTTGCTTAAGCTCCGTCCCAAGTTGCCACTCCACAATGATGCTCATCCTCAAGCTGAGGACATGAAGGCAAGGAAGGACAAAGGTCTCAGGCTATGGAGACAGTCTGATCCATATGCCGTAAGGAGAAGGACTGCTGTGGACCCTAGATTCCACACCAGAGAGCAGCAGGATTTCTATGAGACCGTGCTAATGGATAAGAAGCCCATTGTTGCTGACACCAGGTATGTTGACTGGAAGTATATTGACAGTGAAGAGCACCGGGACTTCTTTCCCCATGTGCATGAGAGCTTTACTGCAAGTGGAGTTGCTGACTTTGTGGGTCAAGAGCTGACAGCTTGGAATGACGAGATGATCATGCAGTTCTATGCCACTGCCCACTTCTACCCTGATGGCAAGATCACCTGGATGACTGAAGGTCAACGGTTTTCTTCGACTGTTGCAGAATGGGCAGAACTTCTGAACGCTCCAGTACAGAGAGAGGACGACATTGATGTCTATGGGATTCCTAAGAAGAGTCATGATTCCATGAAGAATATGTACAAGGAGATCCCAGCTGCTGATTTGGAAGGATGGAAGCTTGGCTCAGTGTATTATCTCCAGGCAGGTCTGACCACCACTAACACTATTCTGAGGCATACTTTGATGCCTAAGTCAGGAGACCACCGGATGATTCGAGGCTATTCTATCAACATGCTGCACATTCTCGATGAGAAGGCACCTTTTAAGGTGATGGACTTGATGGTAGAAACCATTAAGAGGACTGCAGCTGACCAGAAGAGGTCGTGTGGGTTTGCACCGCAGATACAGATGCTCATCAACGCCAAGTTTGGCACGGGCAAATTCATGTTGGATAGGAAGCACTTGCCACTGCAGCCAGAGCATGAGGACAACGTAGTTGTGATGGATGAAGAGGATCCTACCTCAGTTGAAGGACAAGCCAAAATCGAAGCTGCAAAGAAAGCTAAAGCTGACAAAGAAGCAGCAGCAGCAGCAGCTAAGCCAAAGAGCTTTGGAGAACAAATTCTTGAAGCTACTCAAAGGATTGAACAACGCCTGGCCAGCATTGAGCAATCTCAGGAGAGCCTTGAGAGGATTGTCGAGGACAAAATCCACGCTCTGGACGTGAAGCTGACTGAGATTCAGGTGTCTGTCAACAAGCTTGAGGCAGACATGGAGGAGACTAGGCAGGAGAGAGCAGAGCTTATGCAGGATGATCTAGTCCAGGACTCTCATCGCCAGACTGCTCAGGTTCCCAGAGGATCCAGATCTGCAGCTATCCCAGTGACAGACTCCAGGGCTACCACTTCAGCACCAGCTACAGCTCCAGCAGTTGCTCCAGCTTCAGCATCCACTCCTCCAGCGCAGACTTCAGCAGAAGTCTTCGCAGATGCAGCTATCTCTACACCGACATCTACCCAGACGGGAGCCGCCAGCAGAGCCCGCAGTGACGTTTAGCTCTATACCTTTTCGAACTTTTTGGTAACTTGTTGCCAAAGGGGGAGAAATTGCTATAGATCATAGGGCTTCGAGAGAGAGAGTGCTCTTTCGTCTTTTCGTTCTTTTGCCGGTTTTCCTTGAGATACATTGGTTTCTTTTGGTTCCAGATACTTTATGTGTGCTTGCTACTACGTTTGATGCTACCTTAATGAGTGCTTAGTCATACTATGCCTTAATGTGTGCTTATTGCTTATCATATGCTATTTCTTATTGTATGGCTATTTACTCTTGTCTTGGTGATTGAGTGCATGTTACTCATTCTTATCATTTTGTGCGCTCCACCAAGATGTATGTGACATGGAAGAGTGACCCATAATCCTAATCGATTGTGCATTTGCATTCAAACGCAAATTTCAAATAATGCACAAATTTAGGGGGAGCTCTTGTTTATCACATACTTCTCAAAGCGACGATATTATTCTTTGATTATATCCTTTGTCGAAGCTTTGATCTATATGTTGTCATCAATTACCAAAAAGGGGGAGATTGAAAGTGCAACTAATCCCCGGGTGGTTTTGGTAATTAATAACAACATATATATCATTGAACTAATATTCTCTTTAGAATCATTTCAGAAAAGTTCGATGATATGGGTATGGAAATGTCTGAAGAAGTGGACCCCTCAAAATGCTAAGACAAGCATTGGCAAAAGCTCAAGACTCCATTTTTGGTTTAGTGATCAAAGATCACATTGAGTCCATAGGAAAAGCCAATACTATTAAAAGGGGATGAGGTTGTGTTAATGTTCTTGTTGCTCAAGTGCTTGGTGATCTAGCTCCCTCAACTATCAGCACTCTTCACTTTACAACACACTCATAAGTAATCTCGGACAAACCGATTCTGCAAACTCAGTCCCACCGAGATGAACCACTTCAGTTGTTTCCCCAAACCCTAATTTCTCGGTCCATCCGATTCTGAGTTTCGGTCTCACCGAAAATGTTCTGCCAACCTTCTGTAACCAATTGACAGCATTTCGGAATATCCGAGTTGTTGTTTTCGGTCACACCGAGATGGCAAACCCTAACCTTTGACTCACTTCGGACACACCGAGATGGTATTTTCGGTCCCACCGAAAATCCCAACGTTCACTATATTTGAACTTTCGGTCTGACCGAGTTTTCATTTCGGTCTCACCGAGATTGGTCAAATGTGTGTGTAACGGTTGGATTTTGTGTGGAGGCTATATATACCCCTCCACCCCCTCTTCATTCGTGAGGAGAGCCATCAGAAAGTACCACCACTTCTACCATACACTTTCTGAGAAGTGAACCACCTACCCTTGTGTTGAGATCAAGTCATTCCATTCCTACCACATGAAACTTGATTTCTAGCCTTCCCAAGTTGCTTTCCACTCAAATCTTTCTTCCACCACAGTCATATCAGTGAGGAGAGTTGAGTGTTGGGGAGATTATCATCTGAAGCACAAGAGCAAGGAGTTCATCATCATCAACACCGTCTATTACCTTTTGGGGGGTGGTGCCTCCTAGATTGGTTAGGTGTCGCTTGGGAGCCTCCGTCTTTGAGATGTGGAGTTGAACCAAGAAGTTTGTAAGGGCAAGGAGATCGCCTACTTCGTGAAGATCTACCCCGAGTAAGGCTAGTCCTCCGTGGGCGTAGGCCATGATGGAATAGACAAGGTTGCTTCTTCGTGGACCCTTTGTGGGTGGAGCCCTCCGTGGACTCGCGCAGCCGTTACCCTTCGTGGGTTGAAGTCTCCATCAACGTGGATGTACGATAGCACCACCTATCGGAACCACGACAAAAATCTCCGTGTCACCAAACTGCGTTTGATCTTCTCCACCTCTCTTTTACATGTGCAATTTAATTTCCGCTGCATATACTCTAGAATTGCATGTGTAGGGTGATACTTGGATTGTTCTTAATTGTGAAACTGCCAAAAACATTGCATGATCCAAAGGCGGATTTTTTATATTGTCAAGTAGTCTAATCACCCCCCCTCTAGACCTACTTTCGATCCTACACCTAGCCACAAACAATATGTAGGGCTATTATCAGATGATGTTTCCCGGGGCCCGAAGCTATCTAAAATCACGCGTCTCTCGTCCCTCTCAACCCCGTTCAAGCTACTACCTAATTGCGTTGGCCTCACAACTAAGTCCTCACACTAGGACATATGCCGTGAAAAATCCACGACATTTGGCACCCACCGTGGGGCAACAGGTGTTGTTGAGTTCTTGGAGGGATCTCTCTAAGGGATCGAGAAGTTCGCAGTTTCTACCGGATGAAGGATAGCTAGTTTGAAAGGATCTATATCAGCTTGAAGATCATCAGTTCAGATTTACAATCCGAGAGATTTAAAGTTCGAGAGGAATGAGGGTTACGTGGCGGATTACAAATCGAGCCGCGGTTATGACTCGGATTCGCGACGGTGATTTTGGTTCAAAGCCGCCTCCGTCGCCCTCGTGATCGAAACATCAATGGACGACCCTGTTTCTTCTTTACAAAACTACCAAAGCGAGGAGAATCCCTGCGAAGCACTCTATTAGATTCCAACTTGAGTCGGACTCGGATTCGTGGGTCGCGCCTCCGACTCCGAGCCACCGCGACTACGCTCTACCTCGATTGTGGCCAAGTCGCCGCCTTCACCTCCAGCTCCAAGCTGCAGTTGAGCCGCCGCGCCCCCAACAGCCCCCCCAAGGCGTTTTTAGTGCCGGCGGCTGAAAATCGTCCCAGCCGCGCCCCCATGATCTCATTTAGTGTCGGTTTGGGCCGAAATAGTAGCCGGCGACCCCGAGCCGAACCCAAGCGCCCGGTAACCCTTCCGACACTCTGATATTTATCCGGTGACCCCTGAAACTCATCCGGTGTTTGAATAACATCGTCCAATATATCATTATTTATGTCTCGACCATTTGGAGACTCCTCGTCATGTCCTTGATCTCATCCGGGACTCCGAACAATCTTCGGTCATCAAAAACACATAACTCATAATACAAATCGTCATCGAACGTTAAGTGTGCGGACCCTACAGGTTCGAGAACTATGTAGACAGGACCGAGACACATCTCCGGTCAATAACTAATAGCGGAACCTGGATGCTCATATTGGCTCCTACATATTCTACGAAGATCTTTATTGGTCGAACCGCATAACAACATACGTTGTTCCCTTTATCAACGGTATGTTACTTGCCTGAGATTCGACCATCGGTATCATCATACCTAGTTCAATCTCGTTAATGGCAAGTCTCTTTACTCGTTCCGTAATAGATCATCTCATGAATAACTCATTAGTCATTTGCTTGCAAGGCTTATTATGATGTGTATTACCGAGAGGGCCTAGAGATACCTCTCCGACACTCGGAGTGACAAATCCTAATCTTGATCTATGCCAACACCACAAACACTTTCGGAAACGCCTGTAGAGCATCTTTATAATCACCCAGTTACGTTGTGACATTTGATAGCACACAAGGTGTTCCTCCGGTATTCGGGAGTTGCATAATCTCATAGTCACAGGAACATGTATAAGTCATGAAGAAAGCAATAGCAATAGAACTAAACGATCATTGTGCTAAGCTAACGGATGGGTCTTGTCCATCACATCATTCTCCTAATGATGTGATCCCGTTGATCAAATGACAACACATGTCTATGGTTAGGAAACATAACCATCTTTTGATTAACGAGCTAGTCTAGTAGAGGCTTACTAGGGACACTCTATTTTGTCTATGTATTCACACATGTATCAAGTTTCGGGTTAATACAATTCTAGCATGAATAAAAGAAATTTATCATGATATATACGGAAATATAAATAACAACTTTGTTATTGCCTCTAGGGCATATTTCCTTCAGTCTCCTACTTGCACTAGAGTCTATATTACATAGTAATGATTCTAACGCCCATGGAGTCTTGGTGCTGATCATGTTTTGCTCGTGGAAGATGCTTAGTCAACGGGTCTACGACATTCAGATCCGTATGTATTTTGCAAATCTTGATGTCTCCTTCCTTCACTTGATCACGAATGGAGTTGAAGCGTCTCTCGATGTGCTTGGTTCTCTTGTGAAACCTGGATTCCTTCACCGAGGCTATTGCTCCAGTGTTGTCACAAAAAAAATTCATTGGTCCCGATGCACTAGGTATTACACCTAGATTGGATATGAACTCCTTCATCCAGACTCCTTCATTTGTTGCTTCTGAAGCAGCTATGTACCCCGCTTCACACGTAGATCCCGCCACGATGCTCTGTTTGGAACTGCACCAATTGACAGCTCCACCGTTCAACAAAGATACGTATTCGGTTTGTTACTTTGAGTCATCCAGATCAGTGTCAAGGCTTGCATCGACGTAACCGTTTACGACGAGCTCTTTGTCACCTCCATAAACGAGAAACATATCCTTCGTCCTTTTCAAGTACTTCAGGATGTTCTTGACCGCTGTCCAGTGATCCACTCCTGGATTACTTTGGTACCTACCTGCTAGACTTATAGCAAGGCACACATTAGGTCTGGTACACATCATTGCATACATGATAGAACCTATGGCTGAAGCATAGGGAATGACTTTCATTTTCTCGCTATCTTCTGCAGTGGTCGGGCATTGAGTCTTACTCAACTTCACACCTTGTAACACAGGCAAGAACCCTTTCTTTGACTCATCCATTTTGAACCTTTTCAAAACTTTATAAAGGTATGTGCTTTGTGAAAGTCCAATTAAGCATCTTGATCTATCTCTATAGATCTTGATGCCCAATATATAAGCAGCTTCACCGAGGTCTTTCATTGAAAAATTCTTATTCAAGTATCCTTTTATGCCATCCAGAAATTCTGCATCATTTCCAATCAACAATATGTCATCCACATATAATATTAGTAATGCTACAGAGCTCCCACTCACTTTCTTGTAAATACAAGCTTCTCCAAAAGTCTGTATAAAACCATATGCTTTGATCACCTCATCAAAGTTTATATTCCATCTCCGAGATGCTTGCACTCATCCATAGATGGATCACTGGAGTTTGCACACTTTGTTAGCACCTTTAGGATCGACAAAACCTTCTAGTTGCATCATATACAACTCTTCTTTGAGATATCCATTAAGGAGTGTAGTTTTGACATCCATTTGCCAGATTTCAAAATCATAAAATGCGGCAATTGCTAACATGATTCAAACTGAATTAAGCATCGCTATGGGTGAGAAAGTCTCATCGTAGTCAACTCCTTGAACTTGTCAAAAACCTTTTGTAACAAGTCGAGCTTTGTAGACAGTAACATTACCATCGGCGTCAGTCTTCCTCTTAAAGATCCATTTATTTTCAATGGCTTGCCGATCATCGGGCAAGTCAACCAAAGTCCACACTATGTTCTCATACATGGATCCCATCTCAGATTTCATGGCCTCAAGCCATTTTGCGGAATCTGGGATCATCATCGCTTCCTCATAGTTCGTAGGTTCATCATGGTCTAGTATCATGACTTCCAGAACAGGGTTACCGTACCACTCTGGTGTGGAACTGTAAGTGCATCTAGTGCTCCCTAGTTGGTTTTGGAGTATTGATGACAAACGTGGTTGAGGGACTAACGTTTTGTGAGAATTGCAGGATAACACAGGTAATAATCTCTCTCACTGATTCGGTTTACCTTCCAGAGATGACCCCTAAAAATGTGTGAAGACATTGAAGACAGTGGTAGCTTGTGAAGATATTCACTTGAAGATAATGACCTATGAAGACATTCAATGAAAACTATGGAATGCAAAGACATAGTTTCTTTCGTAGTTCTTTTTCTTCTTTATTGAGTCATAGGAACCACCGCACTGTTAAGTGGGGTCCAAGTGAAACATAGTCAGAGACGGATGTGATGCTCAACCAAAATCCTATGTCTTCAAGCGAAGACAATGAGAGCAAATCTTATCCAGAGTTGGATAAGTCAGCTTTGCTTGGAGCTCAAGCTAAGTTGTCGCGTGTGTTCAAAATCCGATTGTTGGACACATGTCAGTTCCTTAGTGACCAAGGGTCATTTCGGACATATCATGTCGGGTTGCCTCATGGCTATAAATAGCCCACCCCCTACACCATAAATTGATGGCTGCTCAGAGTTAGTGCACGGCTTTTGTCGTTTGAGAGCAACCCACCTCCGAAGCCTTTGAGAGAAAAGATCCTTGCGAGGACAAATCCCAAAACACCCAGAGCCAAAGAGTGTTAGGCATCGCTGATGTCTTTCTGTCTGTGTGATCTTAAGACTTATTACACTTGAGGACTGTGTATCCTCCAGACGGTTAGGCGTCGCGTTCTGAGCATCCAAGAGTCATGGTGGATCGCCAGTGAACGAAGTCTGTGAAGGTTTGGAAGTCTACCTTGAAGACTTACCAGAGTGATTGGGCGAGGACTGGGTGTCCTTAGCTCAAGGGGAATAATGTGAAGACACGGTCTTCAAAGTTCAATCTCAGCCTCCCTAACCAGACGTATAGTTGTCACATCAACTGGAACTGTTCTACCAAATTCCCCTCGTCTCCAAGTGCAGTATATTGTGTGTGTATGGTAGTTTCGAACACAAAGGATAAATCCAATCCTATTAGTATGAAGCGGAAAGTAGACTACACTAGACAAGCCATAGTCAGGTATTCAATAAAGTGAAAGCATGAAGACTAATAGCAGCTAGGCAGTAAGGATCAAGAGGGAAGAAGGAATGAAGCCAATCAGAACAAGTAGTCACACAGTGAAGTAAATCAGATAAGGCAGGGAGGCAATGACTTCACAACGTAAGACAGTAAGTAAAGGGAAGGAAAGGATAGAACCAGTAGCTCGGGGAAGACAGTGATTTGTTAGACCAGTTCCAGTTGCTGTGACAACTGTACGTCTGGTTAGGGAGGCTGATATTCAACTCAGAAGACCATGTCTTCACCTTATTCCCCTTGAGCTAAGGACACCTAGTCCTCGCCCAATCACTCTGGTAAGTCTTCAAGGTAGACTTCCAAACCTTCACAGACTTCGTTCACCGGCGATCCACAATGACTCTTGGATGCTCAGAACGCGATGCCTAACCAGCTGGAGGAAACACAGTCCTCAAGTGTAATAAGTCTTTAGGTCACACAGACAGAAAGACTTCAGTGATGCCTAACACTCTTTGGCTCTGGGTGTTTTGGCTTTGTCCTCGCAAGAATCTCTCTCTCAAATGCTTCGGAGGTGGGTTGCTCTCAAACGACAAAAGCCGTGTAATAACTCTGAACAGCCACCAATTTATGGTGTAGGGGGTGGGCTATTTATAGCCACTGGGCAACCCGACCTGATTTGTCTGAAGTGACCCTGGGTCACTAAGGAACTGACACGTGTTCCAACGATCAGATTTCAAACACTCACACAACAACTTTACTTGGGCTACAAGTAAAGCTGACTCATCCAGCTCTGGATAAGATTTGTTCTCATTGTCTTCGCTCGAAGACATAGGATTTGGTTGAACATCACTTCAGTCACTCTGACTTAGTTCACTTGGACCCCACTTAACAGTACCGTGGTTCCTATGACTCAACAAAGAAGAAAAGAAAACAACGAAACATCTAAGTCTTCGCGCTCCATAGTCTTCACACAATGTCTTCTCTTGTCATAGTCTTCAATAAGATTATCTTCATGTACCACCACTGTTGTCAATGTCTTCATACATTTTTAGGGGTCATCTCCGGTAGGTAAACCGAATCAATGAGGGACTACTACCTGTGTTATCCTGCGATTCTCACAAACACATTAGTCCCTCAACCAGGTTTGTCGTCAATACTCCAAAATCAACTAGGGGTGGCACTAGTTGCACTTACAATCTCCCCCTTTTTTGTGATTTATGACAAACTGGTTGAAGTTTTTAATGGGGATAAAAAGTATGTGAAATTGTAAAGGATAAAGGTATTGTCTTTGTAAGTAGCAAAAGGCTCCCCCTGAAGATGTGCATATAGTTGATTTGCCTTTGAATGCAAATGCACACGGCAGGTTGTACTTGTGGAGATCCTCTTCAACTTATGAAGACAATTCATCATGCACAATTGATATGAGGAATATAATGATATGCATAATGAGAAATGGACGTCTGCAAAAATGACTAAGTGCGGAATATAACGTAGCACCTGCGGAATTTATCATCGCATTACAGAGTAGCAGAAAACGTAGCAGACGACCATCAGTTTAAGTGTTACAACTCAAAGAACCAAATGTAGCAAAAACGAGAGTTGTAAACACTAGGGAAAATATAAAGCACCCGCCCATATGGACCCGGTTGAAGACTATCAACTCATATGTGAAAGTGCAGTATATCGACTAGAGGTGGGGTGAATAGGCGATTTTTATGAAATGCTTCAAAACATGGAAGTTTCGAAGACAAAGGATAAAACCAATCCTATTTATATGCAGCGGAAAGTAGACTACACTAGACAAGCCATAGTCAGGTATTCAATGAAGTGAAAGCACGAAGACTAATAGCAGCTAGGCAGTAAGGATCAAGATGGAAGAAGGAATGAAGCCAATCAGAACAAGTAGTCAATAAGTGAAGTCAATCAGATAAGGCAGGCATGCAATGACTTCACAACACAAGACAGTAAGTACAGGGAAGGAAAGGATAGAACCAATAGCTCCGGGAAGACAGTGATTTGTTAGACCAGTTCCAGTTGCTGTGACAACTGTACGTCTGGTTAGGGAGGCTGAGATTTAACTCAGAAGACCGCGTCTTCACCTTATTCCCCTTGAGCTAAGGACACCTAGTCCTCGCTCAATCACTGTGGTAAGTCTTCAAGGTAGACTTCCAAACCTTCACAGACTTCGTTCACCGGCGATCCACAATGACTCTTGGATTCTCAGAACGCGACGCCTAACCGGCTGGAGTAAACACAGTCCTCAAGTGTAATAAGTCTTCAGGTCACACAGACAGAAAGACTTCAGTGATGCCTAACACTCTTTGGCTCTGGGTGTTTTGGCTTTGTCCTCGCAAGGATTTCTCTCTCAAAAGCTTCGGAGGTGGGTTGCTCTCAAACGACAAAAGCCGTGTAATAACTCTGAGCAGCCACCAATTTATGGTGTAGGGGGTGGGCTATTTATAGCCACTGGGCAACCCGACCTGATTTGTCCGAAGTGACCCTGGGTCACTAAGGAACTGACACGTGTTCCAACGGTCAGATTTCAAACACTCACATGGCAACTTTACTTGGGCTACAAGTTAAGCTGACTCATCCAACTCTGGATAAGATTTGCTCTCATTGTCTTTGCTCGAAGACATATGATTTGGTTGAGCATCACTTCAGTCACTCTGACTTAGATCACTTGGACCCCACTTAACAGTACGGTGGTTCCTATGACTCAACAAAGAAGAAAAGGAAGCAACGAAACGTCTAAGTCTTCGATCTCCATAGTCTTCACACAATGTCTTCTCTTGTCATAGTCTTCAATAGAATTATCTTCATACACCACCACTGATGTCAATGTCTTCATACATTTTTAGGGGTCATCTCCGGTAGGTAAACCGAATCAATGAGGGACTACTACCTGTGTTATCCTGCAATTCTCACAAACACATTAGTCCCTCAACCAGGTTTGTCATCAATACTCCAAAACCAACTAGGGGTGGCACTAGATGCACTTACAATATGCTTCTCCCCCTTTTGTCAGTAAGGACCAAAAAGGTTTGAAGACATGAGCCTCTTCTCGTTCCCAGTTGGAGCAGGAGAGGATGCATGGTCGGCGTTGGTGTTTGGCGGTGCAGAAGTAGTTGGTGCAGTGTCGACACGCGCTGAAGTAGGAGGTGGTGAGGTAGCATCATCTTGATCATCTATCACCCTGGCGTCAATTGTTGCAGCAGAGGAGGAGTAGTCAGAGTCTTCAAGAGATGGAGTTCAACGCAAAACATCATTCCTTGGAGGAGTGTGGTCAAACTTGAATCTTTCTGTGAAGCCATCGTCTTGAAGATCCGCTTCAGCACTCAGCAGAGTTAAACTCTTCCATGACCTCCGACAGGTTTCATGAGCAACAAAGGCATTCTTGGTGGCAAGATTGCGAATGCGATTGACATCCACCAAGAGGCTTTGCATCTGATGCTTCAGCCAGTAGTGATGCTTATCTTGTTTCTGATGGAGGGCAACCAGAAGCTCTCGGTTATTGAGAACACGAGACCGCTTCTGAGGCCTTTGGGCAATGCTGCTCTCAGTGGCTTCAGTTTCATCATGTCGAGGTAGACGAGTACGGTCAGCCAGAGGATAAACGCGAGAGACTGCTGGAACTCCTTCAATTTGATGAGTGAAGCTCTGGTGATCAGCGTTGTGAAGACTAACAGGCTCTTTGGCAGGCTCTTGGTATATAACTTCAGCTGACATATCAACCTCTGGCAAGAATATATGATGGTTGCGAGTAGAGGGCTGATAGGTGATAGCTGAATGAAGCTTGATGAGGCGCATGATCCATGGAGCATAGAACTTGAGACCAAACAGATCAGAGCCAGACACAGCCAACTGCCGGATGAAGAAATCTTGAGCATTGAAGCTGATTCCATTGAAGATGTAGAAGACCAATGTCTTCATTGTGCCTTCAAGCTTGGCTGATGAAGAATGTCCTTTGACAGGCCATAGAGTACGCCTGATGATATGATAGATGGTGCGTGGCAGATACTCTAGGTCTTCAACAAAGAATTCCTTTGGATATTCGGCATCGCTGGGCAAAGGCTTCATCATGCTCAACATTTGGCTCATGTTGGGCTTGCGCTTCTGGAAGATACTCTCCAAAGCTTCATTGTGCAATTGATAGCCAGGTTCATACAATTCTCCTGGAGTGGGCAGGCCAGTAAGCTCAATGAGATCAAAGGCTTTGGCTTCATGATGGACATTGCCTGTCATCCACTCAAGGACCCATGTCTTCAGATCCCTGCTGTAGCCTCGAATGTGGAGGGTTGCATAGAATTGCAGGAGTAGCTATTCATTCCAATGCTCCTTATCAGTCACAAAGTTGAGCAGGCCAGCATCACGGAAGCAATCAAGAGCTTCCTCCAGACAGGGCAGTCCAGCAATAGCTTCAGTGTTAAGACGCATATGAGGGAAAATGTGCCCTTGATCATAGAGTACTCTTGAGTAATAACTGCGCTGCTGATGGCTCCAGAACCTATCTGATGATATTCTTGGCTTGGAATATGGGTTCTTGGCGCTGTCAAAGAATGTGTTGTGCGCAGTGAAGCTATTGGCATTGAATGACCCTTGAGAGGTGGTAATACCTGGAAACCTTGACAGTCTTGGCTTAGGCTTCTGAACCTGAGGCATGTGCTCAACATGATGGTCAAACTGAGGACCAGCAGCATGCGGTCCAGCAGTAGGTGGTGGAGTCAGAATGGGCCATCGGACAGTGATGAGCTGATCATCTTGGTTGTAAGCTTGCTCAATTGTATGGGGCCTTGGAGGCGGAACAGGAGTAGAGGCAGTGGCTTCAGGCTGCTGATTTGCTTCAGGTGCACCACTTGCTTCAGGCACCATTACTACAAGCACCACTATGACTTCAGGTGCCACATTTGCTTCAGCCATGACCACGTCATTGGCTTCAGTGTTGGTGGTGGCAGCCTCTGAATTTGTAACCTCCACTTCAAGAGCTGGAGGGTCGGACACGTTCTCCTCGAGAACAGGGGGTGTGGCAGCACGTGCTTCTTCTTCTTGGGGTTGTTCTTTTTCGGCTGATGCAGCCGGAATATCTTCAGCCGCTTTGGCTTCAGATTCTGAGAGGTTCACAGAGGGAGCATCTTCAGGAACAGATTGTTGCTCTTCTCCTTCTGGAGCACTTAGGGTGACGACTTGAGGCCCTGGTCCTTTGCAAAGCCTGTGAAATGCTGGCGACGCCTGAGGGGATGGAGGTTGTTGGGCCTCAAAGTCTTCATCTTCAAGCACCGAACTTGTGACCTGAGTTGGTTGGGGAGTTGCTGGTGTATCTTGTGGGTGATCAGCCCACGAGTCATCCTGTGCAATTGGCGTCAATGGACGACCAATGCTGATGCGTTTTTTGTTCGTAAGAACAGGTGAGGATTCCACATTGTACTCGATCTGAGGAAGGACTTCATCATCTTCAACATTGTCATGAGGACCAATGTCTTCAGCTGCGGTGGGGTCAACAGCTGGAATGTCTTCAGCCTATGTGGGAGCAGGCTCATGGACTGTCATGCGACGTTCTTGGTGTGTAGATGCGGGGCGAGCAACTGATATGGGCTCGACAAAGACGGGCTCTGTGGAAGCAGCCTTGTCCTTCTTTGTATGGCGCTTCTTGGTGGGTGGAGCATCATCAGTTTCTTGCTTGCGCTTGCGAGCTTCAGCTTCAGCCACCTTTGTTTTCTTGAGCTCTGAAGCAGTTGGGGTGACCTTAGGCTTCGTGCCAGTCATGCTGGAAGGGAAGACAATGCTAGGCATTTCCTGCCTGGATTCTTCAGCATCGGGCACGGGTTGCTTCTTCTTCTTCTTGGCAGCCATCCTAGGGTCAATGCCAGGATGCCCAAGAGCCTTGCGCTTTTCAGCTTCATTATATGCTTGAACGCATTTGGTAGCCAAGGCCTTGATTCGCTCACGAGGACCTTTAGCTTCATCAAGCCTCTTGCAAAAGGCTTCCTTGAGCTCATGCATCATGACTTTGAAGTTCTGAATCTCTTGGACACTGAGCTTGTCCACATGCTTCTTGAACTGAGCCTTTTCATAATCAATCTTTTGCTTCAGCTCAACGATTCTCTGAGCAAGAGCTAGCTCAGAAGTAATGGCGCCATGGAAGGAGACGCTGAGGCCAACTGGAAGCTGCAGATCGTCGAAGCTGAGGTTGGGGGTGTCAAACCATTCATCAATGAAATTGTTGAGCACTTCCACGTCGAAGAGCGGCAAATCATTGAAGATTTCCGCGTCTTGCTTGCTCTTGATCAATTGCTCCAGAGCATCATCACCAAGATCTTCATCGCTCGAGAGATCAAAGGCTTCATTGGCAGTCTTCATAACAGCGTCAGGAGTGAGAGCTGGACTGGGGTTGTGCGAGGGCTTCTTCCTTAGATGTCTGCTCTTGGAGATGTGAGAGTGCTCCTTAGACTGCACACTTGGTGCTGGTGGAGCAGTGGCCAAAGGCTTCACTCTAGAAGCAATTGGTGGAGTGGTCTTTGAAGCCTTGGATTTCTTCTACTTCTTGGGCTTCGGAGTTGCAGGCGCTTCATCATAATCAACGTCATCTGTAGGTTGATCCATATCCGCCCCTTGAACCCTGATGTGACTGATGAGGCCTTCTAGGTTGTAGAAAGGCCCAACCAGGTTTGGTTCAGCTTCGCGCGTGCCATCAGCACGGGGCGCAGAGGGGCCAGGATTGAAGTCCAATCCCCAGTTCTTCTTGTTCTCTTTGGCTGAGTTCTTGGCATATTGAATATTGCGCTTGAACAAATTGTCGTCGCGACACCAGAGCAGAGAAGAAGGATCGGCATCAGCAGGTTGAGGCCCTCTGACCATGCAAGGGTAGAAGCCTTGAGCAATGGCTTCAGCTCGAGTCTTGGGTGGAAGATTTTTGTAGGTAATATCTCCCCATGGATGCTTGATGGCGTTCTTTTCAGCATACTCTTGGGTCACGAACCTGTACTTGAACCACTGTTCAGCCCAATATCTTCGAATCCATTGGATTCGTGTCTTCCTCTGATTATAATCCTCCTCTGGATCAGTCTTGTACATCTCACTTAGATCAGGAGGCAAATCTTTAGAGGTGTTGCCACGGCGCTGTCTGCCACCCTTCCTAACTGACTTGTCAGTTGCCATTGGTTTCAATCTGAAAGGCTTCAAACTGAATGGCGTTAACACTAGCAAATGTTTTCGGTCTGCTGGTCAGACAGGAACTGGCTTCAAGAGAGTGAATGTGACACTGCAAGAATTCTGCAAATGAATGCAGACTATGAGAACCAAGGGATTCTCCCACGAACATGTACCTGTGATAGCATTAGAGATGCGAGGGAAGGGGAAGAGGTCATATGCATTCTCAGAAGCTTTAGAAGTTAAATCAGTTTAGAAGACTTTGACCTCATAGCGTGAAGACATTCACTTATATGATGAGAGTTGGTTCCAGATTTGTACGAATCCATGAATAGGTACAAGTGAGGAATCTAACTATGTTCGAAGCATATGTGAATGTACTAGGCAAGATATGAGATGCAGACAGGATAGATCTATATATGTGTAGACAGAAACTTCTTGTGGTAAAAGTGATGAATCTTTCTGGATCAAGAAGATGGTAAAAAGAGAGTTTAATTTACCACACGATGAACTGGTTAGACGGAGAGGAATTGGATGCCGAGCAGTTCGATCTTCTGTGCCCTAACTTGGCGACGGAGGACAGCTACGGCGACGACAGAGTAGACGATATCCGCAGCCGGCGTGAAGACGGCGTCGACGAGGTCGCGGCAGCGAAGCTCTTCGTCGCCGGCGTCGTCGAGAGCTAGCAGAGGCGCTAGGATTGGTCGAGGTGGAGAGGTGGTAGAAGAATTTTTTACCGTGATGGGACATGCATTTATAAGCATGGGAGACGGCACAGCGCAATTACGCAGGTGCCCCTGGCGGTTCACATCTAAGGGACACATGGCGGACATGTAACACATTGGGAGTTGTCCCACGATCCCACGTACGCCACGACTGTCGGAGTGGTCGTTCCGGCTTCTCCGGGTTTCAGGCATAAAGGATGGAGCATTAAAATCAGATTTAAAGTTTGTCTCCATATCTTCTGCTGACAAGGACGCAGAGAAGATATTCGACGGTTCCAAACAGAATCCATATGATTTGGATAGATAGAGTTTGAGGTGAGGAAGCATAGAGAGGTTAGGGTCCGATCACGTTCACTAAGTTCAAAAGATTCAAATAAGAAGACTTAGCTATAAGTGAATGTTGTAGAGGACAGAACACAAGTCTATATTTGTCCTATATGAAGACAAAAACAAGTGTGAAGATTTTGCAAATGTAACGCCACGAGAAACACTTCAAACAAAGATTTGGTGGTGGCGTTACCCATCGTATAGGAAGTATTAGACCCAGACACGGCGCACAATTATCGTGGCGCTCCGAAGTCAAATTCCGCGTTAATGTATTCACACTTAGAATGTAAGTCTTCATTGATTGAAGATATACTTTACTTCGTGTGTTGCACATCTAAGTCATCAATATGCATAAGTGTTAGGATGTGTGCTTGATTACAGGACATTTGAGGATTCTAAGATATTTAGCTCACACCGCAACTTGCAAAACCTTTTCTCATCCAAGGGCTTTGTGAAGATATCTGCCAGTTGCTCTTCAGTGTTAACGTGTATGATATCAATATCTTCCTTCATGACATGATCTCTGAGAAAGTGATGACGAATTTCAATGTGCTTTGTCTTTGAGTGCTGAACTGGGTTGTTGGCAATCTTGATAGCGCTTTCATTATCGCAGTAGAGTGGCACATGCTTCAGATGGACACCATAGTCCTTGAGCGTTTGCTTCATCTAGATAAGCTGAGCGCAGCAAGATCCAGCAGCAATGTATTCAGATTCAGCAGTGGAGAGTGATACACAGTTCTGCTTCTTTGAAGACCAACAGACAAGAGATCGTCCTAGAAAGTGACATGTGCCTGATGTAGACTTGCGATCAACTTTGTCACCAGCATAATCAGCATCTGAGAATCCAACTAGATCAAACTCTGAGCCCTTTGGATACCATAATCCTGTTGGGGTGTAAGCCAAATATCGAAGTATTCGCTTCACAGCTAAGTGATGCGACTCCTTTGGTGCCGCTTGATATCAAGCACACATGCAAACACTAAGCATAATATCTGGCCTAGATGCACATAAATAAAGCAAAGAACCAATCATGGAGCGGTATACCTTTTGATCGAACTCTTTACCATTTGCGTCGGGACCCAGATGGTGTTTAGCTGGCATAGTTGTCGAGTACCCTTTGCAGTCTTGCATTCCAAACTTCTTCAGGCAATCTTTAAGGTACTTCTCTTGAGATATGAAGATGCCGTTGCTTTGCTGACGAATTTGAAGACCAAGGAAGAACTTCAGCTCACCCATCATGGACATCTGATATTGCTCTTGCATCATGTGACCAAACTCATCACTATATCTTTTGTTAGTGCAGCCGAAGATAATGTCGTCCACATAGATTTGGGAGACAAACAGTTCATCATCATATGTCTTCGTGAAGAGTGTGGGATCTAGGGATCCAGGTTTGAAGCCTTTGTTGTTCAGGAAGTCTTTGAGTGTGTCATACCAAGCACGAGGCGCTTGTTTGAGGCCATACAGTGCCTTGTTGAGTTTGTATACCATATCAGGACGTTTTGGATCTTCAAAGCCAGGTGGTTGTGCAACAAACACCTCTTCTTCAATCCTTCCATTGAGAAAGGAACTCTTTACATCCATTTGATACAGAAGTATGTTGTGATGATTTGCATAGGCTAGCAGTATACGAATAGCTTCAAGTCTAGCCACAGGAGCAAATCTTTCATCGAAGTCAATCCCTTCAACTTGAGTGTATCCTTGAGCAACGAGACGAGCTTTCTTTCTGACAACTTGACCATGCTCATCTTGCTTGTTGCGATAAATCCATTTTGTGCCTATTATGTTGTGCTTGCAAGGGTCAGGACGCTTGACAAGTTCCTACACGTTGTTCAGCTCAAACTGTTGAAGCTCTTCTTGCATTGCTTGAATCCATTCGGGTTCCATAAAAGCTTCAGCAACTTTCTTGGGTTCAGATATTGAGACAAAAGAAAAGTGCCCACAGAAATTTGCAAGCTGTGTTGCTCTTGAACGAGTAAGTGGACCAGGTGCATTTATGCTGTCAATTATCTTCTCAATTTGTACTTCATTTGCAACATGAGGATGAGCTGGACGAAGATTTTGCTCTTGCTGTACATTGTCATCATTAGGAGGGTTGTCTTCAGGCTGAGCATTGTCGTCAGGTTGATTTGGGGCAGAAATGATGAGTTCCTCGTCAGGTTGTGCTTCAGAAGGCATGATCTCACCGGTTCCCATTAGCTTGATAGATTCATTTGGTGAAGCCTCATCTAGCACATTTGGTAGGGTCTCTCTTTGTGAACCATTCGTTTCAGCAAACCGCACATCAATAGTTTCAACTACTTTATAGAGAAAGATGTTGAAGACTCTGTAGGAGTGTGAGTCCTTTCCATATCCGAGCATGAAGCCTTCATGTGCTTTTGGTGCAAACTTTGACTTGTGATGTGGATCCTTGATCCAGCACCTAGCTCCAAATACTCTGAAGTAACTTACGTTAGGCTTCTTTCCAGTGAGGAGTTCATAGGAAGTTTTCTTCAGAAGCTTGTGAAGATAAACACGGTTGATGATATGGCATGCAGTATCAATAGCTTCGGGCCAGAACCTTCTTGGTGTCTTGTATTCATCGAGCATCATTAAAGCCATCTCAATTAGAGTTCTGTTCTTGCGCTCAACGATGCCATTCTGCTGAGGTGTGTGCGGGGCTGAGAATTCATGAGTGATCCCCATTGTATCTAGATAAAGATCAAGGCCGGTGTTCTTGAACTCAGTGCCATTGTCACTTCTTATATGCTTGATCTTGACGCCATAGTTGTTCATGGCATGATTCGCGAAGCGTCTGAAGACATCTTGCACTTGAGTCTTGTAGAGTATTATGTGCACCCATGTGTATCTTGAATAATCATCAACAATGACGAAGCCATAGAGACAAGCTGTGGTAGAGAACATGGAGTAGTGAGTAGGGCCAAATAAGTCCATGTGAAGCAGCTCGAAGTGTTTGGATGTCGTCATGATTGTCTTCGAGGGATGCTTGGCCCTAGTCATCTTCCCAGCTTCACAGGCACCAAATAGATGATCTTTCTTGAACTTGACGTCCTCGATGCCTACGACGTGCTTCTTCTTTGCGAGAGTGTGCAAGACCCTCATGCCGGCATGTCCTAGCCTCCGATGCCAGAGCCAGCACTCTGAAGCTTTTCCTAGAATACATACGGCCATCTGCGGTCCAGTTGAGAAATCTACCATATACAGATCACCTTTTCTGTATCCTTCAAATACTAGAGACTTGTCGGACTCCATTAGTACAAGGCAACGAAATTTACCAAATATCACAATCATGTTTAAGTCACAAAGCATTAAGACAAACATTAAGTTGAAACCAAGAGATTCAATAAGCATGACTTTATACATGTGCTGATCTCTTGAGATTGCAACTCTACCTAGACCCAACACTTTGCTTTTACCAGTATCAGCAAATGTGATGTGACTCTTGTCAGATGGATGTAAGGTTGAGTCCATGAGAAGACTTCGATCTCCAGTCATATGATTTGTGCATTCGCTGTCCATAATCCATTCTAAAGACTTTGGTGTCACTCCCTACAATGCAGTTAGGAGGATAGGCTTCACCAAAAGCCATTGTGAAGCATAAACATTTGACGTACAAGTGGATTATGAAAGCTTAGATCCAAGTTAGGACTAATAAGATGATTAGCAAGTGATTCATGAGCAGAATGGATAGTAAATCATTTGGGCATTTGATCTTGTGCCCTACAAGTGTTTTAGGTCCCCAGCAATAGCATCAGACGCCTTTGATTTTTAGGCTCGAGACCTTTCCCTGCAAGAGAAAGTTAGTTCTTCTGAACCACCCACATCTTCAGGGGTGGCTTAGAAGCAATGAGTCTAAGAGCATCTGAGAATTTTGGCTTTGGAGCCCTAGCAAATAATCTTGCAGGAGGAGAATAATACTCATAAGAATAAGCAGAAAAATTCTTTGTTTTATGAATATAGCGGTTTGAGGAAACACGCTCATATTCATGGGTCTGAGTAAAGTTTTCTTGCAAAACATTGGCGTTAGGGTGACTCGGGTGAGTCTTTTGTCTGTATGAAGCCTTAGGACCATATGAAGCCTTAGGACCATATGAAGCCTTTGGTCTGGGGTTTGTCTTCTACCCAGGTGGTGTCATGATAACATTTGCTGGAAGTTTCTCAAGACAACCTTTGGGTACCCAGATCTTCTTCATAGGTGGCCCGTTCCTGCAGTTAGTACCAATATACCTGGCAAACACTTCACCATTTTGATTCTTAAACATTTTATAGTTTGCATCAAAGGATTCATCACTGATAATAGGATTAGCACAAGTGAAGCCAGATAGGGTAGATGGATCCACTGACGGTTCCTTTGCAGCAACCTGGTTTTGGGATACTGCTCAGGCTTCCAGTATGAATCATCAACATTCATTTTCCTGTCGAACCCAACACCCTCTTTTCTAGGGTTTCGGTTCAGTATCTGCTTTTTGAGGACATCACATAGAGTCTGATGCCCTTTGAGGCTTTTGTACATCCCTGTTTCAAGCAAAGTCTTCAACCTAGCATTTTCATCAGCAATAGTAGTGGTATCCTCAGCAGAGGGGTTAGTTACCACATCAGTAGTTGAAGATATTGCAATAGTGGCAGCAGTAGAACATTCAGCAACAGATGTAGCGTTATCACGCTCAATGCATTTTAGACATGGTGGTTCAAACTCTTCCTGAGTGGAGCTGATCAGTTGTGCGCGGAGTGACTCATTTTCTTTTTGAAGATCTTCATGAGCCACTTTCAATTTCTCAAGTTCTCGCTTCCTTTGAAGGTAATCGTGGGAAAGTTTTTCATGAGTTTTTGAGAGCGATTCATAAAGACCTTCAAGTTCCTCGTACTTAACATGAAGATTTTTTATGTCTTCAATTAAGGACTGAGAACGGGTCATTTCCGCGCCCAACAGGTCATCGCTTTTGTCTAACAGTTTTTGAATATGTTCCATGGCTTTCTACTGTTCAATGGCAATTTTAGCAAGTGTTTTGTAGCTAGGTTTTGATTCACAATCAGAGTCATCTTCACTAGATGTTTGAATGTAAGCATCACGTGATTTTACCTTGGCACCGCGTGCCATGAAGCAGTAGGTGGGAGCAGAGTCGTCGTCCTCGTCATCAATGTTGGGAACGGGGCCATTGTCTTCAGTATTGAAGATGGACTTGGCAACGTAGGCAGTGGCTAGAGCCAGACTTGCAGCACCAGAATCGGACTCCTCCTCAGACTCCACCTCCGCTTCTTCAGAAGCAGACTCCTCCTCTGAATCCATCTCCTTGCCAACAAATGCACGAGCCTTGCCAGATGAATTCTTCTTGTGTGATGAATACTTGGAAGAAGACTTTGAGTATTTCTTCTTTTTCTTGTCATCAGAATCATATTCCTTACTCTTCTTATTCTTCTTCTCATTGTCCCACTAAGGACACTCAGAGATGTAGTGACCAGGTTTCTTGCACTTATGACATGTTCTCTTCTTGTAGTCATGGGTAGAAGCTTCATCATTTCTTGAGCTGGATCGTGAAGACTTTCTGAAGCCTTTCTTCCTAGTGAATTTCTGGAACTTCTTCACAAGCATGGCAAGCTCCTTTCCAATGTCTTCAGGATCATCAGAACTGCAGTCAGATTCTTCTTCAGATGAAGAAACTGTTGGGGAACGTAGTATTTTAAAATTTTCCTACGATCACGCAAGATCTATCTACCAGATGTATAGCAATGAGAGGGAAGAGCGTGTCTACATACCCTCGTAGACCGGGAGCGGAAGCGTCAAGCGACGCGGTTGATGTTGTCGAACTTCTTCGCGATCCAACCGATCAAGCACCGAACGTACGGCACCTCCGCGTTCAGCACATGTTCAGCTTGATGACGTCCCACGAGCTCTTGATCCAGTTGAGCTTCACGGGAGAGTTTCGTCAGCACGACGGCGTGGTGACGGATATGATGTATTCACCGGCGCAGGGCTTCGCCTAAGCTCCGCGACGGTATGACCGAGGTGTGTTTCTGTGGAGGGGGGCACCGCACACGGCTAAAACAATTCAACTTGTGTGTCTTTGGGTGCCCCCCTGCCCCAGTATATAAAGGAGCAGGGGAGGGAGGCCGGCCAACTTCTCCTGGTGCGGCTAGGGAAGGAGTCCTACTAGGAATAGGATTGCAATCCTATTCCTAGTAGGATTCACCGAAAGGAAGAAGGGGGAAAGGAATAGGAGAGGTGGCGCCCCCCCCCCCCAATCCTAGTCCAACTAGGAACCCTAGGTGGGGGCGCCGGCCAGCCCTATGGGCTGGCTCTCTCTTTCCCTTTAGGACCACTATGGACCATCCCCTCTCGTAGGGGGTTCCGGTAACCCCCTCCGGCAATCCCGATAAATCCGAAACTTTCCCGGAACACTTCCGGTGTCCGAATATAGTCGTCCAATATATCAATCTTTATGTCTCGGACATTCCGAGACTCCTCGTCATGTCCGTGATCTCATCCGGGACTCCGAACTACCTTCGGTACATCAATACTCATAAACTCATAATACCGATCGTCATCAAACGTTAAGCGTGCGGACCCTACGGGTTCGAGAACTATGTAGACATGACCGAGACTCATCTCCGGTCAATAACCAATAGCGGAACCTGGATGTTCATATTGGCTCCTACATATTCTACGAAGATCTATTATCGTTCAGAACCGCATAACAACATACGTTGTTCCTTTTGTCAACGGTATGTTACTTGCCCGAGATTCGATCGTCGGTATCTCTATACCTAGTTCAATCTCCTTACTGGCAAGTCTCTTTACTCGTTCCGGAACTCATCATTTCGTGACTAAATCATTAGTCTTTTGCTTGCAAGGCTTATTGTGATGTGTGTTACCGAGAGGGCCCAGAGATACCTCTCGGACACTCGGCGTGATAAATCCTAATCTTGATCTATGCCAACACCACGAATACTTTCGGAGACACCTGTAGAGCATCTTTATGATCACCCAGTTACGTTGTGACGTTTGATAGCACACAAGGTGTTCCTACGGTATTCGGGAGTTGCATAATCTCATAGTCATAGGAACATGTATAAGTCATGAAGAAAGCAATAGCAGTAAAACTAAACGATCATAGTGCTATGCTAACGGATGGGTCTTGTCCATCACATCATTCTCCTAATGATGTGATCCCGTTGATCAAATGACAACTCATGTCTATGGTTAGGAAACATAACCATCTTTGATCAATGAGCTAGTGTGGTAGAGGCATACTAGGGACACTCTGTTTTGTCTATGTATTCACACATGTACTAAGTTTCCGGTTAATACAATTCTAGCATGAATAATAAACATTTATCATGATATAAGGAAATATAAATAACATCTTTATTATTGCCTCTAGGGCATATTTCCTTCAGTCTCCCACTTGCACTAGAGTCAATAATCTAGCTCACATCGCCATGTGATTTAATACCGATAGTTCACATCGTTATGTGAATAACACCCACAGTTCACATCACCATGTGACCAACACCCAAAGGGTTTACTAGAGTCAATAATCTAGTTCACATCGCTATGTGATTAATACCCAAGAGTAATAAGGTGTGATCATGTTTTGCTTGTGAGAGAAGTTTAGTCAACGGGTCTGTCACATTCAGATCCGTATGTATTTCGGAAATTTCTATGTCTACAATGCTCTGCATGGAGCTACTCTAGCTAATTGCTCCCACTTTCAATATGCATCCAGATTGATACTTAGAGTCATCTGGATTTAGTGTCAAAGCTTGCATCGGCGTAACCCTTTACGACGAACTCTTTATCACCTCCATAATCGAGAAACATTTCCTTAGTCATCCAGTTACTAAGGATAATTTTGACCGCTGTACAGTGATCCACTCCTGGATTACTTTGGTACCTCCCTGCTAGACTTATAGCAAGGCACACATCAGGTCTGGTACACAACATTGCATACATGATAGATCCTATGGCTGAGGCACAGGGAATGACTTTCATTTTCTCTCTATCTTCTGCAGTGGTCGGGCATTGAGTCTTACTCAACTTTATACCTTGTAATACAGGCAAGAACCCTTTCTTTGACTGATCCATTTTGAACTTCTTCAAAAACTTATCAAGGTATGTGCTTTGTGAAAGTCCAATTAAGCGTCTTGATCTATCTCTATAGATCTTGATGCCTAATATATAAGCAGCTTCACCGAGGTCTTTCATTGAAAAACTTTTATTCAAGTATCCTTTTATGCTATCCAGAAATTCTATATCATTTCCAATCAACAATATGTCATCTACATATAATATTAGAAATGCTACAGAGCTCCCACTCACTTTCTTGTAAATACAGGCTTCTCCAAAAGTCTGTATAAAACCATATGCTTTGATCACCTCATCAAAGTGTATATTCCAACTCCGAGATGCTTGCACCAGTCCATAGATGGATCGCTGGAGTTTGCATACTTTGTTAGTACCTTTTGGATCGACAAAACCTTCTGGTTGCATCATATACAAATTTTCTTTGAGATATCCATTCAGGAATGCAGTTTCGACATCCATTTGCCAGATTTCATAATCATAAAATGTGGCAATTGCTAACATGATTCGGACAGACTTAAGCATCGCTACAGGTGAGAAAGTCTCATCGTAGTCAACTCCTTGAACTTGTCGAAAACCTTTCGCAACAAGTCGAGCTTTGTACACAGTAACATTACCATCTGCGTCGGTCTTCCTCTTGAAGATCCATTTATTTTCGATGGCCTGCCGATCATCGGGCAAGTCAACCAAAGTCCATACTTTGTTTTCATACATGGATCCCATCTCAGATTTCATTTCTTCAAGCCATTTTGCGGAATCTGGGCTCATCATCGTTTCCTCATAGTTCGTAGGTTCATCATGGTCTAGTAACATGATTTCCAGAACTGGGTTGCTGTACCACTCTGGTGCGGAACGTACTCTGGTTGATCTACGACGTTCAGCAGAAATTTGATCCGAAGTTTCATGATCATTATCATTAACTTCCTCACTGATTGGTGTAGGAATCACTGGAACAATTTTCTGTGATGTACTACTTTCCAATTCGGGAGTAGGTACAATTACCTTATCAAGTTCTACTTTCCTCCCACTCACTTCCTTCGAGAGAAACTCCTTCTCTAGAAAGGATCCATTCTTAGCAACGAATATCTTGCCTTCGGATCTGTGATAGAAGGTGTACCCAACAGTCTCTTTTGGGTATCCTATGAAGATTTACTTCTCCGATTTGGGTTCGAGCTTATCATGTTGAAACTTTTTCACATAAGCATCGCAGTCCCAAACTTAAAGAAATGACAGCTTAGGTTTCTCGTCAAACCATAGTTCATACGGTGTCATCTCCACGGAATTTGATGGTGCCCTATTTAACGTGAATGTAGCTATCTCTAATGCATAACCCCAAAAGCGATAGTGGTAGATCGGTAAGAGACATCATCGATCGCACTATATCTAATAAAGTACGGTTATGACGTTCGGACATACCATTATACTATGGTGTTCCAGGTGGCGTGAGTAGTGAAACTATTCCACATTGTTTCAAATGAAGACCAAACTCGTAACTCAAATATTCTCCTCCACGATCAGATCGTAGAAACTTTATTTTTCTTGTTACGATGATTCTCTACTTCACTCTGAAATTCTTTGAACTTTTCAAATGTTTCAGACTTGTGCTTCATTAAGTAGATATACCCATATCTGCTCAAATCATCAGTGAAGGTCAGAAAATAACGATATCCGCCGCGAGCTTCAACACTCATTGGTCCACATACATCAGTATGTATGATTTCCAACAAATCTGTTGCTCGCTCCATAGTTCCGGAGAACGGAGTTTTAGTCATCTTGCCCATGAGGCATGGTTCGCAAGCACCAAGTGATTCATAATCAAGTGATTCCAAAAGTCCATCATTATGGAGTTTCTTCATGCGTTTTACACCAATATGACCTAAACGGCAGTGCCACAAATAAGTTGCACTATCATTATTAACCTTGCATCTTTTGGCTTCAATATTATGAATATGTGTATCACACGATCGAGATCCAACAAACCATTTTCATTGGGTGTATGACCATAGAAGGTTTTATTCATGTAAACAGAACAACAATTATTCTCTAACTTACATGAATAACCGTATTGCAATAAACATGATTAAATCATATTCATGCTCAACACAAACACCAAATAACACTTATTTAGGTTCAATACTAATCTCGAAAGTATAGGGAGTGTGCGATGATGATCATATCAATCTTGGAACTACTTCCAATACACATCGTCACTTCATCCTTTAACTAGTTTCTGTTCATTATGCAACTCCCATTTCGAGTTACTACTCTTTAGCAACTGAACCAATATCAAATACCGAGGGGTTGCTATGAACACTAGTAAAATACACATCAATAATCTGTATATCAAATATACCTTTGTTCACTTTGCCATCCTTCTTATCCGCCAAATATCTAGGGCAGTTCCACTTCTAGTGACCATTTCCTTTGTAGTAGAAGCACTTAGTTTCAAGCTTGAGTTTAGCTTTGGGTTTCTTCACGGGAGTGACAACTTGCTTGTCATTCTTCTTGAAGTTCCCCTTCTATCCCTTTGCCCTTTACTTGAAACAAGTGGTCTGGTTAACCATCAACACTTGATGCTCTTTCTTGATTTCTACCTTCGCCGATTTCAGCATCGTGAAGAGCTCGGGAATTACTTTCGTCATCCCTTGCATATTATAGTTCATCACGAAGTTCTACTAACTTGGTGATAGTGTCTAGAGAACTTTATCAATTACTATCTTATCTGGAAGATTAACTCCCACTTGATTCAAGCAATTGTACTACCCAGACAATCTGAGCACATGCTCACTGATTGAGCTATTCTCCTCCATCTTGTAGGCAAAGTACTGTCAGAGGTCTTATACCTCTCGACACGGGCATGAGTATGAAATACTAATTTCAACTCTTGGAACATCTCATATGCTCCGTGGCGTTTCAAAACGTTTTTGAAGTCCCGGTTATAAGCCGTAAAGTATGGTGCACTAAACTATCAAGTAGTCATCATATCGAGCTTTTGTCAAAACGTTCATAACGTCTATATCTGCTCCTGCAATAGGTCTGTCACCTAGCGGTGCATCAAGGACATAATTCTTCTGTGCAACAATGAGGATAATCCTCAGATCACGGAACAATTCCGCATCATTTCTACTAACATCTTTCAACTTGGTTTTCTCTAGGAACATATAAAAAATAAACGTGGAGCAACATCGCGAGCTATTGATCTACAACATAGATATGCTAATACTACCAGGACTAAGTTCATGATAAATTAAAGTTCAATTAATCATATTACTTAAGAACTCCCACTTAGATAGACATCCCTCCGGTCATCTAAATGATCACGTGATCCAAATCAACTAAACCATGTCCGATCATCACGTGAGATGGAGTAGTTTCGATGGAGAACATCTTATGTTGATAATATCTACTATATGATTCACGCTCGACCTTTCGGTCTCCAGTGTTCCGAGGCCATATCTGCATATGCTAGGCTCGTCAAGTTTAACCCGAGTATTCTGCGTGTGCAAAACTGTCTTACACCCGTTGTATTTGAACGTAGAGCTTATCACACCCGATCATCACGTGGTGTCTCAGCAGGACGAACTTTCGCAACGGTGCATACTCAGGGAGAACACTTATACCTTGAAATTTAGTAAGGGATCATCTTATAATGCTACCGTCGTTCTAAGCAAAATAAGAAGCATAATAAGATAAACATCACATGCAATCAAAATATGTGACATGATATGGCCATCATCATCTTGTGCTTTTGATCTCCATCTCCAAAGCACCGTCATGATCACCTTCACAAAACATGATCATCTCATACAAAACCGTATAACTCATCATGTCTTGACCATATCACATCACAACATACCCTGCAAAAACAAGTTAGACGTCCTCTACTTTGTTGTTGCAAGTTTTACGTGGCTGCTACGGGCTTTAGCAAGAACCGTTCTTACCTAAGCATACAAAACCACAACGATGTTTCGTCAAGTATGTGATGTTTTAACCTTCACAAGGACCGGGCGTAGCCACACTTGATTCAGCTAAAGTGAGAGAGACAGACACCCGCCAGTCACCTTTAAGCAACGAGTGCTCGTAACGGTGAAACCAGTCTCGCGTAAGCGTACGCGTAATGTCGGTCCGGGCCGCTTCATCTCACAATACCGCCGAAGCAAACTATGACATGCTGGTAAGCAGTATGACTAGTATCGCCCACAACTCATTGTGTTCTACTCGTGCATATCATCTACGCATAGACCTGGCTCTGATACCACTGTTGGGGAACGTAGTATTTTAAAATTTTCCTACGATAACGCAAGATCTATCTACCAGATGTATAGCAATGAGAGGGAAGAGCGTGTCTACATACCCTCGTAGACCGGGAGCGAAAGCGTCAAGCGACGCGGTTGATGTTGTCGAACTTCTTCGTAGATCCAACCGATCAAGCACCGAACGTACGGCACCTCCGCGTTCAGCACACGTTCAGCTTGATGACGTCCCACGAGCTCTTGATCCAGTTGAGCTTCACGGGAGAGTTTCGTCAGCACGACGGCGTGGTGACGGATATGATGTATTCACCGGCGCAGGGCTTCGCCTAAGCTCCGCGACGGTATGACCGAGGTGTGTTTCTGTGGAGGGGGGCACCGCACACGGCTAAAACAATTCAACTAGTGTGTCTTTGGGTGCCCCCTTCCCCCGTATATAAAGGAGCAAGGGAGGGAGGCCGGCCAACTTCTCCTGGTGCGGCTAGGGAAGGAGTCCTACTAGGAATAGGATTGCAATCCTATTCCTAGTAGGATTCACCAAAAGAAAGAAGAGGGAAAGGAATAGGAGAGGTGGCGCCCCCCCCCCCAATCCTAGTCCAACTAGGAACCCTAGGTGGGGGCGCCGGCCAGCCCTATGGGCTGGCTCTCTCTTTCCCTTTAGGCCCACTATGGACCATCCCCTCTCGTAGGGGGTTCCGGTAACCCCCTCCGGCAATCCCGATAAATCTGAAACTTTCCCGGAACACTTCCGGTGTCCGAATATAGTCGTCCAATATATCAATATTTATGTCTCGGACATTCCGAGACTCCTCGTCATGTCCGTGATCTCATCCGGGACTCCGAACTACCTTAGGTACATCAATACTCATAAACTCATAATACCGATCGTCATCAAACGTTAAGCGTGCGGACCCTACGGGTTCGAGAACTATGTAGACATGACCGAGACTCATCTCCGGTCAATAACCAATAGCGGAACCTGGATGTTCATATTGGCTCCTACATATTCTACGAAGATCTATTATCGCTCAGAACCGCATAACAACATACGTTGTTCCTTTTGTCAACGGTATGTTACTTGCCCGAGATTCGATCGTCGGTATCTCTATACCTAGTTCAATCTCGTTACTGGCAAGTCTCTTTACTCGTTCCGTAACTCATCATTTCGTGACTAACTCATTAGTCTTTTGCTTGCAAGGCTTATTGTGATGTGTGTTACCGAGAGGGCCCAGAGATACCTCTCCGACACTCGGAGTGACAAATCCTAATCTTGATCTATGCCAACACCACGAATACTTTCGGAGGCACCTGTAGAGTATCTTTATGATCACCCAGTTACGTTGTGACGTTTGATAGCACACAAGGTGTTCCTACGGTATTCGGGAGTTGCATAATCTCATAGTCATAGGAACATGTATAAGTCATGAAGAAAGCAATAGCAGTAAAACTAAACGATCATAGTGCTATGCTAACGGATGGGTCTTGTCCATCACATCATTCTCCTAATGATGTGATCCCATTGATCAAATGACAACTCATGTCTATGGTTAGGAAACATAACCATCTTTGATCAATGAGCTAGTCTGGTAGAGGCATACTAGGGACACTCTGTTTTGTCTATGTATTCACACATGTACTAAGTTTCCGGTTAATACAATTCTAGCATGAATAATAAACATTTATCATGATATAAAGAAATATAAATAACATCTTTATTATTGCCTCTAGGGCATATTTCCTTCAGAAACAACCTTTGCCTTTAAGGCGCGAGATCGGCCATAGTTGGGACCATAGATGTCACGTTTCTCAGATAGCTAGAACTCATGTGTGTTGAGCCTCTCAAGTATGTCAGACGGATCAAGAGTCTTGAAGTCAGGGCGTTCTTGAATCATCAGGGCAAGGATATCAAATGAATTGTCGAGTGATCTCAGGAGGGTCTTGACGATTTCATGCTTGGTGATCTCAGTGGCGCCAAGTGCCTGAAGCTCATTTGTGATGTCAGTGAGACGATCGAATGTGTGCTGGACATTCTCATTGTCATGTCTCTTGAAGCGATTGAAGAGATTGTGAAGGACACTGATCCTTTGATATCTCTGGGTTGAGACTCCTTCGTTGACCTTTGAGAGCCAGTCCCAGACTTCCATTGACGTTTCCAGGGCACTTACATGACCATACTGTCCTTTGGTCAGATGACCACATATGATGGTCTTGGCCGTTGAATCCAGTTGAACGAGCCTCTTGACATCAGCAGGGGTGATACCTTCACCAGTCTTGGGAACGCCGTTCTTGACGACAAACCAGTGGTCCACGTCAATGGCTTCAAGGTGCATGCGCATCTTGTTCTTCCAGTAGGGATATTCGGTGCCATCGAAGACGGGGCACGCAACGGAGACTTTGATTATCCCTGCAGTCGGCATAGCTAAAACTCCAGGTGGTTAAATCAAATCACACAGAACAAGGGAGTACCTTGCTCTGATACCAATTGAAAGTGTTGTATATCGACTAGAGGGGGGTGAATAGGCAATTTTTGTGAAATGCTTCAAAACATGGTAGTTTCGAAGACAAAGGGTAAATCCAATCCTATTTGTATGCAGCGGAAAGTAGACTACACTAGACAAGCCATAGTCAGGTATTCAATAAAGTGAAAGCATGAAGACTAGTAGCAGCTAGGCAGTAAGGATCAAGAGGGAAGAAGGAATGAAGCCAATCAGAACAAGTAGTCATACAGTGAAGTCAATCAGATAAGGCAGGAAGGCAATGACTTCACAACGTAAGACAGTAAGTAAAGGGAAGGAAATGATAGAACCAGTAGCTCGGAGAAGACAGTGATTTGTTAGACCAGTTCCAGTTGCTGTGACAACTATACGTCTGGTTAGGGAGGCTGAGATTCAACTCAGAAGACCGCGTCTTCACCTTATTCCCCTTGAGCTAAGGAAACCTAGTCCTCGCCCAATCACTCTGGTAAGTCTTCAAGGTAGACTTCCAAACCTTCACAGACTTCGTTCACCGGCGATCCACAATGACTCTTGGATGCTCAGAACGCGACGCCTAACCGGCTGGAGGAAACACAGTCCTCAAGTGTAATAAGTCTTCAGGTCACACGGACAGAAAGACTTCAGTGATGCCTAACACTCTTTGGCTCTTGGTGTTTTGGCTTTGTCCTCGCAAGGATCTCTCTCTCTCAAATGCTTCGGAGGTGAGTTGCTCTCAAATGATAAAAGCCGTGTAATAACTCTGAGCAGCCACCAATTTATGGTGTAGGGGGTGGGCTATTTATAACCACTGGGCAACCCGACCTAATTTGTCCGGAGTGACCCTGGGTCACTAAGGAACTGACATGTGTTCCAACGGTTAGATTTCAAACACTCACACGGCAACTTTACTTGGGCTACAAGTAAAGTTGACTCATCCAGCTCTGGATAAGATTTGTTCTCATTGTCTTCGCTTGAAGACATAGGATTTGGTTGAGCATCACTTCAGTCACTCTGACTTAGTTCACTTGGACCCCACTTTAACAGTACGGTGGTTCCTATGACTCAACAAAGAAGAAAAGGAAACAACAAAACATCTAAGTCTTCGCGCTCCATAGTATTCACACAATGTCTTCTCTTGTCATAGTCTTCAATAAGATTATCTTCATGTACCACCACAGCTGTCAATGTCTTCATACATTTTTAGGGGTCATCTCCGGTAGGTAAACCGAATCAATGAGGGACTACTACCTGTGTTATCCTGTAATTCTCACAAACACATTAGTCCCTCAACTAGGTTTGTCGTCGATACTCCAAAACCAACTAGGGGTGGCACTAGATGCACTTATAGTCTTCAAAAGATATTGTGTTCTGAAGACTTTCGTAAAAATCGCCTATTCACCCCCCTCTAGTCGATAATTTGCACTTTCAATTGGTATCAGAGCAAGGTGCTCCCTTGTTCTGTGTGATTCGGTTTAACCACCTGGACTTTTAGTTATGTTAACTGCAAGGATAATCAAAGTCTCCGCTACGTGCCCTGTCTTCGATGGGGCTGATTACCCCTACTGGAAGAATAAGATGCGCATGCATCTTGAAGCTATCGACAATGATCTCTGGTATGTCGTTAAGACTGGTGTTCCCAAGGCTGGTGAAGGTGTCACCCCTATTGATGTCAAGAAGTTTGCTCAACTGGACTCAACCGCTAAGAACATCATCTGTGGTCATATGACCAAAGGACAGTACAGACGTGTGAGTGCACTGGATTCAGCCAAGCTGGTATGGGACTGGCTGTCCAAGGTCAATGAAGGCGTCTCAACATAGAGAGACTCAAGGCTTTACGTTCTTCGCAATCTCTTCAATTGCTTCAAGAGAAATGACAATGAAAATGTCCAACTTACATTTGATCGCCTCACTGATATCACCAATGAGCTTCATGCTCTTGGCGCCACGAAATCACCAAGCATGAAGTTGTGAAGAAGCTATTGAGGTCTCTTGATAGTTCATTTGACACCTTGGCATTCATAATTCAAGAACGACCCGACTTCAAAAGTCTTGATCCGTCTGACATACTTGAGAGGCTCAACACACATGAGTTCCAGCTATCTGAAAAGAGAGATATCTTTGGCCCCAACTATGGTCGATCCAGAGCCTTGAAGGCTAAAGTTGTGTCCTTGTCTGAAGAAGACTCTGACAGCTGCTCAGATGATCCTGAAGACATTGGCTGAGAACTAGCTATGCTTGTGAAAAAGTTTCAAAGGTTCCCAAGGAAGAAAAACTTCGGAAAGTCTTCAAGATCCAACTCAAGAAACGATGAGGCTTCCTCTCGTGACTACAAGAAGAGAACATGCCACAAGTGCAAAAAGCCCGGCCATTACATATTTGAGTGTCCTCAGTGGGACAATGAATCCAAGAAAAAGAAGATGAGCAAGGAATATGATTTTGACGACAAGAACAAGAAGAAGAAATCTTCAAAGTCTTCTTCCAAGTGTTCATCAAAGTCTTCGTCTTAGAAGAAGAGTTCATCTGGCAAGGCTCGTGCGTTCATTGGCAAGGAAATGAATTCAGAGGAGGAGTCTGCTTCCGAGGAGGCAGAGGTGGAATCTGAAGAGGAATCTGATTTAGGCGTGGCTAGCCTAGCTCTAGCCTCGACTTTTGTCGCCAAGTCCATCTTCAACACTGACGATAATGGTCACTCCGTCGACACCGAAGCAAATGATGAGGATGGCTCTTCTCCAACCTACTTCTTCATGGCACGTGGTGTAAAGGTAAACTCACGCAATGCCTACTTTCAGACCTCCAGTGAAGATGACTTTGAATGTGAATCCAAACCCACCTATATAACTCTTGCTAAAATTGCAATTGAACAACAAAATGTTATGGAACATATTCAAAAGTTGCTAGACAAAAGTGATGATCCGCTGGACGCGGAAATGAATCGAACTCAGTCCTTAATTGAAGACATAAAAAATCTTCACGTTAAGTACACTGAACTTGAAGACGTTATAAAACCCTCTCAGCTACTCATGAGAAGCTTTCCTATGATTATCTTCAAAGGAAGCAAGATCTTGAGAAACTTCGAGCGTCCCATGATGATCTTCAGAAGGAAAACAATTCACTACTCGTCCAACAGATTAGTTCGGCTCAGGAAGACTTTGTGCCACCTTGTCTAAAATGTCTTGAGCGTGACAATGTTGTTTATGTTCCCGAATGCTCTACTGCTTCTGAAATTGCCATATCTTCAACTGTTGATGTGGTAACTAACCCCTCTGCTGAGGAAACCACTACTATTGCTGATGAGAATGCTAGGTTGAAGACATTGCTTGAAACAGGTGTGTACAAAAGCCTCAAAGGGCATCAGACACTGTGCGATGTTCTCAAGAAACAGATTCTGAACCGAAACCCTAGGAAAGAGGGTGTTGGGTTCGAAAGGAAAATGAATGTTGATGGTTCTTACTGGAAGCCTGAGCAGTATCCCAAAACCACCTGGGATACTGTAAAGGGTCCACCAGTAGATCCATCTACCTTATCTGGCTTCACTTGTGCTAACCCTATTGTCATTGACGGGTCATTTGACTCAAACTATGAACTGTTTAAGGATCAGAACGGTAAAGTGTTTGCCAGGTTCATTGGAACTAACTGCAGGAATGGGTCACCTATGAAGAAGATCTGGGTTCCGAGAAGCCTTATAGAAAAGCTTCCAGTGAATGACATCACGACACCACCCGGAAAGAAGATCAACCCCAGACCAAAGGCTTCATATGGTCCAAAGACTTCATACAGACAAAGGACCACACCGGGTCACTCTAACGCAAATGTTTTGCAGGGAGATTGTCATCAGACTCATGAATATGAGCATGTTTCATCTAACCACTTTGTTCATAAGACAAAGAACTTCTTTGCATATTCATATGAGATTATTCACCTCATGCAAAGCTATTTTCTAGGGCTCCCAAGTCAAAATTCTCAGATGCTGCACTTAGACTTATTGCTTCTAAGCCACCCCTAAAGATGTAGGTGGTTAAGAAGAATTAACTTCTCTTGCAGGGAAAGGTCTCCAGCCAAAATCAACTTCAGACACCAATGCTGGGGACCTAAAACATCTTGTGGGACGCAAGATTAAATGTCCAAATGGTCTAACCATGTATTTTGTCCCATGTTTTCTTGACAAGCTTCCTATCATGCCTAACAAGGACCTTAACATTGATAACATGGTTGTTCATCAAATGTTTATGCTTCACACTTCTCTTTGTGAAGACTATGCCGCTAACTGATCTGTAGGGTACTGCCTCGGAAGCCACTAAACGGATAATTGACAGTGGATGCACCAACCACATGACTGGTGATCGACGTCTTCTCATGGACTCAACTCTACCTCCTTCTCTCAAAAGCCACATCACATTCGCAGATACTGGTAAAAGCAAGGTATTGGGTCTTGGTAGGGTTGTTATCTCCAAGGATCAACACATGGACAAAGTGATGCTTGTTGAATCCATTGGATACAACTTAATGTCAGTCTCTATGCTATGTGATCTAAACATGATTGTGATATTTGGAAAATATCGTTGCCTTGTGCTTATGGAATCTGACAAGTCTCTAGTCTTCGAAGGACATCGAAAAGGTGATATGTATATGGTTGATTTCTCTGCAAGGCCACAGCTCGCCGTTTGTCTTCTCGCAAAAGCTTCAGAGTGTTGGCTTTGGCATCGAAGACTAGGTCATGCAGGCATGAGGAACCTACATACTCTCGCCAAGAAGAAGCATGTCATAGGCATCGAGGGCATCAAGTTCAAGAAAGATCATCTGTGTGGCACTTGTGAAGCTGGGAAGATGACTAGGGCCAAGCATCCCTCGAAGACAATCATGACTACATCTCGTCCCTTCGAGCTGCTTCACATGGACTTATTCGGCCCTACTCACTACTCTAGTCTCACTACTACTGCTTGTCTATATGGCTTCGTGATCATTGATGACTAATCTAGATATACTTGGGTGCATATGATCCTCTATAAGACTGAAGTGTAGGATGTCTTCAGACGATTCGCCAATCGAGCCATGAACAACTATGGCATCAAGATCAAGCACATTAGAAGTGACAATGGAACCGAGTTCAAGAATACTGGACTTGATACTTATCTTGATACATTGGGCATCACACATGAGTTCTCCCCTCCATACACACCTCAGCAGAATGGCGTCGTTGAGCGCAAGAACATGACTCTCATTGAGATGGCACGTACTATGCTCGATGAATACAAGACACCAAGAAAGTTATGGCCCAGAAGCCATTGATACTGCATGTCACATCATCAAAAGAGTTTATATTCACAAGTTCTTCAAGAAAACTTCATATGAAATTCTGACTGGTAAGAAGCCAAACATCAGCTATTTCAAAGTCTTTGGCGCTAGGTGCTGGATCAAAGATCCGCATCACACTTCCAAATTTGCACCAAGCCCATGAAGGTTTTATGCTTGGTTACAGAAACGACACACACACCTATCGGGTCTTCAACCTCTTTCACTATAAAGTGGTTGAAACCATAGATGTGCGGTTCGATGAAACTAACGGCTCCCAAAGAGAGCACCTGTCAAATGTGCTAGATGAAGCTTCTCCTAGTGAATCTATCAAACAAATGGGTACAGGACAAATCATACCCACCGAGGAACCAACTGAAGAGGAAATCATCATCTCTCCACTTAATCAACTTAAAGACAATGCTCAGCCTGAAGCCAATCCTGAACAAGAAAATGATCAACAACATGAGCAAAGTCTTCGCCCAGTTCATCCTCGGGTAGCTAATGAAGTCCAAGTGGAAAAGATTCTTGATAGCCTCAATGCGACTGGTCCTCTTACTCGTTCAAAAGCAACTCAGCTAGCCAGCTTTTGTGGACACTTTGCATTCGTTTCAATATCTGAACCTAAGAAAGTTGATGAAGCCTTTATGGAACCTGAATGGATTCATGCAATGCAGCAAGTGGATCAACAGTTTGAGCTAAATAATGCATGGGAGCTTGTTAAGCATCCTGATCCACGGAAGCATACCATCACTGGCACCAAATGGATCTATCGCAGCAAACAAGATGAGCATGGTCAAGTTGTCAGAAACAAGGCTCGTCTCATTGCTCAAGGTTATACTCAAGTAGAAGGAATTAACTTTGATGAAACCTTTGCTCCTGTAGCTAGGCTTGAAGCCATTCACATACTGCTAGCTTGTTCCAACCACCATAACATATTTCTATATCAAATGGATGTAAAGAGTGCCTTTCTGAATGGCAAAATTGAAGAAGTGTATGTTGCACAACCTCCTGGATTTGAAGACCCAAAGCATCCTGACATGGTTTACAAGCTCAACAAGGCACTATATGGCATCAAACAAGCACCTCGTGCGTGGTATGTCACTCTCAAATACTTCTTGAAAAGAAAAGGATCCAAACCTGGTTCACTAGATCCCACTCTCTTCACGAAGACATATGATGGTGAACTGTTAGTATGCCAAATCTATGTGGACGGCATTATCTTCGGATGCACTGACAAAAGATACAGTGATGAGTTTGGATACATGATGCAAGAGCAATATCAAATGTCCATGATGGGTGAGCTGAAGTTCTTCCTTGGTCTCCAAATTCGTCAATAGAAGAATGACATCTTCATATCTCAAGAGAAATACCTCAAAGATTGTCTGAAGAAGTTTGGAATGTAAGATTGCAAAGGGTACACGACACGAATGCCAAGCAAAGGTCAATTGGGCTCCGACGACAATGGTAAAGAGTTCAATCAAAAGGTATACCGCTCCATGATTGGTTCTTTACTCTATTTACGTGCATCTAGGCCTGATATAATGCTTAGCGTTTGCATGTGTGCCGGATTCCAAGCGGCACCAAAGGAATCGCATCACCTCGATACTTGGTTCACACCCCAACGCTAGGATTATGGTATCCCAAGGGCTCTATATTTGATCTTTTTGGATTCTCAGATGCTGACTATGCTGGTGACAAGGTTGATCGCAAGTCCACATCAGGAACATGTTGCTTTCTTGGACGATCTCTTGTCTGTTGGTCTTCAAAGAAGCAGAACTCAGTGTCTCTCTCCACCGCTGAAGCTGAATACATTGCTGTCGGATCTTGTTGCGCTCAACTTCTCTGGATGAAGCAAACTCTTAAGGACTATGGCATCAACATGGTAAAGGTGCCCCTTTTCTGTGTTAATGAAAGCGCCATCAAGATTGCTCACAATCCTGTTCAGCACTCGAAGACAAAGCACTTTGAGATTCGTCAGCACTTTCTCAGGGATCATGTGATCAAGAAGGACATTGAGATTATACATGTCAACACCGAAGAGCAACTGGCAGATATCTTCACTAAGCCCTTGGATGAGAAAAGGTTTTGCAAGTTGTGGTGTGAGCTAAATATCCTAGAATCCTCGAATGTCATGTGATTGGACACACACCCTAACGCTTATGCATTTTGATGACTCAGATGTGCAACACACGAAGTAACGTATGTCTTCAATTCATGAAGACATACACTCTGAGTGTGAATACACTAATCTGGAATTCGACTCTGGAGCGCCACGATAATTGTGCGCCGTGCCTGGTCTAATACTTCCTATACGGTGGGTAATGCCACCACCAAACTTTCTTGAAGATTTTTCATTTGGTGTCATGGTTGCATTTGGTTTGTCTTCAACATCGTTTGTCTTCAAGATTTATCTTCTCAATGTTGATTTGTTTGGCTTCTCTGATAAATATATATAGGTGTTATTCCTCTACAACATTCAATTATAGCTATGTCTTCAAACCCTTTTGGATCTAAGTGAATGTGATCGGACCCTAACCCCCTCTATGCTTATCTCTCCTACTCTTTCTATCTCATCATATGCATTCTGTTGACATGTGTCGAATGTCTTCACTGTGTCCTAGTCAGATGAAGATGTTTTGACACACATTTAAATATGTATTCAATGCCCTATCATTTTTTCCTGGAAACCGAAGAAGCCGAAATGTCCATCCGACAAACTAGGCGTGCGTGGGGTCGTGGCTCAACTCTCCATAAGTTGCATGCTCGCCACATGTCGTTCAGATGTGAACCGACAGGGGTACCTGCGTAATTGGACTGCGCCGCCCTCTCTTCTTATAAATACTACACCCACGCGGCCATAATTTCTTCTCCCACCTCTCACCATCTCGCTCAACCCTAGCGCCTCCACTAGCTCCAGTCGATGCCGGAGATGAAGTGCTTAGCTGTCGCGACTTCTTCGACGCCGTCTTCCCGCCGGCTGCGGACCTCCTATCTCCACCGCCACCATAGATTTCTCCCGCCGCCAAGTTAGGGCACGGAAGATCGATCTTCTCGGCATCCATCTCATCCTGTCTAGCAGTTCATCAGTGCGGTAAATATATCTCTCTTTTTATTGTGGTTTTTGATCCATCGGAAGCATGAAACTTCACCATAAGTGGTTTCTGTCCATCTGAATTTTGTTTCTTTCTGTATTCTTCCCTCATATCATGCAAGTATATTCACTTATGAGTCATTACTAGTAAGATTCCTCACTTGTACCTATTCTTGGATTCATACAAATCTCGAACCAACTCACTCCATATAAGTGAATGTCTTCGCACTATGAGGTCAATGTCTTCAAACTGTTTTATCTTCAAAATCTTCTGAGAATGCATATGACCTCTTCCCCTTCCCTTGCATCTCTAATGTTGTCACAAGTACATGTCCGTGGGAGAATCCCTTGGTTCTCATAGTCTGCATTCATTTGCAGAATTCTTGCATCGTCACACTGAATCTCTTGAAGCCAGTTCCTGTCTGACCAGTCGTCGGAAGACAATTAGCTTTGTGAAGTCCCTCTGTCCGAGTATTGACGACAAACGTGGTTGAGGGACTAATGTGTTTGTGAGAATTGCAGGATAACATAGGTAATAGTCCCTCACAGATCAGTTTACCTTCTAGAGATGACCCCTAAAAATGTGTGAAGACATTGAAGACAGTGGTGGCTTGTGAAGACATTCACTTGAAGATAATGACCTATGAAGACATTCAATGAAGACTATGGAATGCGAAGACATAGTTTCTTTCGTAGTTCTTTTTCTTCTTTCTTGAGTCATAGGAACCACCGCACTATTAAGTGGGGTCCAAGTGAAACATAGTCAGAGACTGATGTGATGCTCAACCAAAATCCTATATCTCGGAGCGAAGACAATGAGAGCAAATCTTATCCAGAGTTGGATAAGTCAGCTTTGCTTGGAGCTTAAGCTAAGTTGTCGCGTGTGTTCAAAATCCGATCGTTGGACACGAGTCATTTCCTTAGTGACCAAGGGTCATTTCGGACATATCATGTCGGGTTGCCTCCTGGCTATAAATAGCCCACCCCTACACCTTAAATTGGTGGCTGCTCAGAGTTAGTGCACAGCTTTTGTTGTTTGAGAGCAACCCACCTCCGAAGCCTTTAAGATAAAAGATCCTTGCAAGGACAAAGCCCAAAGCACCCAGAGCCAAAGAGTGTTAGGCATCACTGAAGTCTTTCTGTCTTTGTGATCTGAAGACTTATTACACTTGAGGATTGTGTATCCTCCAGCCGGTTAGGCATCGCGTTCTGAGCATCCAAGATTCATTGTGGATCACCGGTGAACGAAGTCTATGAAGGTTTGGAAGTCTACCTTGAAGACTTACCAGAGTGGTTGGGCAAGGACTGGGTGTCCTTAGCTCAAGGGGAATAAGGTGAAGACACGGTCTTCATAGTCAATCTCAGCCTCCCTAACCAGACGTAGAGTTGTCACAGCAACTGGAACTGGTCTACCAAATTCCCCTCGTCTCCAAGCTACTAGTTCTATCTTCCAACTCATTTACATTCCAGTTTGTCTTCGCGAAGTCATTTCTTGTTTGTTTGATATGTTTGACTTCACTGTGTGGACTGTTCCCTGGTTAGCTTCATTATGTCTTCCATCTTGATCCATGTTATCCAGCTATCAATAGTCTTCGTATTTTTCTCTATGATGCTTACTTGGCTATTGTGTGTCTAGAGTCATTTATCTTCCGTTGCTTATCATATATGTTCTTTTCATTTGTCTGTCTTCAAAAGATATTGTGTTTGAAGACTTTTGTAAAAATCGCCTATTCACCCCCCTCTAGTCGATAATTTGCACTTTCAGGAACGTACTCTGGTTGACCTACGAGGTTCAGTAGTAACTTGATCTAAAGTTTCATGATCATCATCATTAGCTTCCTCACTAATTGGTGTAGGAATCACCGAAACTAATTTCTGTGATGTACTATTTTCCAATTCGAGAGAAGGTGTAATTACCTCATCAAGTTCTACTTTCCTCCCACTCACTTCTTTCGAGAGAAACTCCTTCTCTAGAAAGGACCCATTCTTAGCACCGAATATCTTGCCTTCGGATCTGTGATAGAAGGTGTACCCAACGGTTTCCTTTGGGTATCCTATGAAGACACATTTCTTCGACTTGGGTTTGAGCTTATCAGGTTGAAGCTTTTTCACATAAGCACCGCAACCCCAAACTTTAAGAAACAACAACTTGGGTTTCTTGCCAAACCACAATTCATAAGGTGTCGTCTCAAGGGATTTAGATGGTGCCCTATTTAACGTGAATGCAACAGTCTCTAAAGCATAATCCCAAATCGATTGTGGTAAATCGGTAAGAGACATCATAGATCGCACCATATCTAATAAAGTATGGTTATGACGTTCGGACACGCCATTATGCTGTGGTGTTCTAGGTGGCGTGAGTTGTGAAACTATTCCACATTGTTTCAAATGAAGACCAAACTCGTAACTCAAATATTTGCCTCCGCGATTAGATCATAGGAACTTTATTTTCTTGTTACGATGATTCTCTACTTCACTCTGAAATTCTTTGAACTTTTCAAATGTTTCAGACTTGTGCTTCATCAAGTAGATATACCCATATCAGCTCAAATCATATGTGAAGGTCAGAAAATAACGATACCCGCTGCGAGCATCAACACTCATTGGACCACATACATCAGTATGTACGGTTTCCAATAAGTTAGTTGCTCGCTCCATTGTTCCGGAGAACGGAGTTTTAGTCATCTTGCCCATGAGGCATGGTTCGCAAGCACTAAGTGATTCATAATCAAGTAATTCCAAAAGCCCATCAGCATGGAGTTTCTTCATGCGCTTTACACCAATATGACCTAAACGGCAGTGCCACAAATAAGTTGCACTATCATTATCAACTTTGCATTTTTGGCTTCAATATTATGAATATGTGTATCACTACGATCGAGATTCAACAAAAATAGACCATTCATCAAGGGTGCATGACAATAAAATATATTACTCATATAAATAGAACAACCATTATTATCTGATTTAAAAGAATAACCATCTCGCGACAAACAAGATCCAGATATAATGTTCATGCTTAACGCTGGCACCAAATAACAATTATTTAGGTCTAAAACTAATCCCGAAGGTAGATGTAGAGGTAGCATGCCGATGCGATCACATCAATTTTGGAACCATTTCCCACGCGCATCGTCACCTCGTCCTTAGCCAATCTTAGTTTAATCCGTAGCCCCTATTTTGAGTTACAAATATTAGCAACCGAACCAGTATCAAATACCCAGGTGCTACTATGAGCATTAGTAAGGTACACATCAATAACATGTATATCAAATATACCTTTGTTCAGTTTGCCATCCTTCTTATCCGCCAAATACATGGGGTAGTTCTGCTTCCAGTGACCAGTCCCTTTGCAGTACAAGCAACCAGTTTCAAGCTTGGCTCCAGACTTGGGTTTCTTCCCGGGAGTAGCAACTAGCTTGCTATTCTTCTTGAAGTTCCCCTTCTTTCCCTTGCCCTTTTTATTGAAACTAGTGGTCTTGTTAACCATCAACACTTGATGCTCCTTTTTGATTTCTACTTCCGCAGCTTTGAGCATAGCGAAGAGCTCGAGAATTGTTTTCTGCATCCCTTGCATATTATAGTTCATCACGAAGCCTTTATAGCTTGGTGGAAGTGATTGAAGAACTCTATGAATAACACTCTCTTCATCAACTTTGACCCCAAGTTGAGTCATGTGATTGTAGTACCCAGACATTCTGAGTAAGTGTTCACTGATAGAACTGTTCTCCTCCATCTTGCAGCTATAGAACTTGTTGGAGACTTCATATCTCTCAACTCGAGCACTTGCTTGAAATATCAATTTCAACTCTTGGAACATCTCGTATCCTCCATGATGTTCAAAACGTCTTTGAAGACCCGATTCTAAGCCGTAAAGCATGGCACACTGAACTATCGAGTAGTCATCAGCTTTGCTCTGCGAGACGTTCATAATGTCCGGTGTTGCCTCTGCAGCGGGCTTTTCACCTAGCTGTGCTTCCAGGACATAATTCTTCTGTGCAACAATGAGGATAATCCTCCAATTATGGACCCAGTCCATGTAGTTGCTACTATCATCTTTCAACTTAGCTTTCTCTAGGAGCACATTAAAATTCAAGGGAACGGTAGCACGGGCCATTGATATACAACAATATAGATATGCAAAAACTATCAGGACTAAGTTCATGATAAATTAAAATTCAATTAATCATATTACTAAAGAACTCCCACTTAGATAGACATCCCTTTAGTCATCTAAATGATCACGTGATCCAAATCAACTAAACCATGTCCGATCACCATGTGAGATGGAGTAGTTTTCAATGGTGAACATCTTATGTTGATCATATCTACTATATGATTCACGCTCGACCTTTCGGTCTCGTGTGCTCCGAGGCCATGTCTGTAAATGATAGGCTCGTCAAGTTTAACCCAAGTATTCTGCATGTGCAAAATTGTCTTACACCTGTTGTATGTGAACGTGATCCTTTATCCTAACAGGGAAAGGTGGATTATCAATATAAGCAGTAGGAACAATAGGATCAACATTATAAGCGATAGTCTTTTCTTCAACTTTTATAGGTTCAACTACTTTTACTTCAATAGGGGGATGGTATTTAAACCACTTCTCCTTGGGGAGAACAACATGAGTAGCAAAAAAGATTCACAGAAAGAGGCTACTATCTCAGAGTCAAGTCCATATTTAGTGCTAAACTCACGGAAAACATCGGTATCCATAAAAGCTTTAACACAATCAAACTTAGGGGTCATACCTGACTCCTTACCTTCGTCGAGATCCCAATCTTCGGAGTTGCGTTTAACTCTTTCCAATAAATCCCATTTGAATTCAACAGTCTTCATCATAAAAGAGCCAGAACAAGAATTATCGAGCATGGTGCGATTATTGAGAGAAAGCCGAGCATAAAAATTTTCAATGATCATTTTTCTTGAGAGCTCATGATTGGGGCATGAATATAACATTGACTTAAGCCTCCCCCAAGCTTGAGCGATGCTTTCTCCTTCGCGAGGCCAGAAATTATAAATATAATTACGATCACGATGAACCTGGTGCATAGGGTAGAACTTATGAAGAAATTCCAACTTCAGACGATTATAGTTCCATGATCCCATATCATCACATAGCCTAAACCATGTCAATGCATCTCCCTTCAAAGATAAAGGGAAGACCTTCTTCTTGATAACATCCTCGGGCATACCTGCAAGCTTAAACAATCCACAAACTTCATCCACACAGATTAGATGTAAATCGGGATGCAATGTTCCGTCTCCTGTAAAAGGATTTTCAAGCAGTTTCTCTATCATACCCGAAGGAATCTCAAAGCAAACATTTTCAGTAGGTGCAGTAGGTTGAGGAGCAACTCTTTGCTCTTCTGGCCGGGGTGAAGATACCCCGAACAAGCCCCTTAAAGGATTTTGAGCCATAGTAACAAGTGACAATAAATTTCAGCACACTATATACATTTTTCCTTACCAAATTCCACTTACCAAAGGCGCTTCACTCCCCGGCAACGGCGCTAGAAAAGAGTCTTGATGACCCACAAGTGTAGGGGATTATCGTAGTCCTTTCGATAAGTAAGAGTGTCGAACCCAACGAGGAGCAGAAGGAAATGATAGGCAGTTTTCAGTAAGGTATTTTCTGCAAGCATTGAAATTGTAGGTAACAGATAGTTTTGTGATAAGGTAATTGGTAGCAAGTGGCAAAAGATAAAAGTAAATAAGGTGAAGCAAGGTGGCCCAATCCTTTTTGTAGCAAAGGACAAGCCTGGAAAAACTCTTATACAAAGAAAAGCGATCCCGAGGACACATGGGAATTATCGTCAAGCTAGTTTTCATCACGATCATCTGATTCACGTTCGGTACTTTGATAATTTGGTATGTGGGTGGACTGGTGCTTGGGTGCTGTCCTTACTTGGACAAGCCTCCCACTTATGATTAACCTCTAATGCAAGCATCCGCAACTACAAAAAAGTATTAAGGTAAACCTAACCATAGCATGAAACATATGGATCCAAATCAGCCCCTTACGAAGCAACGCATAAACTAGGGTTTAAGCTTCTGTCACTCTAGCCTTCCTCTAGGCCCAAATATTGGTGAAGTGTCATGTAGTCGACGTTCACATGACACCACTAGAGGAGAGACAACATACATCTCATCAAAATATCGAACGAATACCAAATTCACATGACTACTAATAGCATGACTTCTCCCATGTCCTCAGGAACAAAAGTAACTACTCACAAGACATAATATTGTTCATGATCAAAGGGGTATTAGTACGCATAATGGATCTGAACATATGATCTTCCACCAAATAAACCAACTAGCATCAACAACAAGGAGTAATCAACACTACTAGCAACCCACATGTACCAATCTGAGGTTTGGGTACAAAGATTGGATACAAGAGATGAACTAGGGTTTGTGAGGAGATGGTGCTGGTGAAGATGTTGATAAAGATAGCTCTCCCCAAGATGGGAGAGTTGATGGTGATGACGACGGTGACCATTTCCCCCTCCCGGAGGGAAGTATCCCCGGCAGAACAGCTCTGCCGGAGCCCTAGATTGGTTTTCGCCTCGGTTCCACCTTGAGACGGCGGCGTCTGGTCCCGAAAGCCTCCTTATGATTTTTTTCCAGGTCAAAACACCTCATATAGGAGAAGATGGGCATCAGGGGGCCCACGAGACAGGGGGGCGTGCCTTGGGCAGGGGGGCGCGCCCCCCACCCTCGTGGACAACCGGTGGCCCCCCTCGTGAACTTCTTTCGCCATATATTTTTTATATTTTTTGAAATAGAGTTCTGTTGAGTTTCGGGGCTTTTGGAGCTGCGCAAAATAGGTTTCTAGAGTTTGCTCCTTTTCCAGCCCAGAATTCCAGCTGCCGGCATTCTCCCTCTTCATGTAAACCTTGTAAAATAAGAGAGAAAAGGCATAAGTATTGTGACAAAACATGTAATAACAACCCATAGTGCAATAAATATCAACATATAAGCATGACGCAAAATGGACGTATCAATCATGCCTAGATATTCTCATAATTATTCGCTTTTCTATCAATTGCTCGACAGTAATTTGTTCACCCACTGTAGAATTCTGCTATCATGAGAGAAGCCACTAGTGAAAGCTATGGCCCCCGGGTCTATTCTCAACATATCAATCTACAATCTACTTTACTTTGTTGTTTTTACTTTCTGTTCTTATATCCAAAAATACCAAAAATATCAAACTATCATATCTATCAGATCTCACTTTCACAAGTGACTGTAAAGGGATTGACAACCCCTTATCTTGTTGGATGCGAAGTTCTTATTTGTTTGTGCAGGTGCGAGGGACTCGCGCGTGGTCTCCTACTGGATTGATACCTTGGTTCTCAAAAACTGAGGGAAATACTTACGCTACTATGCAAGATCGAGGGAATACAACGCAAGCTCGAGAAGTAGGAAGAAGAATTTCTGGCGCCGTTGCCGGGGAGACTTACGCAAAAGTCATATACCAAGTACCTATCATAAACCCTTATCCTTCACATTACATTTATTTGCCTCTCGTTTTCCTCTCCCCCACTTCACCCTTGCCGTTTTATTTGCCCTTCTTTTGCCGTGTGTTTACCGTTCGCTTTTGCTTCGTCGTCATGGCTAGCACACCTATCATTATCAATACCCCCGAGAGTGAGGTTCTTAATTTTAAACAAAGGGAGGAGGAAAATCTAAAAGATGCCTGGTATAGAATTTGCAATGCTCAAAATAGATCTACTAGGAAGCTTTGCACTTCTGTGCTTCTTCGCAATTTTTATATTGGCATTACTCCTTGGAATAGGCTTGTTCTGGATACCGTTACCAGAGGAAATTTCTTGGGGAGTCATACCCTTGATTCCTATAATGCTTTGACAGAGTTGTTCGGGCAACCCTCTACCCCGGAAGAGACTCAAGTTTTTGAGAAAATTTGCGAAGTAACAAAAATATAACAAAAGTCTCTTGAACCTCTTAAGAATGTTAGTGGAAATCTCCACTGCAGGAATATGTTGATTACCCTTTGCAATAAGCGGTTGGATTCATTAGATCTAAAGATTTCCGAATATGAAGGGAAACGTAAAGAACCTCCCAAATTCGAACTTGATACCGCCAAAAAGGTAAAGACCAAAGAGGGCAATACCTAGCTCTATCCTTGTATCGTGCCTAGCTAGGGGTGTTAAACGATAGCGCTTGTTGGGAGGCAACCCAATTTTATTTTCTTTGTTTTTGCTTCTGTTTAGGAATAAATATTGCATCTAGCTTCTGTTTAGATGTGGTTTTGTGTTTTAGTTAGTGTTTGTGCCAAGTAGAACCTTTGGGAAGACTTGTGTGAAGTTTATATGATCTTGCTGTAAAAAACAAAAACGTTAGCGCTCACGAGAATAGTCACCAGATTTTACTCGAGAGTGCTATTTAATTGATTCTTTTTGCAGATGATTAATAGACAAATTCCTCATGTTTATCAATTTATTTCAAAAAAATTGGAGTTACAGAAGTATTCGAAAGTCACAGATTACTACAGACTGTTCTGTTTTTGATAAATTCTGTTTCTCGTGTGTTGTTTGCTTATTTTGATGAATCTATGAGTAGTATTGGGGGGTATGAATCATAGATAAGTTGGAATATAGTAGGTTAACACCAATCTAAACAAAGAATGAGTTAATTACAATACCTTTGAGTAGTGGTTTGTTTTCTTATACTAACGGAGCTCACGAGATTTTTGGCTAAGTTTTGTGTTGTGAAGTTTTCAAGTTTTGAGTATGGCTTTGATGGACTATGGAACAAAGAGTGGCAAGAGCCTAAGCTTGGAGATGCCCAAGGCACCCCAAGGTAAAATTCAAGGACAACCAAAAGCCTAAGCTTGGGGAAGCCCCGGGAAGGAATCCCCTCTTTTGTCTTCATCTATGGGTAACTATACTCGGGACTATATTTTTATTCACCACTTGATATGTGTTTTGCTTGGAGCGTCATGTATTATTTGAGTCTTTGCTTGTTATTTTTCCACTATCATCCTTGCTGGACACACCTTTTTGAGAGAGATAAATATGGCCTAGAATTTTTTAGAACACTCTATGTGCTTCACTTATATCTTTTGAGCTAAATAGTGTTGCTCTAGTGCTTCACTTATATCTTTTAGAGCACGGTGGTGATTTTATTTTGTAGAAATTGTTGATATCTCATGCTTCACTTATATCCTTTTGAGAGTCTGTTAGAATAGCATGGTAATGTGCTTTGGTTATAAAACTAGTCCTAATATGATATGCATCCAAGATGAATGTAGTAAAAACTTTCATACAAAGTGCATTGATGATGAGAAGTTTGATACTTGATGATTGTTTTGAGATATGAGGATGGTGATATTAGAGTCATGCTAGTGGAGTAATTATGAATTTCTGAAATACTTGTGTTAAAGTTTGTGATTCCCGTAGCATGCATGTATGGTGAACCGCTATGTCATGAAGTTAGAGCATGAGGTATTTGTTGAGTGTCATCCTTTGTGTGAAGGTCGGGGGCGCGCGATGGTTAACTCCTACCAACCTCCCCCCTAGGAGCATGCATTGATTGCTTTGTTTTGATGACTCGTAAATTTTTGCAATAAGTATATGAGTTCTTTATGACTAATGTTGAGTCCATGGATTATACACACTCTCATCCTTCCACCATTGCTAGCCTCTCTTGTACCGCGCAACTTTCGCCGATACCATACACCCACCATATACCTTCCTCAAAACAACCACCATACCTACCTATAATGGCATTTCCATGGCCATTCCGAGATATATTGCCATGCAACTTTCCACCGTTCCGTTCATATGACACGCTTCACATTGTCATATTGCCATGCATGATCATGTAGTTGACATCATATTTGTGGCAAAGCCACCATCACAATTCATTCGTACATGTCACTCTTGATTCATTGCACATCCCGGTACACTGTCAGAGGCATTCATATAGAGTCATATTTTGTTCTAGCTATCGAGTTGTAATCTTTGAGTTGTAAGTCAATAAAAGTGTGATGATCTTCATTATTAAAGCATTGTCCCATGTGAGGAAAGGCCAAAAAAAGAGATGGCCCAAAAAAAATAGAGAGGGGCTAAATAAAAAAAGAAGAAGGAGAAAGCCCCTCCAAAAAAAATGAGAGAAAAGAGAGAAGGGACAATGCTACTATCCTTTTCCACACTTGTGCTTCAAAGTAGCACTATGATCTTCATAATAGAGAGTCTCTTGTTTTGTCACTTCCGTATACTAGTGGGAATTTTCATTATAGAACTTGGCTTGTATATTCCAACTATGGGCTTCCTCAAATGCCCTAGGTCTTCATGAGCAAGCAAGTTGGATGCACACCCACTTAGTTTCATTTGATGAGCTTTCATACACTTATAGCTCTAGTGCATCTGTTGCATGGTAATCCCTACTCACTCACATTGATATCTATTGATGGGCATCTCCATAGCCCGTTGATACGCCTAGTCTATGTGAGAATATATTCCTCCTTCTTGTCTTCTCCACAACCACCACTCTATTCCACCTATAGTGCTATATCCATGGCTCACACTCATGTATTGCGTGAAAGTTGAAAGGTTTGAAAAATTGAGTATGAAAACAAGTGCTTGGCTGAAACCGGGGTTGTGCATGATATGAATATTTTATGTGATGAAGAGGGAGCATAGCTAGACTATATGATTTTGTAGGGATAACTTTCTTTGGTCATGTTATTTTGAGAAGACATGATTGCTTTGTTAGTATGCTTGAAGTATTATTATTTCTTATGTCAATATAGACTTTTGTCTTGAATCTTTCGGATCTGAACATTCATGCCACAATAAAGAAATTACATTAAAAATATGTTGGTTAGCATTCCACATCAAAAATTCTGTTTTTATCATTTACCTACTCGAGGACGAGCAGGAATTAAGCTTGGGGATGCTTGATACGTCTCCAACGTATCTATAATTTTTGATTGTTCCATGCTATTATATATGATGTTTTGGATGTTTAATGGGCTTTATCATACACTTTTATATTAATTTGGGGACTAACCTATTAACCCAAAGGCCCAGTGCAGATTATAGTTTTTTTTGCCTATTTCAGGGTTTTGCAGAAAAGGAATAGCAAACGGAGTCCAAGCGGAATGAAACCTTCGCGAGAGTTATTTTTGGAACGATATCAACACAGAAGACTTGGAGTACACGCGAGGGAACGAAGGAGGCGGCCATGAGGGTCCAGGGCGTGCCCCCTCTTACAGGGCGCCCCACCCTCGTGGGCCCCCTCTGCTCCCCCGATGCCCTTCTTTCTCCTATATATACCCATATACCCTGAAAACATCGAGGCAACAGAGAAAACCCTAATTCCACCGCCGCAACCTTCTGTTCCCGTGAGATCCCATCTTGGGGCCTATTCCGGAGCTCCGCCGGAGGGGGGGGGGATCTTCCACGGAGTGCTTCTACATCAACACCATTGCCTCACCATGAGTTGTGAGTAGTTTACCACAGACCTTCGAGTCCATAGTTATTAGCTAGATGGCTTCTTCTCTCTTTTTGGATCTCAATACCAAGTTCTCCTTGGCCTTCGAGGAGATCTATTCGATGTAATCTTTTTGCGGTGTGTTTGTCGTGATCCGATGAATTGTGGGTTTATGATCAAGATTATCTATGAGAAATATTTGGTTCTTTTCTGAATTCTTTTATGTATGATTATAATATCCTTGCAAGTCTCTTCGAATTATCGGTTTGGTTTGGCCTACTAGATCTATAGTTCTTGCAATGGGAGAAGTGCTTGGCTTTGGTTTCAATCTTGCAAGACACGTATTGTATTGTTGCCATCGAGGATAAAAAGATGGGGTTTATACCATATTGTTTGAGTTTATCCCTCTACATCATGTCATTTTGCTTAAAGCATTACTCTGTTCTTATGAACTTAATACTCTAGATGCATGCTGGATAGCGGTCGATGTGTGGAGTAATAGTAGTAGATGCAGAATCGTTTCGGTTCACTTGTCACAGACATGATGCCTATATATAATGATCATGCCTATATATTCTCACAATTATTCGCTTTTCTATCAATTGCTCGAAAGTAATTTGTTCACCCATTGTAGAATTCTGCTATCATGAGAGAAGCCACTAGTGAAACCTATGGCCCCCGGGTCTATTCTCAACATATCAATCTACAATCTACTTTACTTTGCTGTTTTTACTTTCTGTTCCTATATCCAAAAATACCAAAAAATATCAAACTATCATATCTATCAGATCTCACTTTCGTAAGTGACCGTAAAGGGATTGACAACCCCTTATCGTGTTGGCTGTGAATTTCTTATTTGTTTCTGTAGGTGCGAGGGACTCGCGCGTGGTCTCCTGCTGGATTGATACCTTGGTTCTCAAAAACTGAGGGAAATACTTACGCTACTGTGCTGCATCACCCTTTTATCTTCGAGGGAATACAACGCAAGCTCAAGAAGTAGCAGTCAGTTATGCATGTGTAAATGTATACTATGGTTTGACAGATTAATTACCCCCACTCCATATGTATTCCCTAGCACACTAAGCCACTGATTGATTTGTTCAAGGAGAAGATGTTCCTTCTTAAGAATCATGACTTATGATAGGGCTTCAATATCCTCGATGATGGTTCCCCACCTGAACTCGGTAGTATTTTGTTGTAAGACTACTATGTGGTCATGATTGTCTTAGACAACGTGTTCACATGTGTGTAGCGGAACCAGCTCATGTTTTGGAGCTTACTACCGTAGTCCATTTCCCGAGAATCTTGCAACATCATCTCGTTGATTGTGTTGCTACATTTCCTTTTCCAAACATGTTGTATGAGGTATCCTGTTACCAACCAGATCTGAATCTCGGGCAGATATGATGGCTAGAACATTCCAACATTTGCATTTTGTTTCCAGCTTGCACCGCATTGTGCCTTTTTACCATGGGATGCCTTCTCAGTAATTGTAGTTCAGAATTATCTTCAAAAGTGGACTTACCATGGATCCCATCCATTTCCGATGATAAGAGAAAATCATCCATTGCGTTTTCCTCAACAAGTTAGTCCACATCATCCATTCTAGTATGAGTATTCCATTCTTCTGAACTTCTTCAAACAATCGTTTGTGAATTGCCTTAGTCTGATGTAGAGAGTTTCAATGGTCTCTGTATCAAAAGTAATTCTATTTGCCACTTAAAGGAATAATCCTACGAGTCACCTTCTTTAAGGTGCCCCGTTTGGTGACATTGTTCACCATCTTCTTTAAGCGTGGAACTGTTGCCTACCAAATTGAACCTTCGTCGTCTATTTTTCTACATTCCTCCCAATGCATGTTTTGTGTCTCGACTCAAGAGATGTTTCAATGTCTCATTCCGTGAGTCGATCGTCAGTTGCTCGATCTTCGAGAAGATTGGTTCCTATAGAGTTTATTACTGTCATCATAGTGTTGTGCGAAGTTCTTGAAAACAAAGACGTCAAGACCAAGATGATGCAATGACCAACGTCTTCGAGTAGGGTACTTGGATCGTGAAGATCGTGTAAGTTTTGTGTCCCCTCTGTCATCTTACCTCACGTTTAGTGGGGGTGAGTTGTCACAGCCCGAGATTAGCCTTGCTTGTAGTTGCATAAGCATTCATGCATAAAGTTTCAACTCAAGAAAGTTGAACTGAGGAATTTTGAAAGCCTCATAATTTTAATTAAAAGAAGGGCAAATAACCCTGGAAAATGCATTCAATATTTCCAAGATGCTCTTAAATGATGTTTGACATTTTGGGCAAGGATTTTGATCCAAGCCAAAAATATGGAACATTTTTGAGGAATTATTTTGGCCATTTGGATTTAAACCAATAGCTATTTGGATTGGGTTTATATTGCTTAATAATATAAATATATACCCAATAATTCTGAAAATTGGTATGTGGCTTTAGACAAGTCCCCTTAGTCCACATATAAATTTCCAGAAGTTATAAAAATGGTTTGATATTTTAATCAAGCCAAAACAAATTACAGAAATAAAACAAAACAAAAACAAAAGAGAGAGAGAGAGAGGGAAAAGACCCGAGGTCCACTTACCTGGCTGGGCCGGCCCAACTGGCCGAGTGCTAGTCATTCTCTACCTCTGCCAGTAGGCAGAGGAGGGAGACAGCGCAAGCGCGCGCAAGGCATCACGCCTCCTCCCTCCGTGCCTGCGTCACCCGCGCCACGACGACGCCTGGCGCCTTCTCCTCGCAGCCGCCCCGACCCCCTGGACGTCTCTCTCTCTCACCCTCAGTCGCTCCCCTCCCCTCTGCTCTCTCTCCCGCGCGACCGCCGTGAGCACCCGAGAGCGCCACCGCGAAACACCGCGTCCATCGCCGTTCCCCTGCCCCACGACCGTGTCGCCCCTCCATCGACCATAGCTCCTCCACACCGGAGACTGCAAGTGCGGGAGCAGCACAGCATCGCCATCGTCGCCGTTTCCCTCGCCACGGCCACCAGATGCCACCAGTCGATTCGCCGCCCGAGCGCCTCCTTGAGCCCACTGAGCTGCTCTTCGACCTCCTAGTGAGCTCCTTCACCATCTCCCCCTATCCCCATGGCCTATAGCTCGCCGTAGCGCCTTTCTCCGCCGTGTCGTGAGCTTCAAGCCGCCGGCGAAGTCGTCAGCGTGGCTAGAGCAAGCTCAGCTTGCCCCTGAGCACGTCATCGTGATTGGGCTGCTCTCAGGAGACGAACGCACCTGCTATCTCGTCTTCTCATGCGCCGTAGCGAGTAGCCGGTCCTGCCCGAGCTCCGGCCGCCGCCCCACTCGCCGCTGCCGCCGCTACAGACCTCCTCGCAACCTGCTGCTGCCTCCGCTGGATGCGCGGGAGCGCAGGCTCCCTCCTGGTGCCCTCGGCGCCTCGATCCGTTGCCTCTGGCGCAACTCCGATGGACCCCCGCCGTCGGCTATGGTCGCCGCCGGCTATCTTCCGGCCAGCTGACGTGGCCTCATTAGTTTATGCACTAACGACCCCCCTAGTCACTGACAGTCGGCCCCAGTGCCTGTTAATTAGTTTAGTTAGGTCTAATTAATTTTTGTTAGACACTGTGCGAATGACATGTGGGTCACGCGCGTCAGGTTTGACCTGGACAGCTCAGTTGACCCGCTGATGACACATTGATGTCATCTTGACGCTATAAGTCATTTTCTGGATTTGTTTATTTCTAAATAACCAGAAAATCCAGAAAATGGTTGAAAACTTCTAAAAATCATAGAAAATAATCTATAACTCCAATGAAAATAATTTATATATGAAAAATTATCAGAAAAATATGAGGAATCTGCTTATGGCATTTTCATGCATGTTTGAACAACCGACATCCAATGTATATGACAATTTGAATAAATGGCATTTTAAATGTCTTATGTGGAGTTTGAATTTGAACCTCGGGCTCAAATCAACTTCATTTAAATTGTTGCTAGCTGCATTATCTCAAATCACAACATATTGCCATGTCACATTCATGCATCATATTGTTGCATTGTATTGATTGTGTTCTTTCCCTGTTTGCCGGTTGTTACTTCTCGAGCTTGCATTGTATTCCCTCGAAGAGGAAAGGGAGATGCAGCACAGTAGCGTAAGTATTTCCCTCAGTTTTTGAGATCCAAGGTATCAATTCAGTAGGAGACCACGCGCAAGTCTCTTGCACCTGCACAAACAAATAAGAACTTCGTAGCCAACGCGATAAGGAGTTGTCAATCCCTTTACGGTCACTTACAAAAGTGAGATATGATAGAGATGATAGTTTGATATTTTTGGTATTTTTGGTTATAAGAACAGAAGGTAAAAGCGGAAAAAGTAAAGTAGGTGTAGATTGATATGTTGAGAATAGACACGGGGGCCATAGTGTTCTCTAGTGGCTTCTCTCATGATAGTGATATTCTACGGCTGGTAAACAAATTTCTGTCGAGCAATTGATAGAAAAGCGAATAATTATGAGACTATCTAGGCATGATCATTATATATAGGCATCACGTCTGAGACAAGTAGACCAAAACGATTCTGCATCTACTACTATTACTCCACACATCGACCGCTATCCAGCATGCATCTAGTGTATTGAGTTCATAAGAACAGAGTAACACCTTAAGCAAGATGACATGATGTAGAGGGATGAACTCAAGCAATATGATATAAACCCCATCTTTTTATCCTCGATGGCAACAATACAATACGTGCCTTGCTGCCCCTACTGTCACTGGGAAAGGACACCGCAAGATTGAACCCAAAGCCAAGCACTTCTCCCATTGCAAGAACTATAGATCTAGTAGGCCAAACCAAACCAATAATTCGAAGAGACTTGCAAGGATATTATAATCATACATAAAGAGTTCAGAGAAGAACCAAATATTTCTCATAGATAATCTTGATCATAAACCCACAATTCATCGGATCTCGACAAACACACCGCAAAAAGAGATTACAGCGAATAGATCACTGATACGTCCAAAACGTATCTATAATTTCTGCTTGCTCCATGCCTCTTTTGTGTGATATTGATATGATATTTATGCGCTTCCGTACACTTTGATCATATTTGGACTAACCTATTAACTAAGTGCACCCCAGTGCCAGTTTCTGTTTTCTGCTGTTTTTGTATTTCAGGTTTTCCCATTACTTAAATTGCTAGAAAAATTCCGGGAAAAATATATAAAAAATCAGCGCTCCAGAAGCTTCCACGCGCCATAAGTGGGGCCAGAGGGGAGCCAGGGGCAGCCCAGGCGGCCTGCCCACGCGGCCCCCCTCATGGCCGCGCCGGGGGGGGCGCCTGGGCCCCCCTCTCCGCCTTCGGTGCCCCCCTTTGGTATATATTTAGCACGCGTCCCGAAACCCTCGAGGACGGAACCCTTTTTCGTGATCTCATCTCTGTTCCGCCGCCGCCGCGCTTCCAAGATCGGGAGCACCAGGAGAACTCTTCCCGGCAACCTGCCGGAGGGGAGAACCACCACCGGGAGCTTCTCCACCACCATGGACGCTTCCCGGATGAGTTGTGAGTAGTCCCCCTTGGACCATGGGTCCATGACCAGTAGCTATGTGATGTTCTCCTCCCCTCTTTGTTCTTCATCGATTAGACCTCGTGAGCTGCCCTACATGATCGAGGCACATATGTAATCTTTATGCTGTTGCTATGCTGAGTTTGCTGGGATCCGATGGATTATGAGATTATGTTCAGATTGTGTGTGAGTAATATATTTGATTCACCTCTTTTATATTTATGTTCTTGAGTAATTCTTGCATGTTCTCCGTTGCTATTTATTGCTTTGGCCGAGTAGTAGGTAGTAACTCCAAGAGGGAACGTTATGCTTGATTGTGGGTTCATGCCCCTCGATGACTAGCTTGAGTGACAGAAACATGAGTCTAGGGGATGTGCTGTTGCCACAAGGGGGAAAACAATGGTGCTTGTACTTGCGGGTGCAAGGATTGTTTACTTTACGCAAAGTTCTTTTAATGCAGTTGTCTGTTGCTTTGAGTTTACACTATGGGTGGGACTCGCAACTTAATGCCAGTGAGATGTTCTGGATAGATATCTCAAGGTGGATGATTAGTAGTAGATGCAGATGGATTTCGGTCTACTTGCCTTGGCGTACCGCCCATGCTTTGAGCCTCTACCTTTCTTGCAGCATAGTTAGCATTGGTTTGCGCACATAATCCTGTCAATTGCCCAGCTGTAATTTGTTTACCTCGCTTAGCTGTTTTATCGTCTTTTGGGTGAGAGACATCACTAGTGAACATCATGGGACCCCGGTCCATATTACCATCACTGATCACACCCGTTATTTACTTACTGTTCTTATTTCCTAGTTGCAGTCATACCTATCACTATTATCTCTTGCGTTTGATCTTTTGTAAACGACAAGGCCGGAGGGATTGACAACCTCTCTGTACTCGTTGGGAGCAAAGTTATTTGTATCTGTGTGCAGGTCCTGTCAAGCAAAAGTCTCTGGCGCTATTGACACCTTCTTGTCGACCCTCGGAGTCTCACGGGATTCGATCCTTTGTATCTTTGCCAAGGGAAAATTTGCCGCTACGCTACATCTCAAACCTTCCACTTGGGGTAACCAACGAGGGGCGAGAAGCCATCAAGCAAGTTTTCTGGCGCCGTTGCCGGGGACTCCACTCTTCAAGATAGGGGAGTTGCACGCTATCTTTTATCTTTGCTTTTTAGTCTTGTTAGTTTACCTTTCAGTTTTTGCTTTAGTTTCCTTTACCAAAAATCACAAAAATAGTTATCTTGCTTGCTGCTATGGGTTCCACCAAAAACACTAAATGGGAGGAGTACACCCCTTCTTCCATCACGCCAATCACCACTGTCGGGATCTACAAAAGTAATAAACCTTGTGATTATGTTAGTTTTAATGGAGAGTTATGCCCATGGCATGGTCTTCCAAGAAAAAAGTATGAGCCTCTGTTTAAAGTTGCTCCCATACTCCCCCAAACTTGGGAAGACATCCAAACTCTTGTAATAGAGAGCAATTCAAACAAAGAAGATGACACTACAATTCTACTCAATAATGATAAAATTGATTTTGATAATTGTAGTCTCTCAGAAGTTGTCACCTTTTTACAAAGAATGTCTAGAGATCCCCACACTAGCACGCTTAATCTTGCCTTCACAGAGCATATCACTAATGCTCTCATCAAAGCTAGGGAGGAGAAGCTTAGGGTAGAAGCCTCCATACCTAGAAAGCTAGAAGATGGTTGGGATCCTATGATTAAAATTAAGTTGAATAACTTCTCTTGCTATGATTTATGTGATGTTGGAGCTAGTACCTCCGTTATGCCCAAAAGAATATATGATATGCTTAAATTGAAATCTTTTGATCCTTGTTCGTTTGGTGTTCGTCTTGTTGATTCTTCCATAAAGAAACCTTTGGGGAGGATCGACGATGTTCTTATCATTGTTAACGACAATTATGTTCCCGTTGATTTTACTATTATGGATATTGAATGTGAACCTTCTTGTCCAATTATTTTGGGACGTCCTTTTCTTCGCACCGTTGGTGCTATCATTGACATGAAAGAGGGGAATATAAAATTCCAATTTCCTCTCGAGAAAGGGATGGAACACTTCTGTAGAAAGAAGATTAAGTTACCTTTTGAGTCCGTTATACGGGCTAGCTATTCTTTTACTCTTGATAAAACTTGATCCTCTCTTTTTGCATTATGCCTAGCTTAAAGGCATAAAAGAAAGCGCTTTTGGGAGGCAGCCCACAACGAATAAAGTTTTATTTTGCTTTTATTGTGTCTTGATGTTTGTTACTACAGTAGCATCATCATTGTATCTTTTCTTTTCAGCTTTGTGCCAAGTTTAGCCTCTGATTGCAAGAAAGTTCAAAAGTTGTGACGTGCTGTCGAGGAAACAGATTCTGTCCTTGGACAGAAAAATTCGTATAAAATCACCAGATCATCTTTTTGGTCTGAATTTTTTCGACGGCGTGCTCTATACAATTGTCTTTCGGGCGTCTGTTTTGAGTTTTTTTATTTGAGTTGCAGAAGTGCCCCGAAAAAATTATTTACTACCTGCTGGTCTGTTTTTCACAGATTCTGTCCTGTTTTGCCTTTTCTTCGTTTTGCAAACCTTGAGCTTGCTTTTTCTTTGCAAAAACCTTTTGGCAATCTTGAGAAACAGTAGATCTTCAAGATTATCCTTATTTCCAGTAGGAAAAATATATTTTATTATGGGTACTAACCTCGCTAATCAGATTATGATGAGTTATGTATGAAGGGAGTTTTCAAGTGTGCGAGGGAAGATGATAAAAAGATTCAGGAGTGTCAAGCGCTCAAGCTTGGGGATGCCCCCGTGCACCCCCAAGAAATATTCAAGAAGACTCAAGTGTCTAAGCTTGGGGATGCCCCCGTGCATCCCCTTCTCCATCAACAATTATCAGTTCGTCTTTCGTTCCACTATATTTTAATCACTTCATGCGTTATGTGCTATGCTTGGAGCGTCTTGCTTTTAGTTTCCTTTTTAGTTTTCTTTAGCTTTGCTTGCTGTTCAAAACGAGTTAGAACCCAGCTTTCTTTGTGTGGGAGAGAAACACGCTCCACTTCAACCTAGAACACAACATAGGATTTTCATGCTTATCTTTGCTGTGTGTGTTCTTTGTCTTTTCATAGCTACTGTCATGTTTAGCTCTTAGTTTTCATGCTTTTCTTTTTAAAGAGCTTTTGTTTAGTTGGTTGCTGAACTCTCTTGAGTTTTCATGTTTATCTTGTTGAGAGAGTTTGTCTGTTGCACTGAGTTGTGTGTCTTGACTTAAAGTAGGTAATTGAGGTTGCTATTTAATTTTATTAGTAACTTGCAATAGTTTTGAGGTATTGCCATGAGTAATGTGTGAACTTTTGGTGTCAAGAGCTTTAGCCTATTAGTGATAGATGTCGTATTATGGGCAATCCGTGTTTATTTTCGAAAACCTACAAAATAGTTGAGAACTTTAGCTACTAAATGGATCACTAATCTTTGGAGGGATCGAATATTAGAGTACACTCACGTATCATGAGTCGAGGATGCGCAAGGATAACCAAATCCCCATACACTCCTCCTCGGGGTACTTGTCTCTTTGTGAACCTCCTAATTATATTGAGAGTTACCGATAATAAGTGCATGAGTTCTTCGGACTAATGTGAGTATTCGAAAGTTGACACTTCCACCTATCCATATTTTTCTAGCCTCTTCTGTACCGTGCATTGCCCTTTCTCACCTCGAGAGTTGGCGCATACTTCGCCGGTGCATCCAAATCCTTGGCACGATACGCTCTGTCATCATAAGCCTCATTATATCCTCCCTCAAAACAGCCACCATACCTACCTATTAAGGCATTTCCATAGCTCATGACTTGATCTTCATGTCATACATGCTTTTTGCTTGATCGATGAGCCGCATGCTAGTTGGGCCTTGCCCTAATCATTGCTACATGACGCGCTAGTATCATTGCATATCCTGCTACACTGGCAGAGGCATACATTTGCATACATCATGATAGTTTCATTTTCTTTATGTTGAGTAATTTTGTAAAGTGTGAAAGATCTTCTATACTTCTTGTAATACATAGAGTGTTGCCCCTAAAGTGAGGAAAAGATCCCAAAGGGGACAAATCAAAAGATCCCAAAGAGGACAAAATCAAAAGATCCCAAAGAGGACAAATGAGAGATAATTAGAAAGAGCCATTGAGGCCACAAAAAAATAAAAAAATAGAGAAAAAAGAGAAAAAGAAATAAAAGAGAGAGAAGGGGGCGCACTACTATTTCTTTTGAGAGATCCACACTCGTACTCCATCTTATACCTTGTACTCCATAGAGATTATCATTTATGCATATAGCTATGTGGGGACCTTCACACTATAGAACTTGGCTTGTATATTCCAATGATGAGCCTCCTCAAAAGAGCTCTAGGTCTTCTTGAGCAAGCAAGTTGGATGCACCCCCACTAGTTCCATTGGAGAGCTTACCTTAGCTCATATGTGCATCCGTTGCATGGCAATCCCTACTCCTGACATCGTATCTATCATTTGGCTTTCTCTCGCCGATGATTGTCCTCATTGATGTGAGCCTTTCACACCTTTTTTGTCTTCCCCCTCTATCATTTCTCTCTTTGCCATCCTAAGTGTCGACTTTCTTGCTTACGCTCATCCATTGCATGAGTGCTCAAAATATCGAAAGGGAGTGTATCATTTTGACTTGTACCTGGCTGACGGTCTGGGGATGAGTCAAGATAAGATTCCAAACAAGACCAAGTGTGAAACTTTAGTAGATTAAGTTCTCAACAATAAAAAAACTATGTTTTACTCTCTCATATATCCCTATCCCCTTTCTTGCACGGAAACACCATTTGGAGACATTCGAGTCATGGACAGCGAGAGCTCTTGCACCTTTATGTTCTTATGTTACTTGTTACAATACTAATATAGACTCTTGCTTGTTATGACTTGAATTGGATTACATGCCTTGATTGCTTTACTTAAAAGTTCTTATATGGTTGATAGCATGTCACCACAGAAATTATGCTTGTTATCATTTACCTACTCGAGGACGAGCAGGAATTAAGCTTGGGGATGTTGATACGTCCAAAACGTATCTATAATTTCTGCTTGCTCCATGCCTCTTTTGTGTGATATTGCTATGATATTTATGCACTTCCATACACTTTTGATCATATTTGGACTAACCTATTAACTCAGTGCACCCCAGTGCCAGTTTCTGTTTTTTGCTGTTTTTGTATTTCAGGTTTTCCCATTACTTAAATTGCCAGAAAAATTCTGGGAAAAATATATAAAAAATCAGCTCTCCAGAAGCTTCCACGCGCCAGAAGTGGGGCCAGAGGGGAGCCAGGGGCAGCCCAGGCGGCCTGCCCACGCGGCCCCCCTCCTGGCCGCGCCGGGGGGGGGGCGCCTGGGCCCCCCTCTCCGCCTCTGGTGCCCCCCTTTGGCATATATTTAGCACGCGTCCCGAAACCCTCGAGGACGGAACCCTTTTTCGTGATCCCATCTCTGTTCCGCCGCCGCCGCGCTTCCAAGATCGGGAGCACCAGGAGAACTCTTCCCGGCACCCTGTCGGAGGGGAGAACCACCACCGGGAGCTTCTCCACCACCATGGACGCTTCCCGGATGAGTTGTGAGTACTCCCCCTTGGACCATGGGTCCATGACCAGTAGCTATGTGATGTTCTCCTCCCCTCTTTGTTCTTCATCGATTAGACCTCGTGAGCTGCCCTACATGATCGAGGCACATATGTAATCTTTATGCTGTTGCTATGCTGAGTTTGCTGGGATCCGATGGATTATGAGATTATGTTCAGATTGTGTGTGAGTAATATATTTGATTCACCTCTTTTATATTTATGTTCTTGAGTAATTCTTGCATGTTCTCCGTTGCTATTTATTGCTTTGGCCGAGTAGTAGGTAGTAACTCCAAGAGGGAACATTATGCTTGATTGTGGGTTCATGCCCCTCGATGACTAGCTTGAGTGACAGAAACATGAGTCTAGGGGATGTGTTGTTGCCACAAGGGGGAAAACAACGGTGCTTGTACTTGCGGGTGCAAGGATTGTTTACTTTACGCAAAGTTCTTTTAATGCAGTTGTCTGTTGCTTTGAGTTTACACTATGGGTGGGACTCGCAACTTAATGCCAGCGAGATGTTCTGGATAGATATCTCAAGGTGGATGATTAGTAGTAGATGCAGATGGATTTCGGTCTACTTGCCTTGGCGTACCGCCCATGCTTTGAGCCTCTACCTTTCTTGCAGCATAGTTAGCATTGGTTTGCGCACATAATCATGTCAATTGCCCAGCTGTAATTTGTTTACCTCGCTTAGATGTTTTATCGCCTTTTGGGAGAGAGACATCACTAGTGAACATCATGGGACCCCGGTCCATATTACCATCACTGATCACACCCGTTATTTACTTACTGTTCTTATTTCCTAGTTGCAGTCATACCTATCACTATTATCTCTTGCGTTTGATCCTTTGTAAAGGACAAGGCCAGAGGGATTGACAACCTCTCTGTACTCGTTGGGAGCAAAGTTATTTGTATCTGTGTGCAGGTCCTGTCAAGCAAAAGCCTCTGGCGCTATTGACACCTTCTTGTCGACCCTCGGAGTCTCACGGGATTCGATCCTTGGCATCTTTGCCAAGGGAAAATTTGCCGCTACGCTACATCTCAAACCTTCCACTTGGGGTAACCAACGAGGGGCGAGAACCCATCAATCACCTCGAAGACTGAGGAGAACTTTGTATTGAGATCCAAAGAGAGAGAGGAAGCCATCTAGATACTAGCTATGGACCTGAAGGTCTGTGGTAAACTACTCACAACTCATGGTGAGGCGATGATGATGATGTAGAAGCACTCCGTGGAAGATCCCCCCTCCAGCGGAGCTCCGGAACAGGCCCCAAGATGGGATATCACGGGAACAGAAGGTTACGACAGTGGAACTAGGGATTTCTTTGTTGTTCTGATTGTTTCGGGGTACGTAGGCATATATAGGAGGAAGGAGGGCACCGGGGGCCATATGTGGGACCCACGAGGGAGGGGGCGGGGCGCGCCCTAGGGGGGCGCCCCCTCCCTCGTGTGCGCCACGTAAACCCTACTCCATGGTTCTCAAGTCCAGTGCGTGATTTTCTCCAAAAATATCTCTCCCAAAGGTTTCATTCCGTTTGGACTCCGTTTGATATCCCTTTTGTGTAAAACCCTGAAACAGGCAAAAAACAGCAATCTGGACTGGGCCTTTGGGTTAGTAGGTTAGTCCCAAAAATAATATAAAAGTGTATGACAAAGCCCATTAAACATCCAAAACATCATAAATAATAGCATGGACCAATTAAAAATTATAGATACGTTGGAGACGTATCAAGCATCCCCAAGCTTAATTCCTGCTCATCCTCGAGTAGGTAAATGATAAAAACAGAATTTTTGATGTGGAATGCTAACCAACATAGTTTTTCAATGTAATTCTCTTAATTGTGGCATGAATGTTCAGATGTGAAAGATTCAAGACAAAAGTCTATATTGACATAAGAAATAATAATACTTCAAGCATACTAACAAAGCAATCATGTCTTCTCAAAATACGATGGCTAAAGAAAGCTATCCCTACAAAATCATATAGTCTGGCTATGCTCCCTCTTCATCACACAAAATATTCATATCATGCACAACCCCGATTTCAGCCAAGCACTTGTTTTCATACTCTATTCATTCAAACCTTTCAACTTTCACGCAATACATGAGCGTGAGCCATGGACATAGCACTATGTGGAATAGAGAGGTGGTTGTGGAGAAGACAAAAAGGAGGGAGATAGTGTCACATCAACTAGGCGTATCAATGGGCTATGAAGATGCCCATCAATAGATATCAATGTGAGTGAGTAGGGATTGCCATGCAACGTATGCACTAGAGCTAAATAGGTATGAAAGCTCAACAAAAGAAACTAAGTGGGTGTGCATCCAACTTGCTTGCTCATGAAGACCTAGGTTATTTGAGGAAGCCCATCGTTGGAATATAAAAGCCAAGTTCTATAACAAAAATTCCCACTAGTATATGAAAGTGACTAAACATGAGACTCTCTATCATGAAGAACATGGTGCTACTTTGAAGCACAAGTGTGGAAAAAGATAGTAGCAATTGTCCCTTTTTCTTCTTTTTTTGGAGGGGTTTTATTGATTTAGCCTTTCCTCACATGGGACAATGCTCTAATAATGATGATCATCACACTTTCATTACAACTCGATATTACAACTCGATACTAGAACAAAGTATGACTCTATATGAATGCCTCCAGCGGTGTACCTGGATGTGTAATGAATCAAGAGTGACATGTATGAAAAATTATGCATGGTGGCTTTGCCACAAATACGATGTCAACTACATGATCATGCATGGCAATATGACAATATGATGCATGTCATATGAATGAAACGCTGGAAAGTTGCATGGCAATATATCTCGGAATGGCTATGGAAATGCCATGATAGGTATGCATGGTGTATGTTTTGAGGAATATATATGGTGGCTGTTTTGAGGAAGGATATATAGTGGGTGTATGGTACCAGCGAAAGTTGCGCGATACAAGAGAGGCTAGCAATGGTGGAAGAGTGAGAGTGCGTATAATCCATGGACTCAACATTAGTCATAATAACTCATGTACTTATTGCAAAAATCTACGAGTCATCAAAACAAAGCAATCAACGCATGCTCCTAGGGGGGAGGTTGGTAGGAGTTAACCATTGCGCGCCCCCGACCTCCACACAAAGGTTGACACTTTACAAATACCTCATGCTCTAACTTCGTCACATAGCGGTTCACCATATGTGCATGCTACGGGAATCACTAACCTTAACACAAGCATTTCTCAATTTCATAATAACTCCACTAGCATGACTCTAATATCACTATCCTCATATCTCAAAACAATTATCAAGCATCCAACTTCTCATCATATTCAATGCACTTAGCGTGAAAGTTTTTACTACATTGATATTGGATGTCTATCATGTGAAGACTAGTTTTATAGCCTAAGCACATTACTATGCTGTTTTAATAGACTCTCAAAAGGATATAAGTGAAGCATGAGAGTTTAACAATTTCTTCAAAATATTATCACCACCGTGCTCTAAAAGATATAAGCGAAGCACTAGAGCAAAAACTATTCAACTCAAAAGATATAAGTGAAGCACATAGAGTGTTCTATCAATTCCTAGGCCATATTTAACTCTCTGAAATAGGTGTGTCCAGCAAGGATAATTGTGGCAAACTTACAAGCAAAGACTCAAATTATACAAGACGCTCCAAGTAAAACACATATCATGTGGTGAATAAAAATATATCTCCGAGTATAGTTACCGATGGATGAAGACGAAAGAGGGGATGCCTTCCCGGGGCATCCCCAAGCTTAGGCTTTTGGTTGTCCTAGAATTTTACTTGGGGTTCCTTGGGCATCCCCAAGCTTAGGCCCTTGCTACTCTTTGTTCCATAGTCCATCAAAGCAATACTCAAAACTTGCAAACTTCACGACACAAAACTTAGACAAAAATCTCGTGAGCTCCGTTAGTATAAGAAAGCAAACCACTGCTCAAAGGTACTGCAATGAATTCATTCCTTGCTTATATTGTTGTTAAACCTACTGTATTCCAACTTCTCTATGGTTCATACATCCCAATATTACTCATAGATGCATTGAAATAAGCAAACAACACACGAAAAACAGAATCTGTCAAAAACAAAATAGTCTGTAGTAATCTGCAGGTTTCACATACTTCTGTAACTCCAAAAAATTCAAACTAAATTGGTAAACGTGAGGAATTCGTCTATTAATTATCTGCAAAAAATAATCAACTAAATAGCATGCTCCAGTAAAATCTGATGACCAATCTAGCGAGCACTAACGATTCTGTTTTTCATAGCAAGATCACATAAACTTCACACAAGTCTTCCCAAAGGTTCTACTTGGCACAAACACTAAACAAAACACCAAACCACATCTAAACAGAAGCTAGATTCAATATTTATTCCTAAACATAAGCAAAAACAAAACAAAAAAATTTGGGTTGCCTCCCAACAAGCGCTATCGTTTTACGCCCCTAGCTAGGCACGATACATGATAGATCTAAGTATTGCCATCTTTGGAAGGCAATCCATAAGTGGCTCTCATAATAGATTCATATGGTAATTTGATTTTCTTTCTATGAAAGTGTTCCATGCCTTTCCTTAACGGAAATTGGAATCTAATATTTCCTTCCTTCATATCAATAATTGCACCAATCGTTCTAAGTAAAGGTCTACCAAGAATAATAGGACATGAAGGATTGCAATGTATATCAAGAACAATGAAATCTACGGGCACATAATTCCTATTGGCAACAATAAGAACATCATTAATCCTTCCCATAGGTTTCTTAATAGTGGAATCCTCAAGATGCAAATTCAAAGAACAATCATCAAGCTCATGGAAACCTAGCAAATCACACAAAGTTTTTGGGATAGTGGAGACACTTGCACCCAAATCACACAAAGCATAGCATTCATGATCCTTAATTTTTATTTTGATAGTAGGTTCCCACTCATCATAAAGGTTTCTAGGGATGGAAACTTCTAACTCAAGTTTTTCTTCATAAGATTGCATCAAAGCATCAACTATGTGTTTGGTAAAAGCTTTATTTTGACTATAAGCATGCGGAGAGTTAGTACGGATTGCAACAAGGAAATATAGTCAATCAAAGAGCAATTATCATAATTCAATCCCTTGAAATCCAAAGTAGTGGGTTCATCACGATGCAAAGTTCTAATCTCTTCACTACCACTTTTAACAATTTTAGCATCAAGATCTAAAAACTCCGAATCATTGGGACACCTTAAAGTAGAATCATCTCCAATCCTATCTACATCAAGATTTATGCTAGAAAACAAGGATCTAATAGGGGACACATCAATAACTTTCAGATCTTCATCTTTATTTTCATGATAACTAGAAGAACACACTTTAATATAATCCTCTCTTTTAGCACGCATCCTTGCAGTTCTCTCTTTGCATTCATCAATGGAAATTCTCATGGCTTTGAGAGACTCATTGATATCATGCTTAGGTGGGATAGATCTAAGTTTCAAAGAATCAACATCAAGAGTAATTCTATCCACACATCTAGCCAATTCATCAATCTTAAGCAATTTCTCTTCAAGCATAGCATTGAAATTCTTTTGCGAAACCATAAACTCCTTAACACTAGTTTCAAATTCAGAAGGCATATTTCCATAAGAGTTGTTGTAGGAATTGCCAGAATTATTAGAGGAATTACTAGGAAAAGGCCTAGGATTAAAGTTCCCTCTATAAGCATTGTTACCAAAATTATTCCTACCAACAAAATTCACATCCAAAGATTCATTGTTATTTTCAATCAAAGTGGACAAAGGCATATCATTGGGATCAGAAGAAGCACTCTTAGCAGCAAATAATTTCATAAGTTCATCCATCTTTCCACTCAAAACACTAATTTCTTCAATAGCATGCACTTTTTTACTAGTAGATCTTTCAGTGTGCCATTGAGAATAATTAACCATGATATTATCTAGGAGTTTGGTAGCTTCTCCTAAGGTAGTTTCCATGAAAGTGCCTCTTGCGGCCGAATCTAAGAGATTTCTAGAAGCAAAATTCAAGCCAGCATAAAAGTTCTGAATAATCATCCATAGATTCAAACCATGTGTAGGGCAATTACGTATCATTAATTCATTCTCTCCCAAGCTTCTGCAACATGCTCATGATCTAGTTGCTTAAAATTCATAATATCGTTTCTAAGAGAGATGATCTTAGCAGGAGGGAAATACTTAGAGATAAAAGCATCTTTGCACTTATTCCACGAATCAATACTATTTCTAGGCAAAGAGGAAAACCAAGTTTTAGCACAATCTCTAAGTGAAAATGGAAATAACTTCAATTTAACAATATCGTTATTCGTATCCCATTTCTTTTGCATATCACACAAATCAACAAAGTTGTTTAGATGGGTAGCGACATCTTCACTAGGAAGGCCGGAGAATTGATCTTTCATGACAAGATTCAACAAAGCAACATTGATCTCACAAGATTCAGCATCGGTAATAGGAGAAATCGGAGTGCTAATAAAATCATTATTGTTGGTATTGGAGAAGTCACACAATATGGTATTATTCTGAGCCATAGTGACAAGCAAGCAATCCAACATACACAAGCAAACAAGAAGCAAGCGAACGATAAACACACGGCATAAGATGGGCAAATAAAACGGCAAGGGTGAAGTGGGGGAGAGGAAAACGAGAGGCAAAAAATATAATGCGGAGGATAAGGGTTTGTGATAGGTACTTGGTATATGACTTTTACGTAAGCCTCCCCGGCAACGGCGCCAGAAATTGTTCTTGCTACTTTACGAGCTTGCGTTGTATTCCCTCGAAGAGGAAAGGGAGATGCAGCACAGTAGCGTAAGTATTTCCCTCAGTTTTTCAGAACCAAGGTATCAATCCAGTAGGAGACCACGCGCGAGTCCCTCGCACCTGCACAAACAAATAAGAACTTTGCAGCCAACGCGATAAGGGGTTGTCAATCCCTTTACGGTCACTTACGAAAGTGAGATCTGATAGAGATGATATTTTGATATTTTTGGTATTTTTGGTTATAAGAACAGAAAGTAAAAACGGAAAAAGTAAAGTAGGTGTAGATTGATATGTTGAGAATAGACCCGGGGGCCATAGTGTTCTCTAGTGGCTTCTCTTATGATAGCGATATTCTACGGCGGGTAAACAAATTACTGTTGAGCAATTTATAGAAAAGCGAATAATTATGAGACTATCTAGGCATGATCATTATATATAGGCATCACGTCCGAGACAAGTAGACTAAAATGATTCTGTATCTACTACTATTACTCCACACATCGACCGCTATCCAGCATGCATCTAGTGTATTGAATTCATAAGAACAGAGTAACGCCTTAAGCAAGATGACATGATGTAGAGGGATAAACTCAAGCAATATGATATAAACCCCATCTTTTTATCCTCGATGGCAACAATACAATACGTGCCTTGCTGCCCCTACTGTCACTGGGAAAGGACACCGCAAGATTGAACCCAAAGCCAAGCACTTCTCCCATTGCAAGAACTATAGATCTAGTAGGCCAAACCAAACCAATAATTCGAAGAGACTTGCAAGGATATTATAATCATACATAAAGAGTTTAGAGAAGAACCAAATATTTCTCATATATAATCTTGATCATAAACCCACAATTCATCGGATCTCGACAAACACACCGCAAAAAGAGATTACATCGAATAGATCTCCTCAAAGACCGAGGAGAACTTTGTATTGAGATCCAAAGAGAGAGAAGAAGCCATCTAGATACTAGCTATGGACCCGAAGGTCTATGGTAAACTACTCACAACTCATGGTGAGGCAATAATGATGATGTAGAAGCACTCCGTGGAAGATCCCCCCTCTGGCGGAGCTCCAAAACAGGCCCCAAGATGGGATCTCACGGGAATAGAAGGTTACGGCGGTGGAACTAGGGTTTTCTCTGTTGTTCTGATGGTTTCGGGGTACATAGGCATATATAGGAGGAAGGAGGGCACCGGGGGCCATACGTGGGACCCACGAGGCAGGGGGCGCGCCCTAGGGGGGGCGCCCCCACCCTCGTGGGCACCACGTAAACCCTACTCCGTGGTTCTCAAGTCTCCCGTGCGTGATTTTCTCCAAAAAATATCTCTCCTGAAGGTTTCATTCCGTTTGGACTCCGTTTGATATCCCTTTTCTGTAAAACCCTGAAACAGGCAAAAAACAGCAATCTGGACTGGGCCTTTGGGTTAGTAGGTTAGTCTCAAAAATAATATAAAAATGTATGACAAAGCCCATTAAACATCCAAAACATCATAAATAATAGCATGGAACAATCAAAAATTATAGATACATTGGAGACGTATAACCGGTGTTTGTCCCCTCTCAGTAGACGTTGTTTCGACGATGAGTTCGATGATACCGATGAAGAGCTACACTATCTTCAGAAATGCCAGGCAAGCAAAAACCCCTTGTTCATTCCGATACAATCCCACTCTCTCACTCCTGCTCTCTTTTATTGCATTAGGACAACAATGATTCATCTATTACATGTTGTGGTAGTTGAACCCCTTTTCCTCTGCACGACCTGTCATTGCCACAGTAAATAGATGAAACCCACTAGCATGAGTAGGAGTTGTTTGAGCCCTGATGTGCCTACTCATTCATGCTTGTTTGTCATGCCTGCTACTACTTAGAGTTGAGTCAGGTCTGATTCATCAAGGATGAATTGGAATGGTGATGAACATGTCCTACTTTGTGTGAGCTAAATGTGTGAACACGATTTGGTAAAGTTAGCGGTGAGAGGCCATGAAGGAGTACATGGTGGGTTGTCTCATTGAAACCATCCTCACGAACTGAGTTCTGTGTTTGTGATCCATGAACAGCTACTACCACACATTGGGCCCTGAAATATGACCCCGCTCGACTTATTAACTGCCCTTGTCCTCTGTCCAGGAGTTGCAATTAGTTTCTTGTATTTGTAGCATATTGGAGGCCATGCACAGTGCTGACCCTAAGGGTGGGATGTGATGTGGTAGGTACGTAGCACGGTGTACCGAGTCGCCCGTTTGGTGTCTCAAGAACCCTGTACACATCGTTCGGGGCCGTACTGGAAACCTCGGGCGAACTCCATGCGGATGGAACCTGAATAGGCGATAAACCTAGACTAGGGACTTGTGTGGTTAGTGAGGTCGTGGTCTACACCCACGTCGGCTTTCGCTTGAAGTCTGCTGAGCACATGTCATGTGCAGACGCTAAGTGGTGGAAACATGTGTGAAGAAGTACACCCCTGCAGGGTTATAAATGATCTATTCGAATAGCCGCGTCCGCGGTAAAGGACTTCTGGGTTGCCTATACAGTTCACAGACAAGTGAAAGTGGGTACTCTAAAATGCGCAAGATAAGTGTGAGTGTTATGGATGGCCTTCTCGTAGGTAGACGGGAGCAGATCCATAGTGGTATATTGATTGGTGAATATGTGGACTCGTGTGCGCCACCTCAAAAGAGTTACCAGCAGTCGTAGTACAGGATAGCCACTGAGTCAAAGCTGGCTTGTTGCAGTTAAACCCCACTACCCCCTTTGTTGATAATGATGCATATATAGTTAGTTCTAATGTAAGTCTTGCTGAGTACCTTTGTACTCACGTTTGCTTAATTTATGTTTTGCAGAGAGACTTCAGTCTCACTAGTGGTTCCGCGTGGACTTCGACGTTTAGCTTGTTACCTCAGCTACGATCTTGTACCCTTGGGAGGGTCTTGTAGATAGTCTGGCTTCTCAGCCTTTTTCATTTGTAGTTGTCTGTACTCAGACATGTTATGCTTCCGTTGCTTGTATGCTCTGTATGTTGGGTCATGAGATCCATGTTTGTAATATCTGGCTCCTCGGAGCCTAATGAATAAATACTTTGATTCATAGAGTTTTGTTGTGATGCCATGTTGTATTTGCACATATCGAGCATATTGTGTGTATGTTATTGAAATGATTGGTGTGTGTGGGATCCGACACCTAGTTGTTTACCCTTGGTAGCCTATCTTATGGGGAAATGCCTCCTGGTGCTTCCACTGAGCCTTAGTAGCTTGCTACTACTCTGGAACACTTAGGCTGGCCGACATGTGTCCTTCTTCGTTCATGTGTCTGTCCCTTCAGGGAAATGTCACATGTTGTTCCTTTAAGTCCTTGTAGCTTGCTATGACTTGGGTTCATACGTTGATGACCAACACGTTCGTTGCTAGGTCATGTATGCATGTCCCTGTAATTTAGCGCCACTTTTGGTTTACAACTAGTCATGTCGGCCCGGGTTCTCTATCATATGGATGCTAGCGATACTATCATATACGTGAGCCAAAATACGCAAATAGTCCCGGGCCAGGTAAGGTGGCACCCATGGGGATACCGTGCGTGAGGCTGCAAAGTGATATAATGTGTTACATGCTAGATCAGTGTGACTTAGGATCGGGGTCCTGACAAAATTCTCGGGAAAAGTCAGAATGTGATAAAAGGTTGACTTAGGATCGGGGTCCTGACAAAATTCCCGGGAAAAGTCAGAATGTGATAAAAGGTTGAAACTTTTTGCACAACAAGCTATGATAAATTTCCTACAACATGTTAAATTTTCAAAAATATTTGAGTTAGGGAAGTATGGATCCTCTTGCATTCTTTACAGACTGTACTGTTTTGACAGATTGCTGTTATGTTTGCATATATTTGCGTGTTTAATTATTCTATTTGAGTATAGGAGTATTAAATATGCAGATGCATTTAGTATTCAATGTTGAATAATAATTTTAGTGATTTGCTACAGTAGAGAATGATAAGGTTTTTGCATTGGTTTATACTAACTTATCTCACGAGGCCTTGTTGAGTTTTGTGTGGATGAAGCTTTTGAGATTTAGGAAACCCGTGATATGAGAAGAATTAAGGAGACACAAAAGCTCAAGCTTGGGGATTCCCAAGGCGCCCCAAGATAATATTTCAAGAAGTCTCAAGCATCTAAGCTTGGGGATGCCCCGATAGGCATCCCACCTTTATTCATCAATAATTATCGGTTAGTATCGGTTGATCCTAAGTTTTTGCTTCTTCACATGAAATGTGCTATTCTTGAAATGTCATTTTATTTTGTTTGCTTATTGTTTTAATAAAATACTTAGATCCGAAAGTTTTTAAATAAAATAGAGCCCCCAAAGAGTTGCCAGGGAGGCTAGGTAAGCAGCATTCACATCCCGTCAACGAAGCTCTTTTCTGGCGTCGTTGCTCTAGTGCTTCACTTATATCTTTTTAGCACGGTGTGCTTTAGTATTTTTTAAGAAATTCTCTCTTGCTTCACTTAAATTAATTTGAGAGAAAGAAATATTATGCTCATGATCTTCATTTATATCTTTTTGGAGTAGCTTGTCATTTACTCTTGTGCTTCACTTATATCCTATGAGTAAATATGGGTAGCATGAGTTATTATTGTTGACATCACCTAAACCCAAATCTTATCTTGAAGAGTCCACCATACCTACCTAAGGATTGAGCAAGATCCTTCAAGTAAGTTGTCATCGGTGTAAAAAGGCAATAAAAATTGCTTCTAAAAGTGATAGATCATTTAGTGTAAGAGAAAATTGAGCGTTCTATGAACTTGTGATGGCAAAGAATAAAAACGACAGACTGCATAATAAAGGTTGCTAGCATAAGGGGCAATATAACGTGACATTCTTTTGCATTAAGGGATTGAGCATACAAACGAATAAGCGCATGGCAACGTTTGCTTCCCTCTGCGAAGGGCCTATCTTTTACTTTTCAGTATTTACTTTTATGCAAAGAGTCAAAGTTATTCTCTCTATTCCTTTTTACTTTTCTCTTTAGGAAAGCATCATGTGGTGAGGAAATATCTAGGCACATATGTCCAGCTGAATATGGGTAGCATGAGTTATTATTGTTGACATCACCCAAAGGTGAATATGTTGGGAGGAGAAATTACAAGCCCCTATCTTTCTATGTGTTCGGTTGAAACATTTTGCTCATGTGTATGCGGTGAGTGTTAGCAATCATAGAAGACTATATGATGGTTGAGTATGTGGAGCTCTTACTTAAACTCTGTTGAATAAGTTGAATTACAATTGCTTGGTGACTGAGAACATGGGTTGTTGAGTTTCAAGAGAATTCATTGTTTGAACCTTAACAAGTGAATTGGTTGCTACTCTAACATGAGAAGTTTTATAGGAAAGAATTGTTGTTATGATGTTAGGAAAAGTGATTGAAATTGTCATTGATCAAACTTATGCACTTTGCTAGCATTCACACTTCATAAATTATTATTTTTATCATTTACCTACTCGAGGACGAGTAGGAATTAAGCTTGGGGATGCTGATACGTCTCCAACGTATCTATAATTTATGAAGTATTCATGCTGTTATATTATCATTCTTGGATGTTTTAAAATCATTTTATAGCAACTTTATATCATTTTTTGGGACTAACCTATTGACCCAGTGCCCAGTGCTAGTTGTTGTTTTTGCTTGTTTTTTACATCACAGGAAATCAATATCAAACGGAGTCCAAACACCGCAAAACTTTTTGCAGATTGTTTATGGACCAGAACACCCAGGATGGGCCAGAGAAGCACCTGGGGGTGCCCCGAGGGGGGCACAACCCACCAGGGCACGCCTGGGCCCCCAAGCACGCCCAGGTGGGTTGTGCCCACCTCGGTGGCCTCCCGCACCCCCTCTTTACCCTATAAATTCCCAAATATTCCGAAAACCCTCGGGGTAGACATAGATCAGAAGTTCCGCCACCGCAAGGCTATGTAGTCCACGAGATCCAATCTAGAGCCCTTTTCGACACTCGGCCGAAGGGGGAAATCATCACTAGTGGCCATCTTCATCATCCCGGCGGCCACCATGGTGAGGAAGGAGTAGTCCACCCTCGGGGTTGAGGGTTTGTACCAGTAGCTATGTGTTTAATCTCTCTCTCTCTCTCTCTCTATTGTGTTCTTGAGATGTCACGATCTTGATGTATCGCGGGCTTTGTTAATATAGTCAGATCATATGGTGTTTTCCCCTCTCTATCTTGTTGTGATTAATTGAGTTTTTCCCTTTGAGATTTCATTGTTATCGGATTGAATACTTTTATGGATTTGAGAACACTTGATGCATGTCTCGCAATTGAATACTCAAGGTGACAATGGGGTATCATATTGATTCACTTGATATGTGTTTTGGCACTCAACTTGCGGATTCCCGCGGTGACATTGGGGTAATCTATGCATAGGGGTTGATGCACGTTCTTGTCTTTGTTTCTCCGGTAGAAATCTTGGGGTACTCTTTGAAGTTGTTTGTGTTGGATTGAGTATTATGAATATAAATTTGCTTTGGTGTTATTTTGTTATGAACTCTTGAATAGATCGAACGGAATGAATAGTTTTGTGTTATTTTAGTAGGAACTCTTGAATAGATCGAATGGAAAGAATAGTTTTGAGGTGGTTTCGTACCCTACAAACAATTTATTCTCATGTTCTTCGATAGATAGCAACTTTTGAGTGATTCTTCATCGCACTTTGAGGGGTGGTTATATGATTTAATTATATTAGCATTATTGAGAGATTGCACTAGCGAAAGTACGGACCCTAGGCCTTGTTTCTAAGCATTGCAATACCGTTTGTGCTCACTTTTGTCACTTGCTACCTTGCTGTTTTTTTATTGTCACTATTACAAAAATCAGTATCCACTATCCATATTACACTTGTATCACCATCTCTTCGCCGAACTAGTGCACCTATACAATTTGCCATTGTATTGGGTGTGTTGGGGACACAAGAGACTTTTTATTTTTTGGTTGCAGGGTTGTTTGAGAGAGACCATCTTCATCCTACACCTCCAACGGATTGATAAACCTTAGGTCATCCACTTGATGGAAATTTTCTACTGTCCTACAAAACTCTGCGCTTGGAGGCCCAACACGAGTCTACAAGAACAAGTTGTGTAGTAGACATCACCTGCCCCGGCAGGGGCCTACCTCCGAGTGGCACGCGCCGCCGCGTCGACGGCGCTTTGCCCTGGGTAGCGCTGAGGGGGCCTGGTGCTGGGCCTCCCCCACGCAGCCCCCAGTGCGTTGCCTCTTGCTGCAACGGGGCCGCCGTCCTGAGGTCCAAGGTCGTTGTCGAGGCTTGGTTTACCTGTGGTCCATGGTCAGCGTAATCATGTCCCTGAGATATCGGTTGTACCAGGTTGTTGTTGTTTATGAAAGCGTCGATGAAGCCCCATGGTGGTCTGTGGAGGGCCTCGGGCTCGCTTGGTCCCATCACCCAGGTTGGCAGAGGAAACAATTGAGGGCTTCTTTGTGAATACGACGGGTCTGCCGCTAGGGGCGCAGTGATGCTCGTGGCTCTCGCCCTTGAGCCGTTTTCCTGGCCATTCATCGTCTCCGTCTTCTTGGCCTGGCGCGGGGCCGCGGTGACCCCAGGGCGGCATCTCGGCGAGGTTCCAAAGGGGGCCGCCCGAGCTTGCCATGCCCGTAGGCACTACGTCCCTAGCCAGGCAAGCGGTGCCGCGGCCCAGGACAGCACCGCGAAGTCCTTCAAATCCCTCTAGAGGAGGCGCGCGGACGTTGTGGAGGCCAATGCATGCCCCTGGCAGTGCTCGCGATGTGGGCAAGGTGCATAAATGCGCCGAACCCCTGCACGCGGCGTCCAGCAGCTCCGAGATGCGCTCTAGCAAGGCGTCGCGGCCGACCTCCGTCAATCTGCATCGGAGCAATTCCCGTGCCACAATAGACGCGGCCCGCATATTCGCTTGCTCCCGGCGAGTGTGTTCCGCCGTCGCCGTGGCGTAGCTTGAGGATCGTGCGGTGGAGCGGGGTAGAAGCGAGCGGCGGCGCCCCCCGCCGCCCGCGGTTGGCGGCACCCGGCGGTGGGCGAGCCGCCTGGGGAGCGGAGTTGAGGTCCTCCTGGACGGAAGGCGCCACTTGAGCAGGCCATGGGGCCCAAGGCTCAGGGGTTCAGGGAGCATTGGCCATGGGAACAACAAGGTGATGACGATTTGATCGGAGGAAGAGAGACTCTGACGCACCCCCTACCTGGCACGCCAAATGTTGGATTTAGGGCTCTGCAAAACCCTTATAAGTTCAAAAACTAGGATGTGTGCAAAGCACTCAACTTCCCCTATCAACCTACTCGTCGTTTCTATGAACTAGCTCGAGGAACATGAAAGAACACGACACATGGTAGTTTACCCAGGTTCAGGCCACCTAGCGGTGAGTGGCCCTACTCCTGCAATGTGGTGGATTGCCTCAAGGTGGGATGAGGAAGGACTAGTATAGTGGTAGAACAGGCTCGCGAGGCGTGTTCTTGCTTGTGGTGGTGGGGGGGGGTCTGAATGATCCGTTCCATCCCCCCTCTATGGTGGTGGATAAGCTATATTTATAGTGGCCTTGGTCCTCTTCCCCCAAAATATAGGCGAAAAGGGATCTCAGAATGGCCCAATTTGAAGGGACACAACTAGTACATCTTATCCCGACTAAAAGTGGTCTTCGCCTGCAAAGCTTCTGATCATGACGCCACGGTGGGCTCGACGATGACCTCCTTCCTGCCGCCCTGGCGATCCTGGTCTTGTTGCATGGAAATGGAAACCTTTGGTTGATTCCACGAGACTCCGCGTCTGTGCTTGCCTCTTGAGCACCGAAGAGGAAACTGGTCGTCCTGCGCCCGCTGGCACCCGCCTCGCCTTGGTCGTCATGGCTTGCGTCATCCGAACCTCACGAGGTGAGGGCTTGCATAGATTTCTCCGCCCCTCGGGAGCCAGCCTAGCAAGACTGCTCCCTCCGGAGGTCTTGGTGTCGTCCGCCTCGCGAGGCTTGCCCCCCCGCGAGGGTCTTGAGTGTCGATGCTGAAGATGGGCCGTACCAGGCCGATGAAGGAGCCACATCATGGACCGCAGGTAGGCAAGTCTGGGTACCCTGGTTCCAAAATGCCGACACCATCACCATGTACAACTTCACCCCCTCCAGGACCAGTAGCAGCCATGGATGGAGAGGACGATGACGCCGAGCAGAAGCAGCCACCATGGATGGATTTTTTTTAATTCTCAATTAGTTAGTAGTAGCGCGGGGCCCTGTCCCGCGCTACAACTAAGTAGTAGTAGCGCGGGTGGCAACCGCGCTACTACTACTAGAAGACCAGTAGCGCGGGTACCACCCGCGCTATTGCTAAAAGTTAGTTGTAGCGCCCTAGCAGCAGCGCAGGCCCCCGCGCTACTGCTAGGCAATTACCCCGCGCTACTACTAGGGTTTTCCCTAGTAGTGTCAAGCCGACGGACGCCTCTCGTCGCTCGTCACCCCATGTGTTGTCGTCGGCCAGTACACCACCCATGTCAGCGAGCACGTCTAGCTACTTTCCTCGGTCGTCTGCCTTCGGCACACCATGGCGCTGTCGTGAAGCTCCCGAGCTTGGCACGACCGCCACTAACCTCCTCCATGCCGTCTTCGACCATCACCAACCACCTCCGCCGCTGCGAACCCTCATGTCGCCGATCTCACCTCCAGCTCCGGCATTGCCCACACGGCAAATGGGATGAGGGTCATGTTGCTTTTTGCCACAAGAATCATGTTGCAATTGCAACCACGGTGTTGCAAATGGCTACGGTGAACGACGATAGTGCTTATGCAACATGCATTGGCAACGGCGGATGCGTTTCTGCAACATCATCTCCATTGCAATCTTTTTGCAACATCATCTTCATTACAAAATTTTCAGCAACGCCACCTCCATTGCAAATTATTCTGCAACATCACCTACGTTGCAAATGTGAAGACGAAAGCAAAAAATTCTGCAAGACCGCCTATATTGCAAAGTTTTCTTCTGCAACATCACCTGTGTTGATGCTCGCCACGCTGATGATGCCAGATCTAACGAGCAGTTGCGTAGCACGCCTTTTTTTATCACCATGAGCTTGTTTTTGTAAGGTCTACATTGGTAAAGCTACTTTAGCACACTATGACCATCTTCAACGAAAAACGTTAAGAAAGATGTATAGAAAATAAACTAAATATATGACAGAATATTTCCTATACCTCATATTAGTTGAGGCTCAAAAGAATGTATATAACAAATACGTCTAGATACATCCGTTTGAGTGTCAGTTGGTATGAGAAGGAGGGAGTACTTTTTGTTTGGATTGATGTGTTACCCGAAGGCTTGAGACTTGCTGACCAAAATTTTGTTCAAAGAGGTTTCATTGTACTCCCTGTAGGTACATCCGTTTTTAAGCGACACTTAACGTAAGAGTGATGGAGTACTAGAATCTTCCCTTAAACTAGCCTTTGAACTTTTCTTTAGGGGTAAACTAGCGTTTGAACCAACTTTTGCTCTCTTATTTTGCCATCAAGATGGCATTAAAGGTGTGTTAGAGCATCTCCAGTCAGACTTTGCAAATCCGGTCCCTCAAACGCCCGCAGACACGCCCGGTCGTGGCCGTGGCCAGCCGGCCACTGACCGGTCAAGCCTTTCTCACAACCGGACACCTCATTTATCAAATCCATACAAACTCATGCAACTACGTCGATAGACACACATCGTCCTGTTACTCCATCACTACTAACATGTCATCGGACGACTCCATCATCGTCCTGCGAAGGGGAGCAGCTAGGGTTTGGTCCGGCGAACGGATGGGGACGAATATATGTGAGGTCCGGTGGGCCAACGCAAGCCGGATCCGACGTAACGGACGCGCCCTGGCGCCTCATATTTGAGCTGGATATGAAGGGTGCCCGTCAGCTCGGACGTTTGAAGCCGTTTGAGGTAACCGGGCGGCCCGCGTTTGAGGTGCCTGCTGTAGATGCTCTTAGCCACAGAAGGGTCTTGATCTTAAGACGATTGGCGTTTAGTTTCAATTGACTTGCAAAATGTTCAACATTTTTATACCAACGGCGCCACTGTTTGTTACTGGAGATTCAAAAATTGCAAACGTTATGTTCTTGGTAGACCACATGCTTAGTGTTTGCACAACCAGAATAGTGCGTTTTGATGAACGGGGCCAACACTTCAACAGCATAGGGCCGGTATGAACAAGTACCAATAATCCTGTCTAAACTAATATAGTAGATTACTTCCCTTTTCAGTCACCCACAAGTTGTACACTGAGCGACAAACCAACAGAACTTGCACTAGATCACCATCTGCTTTGTGAAGCATAAAGAGAAGGGCCATAAAATGGGTAAAGCATAAAAGGACTCGGCAAGTTCGGTGCTGAAAGAATATGCTAAGGCGATTCCCTTCCAGCAAGCCTACAAAAAGACCAACGCCCCCTCTCAAGCCGATCCATTGCACGATCTGAGATGAGAGCCAGCCTCGTAGCATCGATTTGCCATGGTCTTCATCTTCATCCTCTGCTCTCAAATATGTCCTGGAAGGCGCGGATGATGGGCAGAACGCCGTGCTGAAAAGCCTCAAGCTCGTAGGGCAACCAAGCATCTTTGGCAGATACTACAACATCTCCTGAGCTCATCTGTATTTTTTTGTGTAAACTTCTATGTTGGAGAGTGATGGTTACCTGTTGGTTTAAACTAGCAGTATTTGTATGTTCATTTCCCTTCCTTTGCGTTGTTGCGCACTTGAGCCTATAAAGCCTGTTAGGACTTGGCAGTGACAATTGTTTTCAGTCAATTGAAGATCTCGGTAAGATTTTTCGCGTTTTATTTACACATCAGGACATGTAAGCCAGTATGTCAGTATCATATCTCTGCCTTTCTAGGCGAAGCACAACTAATACTGTTGCTCTCTGAATGTGTACTCCTGAGATTTTACACACAGTGGATATGTATAGGCTCAATCTCATCTCATGGCTACTGAATGAAGCATTCCAAAACGGAATTAGACATCCATTAAGCGCAATGCAGAATTCAGGCAGCAACTACCAACCAAACTTTTCACTGACAAGGAGAAGAATTCAGGACAAGTTTGGGCTATCATGTCCACGTTTATTCTCACATACTGTTCACTGGCAAGGAGAGGAATTCAGCTAGCAACCACCAACCAAACTGACCTGAAATCCTGGACCGAACACAGGCCAGGGCAGGTCCTACTCGGCGGCCTTGGGCTTGGAGAACTCGGAGATGCCGCTCCCCTCGATCCACTGCTCCCAGTTCCTCCCGTCCGCCTTCCTGTACTCGACGTGCGCCAGGGTGCCGGGGTCGACGCAAGCCGCGGTGACGGCGACGCCGTCGGGGTTGGACCTCGGGATGTAGAAGGAGGTGATCCCGCACACCTTGCAGAAGGTGTGCTTGGCCGTGTGGGTGCCGAAGGTGTAGGTGGTGAGGAACTCGCCGGCGCCGGGCTGGAGCGCGAACTTGTCCTTGGGCACGACGAAGTGGGTGTTCCCCCGCATGGAGCAGTCGGAGCAGTTGCAGATCCACGCCACCACGCTCGCCGGCGCCTCCACCTGCCACCGCACGCGCCGGCAGTGGCACCCGCCGCTGTGGACGACCTCCGGCTCCGAGCTCATCCTGGGATTTCGGTTCTTGCCCGGTTGGTCTCTTGGGTAGGGGCGGGATGGGGGCTATGGATGAGCTCTTGCTCGAGGGAAAGAGAGGAATCGCCTTATTCGGAGAGACTTGTCGCTCGTCGGGGAGGTTCACTGGTTTGTTTAGCTGCGCCGGACTGATGCCACGTGCTCCTCGCAAAGCGAGACACTCGTCAGCGGTGACACGAACGAAGCGGCGCGGAAAGCGGCGTGTAAGGATGGCAATTTTATCCATGGACATGGATATCCATGGATATCCGACCCGAATGGATAGGGTTTGGATATGCTTTTGTGTCCATGGGCAGCACCCAAACCCGACCCTATTACTCTTGGGTAGGGCATGGATATAATCTTGTACCCATGGGTATATCCAAACCCGACCCGATAGTATGACTTAATGGGAAAAAATCTGCTATCCCTACCCCGCAGTCACATGTCCCACTGCAATTTTACACTTTGTTATCCAAAACATGCAAAATAAATTACACAATCCCCATCATAACTTTTATTAGTTGATATTCAATCTCCTCTGTAACATACCCCAACGCCCTTCCCTTATTTTTATCTCCTTGTTAAATGCTCATCACTGTCATCTGTTAGAAAAAAATACTAAATGATCTTATGTTGTTAGTTGACATTGATTTACCATAAGTGAAGCCTAGCCTGCCACGAAGTGAAGAATGTAAGAGCTTATGTTAATATTGTGTTATGTCTTATTTATATGTCTAGAGAGGACCCAATGGATATCCAGTGGGTATGGATATCCATCGGGTTTGGACATGGTCACAATTTTTCACCCACGGATTTTTTCATGGGCGGACAACGACTCCCTTCATGGATATGGATATGGATTTGATGTTGTTCAACCGGATCCAAATCCGACCCATTGCCATCCTTAGCGGCGTGAAAGGTGCCGGCTGTGGCTGGCCAGCGACCAATGGGCCCGTTAGGGCATGTACAATGGTTGCTAAGATAGTCTTATCTTAAGTTTTGCATGTAAATTAGAGATGACAAAAAAACAAGTCTACAATGGGTCATCTCTTTGCCTTATCTTCAATAATTAGTTATTCCTAAAAACATGGTGTGACAAATTGTGCTAAGCTATCATCTCTTGTCTTCTCTTAAATAAGATAAGACAAGCCTTCTCTTATGATTTCTCTCTCCTCCACCTCATCATTTATTTTACGTGGCATCCTTAAGCTGGAACCATTGTACATGCCCTTAGAGTAGTGGCCCCGTTGGCCGAAGGTTCCGTGAAAGAGGCCCCTCACCCGCTTGCTCCCAGTCTCACGAGTCACAAGAGCCGAGCGTTTTTTCCGGAGCCTTCCAACCATCATTTGAAGTGGTACGTACTCTCAGCCGTCTTCATGTGTTGTCCTCTGAGCGCTTTATTCGAATTAAATTTTTTATTTTATTTATTTGCACGCGTTTTCGGCTTTTGGACGGTTTTTATCAGGTTTTTTTTTTAAATCATCAGTCTTCCTTAACTTTTGGATAAAAAAAGTTCCAAAGTTTTCTTGCGAAAAAACATGTTTTTTCTTCTGCGAGAGGGCACGGTCGTGCCTCTCGGAAACTAAAAAATATGTTTTTTTTCTTCACGAGAGGCATGTTTTTTGCTTCTGCGAGAGGACGGTTGTGCTTTCGCGCCATGTCTCTCGGAAACGAAAAAAATCGAGTTTTTCCCTCCACAAGAGGCGCATTTTTTATTCCGCGAGAGGCACGGCCGTGCCTATCGAAAAAAACGTGTTTTCTATTATTATTTTTCTTCCGCGCGAGGCACATTTTTGCTTTCGTGAGAGGAACGATTGTGCTTTCGCAAGAGGCACGGTCGTGCCTCTTTTGGAAAGGAAAAAACGTGCTCCCTGTTTTGTTTTTTCGTATAGGTTTTTTGTCCCGTTTTTTTGTGTGAAAAAAGATCGTCAAAACCTATTAACATGGGATCTAGTTTTGAAGATCTCGACGCGAGGAATCCAATGGTGAAAACGGTTCGAGATTTGGACGCACAGTTTAAGAGATAAAACATTTTGAATAAACGGATGTACGAAAAAAGGTCCGAGGCTGCGACAACTTGGATGAGATTTATCATGTATTCGAGTTATTTCTGTTAGGGCTTGATCCCTAGTATCCACTATGTTCTGAAATTGATGTTGCTATGTCTTTGCCATGCTTAATACTTGTCACTAGGGCTCGAGTGCCATGATTTCGGATCTGAACCGTTTATGTTATCACCATTATATCTATGTTTTTATCCGATCTTGCAAGTCATATGTACCTACTACATATTAGGATCTGCATACCCCAAGATGTCAATAATTAAGATTTGTTGGGAATATAACCCCGTGGTATGATGTGACACCCCGAGACCGGTGCGCCAGGTGTCAGCCAGTTATTGCCGTCGTTGCCATGTCATCTGCTTGCGTGTTGCATTTTGCCATATCATCATGTGCATTGTCATCAACATGTTTTCAAAACTTGCATCCGTCCAAGTTCCCTCGTCCTCTCCCTTGTCCGTTCAGAGCCTATACACACTCACACGCGCCCGCGACACCTCCGAATATTTATTTTATGAGTGGTGGGAAAATGTTTTCGGAATGGGATGAAACTTAGCGTGTGGTCTTATTATAGTGTAGACAGACCGCCTGTCAAGTTTCGTCGCATTCGGAGCTCGTTTGATGGCCCAACCGTTAAACCTATAGCGGCAGTATCACCGATCAAATGTCGGACGTTTTCGGTCTTCGGAAACTGCCACCGGGCCTCTCCCTCTCTTCTCTCCTATAAGCCTGAGGCCTTCTACACATCCCACTAATCTCTTCTAGGCCCAACCTAACACTTCCCTCCGACCGAAGCCATCCGATCGGCATCCGATGGCTCCGAAAGCCCCCAAAACCCCCTAACCCTAAAACATTCCATATATATGCAGCCCCCATGCCATTTTGGGCATTTTCCTAGCCTTCACCTACCCCTAGCCCCTCTCCCACCTCCAGCCGCCGGAATCTTCCTCGTTTCCGCGTCGTCCAACCCCTCCGTCGCCACTTGTCGCACCGCGCCACCGCCACGTCAGTGCGCCGCCGCCCTCGACCATTCCCAGGCTGCCACGTCGCCCTGGCCTCTCCCCCCACCGCCACAGGCCCGCCTAGGCCCGGTCCAGGCCCGCCCCGGGTGATCTGGGCCCATTCGCCGCCCGAGCCGCCGCTCACTCCCCGCTGGTCCTCCTCGCCCGACCAGATCGGGAGGACCCGAGCGCCGCCGCCAGCAAGAGCTGCTCAGCCGCCGCCGTCGCAGGTCGTGACCCCAATCCGTCGCCGTTCCCGAGCAGCACGTCGCCCCGGTTCCCCTCATCTTCTCTCCCTCACGAGCCCCCTTTCTCTCTCTCTCCAGGAGCTCGCCGCCATCCGCGTCAGCCGCCAGAGCTCCCTTTGTCGCCGCCGACGCCGGGAATGGCCCCCCTGGCCCCGGATCCATGCCCCCCCGCGCCGGATCTAGGCTGTCCGGCCGGTCCCCGCCATCCCTCGGCTTGCCGGAGCTTCCATCAGCCGCCGCCACGGTGCTCGTCCCCTCGGAGGACGACGCCTCCCGCTCGCGCCTAGTTTGGGCCGGCCTCGCCCCGGCCCGCGAGCGAAGCCCAGCTGCGGCCTGCTCCCTCCGGCCCACCTTCGCGCCCCGTCAGCCGCTCTACCGACCTGGGCCAGGCCCATCAGGGTAAGCCTCGGCCTGCCCCTCTATTCCATGCCCTAGGCGTTACATAGTTATTTGACGCTCGTTAGTTGTTGTTTTTTTCCCAAAAAAACTGCTAAGTCCCTGAAACTTCTTAATATGTGTGCATGTTGAGATGCTTGTAACTTTGTGCACGTTTACCCAAATGAAGCATATGATATATCAAAATGTTCGTCTCGAAGTGCTCTACATGTTAGTTGCATTTGCATGCATGTTACTGTTCATCTTGGTGCCTTAAGCTTCATTGCAAAACTGCTATGTGATGTTAATGTCAGGTCCTTGTTGTCTGTCAACAATATGTTACCATGTTTGTGATGTTGTATCTGAAGGAAATATGCCCTAGAGGCAATAATAAAGATGTTATTTGTATTTCCTTATATCATGATAAATGTCTTTTATTCATGCTAGAATTGTATTAACCGGAAACTTAGTACATGTGTGGATACATAGACAAAACAGTATGTCCCTAGTATGCCTCTACTAGACTAGCTCATTGATCAAAGATGGTTATGTTTCCTAGCCATAGACATGAGTTGTCATTTGATCAACGGGATCACATCATTAGGAGAATGATGTGATGGACAAGACCCATCCGTTAGCATAGCACTATGATCGTTTAGTTTAACTGCTATTGCTTTCTTCATAACTTATACATGTTCCTATGACTATGAGATTATGCAACTCCCGAATACCGTAGGAACACCTTGTGTGCTATCAAACGTCACAACGTAACTGGGTGATCATAAAGATGCTCTACAGGTGTCTCCGAAAGTATTCGTGGTGTTGGCATAGATCAAGATTAGGATTTGTCACTCCGAGTGTCGGAGAGGTATCTCTGGGCCCTCTCGGTAACACACATCATAATAAGCCTTGCAAGCAAAAGACTAATGAGTTAGTCACGAGATGATGTGTTACGGAACGAGTAAAGAGACTTGCCGGTAACGAGATTGAACTAGGTATAAAGATACCGACGATCGAATCTCGGGCAAATAACATACCGTTTGACAAAAGGAACAACGTATGTTGTTATGCGGTTCTGACCGATAAAAGATCTTCGTAGAATGTGTAGGAGCCAATATGAACATCCAGGTTCCGCTATTGGTTATTGACCGGAGATGAGTCTCGGTCATGTCTACATAGTTCTCGAACCCGTAGGGTCCGCACGCTTAACGTTTGATGACGATCGGTATTATGAGTTTATGAGTATTGATGTACCGAAGGTAGTTCGGAGTCCCGGATGAGATCACGGACATGACGAGGAGTCTCGGAATGTCCGAGACATAAAGATTGATATATTGGACGGCTATATTCGGACACCGGAAGTATACCGGAAAAGTTTCGGATTTATCGGGAATGCCGGAGGGGGTTACCGGAACCCCCTACGAGAGGGGATGGTCCTTAGTGGGCCTAAAGGGAAAGAGAGGGGCAGCCCATAGGGCTGGCCGGCGCCCCCACCTAGGGTTCCTAGTTGGACTAGGATTGGGGGGGGGGGGCGCCACCTCTCCTATTCCTTTCCCCCTTCTTCCTTTCGGTGAATCCTACTAGGAATAGGATTGCAATCCTATTCCTAGTAGGACTCCTTCCCTAGCCGCACCAGGAAGGGCCGGCCGGCCTCCCTCCCCTGCTCCTTTATATACGGGGGCAAAGGGGCACCCAAAGACACACAAGTTGAATTGTTTTAGCCGTGTGCGGTGCCCCCCTCCACAGAATCACACCTCGGTCATACCGTCGCGGAGCTTAGGCGAAGCCCTGCGCCGGTGAACACATCATATCAGTCACCACGCCGTCATGCTGACAAAACTCTCCCGTGAAGCTCAACTGAATCAAGAGCTCGTGGGACGTCATCAAGCTGAACGTGTGCTGAACGCGGAGGTGCCGTACGTTCGGTGCTTGATCGGTTGGATCGCGAAGAAGTTCGACAACATCAACCGCGTCACTTAACGCTTCCGCTCCCGGTCTACGAGGGTACGTAGACACACTCTTCCCTCTCGTTGCTATGCATCTGGTAGATAGATCTTGCGTGATCGTAGGAAAATTTTAAAATACTACGTTCCCCAACAGTGGTGTCAGAGCCAGGTCTATGCGTAGATGATATGCACGAGTAGAACACAATGAGATTGTGGACGATACTAGTCATACTGCTTACCAGCATGTCATACTTTGCTTCGGCGGTATTGTGAGATGAAGCGGCCCGGACCGACATTACGCGTACGCTTACGCGAGACTGGTTTCACCGTTACGAGCACTCGTTGCTTAAAGGTGACTGGCGGGTGTCTGTCTCTCTCACTTTAGCAGAATCAAGTGTGGCTACGCCCGGTCCTTGTGAAGGTTAAAACAGCACATACTTGACGAAACATCGTTGTGGTTTTTTATGCGTAGGTAAGAACGGTTCTTGCTAAGCCTGTAGCAGCCACGTAAAACTTGCAACAAACAAAGTAGAGGACGTCTAACTTGTTTTTGCAGGGCATGTTGTGATGTGATATGGTCAAAGACATGATGAGTTATACGGTTTTGTATGAGATGATCATATTTTGTAAAGTTATCGGCAACTGGCAGGAGCCATATGGTTGTCGCTTTATTGTATGAAATGCAATCGCCATGTAATTGCTTTACTTTATCACTAAGCGGTAGCGATAGTCGTGGAAGCAATAGTTGGCGAGACGACAACGATGCTACGATGAAGATCAAGGTGTCAAGCCGGTGACGAAGGTGATCATGACGGTGCTTTGAAGATGGAGATCAAAAGCACAAGATGATGATGGCCATATCATGTCACATATTTTGATTGCATGTGATGTTTATCTTATTATGCTTCTTATTTTGCTTAGAACGACGGTAGCATTATAAGATGATCCCTTACTAAATTTCAAGGTATAAGTGTTCTCCCTGAGTATGCACCGTTGCGAAAGTTCGTCGTGCCGAGACACCACGTGATGATCGGGTGTGATAAGCTCTACGTTCAAATACAACGGGTGTAAGCCAGTTTTGCACACGCAGAATACTCGGGTTAAACTTGACGAGCCTAGCATATACAGATATGGCCTCGGAACACTGGAGACCGAAAGGTCGAGCGTGAATCATATAGTAGATATGATCAACATAAGATGTTCACCATTGAAAACTACTCCATCTCACGTGATGATCGGACATGGTTTAGTTGATTTGGATCACGTGATCATTTAGATGACCAGAGGGATGTCTATCTAAGTGGGAGTTCTTTAAATTAATATGATTAAATTGAACTTTAATTTATCCTGAACTTAGTCCTGATAGTTTTGCATATCTATGTCGTTGTAGATCAATGGCCCGTGCTACCGTTCCTTTGAATTTTAATGCATTCCTAGAGAAAGCTAAGTTGAAAGATGATGGTAGCAATTATACGGACTGGGTCCGTAACCTGAGGATTATCCTCATTGCTGCACAGAAGAATTATGTCCTTGAAGCACCGCTAGGTGACAAGCCCCATTCCGCTGATGCAGACGCTTTGAACGTCTGGCAGTCGCGGTCTGATGACTACACGATAGTTCAGTGTGCCATGCTTTACGGCTTAGAACCGGGACTTCAACGACGTTTTGAACGTCATGGAGCATATGAAATGTTCCAGGAGTTGAAGTTAATATTTCAAGCAAATGCCCGAATTGAGAAATATGAGATTTCCAATAAGTTCTACAGCTGCAAAATGGAGGAGAATAGTTCTATCAGTGAACACTTGCTCAGAATGTCTGGGTACTACAATCATATGACTCAACTTGGTTGCAAAGTTGACGAGGATAGTGTTATTGATAGAGTTCTTCAATCACTGCCACCAAGCTATAAAGGCTTCGTGATGAACTATAACATGCAAGGGATGCAAAAGACAATTCCCGAGCTCTTCGCTATGCTCAAAGCTGCGGAGGTAGAAATCAAAAAGGAGCATCAAGTGTTGATGGTTAACAAGACCACTAATTTCAAGAAAAAGGGCAAGGGAAAGAAAGGGAACTTCAAAAAGAATAGCAAGTCAGTTGCTACTTCAACGAAGAAACCCAAATCTGGAGCCAAGCCTGAAACTGAGTGCTTCTACTGCAAGGGGACTGGACACTGGAAGCGGAACTGCCCCAAGTATTTGGCGGATAAGAAGGATGGCAAGATGAACAAAGGTATATGTGATATACATGTTATTGATGTGTACCTTACTAATGCTCGTAGTAGTACCTGGGTATTTGATACCGGTTCGGTTGCTAATATTTGTAACTCGAAACAGGGACTACGGATTAAACGAAGATTAGCTAAGGACGAGGTGACGATGCGCGTGGGAAACGGTTCCAAAGTCGATGTGATCGCCGTCGGCACGCTACCTCTACATCTACCTTCGGGATTAGTTTTAGACCTAAATAATTGTTATTTGGTGCCAGCGTTGAGCATGAACATTATATCTGGATCTTGTTTATTGCGAGACGGTTATTCATTTAAATCAGAGAATAATGGTTGTTCCATTTTAATGAATAATATCTTTTATGGTCATGCACCCTTGAAGTGTGGTCTATTCTTATTGGATCTCGATTGTATTGATACACATATTCATAATATTGAAACCAAAAGATGCAAGGTTAATAATGATAGTGCAACTTATTTGTGGCACTGCCGTTTAGGTCATATTGGTGTAAAACGCATGAAGAAACTCCATAATGATGGACTTTTGGAATCACTTGATTATGAATCACTTGGTGCTTGCGAACCATGCCTCATGGGCAAGATGACTAAAACTCCGTTCTCCGGAACTATGGAGCGAGCAACAGATTTGTTGGAAATCATACATACTGATGTATGTGGACCAATGAGTGTTGATGCTCGCGGCGGGTATCGTTATTTTCTGACCTTCACTGATGATTTGAGCAGATATGGGTATATCTACTTAATGAAGCACAAGTCTGAAACATTTGAAAAGTTCAAAGAATTTCAGAGTGAAGTAGAAAATCATCGTAACAAGGAAATAAAGTTCCTACGATGAGAATATTTGAGTTACGAGTTTGGTCTTCATTTGAAACAATGTGGAATAGTTTCACAACTCACGCCACCTGGAACACCACAGTGTAATGGTGTGTCCGAACGTCGTAACCGTACTTTATTGGATATGGTGCGATCTATGATGTCTCTTACCGATTTACCACTATCGTTTTGGGGTTATGCTTTAGAGACAGCTGCATTCACGTTAAATAGGGCACCATCTAAATCCGTTGATACGACACCTTATGAACTATGGTTTGGCAAGAAACCAAAGTTGTCGTTTCTTAAAATTTGGGGCTGCGATGCTTATGTGAAAACACTTCAACCTGATAAGCTCGATCCCAAGTCGGAAAAATGTGTCTTCATAGGATACCCAAAAGAGACTGTTGGGTACACCTTCTATCACAGATCCGAAGGCAAAATATTCGTTGCTAAGAACGGATCCTTTCTAGAAAAATAGTTTCTCTCGAAAGAAGTGAGTGGGAGGAAAGTAGAACTTGATGAGGTAATTGTACCTTCTCCCATATTGGAAAGTAGTACATCACAGGAAATTGTTCCAGTGATTCCTACACCAATTAGTGAGGAAGTTAATGATAATGATCATGAAACTTTGGATCAAGTTTCTACTGAACGTCGTAGATCAACCAGAGTACGTTCCGCACCAGAGTGGTACGGCAACCCAGTTCTGGAAATCATGTTACTAGACCATGATGAACCTACGAACTATGAGGAAGCGATGATGAGCCCAGATTCCGCAAAATGGCTTGAAGCCATGAAATCTGAGATGGGATCCATGTATGAGAACAAAGTATGGACTTTGGTTGACTTGCCCGATGATCGGCAGACCATCGAGAATAAATGGATCTTCAAGAGGAAGACCGACGCAGACGGTAATATTACTGTTTACAAAGCTCGACTTGTTGCGAAAGGTTTCCGACAAGTTCAAGGAGTTGACTACGATGAGACTTTCTCACCTGTAGCGATGCTTAAGTCTGTCTGAATCATGTTAGCAATTGCCGCATTTTATGATTATGAAATTTGGCAAATGGATGTCAAAACTGCATTCCCAAAAGGATATCTCAAAGAAGAGTTGTATATGATGCAACCAGAAGGTTTTGTCGATCCAAAAGGTGCTAACAAAGTATGCAAACTCCAGCGATCCATCTATGGACTGGTGCAAGCATCTCGGAGTTGGAATATACGCTTTGATGAGGTGATCAAAGCATATGGTTTTATACAGACTTTTGGAGAAGCCTGTATTTACAAGAAAGTGAGTGGGAGCTCTGTAGCATTTCTAATATTATATGTAGATGACATATTGTTGATTGGAAATGATATAGAATTTCTGGATAGCATAAAAGGATACTTGAATAAAAGTTTTTCAATGAAAGACCTCGGAGAAGCTGCTTACATATTAGGCATCAAAATCTATAGAGATAGATCAAGACGCTTAATTGGACTTTCACAAAGCACATACCTTGATAAGATTTTGAAGAAGTTCAAAATGGATCAGTCAAAGAAAGGATTCTTGCCTGTTTTACAAGGTATGAAGTTGAGTAAGACTCAATGCCCGACCACTGCAGAAGATAGAGAGAAAATGAAAGTCATTCCCTATGCCTCAGCCATAGGATCTATCATGTATGCAATGCTGTGTACCAGACCTGATGTGTGCCTTGCTATAAGTCTAGCAGGGAGGTACCAAAGTAATCCAGGAGTGGATCACTGGACAGCGGTCAAAAACATCCTAAAGTATCTGAAAAGAACTAAGGATATGTTTCTCGTATATGGAAGTGACAAAGAGCTCGTCGTAAATGGTTACGTCGATTCTAGCTTTGACACTGATCCGGATGACTCTAAGTCACAAACCAGATATGTATTTTTATTGAACGGTGGAGCTGTCAGTTGGTGCAGTTCCAAGCAGAGCATCGTGGCGGGATCTACGTGTGAAGCGGAATACATAGCTGCTTCAGAAGCAGCAAATGAAGGAGTCTGGATGAAGGAGTTCATATCCGATCTAGGTGTAGTACCTAGTGCATCGGGTCCAATGAAAATCTTTTGTGACAACACTGGAGCCATAGCCTTGGCGAAGGAATCCAGGTTTCACAAGAGAACAAAGCACATCAAAAGACGCTTCAATTCCATCCGCGATCTGGTCAAGGAGGGAGACATAGAGATTTGCAAAATACATACGGATCTGACTGTTGCAGACCCGTTGACTAAGCCTCTTCCACGGGCAAAACATGATCAGCACCAAGACTCCATGGGTGTGAGGATCATCACTTTGTAATCCAGATTATTGACTCTAGTTCAAGTGGGAGACTGAAGGAAATATGCCCTAGAGGCAATAATAAAGATGTTATTTGTATTTCCTTATATCATGATAAATGTCTTTTATTCATGCTAGAATTGTATTAACCGGAAACTTAGTACATGTGTGGATACATAGACAAAACAGTATGTCCCTAGTATGCCTCTACTAGACTAGCTCATTGATCAAAGATGGTTATGTTTCCTAGCCATAGACATGAGTTGTCATTTGATCAACGGGATCACATCATTAGGAGAATGATGTGATGGACAAGACCCATCCGTTAGCATAGCACTATGATCGTTTAGTTTAACTGATATTGCTTTCTTCATAACTTATACATGTTCCTATGACTATGAGATTATGCAACTCCCGAATACCGTAGGAACACCTCGTGTGCTATCAAATGTCACAACGTAACTGGGTGATCATAAAGATGCTCTACAGGTGTCTCCGAAAGTATTCGTGGTGTTGGCATAGATCAAGATTAGGATTTGTCACTCCGAGTGTCGGAGAGGTATCTCTGGGCCCTCTCGGTAACACACATCATAATAAGCCTTGCAAGCAAAAGACTAATGAGTTAGTCACGAGATGATGTGTTACGGAACGAGTAAAGAGACTTGCCGGTAACAAGATTGAACTAGGTATAAAGATACCGACGATCGAATCTCGGGCAAGTAACATACCGTTTGACAAAAGGAACAACGTATGTTGTTATGCGGTTCTGACCGATAAAAGATCTTCGTAGAATGTGTAGGAGCCAATATGAACATCCAGGTTCCGCTATTGGTTATTGACCGGAGATGAGTCTCGGTCATGTCTACATAGTTCTCGAACCCGTAGGGTCCGCACGCTTAACGTTTGATGACGATCGATATTATGAGTTTATGAGTATTGATGTACCGAAGGTAGTTCGGAGTCCCGGATGAGATCACGGACATGACGAGGAGTCTCGGAATGTCCGAGACATAAAGATTGATATATTGGACGGCTATATTCGGACACCGGAAGTATACCGGAAAAGCTTCGGATTTATCGGGAATGCCGGAGGGGGTTACCGGAACCCCCTACGAGAGGGGATGGTCCTTAGTGGGCCTAAAGGGAAAGAGAGGGGAAGCCCATAGGGCTGGCCGGCGCCCCCACCTAGGGTTCCTAGTTGGACTAGGATTGGGGGGGG
>LR738713.1:480316269-480359212 GCA_902687465.1 Secale cereale
CTAGCCGCACCAGGAAGGGCCGGCCGGCCTCCCTCCCCTGCTCCTTTATATACGGGGGCAGGGGGGCACCCAAAGACACACAAGTTGAATTGTTTTAGCCGTGTGCGGTGCCCCCCTCCACAGAATCACACCTCGGTCATACCGTCGCGGAGCTTAGGCGAAGCCCTGCGCCGGTGAACACATCATATCCGTCACCACGCCGTCGTGCTGACGAAACTCTCCCGTGAAGCTCAACTGGATCAAGAGCTCGTGGGACGTCATCAAGCTGAACGTGTGCTGAACGCGGAGGTGCCGTACGTTCGGTGCTTGATCGGTTGGATCGCGAAGAAGTTCGACAACATCAACCGCGTCACTTGACGCTTCCGCTCCCGGTCTACGAGGGTACGTAGACACACTCTTCCCTCTCGTTGCTATGCATCTGGTAGATAGATCTTGCGTGATCGTAGGAAAATTTTAAAATACTACGTTTCCCAACAGTATCTTTATGCATGTTGGTCCAAATGGAGTGTATGATATGTCAAATTGTTCATCTAGTGATGCTCTACATGATGGTTGCATTAGCATACTTGTTGGAGTGCATTATGCCATGATTATATCTGTTGCAAAAGTGCATGTGGCTGTTAAGTGCTGAAACTTGTTATGAGATGTTGATTTATCCTTTTCATATCTTTATGTGTGATTTTTGTTTGAGCAACATGTCAATATGTTTTAGAAGCACAGTCATGTCATCTTTGCTGTGGTGCAATCCACTTTTCATGATATGCCTTATTGTGAGTACAACAAGCTCGCAAAGTGACCTATTCGTTGTTGCTGATTTCTATGACTTGTTAAAAACTGCTAAGTCTGAAACTGTTATAACCTGATGCCATGTTTTCTTGATGCCCCACTCAAATCCATGAATGTTTTGGGATGTCCAATGATTATGTCTTGAAGTCCATGTTATGCTCTATCCATCTGTGTCCTTGTTTGCATTTATGACCTATTGTAGCTTGTTGTTTTCATGCTCTCAAATTGCTATAAAATGTTTTTGTCAGCCTGTTATCAGCAAGTTCAGTTTTGCCATGTGAATTGCTAGTGATCTATGCATCCTATGACCATGTTCTTGCCATGAGTAGCTTCATAAACATGTCTTCTTGCTGTTGGTTATCTTCACATGCCATGATATGCTCTGAGATGAGTTGCACAAGCTTACAAACATGCCTACTTGTCGTTGTTGCTGCCATGTTTAGTTTATTTCACTAAGTCTGTGAAACTGTTATCTTTTGCAATCTTGCCATGATGTTTTGAGCATGTTCTAGTGGTGTTTGGTAGTAGCCCAGTGATCATGCTTGTAGTGCTTGACATGTACATGCTTTCCATGCCCTTTGTTTCCATGAAGTTTTATTGTATCATGTTGTTTTGATGTCAACTAAGTGCCATGTTGCTGTTTTTGGACAGCATGTTGTTATATCTTGTTTCATGTGTATGTGTTGAACTGTTGCTCCGTTTTAAGCGTGTCCTATATGAAACTTGTGTGTTTTTGTATGTAGATGCATATTAACATGTTTTATACCTGTTTAGAGTGTGTTTGCTTGATGTTTGGATGTGTTTTGCATATTTGACATGCTTGTCTTGTTTTGCTCATATCTTCTAGGCCGTAGCTCCGAATTAAATAAACTTTATATGTAACTTGACTAGAATTTTGAGTAGATCATCATGGTGCATGTTAACTTGCTCTTTAACAACTTTAAATTAAGGTTTGTTCAGATCTGGACCATTTTTGAAAATTGCATATGAGGACTTACCGGAATTGTTATATGTTGTTTCCGGCCCCATTTAAACTTGCATTGTTGTGTGTTCTTGTTTGCATCATCACTTGCCATGATTTGCATCATGTAGTCTTGTCATGCATCATACTTCTTTGAGCATCTTGTCTTGTTATGTGTTGGGTGTTTACCATGTTGTGTTCTTCTTCTTGCTAGTTCATATTCCGTTGTGATCGTGAGGATTCGTTCGACTACACTTGGTTCGGCTTCGTGGCTTCTTCTTCGTCTCCTTCATGGACTCGTTCTTCTTCCTTGCGGGATCTCAGGCGAGATGACCGTCTCCTTGGATACCTTTACTATCATTGCTATGCTTTGTCTCGATGCTATCACTATATGTCGCGCTACCTATCTTTTGTTGTCAGCCTCTCCTTGTTGCCATGAAACCTCTAATCTTTGACACCATACCAGCAAACTGTTGTTTGGCTATGTTACCCGCTCGCTCAACCCCTCTTATAGCGTTGTTAGTTGCAGGTGAAGATGAAGATTGCTCCATGTTGGAACTTGGAGATTTTGGGAATATCACAATATATCTTATATTAATTAACGCACATATCAACTTGGCAATGGGTGGAAGGCTTGGCCTTTTGCTCGGTGTTTTGTTCCACTCATGCCGCCTTCAGAACCGATAAACCGGTGTTATGTTCCTTGATTTTGCGTTCCTAACGCGGTTGGGTATATGGGGACCCCTTGATAGTTCGCTTTGAATAAAACTCCTCCAGCAAGGCCCAACATTGGTTTTAATTTGTAACATAATAAAAAACTTAATTAATTAATTGCATAGGGGGTCATGTCCCTGGTTCTTAATTCTACATAACAGGGGGCAGTGCTGATGGTGTTGGTCCCAAACTAGAGCCACTTGCGATGCCACCCAGTTATCTGGGGTCTTCGGTTGCCGTACGTACTGCTCATCCGGACGCGGCTACTATCAGGGTGCCGGCACGTCGGGAGGTCTTGCTGGACTTGTTTTACCACTGTCGAAATGTCTTGTGCACCGGGATTCCGAGTTTGATCGGATTGTCTGGGTAATACTTTTACTTATGCTGATCGTGAGAGCTTGTGATGGGCTAAGTTGGGACACCCCCGCAGGGTTATAATCTTTCAAAAGCCGTGCCCGCGGTTATGTGGTAGATTGGAATTTGTTAATGTCCGGTTGTAGAAAACTTGACAGAGGATCCGAAATAAAATACACGAACCGTGTGAGTAACCGCGACCGTCTCTTTTCACTTTGAGAAGAGAACACGGTGGGGTTATGTTTGACTCATAGGTAGTTCAGGATCTTTAGCGATCATTACTAGTTTGCGACCGTTTGCATAGATGCTCATCTTACTCTTGTACTCATAAGTTAGCCACCATACTTATGCTTAGCCGCTGCTGCAACCTCACCACTATCCTTTCCATACCCAATAAAGCTTTGCTAGTCTTGATACCCATGGTTATGGGATTGCTGAGTCCTCGTGGGTCACAAATACTACAACAACAGTTGCAGGTGCAGGTTTCCGATGACTTGATGTGAGAGCGATGTTCTTTGAGTTGGAGTTCTTTCTTCTTCTTCTTCGTCAGTCTTGGGTTAGGTTCCTGGTCGGCAGCCTGGGATAGCAGGATGGATGTCGTTGTGCTTTTCATGTTTGCATCTGTAATCGGATGCCTTGTATTGATGTTGGTGTATTCATGTGAATTGTATGACTTGTATATATCCCCATGTATGTATGTAATGGCACGATGTAATGATATCCATCTTGCTAAGCGCCTGAAATGCGGTTGTGCCTCAATCATAAGTTTTTATCTAGTGATCGAGATAGAATCGCATCACACCAAGTTTCATCCCATTCCGAGAACATTTTCCCGTCACTCATAAAATAAATATTCAAAGGTGCCGCAGGCACGTGTGAGTGTGTCTGGGCTCCGAACGGACAACGGAGAGGACGGGGGAACTCGGACGGATGCAAGTTTTGAAAACATGCTGATGACAATGCACATGATGACATGGCAAAATGCAACACGCAAGCAGATGACATGGCAACGACGGCGAATAACAGGCTGACACCTAGCACACCGGTCTCGGGGTGTCACAACATATGACCCACCAAGGAGGGGCCAGGTTATACCGTTGGCGACTCATAAAAAGAAGGCCCATGAAGGCCTAAGAAGACAAAGATGAGAAGACCGGAGGCGGCTTACAAGCCGGCCCATTGGAAGCCCATAACCCGAAGGTGACTCAAGACCTGAAGGTGTAAGCTGCCCGAAGGCAGCTTGCCTAGGGAGGCAGGGCGACTTAGAGCCGGAATTGGTTACGTTATATGACCCGACCTGGACCTCTGTAAGCCGTCAGGCCTCGACATGTGTATATAAAGGCGAGACCCGGCGGCGGGTTAAGGACAAGAAAATAATCGATCAATAGCTAGGTCAAACGTATTCGCTCCCTTGTAATCAATACTCTAGCAATATAGCAACAAGCAGGAGTAGGCTTTTGATGTCGCTTAAAACTACGTTGGTTTTTCCCCAAAGAGGAAGGGATGATGCTGTTGGGGAACGTAGTATTTCAAAAAAAATCCTACGATCACGCAAGATTTATCTACTAGATGCATATCAACGATAGGGGAGAGTGTGTCTACGTACCCTTGTAGACCAAAAGCGGAAGCGTCTAGTGACACGGTTGATGTAGTCGAACTTTCTTCGCGATCCAACCGATCAAGCACCGAACGTACGGAGCATCCGCATTCAGCACACGTTCAGCTTGATGACGTCCCATGAGCTCTTGATCTAGTAGAACTTCGCGGGAGTGTTTCGTCGGCACGACGGTGTGGTGACGGAGATGATGAAGCTACCGGCGCAGGGCATCGCCTAAGCACTACAACGATATGACCGAGGTGTGTTTCTGTGGAGGGGGCACCGCACACGGTTGGGAGAGATCAAGTTGATCAACTTGTGTCTCTAGAGGCGCCCCCTACCCCCGTATATAAAGGAGCAAGAGGATGAGGCCGGCCGGCCCCTATGGCGCGCCCTAGGAGGGCCACTCCTACTAGGAATAGGAATCCTATTCCTAGTAGGAGTCCACAAAGAGGGAGAGGGGGAAGGAAGGATAGGGACAGGGAGAAGGAAGGGGGCGCCACCCCCTCCTCTCCTTGTCCAATTCGGACCAAGGGGGAGGGGAGCACGGCCCAGCCCTGGCCGGCCCTCTCTCTCTCTCCACTAAGGGCCCAAGTGGCCCATTAGTTCCCCCGGGGGGTACCGATACCCCTCCGGCACTCTGGTTTAATCCAAAACTTATCCGGAACACTTACGGTGCCCGAATATAGTCGTCCAATATATCAATCTTTACGTATCAGACATTCCGAGACTCCTCGTCATGTCCGTGATCTCATTCGGGACTCCGAACTACCTTCGGTACATCAAAACACATAAACTCATAATACCGATCGTCATTAAACGTTAAGCATGCGGACCTATGGGTTCGAGAACTATGTAGACATGACCGAGACTCATCTCCGGTCAATAACCAATAGCGGAACCTGGATGCTCATATTGGCTCCTACATATTCGACGAAGATCTTTTATCGGTCAAACCGCATAACAACATACGTTGTTCCTTTTGTCATCGGTATGTTACTTGTCCGAGATTCGATCGTCGGTATCTCAATACCTAGTTCAATCTCGGTACCGCAAGTCCCTTTACTCGTTCCGTAATACATCATCTCGTGACTAACTCATTAGTCATTTGCTTGCAAGGCTTATTATGATGTGTATTACCGAGAGGGCCCAGAGATACCTCTCCGACACTCGGAGTGACAAATCCTATTCTTGATCCATGCCAACACCACGAACACTTTCGGAGACACATGTAGAGCATCTTTATAATCACCCAGTTACATTGTGACGTTTGATAGCACACAAGGTGTTCCTCCGGTATTCGGGAGCTGCATAATCTCATAGTCATAGGAACATGTATAAGTCATGAAGAAAGCAATAGCAGTAAAACTAAACGATCATAGTGCTAAGCTAACAGACGGGTCTAGTCCATCACATCATTCTCCTAATGATGTGATCTTGTTGATCAAATGACAAATCATGTATATGGTTAGGAAACATAACCATCTTTGATCAATGAGCTAGTCTAGTAGGGGCATACTAGGGACATACTGTTTTGTCTATGTATTCACACATGTACTAACTTTCCGGCTAATACAATTATAGCATGAATAATAGACATTTATCATGATATAAGGAAATACAAATAAGATCTTTAGTATTGCCTCTAGGGAATATTTCTTTCAGTCTCCCACTTGAACAAGAGTCAATAATCTAGATTACAAATTAATGATTCTAACACCCATGGAGTCTTGGTGCTGATTATGTTTTGCCCGTGGAAGAGGCTTAGTCAACGGGTCTGCAACATTCAGATCTATATGTATCTTGCAAATTTCTATGTCTCCCTCATTGACTTGATCGCAGATGGAATTGAAGCGTCTTTTGATGTGCTTTGTTCTCTTGTGAAACCTGGACTCCTTTGCCAAGGCTATTGCTCCAGTGTTGTCACAAAAGATTTTCATTGGACCCGATGCATTAGGTATCACACCTAGATCGGATATGAACTCTTTCATCCAGACTCCTTCATTTGCTACTTCTGAAGCAGCTATGTATTCTGCTTCACACGTAGATCCCACCACGACGCTTTTCTTGGAACTACACCAACTGACAGCTCCACTGTTTAATAAATATACATATCCGGTTTGTGACTTAGAGTCATCCAGATCAGTGTCAAAGCTTGAATCGACGTAATCGTTTACGACAAGCTCTTTGTCACCCCCATATATGAGAAACATATCCTTTGTCCTTTTCTGGTACTTCAGGATGTTCTTGACCGCTGTCCAGTGATCCACTCCTGGATTACTTTGGTACCTCCCTGCTAAACTTATAGCAAGGCACACATCAAGTCTGGTACACATCATTGCATACATGATAGATCCTATGGCTGAGGCATAGGGAATGACTTTCATTTTCTCTCTATCTTCTGCAGTGGTCGGGCATTGAGTCTTACTCAACTTCACACCTTGTAACACAGGCAAGAACACTTTCTTTGACTGATCCATTTTGAACTTCTTCAAGACTTTATCAAGGCATGTGCTTTGTGAAAGTCCAATTAAGCGTCTTGATCTATCTCTATAGATCTTGATGCCTACCATGTAAGCAGCTTCACCGAGGTCTTTCATTGAAAAATTCTTATTCAAGTATCCTTTTATGCCATCCAGAAATTATATATCATTTCCAATCAACAATATGTCATCCACATATAATATCAGAAATGCTACAGAGCTCCCACTCACTTTCTTGTAAAGACAGGATTCTCCAAAAGTCTGTATAAACCATATGCTTTGATCACCTCATCAAAGCGTATATTCCAACTCCAAGATGCTTGCACCAGTCCATAGATGGATCGCTGGAGCTTGCACACTTTGTTAGCACCTTTAGGATCGACAAAACCTTCTGTTTGCATCACATACAACTCTTCTTTGAGATATCCATTCAAGAATGCAGTTTTGACATCCATTTGCCAGATTTCATAATCATAAAATGCGGCAATTGCTAACATGATTCGGACAGACTTAAGCATCGCTATGGGTGAGAAAGTTTCATCCTAGTCAACTCCTTGAACTTATCGAAAACCTTTCGCAACAAGTCAAGCTTTGTAAACAGTAACATTACCGTCAGCGTCGGTCTTCCTCTTGAAGATCCATTTATTTTCGATGGCTTGCCGATCATCGGGCAAGTCAACCAAAGTCCACACTTTGTTCTCATACATGGATCCCATCTCAGATTTCATGGCCTCAAGCCATTTTGCGGAATCTGGGCTCATCATCGCTTCCTCATAGTTCGTAGGTTCATCATGGTCTAGTAACATGACTTCTAGAACTGGGTTGCCGTACCACTCTAGCGCGGAACGTACTCTGGTTGATGTACGAAGTTCTGCAGAAACTTGATCCGAAGTTTCATGATCATCATCATTAGCTTCCTCACTAATTGGTGTAGGAATCACTGGAACCAATTTCTGTGATGTACTACTTTCCAATTTGGGAGAAGGTACAATTACCTCATCAAGTTCCACTTTCCTCCCACTCACTTATTTCGAGAGAAACTCTTTCTCTAGAAAGGATCCATTCTTAGCAACGAATATCTTGCCTTCGGATCTGTGATAGAAGGTGTACCCAACAGTCTCCTTTGGGTATCCTATGAAGACACATTTCTCCGACTTGGGTTCGAGCTTATCAGGTTGAAGCTTTTTCACATAAGCATCGCAACCCCAAACTTTTAGAAACAACAACTTTGGTTTCTTGCCAAACCACAGTTCATAAGGTGTCGTCTCAACGGATTTAGATGGTGCCCTATTTAATGTGAATGTAGTTGTCTCTAAAGCATAACCCCAAAACGATAGTGGTAAATCGGTAAGAGACATCATAGACCGCACCATATCTAATAAAGTACGGTTATAACGTTCGGACACACCATTACGCTGTGGTGTTCCAGGTGGCGTGAGTAGTGAAACTATTCCACATTGTTTCAAATGAAGACCAAACTCGTAACTCAAATATTCACCTCCACGATCAGATCGTAGAAACTTTATTTTCTTGTTACGATGATTCTCTACTTCACTCTGAAATTCTTTGAACTTTTCAAATGTTTCAGAATTGTGCTTCATCAAGTAGATATACCCATATCTGCTCAAATCATCAGTGAAGGTCAAAAATCACGATACCCGCCGCGAGCTTCAACACTCATCGGTCCACATACATCAGTATATATGATTTCCAACAAATCTGTTGCTCGCTCCATTGCTCCGGAGAACGGAGTTTTAGTCATCTTGCCCATGAGGCATGGTTCGCAAGCACCAAGTGATTCATAATCAAGTGATTCCAAAAGTCTGTCACTATGGAGTTTCTTCATGCGCTTTACACCAATATGACCTAAACGGCAGTGCCACAAATAAGTTGCACTATCATTATTAACCTTGCGTCTTTTGGCTTCAATATTATGAATATGTGTATCACTACGATTGAGATCCAACAAGAATAGACGACTCTTCAAGGGTGCATGACCATAAAAGATATTACTCATATAAATAGAACAACCATTAATCTCAGATTTAAATGAATAACCGTCTCGCAATAAACAAGATCCAGATATAATGTTCATGCTTAACGCTGGCACCAAATAACAATTATTCAGGTCTAAAACTAATCCCGAAGGTAGATGTAGAGGTAGCGTGCCGACGGCGATCACATCGACTCTAGAACCATTTCCCACGCACATCGTCACCTCGTCCTTAGCCAATCTTCATTTAATCTGTAGTCCCTGTTTCGAGTTACAAATATTAGCAACCAAACATGTATCAAATACCCAGGTACGACTACGAGCATCAGTGAGGTACACATCAATAACATGTATATCGCATATACGTTAGTTCACCTTGCCATCCTTCTTATCCGCCAAATACTTGGGGTAGTTCCGCTTCCAGTGTCCAGTCCCTTTGCAGTAGAAGCACTCAGTTTCAAGCATGGCTCCAGACTTGGGTTTCTTCGTGGGAGTAGCCACTGTCTTGCAATTCTTCTTCAAGTTCCCCTTCTTTCCCTTGCCCTTTTTCTTGAAACTAGTGGTCTTGTTAACCATCAACACTTGATGCTCCTTTTTGATTTCTACCTCCGCAGCTTTGAGCATAGCGAAGAGCTTGGGAATTGTCTTCTGCATCCCTTGCATGTTATAGTTCATCACAAAGCCTTTATAGCTTGGTGGCAGTGATTGAAGAACTCTATCAATAAAACTATCTTCGTAAACTTTGCATCCAAGTTGAGTCATATGATTGTAGTACCCAGACATTCTGAGCAAGTGTTCATTGATAGAACTATTCTCCTCCATCTTGCAGCTGTAGAACTTATTGGAAATCTCACATTTCTCAATCCGGGCATTTGCTTCAAATATTAACTTCAACTCCTGGAACATCTCATATGCTCCATGACGTACAAAACATCGTTGAAGTCTTGGTTCTAAGCCGTAAAGCATGGCACACTGAACTATCGTGTAGTCATCAGACCGTGTCTGCCAGACGTTCAAAGCGTCTACATTAGCGGGAGGGGGCTTGTCACCTAGCGGTGCTTCAAGGACATAATTCTTCTGTGCAGCAATGAGGATAATCCTCAAGTTACGGACACAGTCCGTGTAATTGCTAGCATCATCTTTCAACTTAGCTTTCTCTAGGAATGCATTAAAAATTCAATGGAACGGTAGCATGGGCCATTGATCTACAATAACATAGATATGCAAAAACTATCAGGACTAAGTTCTTGATAAATTAAAGTTCAATTAATCATATTACTAAAGAACTCCCACTTAGATAGACATCCCTCTGGTCATCTAAATGATCATGTGATCAAAATCAACTAAACCATGTCCGATCATCATGTGAGATGGAGTAGTTTTCATTGGTGAACATCTTATGTTGATCATATCTACTATATGATCCACGCTCAACCTTTCGGTCTCCAGTGTTCCGAGGCCATATCTGCATATGCTAGGCTCGTCAAGTTTAACTCGAGTATTCTGCGTGTGCAAAACTGGCTTACACCCATTGTATGTGAACGTAGAGCTTATCACACCCGATCATCATGTGGTGTCTCGGCACGACGAACTTTCGCAACGGTGCATACTCACGGAGAACACTTATACCTTGAAATTTAGTGAAAGATCATCTTATAATGCTACCGTCGTACTAAGCAAAATAAGAAGCATAATAAGATAAACATAACATGCAATCAAAATATGTGACATGATATGGCCATCATCATCTTGTGCTTTTGATCTCCATCTCCAAGGCACCGTCATGATCACCATCGTCACCGGCGTGACACCTTGATCTCCATCGTAGCATCGTTGTCGTCTCGCCAACTATTGCTTCCACGACTATCGCTACCACTTAGTGATAAAGTAAAGCAATTACATGGCGACTATATTTCATACAATAAAGTGACAACCATATGGCTCCTGCCAGTTGCCGACAACTTTACAAAACATGATCATCTCATACAATAACGTATAACTCATCATGTCTTGAGCATATCACATCACAACATGCCCTGCAAAAACAAGTTAGACGTCCTCTACTTTGTTGTTGCAAGTTTTACGTGGCTGCTACGGGCTTAGCAAGAACCGTTCTTACCTACGCATACAAAACCACAACGATTATTCGTCAAGTATGTGTTGTTTTAACCTTCACAAGGACCGGGCGTAGCCATATTCGATTCAACTAAAGTGAGAGACAGACACCCGCCAGTCACCTTTAAGCAACGAGTGCTCATAACGGTGAAACCAGTCTCGCGTAAGCGTACGCGTAATGTCGGTCCGGGCCGCATCATCTCACAATACCGCTGAACCAAAGTATGACATGCTGGTAAGCAGTATGACTATTATCGCCCACAACTCATTGTGTTCTACTCATGCATATCATCTACGCATAGACCTGGCTCATGATGCCACTGTTGGGGAACGTAGTATTTCAAAAAAAATCCTACGATCACGCAAGATCTATCTACTAGATGCATAGCAATGAGAGGGGAGAGCGTGTCTACGTACCCCTGTAGACCGAAAGCGGGAGCGTCTAGTGACACAGTTGATGTAGTCGAACTTTCTTCGCGATCCAACCGATCAAGCACCGAACTTACGGAGCCTCCGCTTCAGCACACGTTCAGCTTGATGACGTCCCACGAGCTCTTGATCCAGTAGAACTTCGCGGGAGAATTTCGTCAGCACGACGGCATGGTGATGGAGATGATGAAGCTACCGGCGCAGGGCTTCACCTAAGCACTGCAACGATATGACCGAGGTGTGTTTCTATGGAGGGGGCATCGCACACGGTTGGGAGAGATCAACTTGATCAACTTGTGTTTCTAGAGGTGCCCTTGCCCCCGTATATAAAGGAGCAAGGGGAGGAGGCCGACCGGCCCCTATGGCGCGCCCTAGGAGGGCCCCTCCTACTAGGAATAGGAATCCTATTCTTAGTAGGAGTCCACCAAGAGGGAGAGGGGGAAGGAAGGAGAGGGAGAGGGAGAAGGAAGGGGGCGCCACCCCCTCCTCCCCTTGTCCAATTCGTACCAAGGGGGAGGGGCGCGCGGCCCAGCCCTGGCTGGCCCTCTCTCTCTCTCCCTCCACTAAGGGCCCAAGTGGCCCATTAGTTCCCCCGGGGGGTACCTATACCCCTCCAGCACTCCGGTTTAATCCGAAACTTATCCGAAACACTTCCGGTGTCCGAATATAGTCGTCCAATATATCAATATTTACGTCTCGGACATTCTGAGCCTCCTCGTCATGTCTGTAATCTCATCCGGGACTCCGAACTACCTTTGGTACATCAAAACTCATAAACTCATAATACCGATCGTCATTAAACGTTAAGCATGCGGACCCTACGGGTTCGAGAACTATGTAGACATGACCGAGACTCATCTCCGGTCAACAACCAATAGTGGAACCTGGATGCTCATATTGGCTCCTAAATATTCTATGAAGATCTTTTATCAGTCAAACCGCATAACAACATATGTTGTTCCTTTTGTCATCGGTATGTTACTTGTCCGAGATTCGATCGTCGGTTTCTCAATACCTAGTTAAATCTCGTTACCGACAAGTCTCTTTACTTGTTCCGTAATACATCATCTCGTGACTAACTCATTAGTCATTTGCTTGCAAGGCTTATTATGATGTGTATTACCGAGAGGGCCCAGAGATACCTCTCCAACACTCGGAGTGACAAATCCTATTCTTGATCTATTGCAACACCACGAACACTTTCGGAGACACCTGTAGAGCATCTTTATAATCACCCACTTACATTGTGACGTTTGATAGCACACAAGGTGTTCCTCCGGTATTCGGGAGTTGCATTATCTCATAGTCATAGGAACATGTATAAGTCATGAAGAAAGCAATAGTAGTAAAACTAAACGATCATAGTGCTAAGCTAACGGATGGGTCTAGTCCGTCACATCATTCTCCTAATGATGTGATCTCGTCGATCAAATGACAACTCATGTCTATGGTTAGGAATCATAACCATCTTTGATCAATGAGCTAGTCTAGTAGAGGCATACTAGGGACATACTGTTTTGTCTATGTATTCACACATGTACTAAGTTTCTGGTTAATACAATTCTAGCATGAATAAAAGATAGTTATCATGATATAAGGAAATACAAATAACATCTTTATTATTTCCTCTAGGGCATATTTCCTTCAGATGCAGCACAGTGGCGGTAGGTATTTCCCTCAGATGTGAAACCAAGGTTATCGAACCAATAGGAGAACCAAGAAACACAACGTAAATAGCACCTGCACATAAATAACAACACCTCGCAACCCGACGTGTTAAAGGGGTTGTCAATCCCTTTCGGGTAACGAACGTGAGAGAGATATAAATATTGGTAGATTGGTTGATAGATAAGATAAATTGCAGCAAGATATTTTTGGGTTTTTGGTTTAGTAGATGTGAAAATAAAAGCAAAGGAAAATAGATTGCAAAGGTAAATATATGAGAAAGAAGACCCGGGGCCATAGGTTTCAGTAGTGGCTTCTCTCGAGAAAAATAGCAAACAACGGGTAAACAAATTACTGTTGGGCAATTGATAGAATTTCAAATAATCGTGACGATATCCAGGCAATGATCATTACATAGGCATCACGTCCAAGATTAGTAGACCGACTCCTGCCTGCATCTACCACTATTACTCCACACATCGACCGCTATCTAGCATGCATCTACTGTATTAAGTTCATGAAAAAACGGAGTAATGCATTAAGAATGATGACATGATGTAGACAAGATCCGTTTATCTATGGCTTTAGATATGGATCTCGTCGTTTTATCCTTAGTGGCAACAATACATACGTGTCGGTTCCCCTTCTGTCACTGGGATCAAGCACCGTAAGATCGAACCCACTACTGGGCACCTCTTCCCATTGCAGGATAAAGAGATCAAGTTGGCCAAACGAAACCCAATATCGGAGAAGAAATACGAGGCTATAAGAGATCAAAGAAACTCAAATAACTTTCATGGATATAAAAGGATAGATCTGATAATAAACTCAAAGTTCATCGGATCCCAACAAACACACCACAAAAAGAGTTACATCATATGGATCTCCAGGAGACCATTGTATTGAGAATCAAAAGAGAGAGAGTAAGCCATCTAGCTACTAACTACAGACCCGTAGGTCTACAAGGAACTACTCATGTATCATCGGAGAGGCACCAATGGAAGTGGTGAACCCCTCTGTGATGGTATCTAGATTGGATCTGGTGTTTCTAGACTCTGCGGCGGCTGGATGAATATTTCGTTGACTCCCCTAGGGTTTCTGTTTCTGGAATATTGTGGTATTTATAGAGCAAAGAGGCGGTGCGGGAGGCCACCGAGGTGGGCACAACCCACCTGGGCGCACCAGCGGGGCCTGGCGCGCCCTGGTGGGTTGTGCCCCCCTCGGGTACTCCCCAGGTGCTACCTTGGCCCATCAGGTGTCTTCTGACCCAAAAAAATCTCCAAAAAGTTTCGAAGTGTTTGTGCTTTGTTTGATATTGATTTCCTGTGATGTAAAAAACATGCAAAAAAAACAGCAACTGGCACTTGGCACTATGTCAATAGGTTAGTACAAAAAAATGATATAAAATGATTGTAAAACATCCAAGAATGATAATATAACAGCATGGAACAATCAAAAATTATAGATACGTTGGAGACGTATCAACTTTTACCTCGTTGGTGAGGGGCCGAACCTGGGTAAACTCGTGTCTCTCGTCCCGCTCCACCCCTTAAAGCTAATCACCATGACCATGGCCTCACACCTAAGTCCTTTCATAAGGGCATCTGCTGTGACAAAACCATGATAGTTGGCGCCCACCATGGGGCCATGACATGGTGGTTTCGAGTTATTGAAGGGCACTTTCCTAGGGCTTGACGAATACGTCATCGGCGGGATGACCAAGAGCCGCCGCGGAAATCTCTACATCGACGATGCTGGATGGGGCCCCAAGGCCGACTCAATCGAGTATGGGTACCGGGGGCCCTTCAGCGGAATCTACATCTTCATCGGCAAGATCAACGACTCTATGCATGAGCCGGACATCTTCCCCGACCTCTTCGAGTTGGCTCGGTGCACGCAACCCGCCCGGTGTCAACCCAGTCGGAAGCATGTTTTCGTCGGCTTCACGCAAGGTTTTGAGCTGGCGGAAAATTCTGCGTCCGGTGAGGCGACTCTTATTTACACAGATAATGAGTCCACCGGAGAGACGGAATCAATCTACCAACTTCAAGACGGCGGGCTCGGGGACTATTCCGATGGTAGCAGCATTCCGGATCCTTACGAGCCGCCGAGCAGGGCCGCAATCTTTATGGCTAGCACATAGATAATGGTGAATTCATCGACGACGGCTGCTATGACATCCGATTCAACTGTTGCGGTGGCGGCATGAGCGAGCGGGTCAGCACGGCCGCCGGCTCAAGTTTTTCTGAGCTTTTGAACACTCTGACGACTTTGTTGAAGGAAATATGCCCTTGAGGCAATAATAAAGTAGTTAAATTATATTTCCTTATATCATGATAAATGTTTATTATTCATGCTAGAATTGTATTAACCGAAAACTTGATACATGTGTGGATACATAGACACAACACCGTGTCCCTAGTAAGCCTCTACTAGACTAGCTCGTTAATCAAATATGGTTAAGTTTCCTAACCATAGACATGTGTTGTCATTTGATGAACGAGTTCATATCATTAGGATAATGATGTGATGGATATGACCCATCCGTTAGCTTAGCATATTGATCATTCAGTTTTACTGCTATTGCTTTCTTCATGTCAAATACATATTCCTCCGACTATGAGATTATGCAACTCTCGGATACCAGAGGAATACCTTGTGTGCTATCAAACATCACAACGTAACTGGGTTATTATAAAGATGCTCTACAGGTATCTCTGAAGGTGTTTTTTGGGTTGGCATAGATCAAGATTAGGATTTGTCACTCCGAGTATCGGAGAGGTGTCTCAGGGCCCTCTCGGTAATAATCCCTCCATTCCCTTATACAAGGCCACTATGAAAAATACAATTTGCATGTATACAAGGCCACTAACTGTAATCAAGGCAAACATTAATGATGTTTTGTCGTACTACCAACCTTTTTAATACTTGCATGCATGTAGTCATAATGACATTAAGCTACTTTCTTCTAATTCCTTCTTTGCATGCATGTGGACGTATTAATGATTTCGATTAACGAAAAGAAAAATGGACTTGCAAAGCAGTCATTAAATTTTACCTTGGTACCTGTAATTTAAGTTTGTGGCCTTATATAAGGGAATGGAGGGAGGACACGTCATAAGAAGCCTTGCATGCAATGTAACTAATGATTTAGTTACAAGATGATGTATTATGGAACGAGTAAAGAGACATGCCGGTAACGAGATTGAACTAGGTATGCAGATACCGACGACCGAATCTCGGGCAAGTAACATACCGATGACAAAGGGAATAATGTATGTTGTCATAACGGTTTGACCCATAAAGATCTTCGTAGAATATGTAGGAGCCAATATGAGCATCCAGGTTCTGCTATTGGTTATTTACCAAAGAGGTGTCTCGGTCATGTCTAAATAATTCTCGAACCCGTAGGGTCCGCACGCTAAACGTTCGATGACGATTTGTATTACATGAGTGATGTGATTTGGTGATCGAATGTTGTTTGGAGTCCCGAATGAGATCACAGACATGACTAGGACTCTCGAAATGGTCGAGAGGTAAAGATTGATATATATGACGATGGTATTTGGACACCGGAAGTGTTCCGGGTGATACCGGGTCATCGGAAGGGGTTCCAGGCACCGCCACTGCCAAGTTATGGGCCTATTGGGCCAAGAGAGGACAGACCAGCTGATGACCCACAAGTGTAGGGGATCTATCGTAGTCCTTTCTATAAGTAAGAGTATCGAACCCAACGAGGAGGAGAAGGAAATGATAGGCAGTTTTCAGTAAGGTATTTTCTGCAAGCACTGAAATTATAGGTAACAGATAATTTTGTGATAAGGTAATTGGTAACAAGTGACAAAAGGTAAAAGTAAATAAGGTGCAGCAAGGTGGCCCAATCCTTTTTGTAGCAAAGGACAAGCCTGGACAAACTCTTATATAAAGGAAAGCGCTCCCGAGGACACATGGGAATTATCGTCAAGCTAGTTTTCCTCACGATCGTCTGATTCGCGTTCGGTACTTTGATAATTTGGTATGTGGGTGGACCGGTGCTTGGGTGCTGCCCTTACTTGGACAAACCTCCCACTTATGATTAACCTCTAATGCAAGCATCCGCAACTACAAAAGAAGTATTAAGGTAAACCTAACCATAGCCTGAAACATATGGATCCAAATCAGCCCCTTACGAAGCAACGCATAAACTAGGGTTTAAGCTTCTGTCACTCTAGCAACCCATCATCTACTTATTACTTCCCAATGCCTTCCTCTAGGCCCAAATAATGGTGGAGTGTCATGTAGTCGACGTTCACATGACACCACTAGAGGAGAGACAACATACATCTCATCAAAATATCGAACGAAGACCAAACTCACATGACTACTAATAGCAAGACTTCTCCCATGTCCTAAGGAACAAAAGTAACTACTCACAAGACATGATATTGTTCATGATCAGAGGGGTATTAATATGCATAATGGATCTGAACATATGATCTTCCACCAAATAAACCAACTAGCATCAACTACAAGGAGTAATCAACACTACTAGCAACCCACAGGTACCAATCTGAGGTTTGGGTACAAAGATTGGATACAAGAGGTGAACTAGGGTTTGAGAGGAGATGGTGCTGGTGAAGATGTTGATGAAGATAGCCCTCCCCAAGATGGGAGAGTTGTTGGGGATGACGACGGTGACGATTTCCCCCTCCCGGAGGGAAGTATCCCCGACAGAACAGCTCTGCCGGAGCCCTAGATTGGTTTGCGCCTCTATTCCGCCTCGAGACGGCGGCGTCTGGTCCTGGAAGCCTCCTTATGATTTTTTCCAGGTCAAAACACCTCATATAGGAGAAGATGGGCACCGGGGGCCTGCCGGCTGGCCCACGAGGTAGGGGGCGCGCCTTGGGAAGGGGGGCACGCCCCGCACCCTCGAGGACAGCCGGTGGCCCCTCTCGTGGGTTTCTTTCGCCAGATATTTTTTGTATTTTCCAAAACGATGTTCTGTGTAGTTTCAGGGCTTTTGGAGTTGTGCAGAATAGGTTTCCAGAGTTTGATCCTTTTCCAGCCCAGAATTCCCGCTGCCGGCATTCTCCCTCTTCATGTAAACCTTGTAAAATAAGAGAGAAAAGGCATAAGTATTGGGACAAAACATGTATGAACAACCCGTAATGCAATAAATATCAATATATAAGCATGATGCAAAATGGACGTATCAACTCCCCCAGGCTTAGACCTCGCGTGTCCTCAAGCGAAAGCCGATATCGAAAAATATGTCCACATGTTTAGAGATAGAGGTGTCAATAAAAACAAAATACGGACATGAGGGCATCATGATCATTCTCATAACAACAACTTATATAAATATAGTCATATGATTCTTATGCTAAAGTAACAAACCATCCACAATATCAAGTATGAATCATAAACTTCATTGGAAACTAAAAAACTTTGATCTTGGTCATTGAAGCAATTGCAATTTATCGTAACATCGGAAAGAGTCAATATAAGAGCTTTTCAGCAAGCCTACATACTCAACTATCATATAGTTTTTCACAATTGCTCACACTCATGCAATACTTATGTTTATGGAGTTTTAATCGGACACATAGAAAGATAAGGGCTTATGGTGTTGCCTCCCAACCTTTTACCTCAAGGGTAATGTCAACAATAATAGATCATGAAAACTTACATCCAAGTGGGTATATATGTCAGGATCTTTCCAACACAATGTGCTTGCCAAAGGATAAAATGTAAAAAGGAAAGGTGGGTTTCACCTTGACACTTATAAGCCAAGAATAAAATATAGGCCCTTCGCAGAGGGAAGCAGAGGTTGTCATGTGTTTTTATGGTTGGATGCACAAAGTCTTAGCATAGAAGAACTTCACTTTATATTGCCACTTGTGATAAGGACCTTTATTATGCACTCCGTCGCTTTTATTACTTCCATATCACAAGATCTTATAAATATAATTTCTCCCACACTAATAAATCATACATATTTTAGCGGGTTTGCAACATGACAACTTACTTGGAAGGATCTTTCTCAATCCATAGGTAGGTATGGTGGACTCTCATGGCAAAACTGGGTTTAAGGATATATGGAAGCACAAGTAGTATCTCTACTTAGTGCGAGGAGTTTTGGCTAGCATGAGGGGGAAAGTCAAGCTCAACATGTTGGATGATCCATGACAATACACTTTTTTCGGATATAAGAAGACATATCCCATTATGTTGTCTTCCTTGTCCAACATCAACTCTTTAGCATGTCATACTTTAATGAGTGCTCACAATCATAAAAGATGTCCAAGATAGTATATTTGTATGTGAAGCCTCTCTTCTTTTATTACTTCCTATTAATTGCAACGATGACCAAAACTATGTTTGTCACCTCCCAACGACTTTTATTTATCATACTCTTGTATGTGAAGTTATTACTTCCCATAAGATCGATATGATCTCTTTGATACTCTTTATGTTTTCTTTCTTTTTATCATGACCCAAATGAGGAAATCAAGCCCTTGACTCAACACTAATCTTTATTATATAGCTCACGGACTCGATTACAAAGGATAAAGCTCACAAAGAAAAAGCTCACAACTAGACCATGCTAACTTTATTCTAATAGATCAAGATACTACCAAAAGGATCGAACTAAGTAAAACGGTAAAGATAGGAGTGATGGTGATACGATACCGGGGTCACTCCCCCAAGCTTGGCAATTGCCAAGGGGAGTGCCCATACCCATATGATTATGTCTTCTTCTTCGGGGGTGGTGATGATGACTTCTTCCTCAGCTTACGCTTAAGGGCAGAATTTTGCTCCTCTAGATCATTGATCTCTTGCTCAAGATGTAATATCTTCTTGCATAGTACCTGCTTGTTCTCCTACAAGAGGTTAAAAGGGATAAATTCGATCTTAGGTTTCTTTACTCTGTCTGGGAGGCTTGACTTTTTGAACTCCACGTGGATGTCTCCAGGTTCAGGTAGTGGGACTTCGTCTTCATCTGAGCTAGTCCAGTCCTTCTTCTTTGCATCATGATCTTCTTCTTCTTCCGTGGTCCAACCATAATGCTCCAAGTCACCATAGACCTTAGGATCAGCAAGGAAATCAGCCACATAGCTTTCTCCCTCTGAATCCTGGGACGACATGTTGCCTTTATCTGTGACAGGAACAACTTGAAACGAAAACAGAGGATTTTTGTGTGATGTAGAGGTCAAAACCTTCGGGAGTATATATAATGAATTTTTCCCGAACAAAAGGAGTAACCCACAAGAAAATGGAGTCCGGGGGACACACGGGGTGTCCTTGAGGCAGGGGGCGCGCCCTCCACCCTCGAGGACGCTCGTGTCTCTTCCGGACTGCGGTTTATTTTTCTATTTTTCTAAATATTCCAAAACGAAGAAAAATTGCCTTTAGAGTTGTTTTGGAGTCGGTTTACTTACCGTATCACGTACCTCTTCCTTTTCGGAGGCTGAATCGTTCTGGAAAGTGTCCCTTATGTATTCCTCCGGGGTTATGGTTTCAATAACATTAGTTTCAACATTAATAGGATTACCTGAGATATAATGTTTGATTATTTGACCGTTCACCACCTTCGGATTTGTGCCTTCGAAGTTGTTGATTTTTATGGCACCGGAACGATAGACCTCCTTGATAATGTAAGGTCCTTCCCACTTGGAGAGAAGTTTTCCTGCAAAAAATCTTAAATGAGAGCTGAATAGCAAGACATAATCCCCTACGTTAAACTCACGCTTTTGTATCCTCTTGTCATGCCATCTTTTAACTTTTTATTTAAACAGTTTGGCATTCTCATAGGCCTAGGTTCTCCACTCATCGAGACAGCTAATGTCAAATAACCTCTTTTCACCGGCAAGTTTGAAATCATAGTTGAGCTCTTTAATAGCCCAATATGCCTTATGTTCTAGCTCAAGAGGTAAGTGACATGCTTTTCCATATACCATCTTATATGGAAACATACCCATAGGATTTTTGTATGCAGTTCTGTAGGCCCATAATGCATCATCAAGTTTCTTGGACCAATTCTTTCTAGACTATTAACTGTCTTTTACAAGATTAATTTCAACTCCCTATTACTAAGTTCTACTTGACCACTAGTCTGTGGGTGATAAGGTGATGCAATTCTATGGTTGACATCATACTTAGCAAGCATCTTACGGAAAGCACCATGAATAAAGTGTGAACCACCATCAGTCATTAGATACCTAGGGACTCCAAACCTCGGAAATATACCTTCTTTGAGCATCTTAATAGAGGTGTTATGATTAGCACTACTAGTTGGAATAGCTTCTACCCACTTAGTAACGTAATCAACAGCAACTAAAATATGTGTGTACCCATTAGAGGCAGGAAAGGGTCCCATATAATCAAAGCCCCAAACATCAAATGGTTCAATAACAAGTGAATAATTCATAGGCATTTCTTGACGTCTACTAATATTACCAATTCTTTGACATTCATTACAAGATAAGACAAACTTACGGGCATCCTTGAAGAGAGTAGGCCAATAAAAACCGGATTGCAATACCATGTGTGTGGTTCTGTCTCCCGCATGGTGTCCTCCATAGGATTCGGAGTGGCACTTGCGTAGGATCTGTTCCTGTTCATGCTCAGTTACACAACATCTAATAATACCATCTACTCCTTCTTTATAAAGATGTGGGTCATCCCAAAAGTAATGTCTCAAATCATAGAATAACCTTTTCTTTTGCTGGTAAGTGAAGCTAGGTGGTATAAACTTAGCAACAATGTAATTAGCATAATCAGCATACCATGGAGCAGTACCAGAAGTACTTATGACAGCTAGTTGTTCGTCAGGAAAGCTATCATCAATAGGTTGTGGGTCATCAAGTACATTCTCTAACCTAGACAAGTTATCCGCTACGGGGTTCTCAGCTCCCTTTCTATCAATAATGTGCAAGCCAAATTCTTGCAGCAAGAGAACCCATGTGATAAGTCTAGGTTTAGCATCTTTCTTTTACATAAGGTATTTGATAGCAGCATGATCAGTGTGAATAGTTACTTTAGAATCAACGATATAGGGTCTAAACTTATCACAAGCAAATACAACTGCTAAAAATTCTTTCTCGGTGGTAGCATAGTTTCTTTGGGCACTATCTAGAGTTTTACTAGCATACTGGATAACATTCAATTTCTTATCAACTCTTTGCCCTAAAACAGCTCCTACAGCATAATCACTAGCATCGCACATCATCTCAAAGGGTAAATTCCAGTCAGGAGGCTTGACAATAGGTGCAGAGATCAATGCTTTCTTAAGTATTTCAAACGCTTCTAGACAATCATCATCAAAAACAAAAGGAATATCTTTTTGTAAGAGATTAGTCAGGGGCCTGGAGATTTTGGAGAAGTCCTTTATGAACCTCCTATAAAAATCGGAATGACCAAGGAAACTTCGTATACCTTTGATGTCCTTTGGGCATGGCATCTTTTCAATAGCATCAACTTTAGCTTTGTCAACTTCAATACCTCTTTCAGAAATTTTATGTCCTAAGACAATGCCTTCATTAACCATAAAGTGGCACTTCTCCCAATTCAAGACAAGGTTAGTGTCTTCACATCTCTGCAAAACTCGATCAAGGTTGCTTAAGCAATCATCAAAAGAAGTTCCATAAACGGAGAAATCATCCATGAACACTTCAACAATCTTTTCACAAAAATTAGAGAATATAGCCATCATGCATCTTTGAAAGGTAGCAGGTGCGTTACATAAACCAAAAGGCATACGTCTATATGCAAAGGTACCGAAAGGACAAGTAAAGGTGGTCTTTTCTTGATCCCCCTTTGACACAAGTATTTGAGAGAAACCAGAATAACCATCTAGAAAGCAGAAATGAGTATGTTTGGATAATCTTTCTAGCATTTGATCAATAAATTGCAAGGGGTAATGATCTTTCTTAGTAGCTTTATTTAACTTATGAAAATCAATTACCATCCTATAACCTGTAACTATTCTTTGCCGGATCAATTCATCTTTATCATTAGGAACAACAGTCATACCTCCTTTCTTAGGAACAAAATGGACAGGGCTTACCCACTGGCTATCAGTAACTGGATAGATAATACCTGCCTCTAGAAGCTTTAGTATTTCCTTCCTTGCCACTTCTTTCATCTTAGGATTTAACCGTCGGTGATGATCAATAACTGGTTTAGCATTTTCTTCCAATTTTATCTTGTGTTGGCATATAGTGGGACTAATGCCCTTAAGATCATCCAGAGTATATCCAATAGCAGCACGATGCTTCTTCAGAGTTTTCAATAATTTTTCGTCTTCTTGCTCTGAATGTTTAGCACTAATAATAACATGATATATCTTCTTTTCATCAAGATAAACATACTTAAGATTATCAGGCAAAGGTTTAAGTTCAAACACGGGATCACCCTTGGGTGGAGGAGGATCCCCAAGGATTTCAACAGGCAAGTTGTTTTTCAATACGGGTCCCTGTGTAAGGAATATTTCATCTATTTCCCTTCTCACATTCATATGCATATCATTTTTGTGGTCTAGCAAGTATTGTTCTAAAGGATCATTAGGTGGCACGGCAATAGAAGCAAGACCGACAATTTCATCTTTACTGGGTGGTGCCTTTTCAAGGGGGTGTCTACGGAATTTAGCAAAGTTAAAATCATGAGACATATCCCCTAATCCAATAGTAACAACATCTTTCACGCAATCTATCTTGGCATTAACGGTATTCAAGTAGGGTCTACCAAATATAATGGGACAGAATGCATCTTGTGGGGAACTAAGAACAAGAAAATCAGTAGGGTATTTAACCTTCCCACACAAAACTTCAATATCTCTAACAATCCCAACTGGTGAAATAGTGTCTCTTTTGGCAAGCTTAATAGTAACATCAATCCCTTCTAACTCAACAGGTGCAATATCATGCATAATTTCATTATACAAATCAAGAGGGATAATACTCGCACTAGCACCTACATCGCATAAACCATGATAGCAATGATCTCCTATCTTGACAGAGATGACAGGCAAGCCTACAACAGGTTTATGTCTATTTCTAGCATTGGGTTTGGCTATTCTAGCGGACTCTTCTTGGAGGTAAATAACATGTCCATCTAAATCTTCTACCAAGAGATCTTTAACCATAGCAACACTAGGTTGAACTTTAATTTGCTCAGAGGGTGTAGGTGTCCTAGTATTACACTTACAAACTACAGTTGAAGCTTGAGCATGATCCTTTATCCTAACAGGGAAAGGTGGTTTCTGAATATAAGCGGTAGGTATAACAGGATCAACATTATAAGTGATAGTCTTTTCTTCAACTTTAACAGGTTCAACTACTTTTACCTCAATAGGGGGATGGTATTTAAGCCACTTCTCCTTGGGGAGATCACATGAGTAGCAAAGGATTCACAGAAAGAATCTACTATCTTAGAGTCAAGTCCATATTCAGTGCTAAACTCACGGAAAACATCGGTATCCATAAAAGCTTTAACACAATCAAACTTAGGGGTCATACCTGACTCCTTATTTTCGTCGAGATCCCAATCTTCAGAGTTGCGTTTAATTCTTTCCAATAAATCCCATTTGAAGTCAATAGTCTTCATCATATAAGAACCAGAACAAGAAGTATCGAGCATGGAGCGATTATTATGAGAAAGCCGAGCATAAATTTTTTGAATAATCATTTCTCTTGAGAGCTCATGATTGGGGCATGAATATAACATTGACTTAAGCCTCCCCCAAGCTTGAGCGATGCTTTCTCCTTCGCGAGGCCAGAAATTATAAATATAGTTACGATCACGATGAACCTGGTGCATAGGGTAGAACTTCTGATGAAATTCCAACTTCAGACGATTATAGTTCCATGATCCCATATCATCACATAGCCTAAACCATGTCAATGCATCTCCCTTCAAAGATAAAGGGAAGACCTTCTTCTTGATAACAACCTCGGGCATACGTGCAAGCTTAAACAATCCACAAACTTCATCCACATAGATTAGGTGTGAGTCGGGATGCAGTGTTCCGTCTCCTGTAAAGGGATTTTCAAGCAGTTTCTCTATCATACCCGAAGGAATCTCAAAGCAAACATATTCAATACGTGCAGTAGGTTGAGAAGCAACTCTTTGCTCTTCTGGTCGGGGCGAAGATACCCCGAACAAGCCCCTCAAAGGATTTTGAGCCCTAGTAACAAGTGACAATAAATTTCAGCACACAATATAAAATTTGCCTTACCAAATTCCACTTACCAAAGGCGCTTCACTCCCCGGCAACGGCGCCAGAAAAGAGTCTTGATGACCCACAAGTGTAGGGGATCTATCGTAGTCCTTTCGATAAGTAAGAGTGTGGAACCCAACGAGGAGGAGAAGGAAATGATAGGCAATTTTCGGTAAGGTATTTTCTGCAAGCACTAAAATTATAGGAAATAGATAGTTTTGTGAAAAGGTAATTGGTAGCAAGTGACAAAAGGTAAAAGTAAATAAGGTGCAGAAAGGTGGCCCAATCCTTTTTGTAGCAAAGGACAAGCCTGGACAAACTCTTATATAAAGGAAAGCGCTCCCGAGGACACATGGGAATTATCGTCAAGCTAGTTTTCATCACGATCGTCTGATTCACTCTTTGGTACTTTGATAATTTGGTATGTGGGTGGACCGGTGCTTGGGTGCTGCCCTTACTTGGACAAACCTCCCACTTATGATTAACATCTAATGCAAGCATCCGCAACTACAAAATAAGCATTAAGGTAAACCTAACCATAGCCTGAAACATATGGATCCAAATCAGCCCCTTACGAAGCAACGCATAAACTAGGGTTTAAGCTTCTGTCACTCTAGCAACCCATCATCTACTTATTACTTCCCAATACCTTCCTCTAGGACCAACTAATGGTGAAGTGTCATGTAGTCGACGTTCACATGACACCACTAGAGGAGAGACAACATACATCTCATCAAAATATCGAATGAAGACCAAACTCACATGACTACTAATAGCAAGACTTCTCCCATGTCCTCAGGAACAAAATTAACTACTCACAAGACATAATATTGTTCATGATCAGAGGGGTATTAATATGCATAATGGATCTGAACATATGATCTTCCACCAAATAAACCAACTAGCATCAACTACAAGGAGTAATCAACACTACTAGCAACCCAAAGGTACCAATCTGAGGTTTGGGTACAAATATTGGATACAAGAGATGAACTAGGGTTTGAGAGGAGATGGTGTTGGTGAAGATGTTGATGAAGATAGCCCTCCCCAAGATGGGAGAGTTGTTGGTGATGACGGAGGTGATGATTTCCCCCTGTCGGAGGGAAGTATCCCCGGCAGAATAGCTCTGCCGGAGCCCTAGATTGGTTTCCGCCTCGAGACGGTGGCGTCTGGTCCCGAAGGCCTCCTTATGATTTTTTTCCAGGTCAAAACACCTCATATAGGAGAAGATGGGCACCGTGGGCCTGCCGGCTGGCCCACAAGGTAGGGGGGCGCGCCCTGGGAAGGGGGCGCGCCCCCCACCCTCGAGGACAGCCGGTGGCCCCTCTCGTGGGTTTCTTTCGCCAGATATTTTTTGTATTTTCCAAAACGATGTTCTGTGGAGTTTCAGGGCTTTTGGAGTTGTGCAGAATACGTTTCCATAGTTTGATCCTTTTCCAGCCCAGAATTCCCGCCGCCAGCATTCTCCCTCTTCATGTAAACCTTGTAAAATAAGAGAGAAAAGGCATAAGTATTGTGACAAAACATGTATGAACAGCCCATAATGCAATAAATATCAATATATAAGCATGATGCAAAAAATTGACGTATCACCAGCCCCTAGTGGGCTGGTGCGCCCCCCTTAAGGGCCTAAAAGGGAGAAGAACGAAGGAGGGGAGGGAGAAGGAAAGGGGAGGATTCGGCCTCCCACTTTTCCTTCTCTCCCCCTCTCTTTCCTTCCACCTCCACCAAATAAGGAAGGGGGCGAATTGGACAAGGCCCCCAAGTAGTATTCCTCCTACTTGGTGAGCCCCATGGATGTCCCCCTCCCCCTCCCACCTATATATACGTGGGGAGGGGACACCTAGAACACACACAACATCATTGTTAGCCGTGTGCGGCGCCCCCTCCACCGTTTACTCCCACAATCATAATCTCGTAGTGCTTAGGCGAAGCCCTGCGCGGATTACTTCATCATCACCATCACCACGCCGTTGTGCTGACGGAACTCATCTACTTCCTCGACACTCTACTGGATCAAAAGTTCGAGGGACGTCGTCGAGCTGAACGTGTGCAGAACTCGGAGGTGTCGTACGTTCGGTACTCGATCGATCGAAGCGAGAAGAAGTGCGACTACATCAACCGCGTTGTCAAACGCTTCCGCTTTCGGTCTACGAGGGTACGTGGACACACTCTTCCCCTCTCATTGCTATGCATCTCCTAGATAGATCTTGCGTGAGCGTAGATTTTTTTTAAAATTGCATGCTACGTTTCCTAACAGTGGCATCAAAAGCCAAGTCTATGTGTAGATGATATGCACGAGTAGAACACAAAGACTTGTGGACAGTGATCATCATACTACTTACCACCAATGTCTTATTTTGATTCGGCAGTACTATCGGATGAAGTGGCCCAGACGAACCTTACATGACCACGTTAATGAGACCGGTTCCACCGACAGACATGCAACTAGTTTTGCATAAAGGTGGCTTGCGGGTGTGTGTTTCTCCTACTTTAGTTGAATCGAATTTGATTGCGACCGGTTATTGTTGAAGGTTAAAACAGCAAACTTGATAAATCACCATTGTGGTTCTTGTGTCATAGGTAAGAACTGTACTTGCTAGAAGCCCATAGCAGCCACGTAAAACTTGCAACAACAAAGTAGAGGACGTCTAACTTGTTTTTGCAGGGCATGTTGTGATGTGATATGGTTAAGACGTGATGAGTTATACGTTATTGTATGAGGTGTTCATGTTTTGTACATTATCGGCAACCGACAGGAGCTTTATGGTTATCTCTTTATTGTATGAAATGCAAACGCCATGTAGTTACTTTACTTTATCGCTATGAGTTAGCAATAGTCGTAGAAGCAATAGTTCGCGAGACGACCATGACTCTATGATGGAGATCAAGTTGTCAAGACGGTGACGATGGAGATCATGACGGTGCTTTGGAGATGGAGATCAAAGGCATAAGATGATAATGGCCATATCATGTTACATATTTTGATTGCATGTGATGTTTATCTTTTATGCATCTTATTTTGCTTATGAATGAAATATGCCCTAGAGGCAATAATAAAGTTGTTATTTTATATTTCCTTATATCATGATAAATGTTAAATATTCATGCTAGAATAGTATTAATCGAAAACTTAATACATGTGTGGTTACATAGATAAAACACCGTGTCCCTAGTAAGCCTCTACTAGACTAGCTCGTTAATCAAAGATGGTTAAGTTTCCTAACCATAGACATGTGTTGTCATTTGATGAACGGGGTCACATCATTAGGAGAATGATGTGATGGACAAGACCCATCCGTTAGCTTAGCATAAGGATCGTTCAGTTTTACTACTATTGCTTTCTTCATGTCAAATACATATTCCTCCGACTATGAGATCATGCAACTCCCGGATACCGGAGGATTGCCTTGTGTGCTATCAAACATCGCAACGTAACTAGGTGATTATAAAGATGCTCTACAGGTATCTCCGAAGGTATTTGTTGGGTTCGCATAGATCGAGATTAGGATTTGTCACTCCGAGTATCGGAGAGGTATCTCTGGGCCCTCTCGGTAATGCACATCATAAGAAGCCTTGCAAGCAATGTGACTAATGAGTTAGTTGCGGGATGATGCATTATGCAATGAGTAAAGAGACTTTCCGGTAACGAGATTGAACTAGGTATGAAGGAACCGACGATCGAATCTCGGGCAAGTAACATACCGATGAAAAGAGAATAATGTATGTTGTCATAATGGTTTGACCGATAAAGATCTTCGTAGAATATGTGGGAGCCAATATGAGCATCCACGTTTCGCAATTGGTTATTGACGAAGTTTCTCGGTCATGTCTACATAATTCTTGAACCGGTAGGGTCCGTACACTTAACGTTCGATGACGATTTGTATTATGAGTTCTGTTACTTGTTGGCCGAAGATTGTTTGGAGTACCGGATGAGATCACGGACATGACGAGGAGTCTCGAAATAGTTGAGAGGTAAAGATTGATATATTGGATGATAGTATTCAGACACCGAAAGGGTTGCGAGGGGTTCCGGGTACATATAGGAGTTCTGGGGGGTTGGCAGAACCCCCTGGGGAAAGTAATGGGCCACATGGGCCATAGGGGAGAGAGACGGTGGCCCACAAGGAGGTGGCGCCCACCCCACCCATGGGGAGTTTAAATTGGACAAGGGGAGGGAGCGCAGCCCCCCTTTCCTTCTCCCTCTCTCCTACCCTCTTTCCCCCTCCCAAAGAAAGGAAGGGGGCTAACTAGGACTAAGAGTCCTAGTGGGTCCCCCCCCCACACTTGGCGGTTGGCGTGCCCCCTAGGGCCGGCCTCCTCCCTCTCCTCCTTTATATACGTGGGCAGGGGGCACCCCAAAGCATATCAATTGTTCTTAGCCGTGTGTGGTGCCCCCTCCACTGTTCACTCCTCAGGTCATATTGTTGTACTGCTTAGGCGAAGCCCTGCGCGATCAACTTCACCATCACTGTCACCATGCCGTTGTGCTGCCGGGACTCTTCCCGGACACTCTGCTGGATTAAGAGTTCGAGGGACATCATCGAGCTGAACGTGTGCAGAACTCGGAGGTGCCGTACGTTCGGTGCTTGATCGGTTGAATCGCGAAGACGTTCGACTACATCAACTGCGTTAATCTAACGCTTCCGCTTTCGGTCTACGAGGGTACGTGGACACACTCTCCCCTCTCGTTGCTATGCTTCTCCTAGATAGATCTTGCGTGAGCGTAGGATTTTTTTTGAAATTGCATGCTACGTTCCCAACGATGGCATCATGAGCCAGGTCTATGCGTAGGTGATATGCACGAGTAGAACACAAAGAGTTGTGGGTGGTGATAGTCATACTGCTTACCACCAACGTCTTATTTTGATTCGGTGGTATTGTTGGATGAAGTGGCCTGGACCAACCTTACATGACCACGTTCATGAGACCGGTTCCACCGACAGACATGCAACTAGTTTTGCATAAAGGTGGCTGGCGGGTGTCTGTTTCTCCTACTTTAGTTGAATCGAATTTGACTACGGCCGGTCCTTGTTGAAATTTTTGGGGCCGAACGAAACTTTTTTCTGTCATACTTATGACACTTCTATGACAATAATTGTGACAAAACACGGTATCATCATAGATGTGGTGGGGTCCTACTTCTATGACAAAAAATCATGACAGAAAATGGGCTTCTCGTCCTGGGTGGGCCGGAGACGCAGGTACATGACATTCTTTGGGCCGTCCATGACGGAAAAAACCGTGGTAGAAGCGAGGGCGAGGAAAATATCGGGGTGTTCTCGGTTACGGTGGGTGGTCGGGGCCGAGCGATGCGCCTTTCTCTCGTACACGCACGCACGTGGGTGTGAGGCGTTGGGCTCTAACTGAACCCGAGCGATTGCACTGCAGGCTACGTGTTACTGAACCCGAGCGATCGATCGTTGGCTGTTAACTGAACCCGATCGAGCGATTCCTTCGCTACTGCTGCAAACTGAAGCCGATCGATGCTGCTTCTGCATGAACAGTGAGCATTGCTAGGGGGTTTGGATGAACAGTTCCCGATGGGGGTGGCTGAACAGGACCCCGTGGTGTTGCCTCTGCATGAACAGGACGCCGTTCAATCGAGCCGGTTGGGCATGCATGAACAGGACCACGTGGAGGGCTGCATGAACAGGACCACCCCGTGGAGGGCTGCATGAACAGTAGATGGTGGAGGGCTGGATGAACAGTAGCCCGTGGAGGGGTGGTTGAACAGGAGCCCGTGGAGAGGGCTGGTTGAACAGTAGCCGGTGGAGTAGTGCGCTGTGGAGGCTGAACAGTCGCAGGTGGAGGTTGAAGGAGGTCGACGGTGGATGAATAGTAGCCCGTGGAGGCTGGAGGGGGTCGAGGGTGGTGATGAATAGTATCCCGTGGAGTCCCGTTTTGCGGTACGCCACACCCCTCCCGATGAACCCCCCTTTCCTTCTCCCTCTCTCCTTCCCCTTTTCCCCCTCCCAAAGAAAGGAAGGGGGCTAACTAGGACTAAGAGTCCTAGTGGGTCCCCCCACACTTGGCGATTGGCGCGCCCCCTAGGGCCGGCCTCCTCCCTCTCCTCCTTTATATACGTGGGCAGGGGCACCCCAAAGCATATCAATTGTTCTTAGCCGTGTGTGGTGCCCCCTCCATTGTTCACTCCTCAGGTCATATTAATGTACTGCTTAGGCGAAGCCCTGCGCGATCAACTTCACCATCACTGTCACCATGCCGTTGTGCTGCCGGAACTCTTCCCGGACACTCTGCTGGATCAAGAGTTCGAGGGACGTCATCGAGCTGAACGTGTGCAGAACTCGGAGGTGCCGTACGTTCGGTGCTTGATCGGTTGAATCACGAAGACGTTCGACTACATCAACTGCGTTAATCTAACGCTTCCGCTTTCGGTCTACGAGGGTACGTGGACACACTCTCCCCTCTCGTTGCTATGCTTCTCCTAGATAGATCTTGTGTGAGCGTAGGAATTTCTTTGAAATTGCATGCTACGTTCCCAACGATGGCATCATGAGCCAGGTCTATGCGTAGGTGATATGCACGACTAGAACACAAAGAGTTGTGGGTGGTGATAGTCATACTGCTTACCACCAACGTCTTATTTTGATTCGGTGGTATTGTTGGATGAAGTGGCCTGGACCAACCTTACATGACCACGTTCATGAGACCGGTTCCACTGACAGACATGCAACTAGTTTTGCATAAAGGTGGCTGGCGGGTGTCTGTTTCTCCTACTTTAGTTGAATCGAATTTGACTACGGCCGGTCCTTGTTGAAATTTTTGGGGCCGAACGAAACTTTTTCTGTCATACTTATGACACTTCTATGACAATAATTGTGACAAAACACGGTATCATCCTAGATGTGGTGGGGTCCTACTTCTATGACAAAAAATCATGACAGAAAATGGGCTTCTCGTCCTGGGTGGGCCGGAGACGCAGGTGCATGACATTCTTTGGGCCGTCCATGATGGAAAAAACCATGGTAGAAGCGAGGGCGAGGAAAATATTGGGGTGTTCTCGGTTACGGTGGGTGGTCAGAGCCGAGCGATGCGCCTTTCTCTCGTACACGCACGCGCGTGGGTGTGAGGCGTTGGGCTCTAACTGAACCCGAGCGATTGCACTGCAGGCTACGCGTTACTGAACCCGAGCGATCGATCGTTGGCTGTTAACTGAACCTGATCGAGCGATTCCTTCGCTACTGCTGCAAACTGAAGCCGATCGATGCTGCTTCTGCATGAACAGTGAGCATTGCTAGGGGGTTTGGATGAACAGTTCCCGATGGGGGTGGCTGAACATGACCCCGTGGTGTTGCCTCTGCATGAACAGGACCCCGTTCAATCGAGCCGGTTGGGCATGCATGAACAGGACCACGCGGAGGGTTGCATGAACAGGACCACCCCGTGGAGGGCTGCATGAACAGTAGACGGTGGAGGGCTGGATGAACAGTAGCCCGTGGAGGGGTGGTTGAACAGGAGCCCGTGGAGAGGGCTGGTTGAACAGTAGCCGCTGGAGTAGTGCGCTGTGGAGGCTGAACAGTCGCAGGTGGAGGTTGAAGGAGGTCGACGGTGGATGAATAGTAGCCCGTGGAGGCTGGAGGGGGTCGAGGGTGGTGATGAATAGTATCCCGTGGAGTCCCGTTTTGCGGTACGCCACACCCCTCCCGATGAACCCCCCTTTCCTTCTCCCTCTCTCCTTCCCTCTTTCCCCCTCCCAAAGAAAGGAAGGGGGCTAACTAGGACTAAGAGTCCTAGTGGGTCTCCCCCACACTTGGCGGTTGGCGCGCCTCCTAGGGCCGGCCTCCTCCCTCTCCTCCTTTATATACGTGGGCAGGGGCACCCTAAAGCATATCAATTGTTCTTAGCCGTGTGTGGTGCCCCCTCCACTGTTCACTCCTCAGGTCATATTGTTGTACTGCTTAGGCGAAGCCCTGCGCGATCAACTTCACCATCACTGTCACCATGCCGTTGTGCTGCCGGAACTCTTCCCGGACACTCTGCTGGATCAAGAGTTCGAGGGACGTCATCGAGCTGAACGTGTGCAGAACTCGGAGGTGCCGTACGTTCGGTGCTTGATCGGTTGAATTGCGAAGACGTTCGACTACATCAACTGCGTTAATCTAACGCTTCCGCTTTCGGTCTACGAGGGTACGTGGACACACTCTCCCCTCTCGTTGCTATGCTTCTCCTAGATAGATCTTGCGTGAGCGTAGGAATTTTTTTGAAATTGCATGCTACGTTCCCAACGATGGCATCATGAGCCAGGTCTATGCGTAGGTGATATGCACGAGTAGAACACAAAGAGTTGTGGGTGGTGATAGTCATACTGCTTACCACCAACGTCTTATTTTGATTCGGTGGTATTGTTGGATGAAGTGGCCTGGACCAACCTTACATGACCACGTTCTTGAGACCGGTTCCACCGACAGACATCCAACTAGTTTTGCATAAAGGTGGCTGGCGGGTGTCTGTTTCTCCTACTTTAGTTGAATCGAATTTGACTACGGCCGGTCCTTGTTGAAATTTTTGGGGTCAAACAAAACTTTTTCTCTCATACTTATGACACTTCTATGACAATAATTGTGACAAAACACGGTATCATCATAGATGTGGTGGGGTCCTACTTCTATGACAAAAAATCATGACAGAAAATGGGCTTCTCGTCCTGGGTGGGCCGGAGACGCAGGTGCATGACATTCTTTGGGCCGTCCATGACGGAAAAAACCGTGGTAGAAGCGAGGGCGAGGAAAATATCGGGGTGTTCTCGGTTACGGTGGGCGGTCGGGGCCGAGCGATGCGCCTTTCTCTCGTACACGCACGCGCGTGGGTGTGAGGTGTTGGGCTCTAACTGAACCCGAGCGATTGCACTGCAGGCTACGCGTTACTGAACCCGAGCGATCAATCGTTGGCTGTTAACTGAACCCGATCGAGCGATTCCTTCGCTACTGCTGCAAACTGAAGCCGATCGATGCTGCTTCTGCATGAACAATGAGCATTGCTAGGGGGTTTGGATGAACAGTTCCCGATGGGGGTGGCTGAACAGGACCCCGTGGTGTTGCCTCTGCATGAACAGGACCCCGTTCAATTGAGCCGGTTGGGCATGCATGAACAGGACCACGTGGAGGGCTGCATGAACAGGACCACCCCGTGGAGGGCTGCATGAACAGTAGACGGTGGAGGGCTGGATGAACAGTAGCCCGTGGAGGGGTGGTTGAACAGGAGCCCGTGGAGAGGGCTGGTTGAACAGTAGCCGGTGGAGTAGTGCGCTGTGGAGGCTGAACAGTCGCAGGTGGAGGTTGAAGGAGGTCGACGGTGGATGAATAGTAGCCCGTGGAGGCTGGAGGGGGTCGAGGGTGGTGATGAACAGTATCCCGTGGAGTCCCGTTTTGCGGTACGCCACACCCCTCCCGATGAACGGGACCCCCGTTTCGACCGTAGCGCTCCAACACAAGTATGTTTCCTCTGTTTTGTGGTACGCCACACTCCTCCTGATGAACAGGACCCCCGTTTCGACCGTAGCGCTCCAACACAAGTCCGTTTCCTCCATTTTGCGGTACGCCACACCCCTCCCAATCAACAAGGCCCCCATTTCGACCGTAGGAGGTCCGTTTCCTCCGTTTTGCGGTACGCCAGACCCCTCCCGATGAAGAAGATCCCGTTTCAAATGTGGCCGGTCGAACACAAGGCCGTTTCCTTCGTTCTGCGGTACGCCAGTCCTCGTTTCCATCGGCTATTCCGTCCAAGCCCTCCTGATATACACGACGACGTATTCCGTTCCGACCCAGCCGGTTGGCTCCCCATGAACACGATGACGATGTCTCCGTTCTGACCCAGCCATGTACATGAGTCCTGGCCGTACATATGTACGTGGCCGTATTTTCTTTCTTGCACACTGGCCGCTGTACGTACGTGTACATGCTACGTCCGCGCCTCTACTACGACACGTGCACGCCTCTACATCGACCAGTATGTGCGTACACGTTCGCGACCAGAATGACAACGCTACGTACGCTTCGACCAGGTGGGTCCCGACTGTCATGCACTTCCTTACATGCGAAGATGTAGCTGGTGGGTCCTAGCAGTCAGGGGGGCGAATCGTTTATTTTTCGGACGCACTTCCTTGCGTGCGAAGATGTAGCTGGTGGGTCCCAGCAGTCAAGGGGAAACGTTTTTTTCCGCGAAATACAGTGGCCCATCTGGTGGGTCCCCGATGTCAGGTGGAGGAATAATTATTTTGCGCGTAATAAGGAGGCACTTCCTTGCCGCGGCCGTGGAACCAGCTGTCATCCTCTCCACGTACCGTCCACGTCCGATGCAAAGCCGTTCCTTGACCACGTTGACCACACCACGCCGAGAGCACCAGGGCGGTGGACGACGGCGAGGCCTAGGAAGGGGACGACGCGGAGCTGTGGAAGACACAGAAGTGGAAGCCCGCGCGGAGAGGAGTACAGGGTTCACTGGTTCGGCTGCGGTGTGAGGCTTCCATCGCCGCAGAATAACAAGGGGTGTGGGTGAGTCGAGGGATAGCCCGACCAGTAGTGGGAGTAGTAGGGGGCGGTGAGGCCTGCGCGGCAGCACAGCCGGCCATGGGAGGCAGGAGCACGAGGCACGACCGTCGCTGGTTTGCTAGCTGGTTTGGGTGGCTGGAGCAAGAAGACCAGAGGTTGAAGAAGCACTACGGCCGTTGGATGGACCTTGTATGGTCACTGGAGCTAGAATCATGCATATTGACTAAGTTGACAAAGCCCTCCGTTCGCGTCAACTTAGTAGGCCCACAAGTCAGCATGCCACTATACTGGGTCCCAACTAACAGGGGGAGTATTCATTTTTTTGTGCGTAATAAGGAGGCACTTCCTTGCGTGCGAAGATATAGATGGTGGGTCCGAGCTGTCAGCGGCGGTAACGTTTTTTTCACGAAATACGGAGGCCCTTTCGATGGGTCCCAGATGTCAGGTGTAGGAATCATTATTTTGCGCATAATAAGGAGGCATTTCCTAGCATGCAGCTATGGACCCAGCTGTCAGCTTCTCCATGTACAGTCCACTTCAGATGTATGTCGGTCGTTGACCACGTTGACCAGGCTGCGCCGAGAGCACCAGGGCGGTGGGCGACGGCGAGGCCTAGGAAGGGAGCGACTTGGAGGCAGGGAAGACTCGGCAGTTGTTTCCCACGCGGAGGGGAGTACGGCTGTACGAGGGTTTACTGGTTCGTCTACCATCGCCGAAGAATAACAACATGTGTGGGTGGGTAGAGGGATGGCTAGGCCAGCGATGGGAGTACGGCGGGGCGGTGAGGCCTGCGTGGCAGCACAACCTGCCGCGGGGAGGAGAGAGCAGGCAGTCCCGCCGACGCTTGTTTGAGCAGCTGGAGCAGGAAGAGCGGAGATTGAAGAAGCACAACGGCCATTGGATGGACATCCAACAGTCACTGCTTGTGCGTCAACCCTTTTTTAGGAAAGCCTCAAATTTGTGGAAAGCATCATACAGCCCATCTGCCATTATTAATAATAATTTACAGCCCATTTGCTAATTCTTAAGGTTTTTTGGAGCCCGTATTCTTTTTGTTAGCATTACAGCCCATATTGTGGCCACGGTTAAAAAATTATATGAAATTTTGCATATTTCGGTGCGGTCTGAACTGTTTTTAATCCCAAAATTTTGAGTCACCTTCAAACTAATTTTAAAAATAAATGTATATCAATATAAAATCCAACAAATTGTCCACGCATAAAAATCAATGCAATTTAAAATCTCGAAATGAAAAAAAGAAATTTGAAACTAATTGTCGGTTTGATGTGTTTTAAAAATGTACAGCCCATTTCTCATTACTGATAGACCATTTTCTCGGCCAGCCGAATGAAGCTCTCCTTGTCTTGAAAGATTTGCAGCCCAACAGGCCTGACAAAGCGACCTACTCGGCAAATCACAAAAAAACTGGGTTGTGGTCGTGGACCCAGCTGTCAGCCTCTCCACGTACAGCACTCTTCTGATGGAAGTCGGTCGTTTACCACATTGACCACGCCGCGCCGAGAGCACCAAGGCGATGGACGACGGCGAGGCCTAGGGACGATGCGGAGCCGGGGAAGACGCGGTAGTGGATGCCCACACAGAGAGGAGCACGAGGGTTCACTCGTTCGGCTGCGGTGTGAGGCTGTCGTCGCCGCAGAATTACAGGGGGTGTGGGTGAGTGGAGGGATGGCCTGGCCAGCGGTGGGAGTAGTATGGGGGCGGTGAGGCCTCCGCGGTAGCACAACCGGCCACGGGAGCCAGGAGCAGGCGGCACGACCGGCGTTGCTTTGGGCGGCTGGAGCAAGAAGACCGGAGGTTGAAGAAGCACTATGGCCACTGGATTGACATCGTACGGTCACTGGAGCTAGAATAGTTCATATTGACTAACTTGACAAAGCCCTCTGTCCCCGTCAACTTAGTAGGCCCACAAGTTAGCCACCCACTATGGTGGGTCCCAGCTAGCAGGGGGTATTCATTTTTTTGTGCGTCATAAGGAGGCACTTCCTTTCGTGCGAAGATATAGCTGGCGGGTCCGACCTGTCAACGGGGGGGGGGGACGTTTTTTTCGCGAAATACATAAGCCCTTCCCGTGGGTCCTTGCTGTCAGGTGGAGGAATCATTATTTTGCGCATAATAAGGAGGCATTTCCTAGCGTGCGGCCGTGGACCCAGCTGTCAACCTCTCCACGTACAGTACACTTCCGATGGATGTCATTCATTGACGTCGTTGACCAGGCCGCGTCGAGAGCACCAGGGCGGTGGACGACGGCGAGGCCTAGGAAGGGAACGACACGGAGCAGGGAAGACTCGACAGTTGTTTCCCACGCGAAGGAGTACGAGGGTTTACTGGTTCGTTTGCCATCCCCGGAGAAAACAACATGTGTGGGTGCGTAGAGGGATGGCTAGGCCAGCGATGGAGTATGATGGGGCAGTGAGGCCTATGCGACAGCACAGTCGGCCGCGGGGAGGAGAGAGCAGGCAGTCCCGCCGGCGCTTGTTTGAGCGGCTGGAGCAGGAAGAGCAGAGATTGAAGAAGCACGACGGCCATTGGATGGACATCCAACAGTCACTGCTTGTGCGTCAACCTTTTTTTTAGGAAAGCCTCAAATCTATGGAAAACATCATACAACCCATCTGCCATTATTTCTAATAATTTACAGCCCATTTGCTAATTCTTAAGGTTTTTTTGGATCCCATATTCTTTTTGTTTGCATTACAGCCCATATTGTGGCCATGGTTAAAAAATTATACGAAATTTTGCATATTTCGGTGCGGTTCGAACTGTTTTTAATCCCGAAATTTTGAGTCACATTTGAACTGATTTTAAAAATAACTGTATATCAATATAAAATCCAACAAATTGTCCACGCATAAAAATCAATGCAATTTAAAATCTCGAAATGAAAAAAGAAATTTGAAACTAATTGCCGGTTTGATGTGTTTTAGAAATGTACAACCCATTTCTCATTACTGATGGGCCATTTTCTCGGCCAGCCGAATGAAGCTCTCCACGTCTTGAAAGATTTGCAGCCCAACAGGCCTGACAATGCGACTTACTTGGCAAATCACAAAAAAACTAAGCTGTGGTCATGGACCCAGCTGCGGGCGTGGACCGAGCTGTCAGCCTCTCCACGTACAGTACTCTTCCGATGGAAGTCGGTTGTTGACCACATTGACCACGCCGCGCCGAGAGCACCAAGGCGGTGGACATCGGCGAGGCCTAGGAAGAAGACGACACGGAGTCGGGGAAGACGCGGCAGTGGATGCCCACGCGGAGAGGAGTACGAGGGTTCACTGGTTCGGCTGCGGTGTGAGGCTGTCGTCGCTGTTGAATAACAGGGGGTGTGGGTGAGTGGAGGGGTAGCCTGGCTAGCGCTGGGAGTAGTACGGGGGCGGTGAGGCCTCCGCGGCAGCACACCCGGCCACGGGAGGCAGGAGCAGGCGGCACGACCGGCGCTGCTTTGGGCGGCTGGAGCAAGAAGACCAGAGGTTGAAGAAGCACTATGGCTGTTGGATGGACATCGTATGGTCACTGGAGCTAGAATCGTCCATATTGACTAACTTGAGAAAGCCCTCTGTCCCCGTCGACTTAGTAGGCCCATAAGTCAGCCACCCACTATGGTGGGTACCAGCTAGCAGGGGGGTATTCATTTTTTTGTGCATCATAAGTTGGCACTTCCTTGCGTGCGAAGATATAGCTGGCGGATCCGACCTGTCAGTGGGGGGGGGGGCGTTTTTTCGCGAAATACAAAAGCCCTTCCCGTGGGTCCTAGCTGTCAGGTGGAGGAATAATTATTTTTCGCGTAATAAGGACGCATTTCCTAGCGTGCTGTCGTGGACCCAGCTGTCAGCCTCTCCACGTACAGTCCACTTCCGATGGAGGTCATTCATTGACCACGTTGATCAGGCCGCGCCGAGAGCACCAGGGCGGTGGACGACGGCGAGGCCTAGGAGGGGAACGACACATAGCCAGGGAAGACTCGGCAGTTGTTTCCCACGCGGTGGAGTACGAGGGTTTACTGGTTCGTTTGTCGTCCCCGGAGAAAATAGCAGGTGTGGGTGACTAAAGGGATGGCTAGGCCAGCGATGGGAGTAGGGTGGGGCGGTGAGGCCTGCGCGGCAGCACAGCCGGCCGCGGGGAGGTGAGAGCGGGTAGTCCCGCCGGCGCTTGTTTGAGCGGCTGGAGCAGGAAGAGCAGAGATTGAAGAAGCACGATGACCGTTGGATGGACATCCAACAGTCACTGCTTGTGCGTCAATTTTTTTATAGGAAAGCCTCAAATCTATGGAAAACATCATACATCCCATCTGCCATTATTTCTAATAATTTACGGCCCATTTGCTAATTCTTAAGGTTTTTTTGGAGCCCATATTCTTTTTTGTTAGCATTACAACCCATATTGTGGCCATGGTGAAAAAATTATACGAAATTTTGCATATTTCGGTGCGGTCCGAACTGTTTTTAATCCCAAAATTTTGAGTCACATTCGAACTGATTTTAAAAATAAATGTATATCAATATAAAATCCAACAAATCGTCCACGCATAAAAATCAATGCAATTTAAAATCTCGATGTGAAAAAAAGAAATTTGAAACTAATTGCCGGTTTGATGTGTTTTAAAAATGTACAACCCATTTCTCATTACTGATGGGCCATTTTCTCGGCCAGCCGAATAAAGCTCTCCTCGTCTTGAAAGATTTGCAGCCCAACAGGCCTGACAAAGAGACTTACTTGGCAAATCACAAAAAAACTGGGTTGTGGTCATGGACCCAGCTACGGCCGTGGACCCAGCTGTCAGCATCTCCATGTACAACACTCTTCCGATGTAAGTCGGTCGTTGGCCACATTGACCACGCCGCGCCGAGAGCACCAAGGCGGTGGACGACGGCGAAGCCTAGGAAGGGGACGACGCGGAGCCGGGGAAGACGCGGCAGTGGATGCCCACGCGGAGAGGAGTACGAGGGTTCACTGGTTCGGCTGTAGTGGGAGGTTGTCGTCACCATAGAATAACAGGGGGTGTGGATGAGTGGAGGGGTGGCCTGGCTAGTGGTGGGAGTAGTACGGGGGCGGTGAGGCCTCCGCGGCAGCTGATACGTCCAAAATGTATCTATATTTTCTGCTTGCTCCATGCCTCTTTTGTGTGATATTGCTATGATATTTATGCACTTCCATACACTTTTGATCATATTTGGACTAACCTATTAACTCAGTGCACCCCAATGCCAGTTTCTGTTTTCTGCTGTTTTTCTATTTCAGGTTTTCCCATTACTTAAATTGCCAGAAAAATTCCGGGAAAATATATAAAAAATCAGCGTTCCGGAAGCTTTCATGCGGTAGAAGTAGGGCCAGAGGGGGGCCAGAGGGGCTCCAGGCGCCCTGAGGGGGCGGCCCCCCTCCTGGCCGCGCCGGGGGGGGGGCACCTAGGCCCCCCTTACCTCCTCTGGTGACCCCCTTTGGCATATATTTACACCGTGTCCCGAAACCCTCGAGGACAGAACCCTTTTTCGCGATCTCATCTCTGTTCCGCCGCCGCCGCGCTTCTAAGATCGGGAGCACCAGGAAAACTCTTCCAGGGACCCTGCCGGAGGGGAGAACCACCACTGGGAGCTTCTCCACCACCATGGACGCCTCCCGGATGAGTTGTGAGTAGTCCCCCTTGGACCATGGGTCCATGACCAGTAGCTATGTGATGTTCTCCTCCCCTCTTTGTTCTTCACCGATTAGACCTCGTGAGCTGCCCTACATGATCGAGGCACATATGTAATCTTTATGCTGTTGCTATGATGAGTTTGCTGGGATCTGATGGATTATGAGATTATGTTCAGATTGTGTGTGAGTAATATATTTGATTCACTTCTTTTGTATTTATGTTCTTGAGTAATTCTTGCATGTTCTCCGTTGCTGTTTATTGCTTTGGCCAAGTAGTAGGTAGTAACTCCAAGAGGGAACATTATAATTGATTGTGGGTTCATGCCCCTCGATGACTAGCTTGAGTGACAGAAACATGGGTCTAGGGGATGTGATGTTGCCACAAGGGGGAAAACAACGGTGCTTGTACTTGCGGGTGCAAGGATTGTTTACTTTACGCAAAGTTCTTTTAATGCAGTTGTCTGTTGCTTTGAGTTTACACTATGAGTGGGACTCGCAACTTAATACCAGCGAGATGTTTTGGATAGATATCTCAAGGTGGATGATTAGTTGTAGATGCAGATGGAGTTCGGTCTACTTGCCTTGGCGTACCGCCCATGCTTTGAGCCTCTACCTTTCTTACAGCATAGTTAGCATTGGTTTGCGCACATAATCCTGTCAATTGCCCAACTGTAATTCGTTTACCTCGCTTAGCTGTTTTATCGTCTTTTGGGAGAGAGACATCACTTGTGAACATCATGGGACCCCGGTCCATATTACCATCACTGATCACACCCGTTATTTACTTCATGTCCTTATTTACTAGTTGCAGTCATACCTATCACTATTATCTCTTGCGTTTGATCCTTTGTAAACGACAAGGCCGGAGGGATTGACAACCTCTCTATACTCGTTGGGAGCAAAGTTATTTGTATCTGTGTGCAGGTCCTGTCAAGAAAAAGTCTCTGGCGCTATTGACACCTTCTTGTTGACCCTCGGAGTCTCACGGGGTTCGATCCTTGGTATCTTTGCCAAGGGAAAACTACCGCTACGTGATACGTCCAAAATGTATATATAATTTCTGCTTGCTCCATGCCTCTTTTGGGTGATATTGCTATGATATTTATACACTTCCATACACTTTTGATCATATTTGGACTAACCTATTAACTCAGTGCACCCCCGTGCGAGTTTCTGTTTTCTGTTGTTTTTGTATTTCAGTTTTTCCCATTACGAGAACTGCCAGAAAAATCCCGGAAAAATTATATAAAAAATCAGCGTTCCAGAAGGTTCCCGGTAGCCAAAGTACAGCCGGGGGGGGGGGGGCCACCAGGGCCCCAGGCGCCCTGGTGGCGCGGCCCCCCACCCTTGGCCACGTCGGGGGGGCGCCTGGGCCCCCCGAGCCTCGTCTGGTGCCCCCCTTTGGCATATATTTAGACCGTCTCCCAAAACCCTCGAGACGGAAACCCTTTTTCGCGATCTCATCTCTGTGCCGCCGCCGCCGC
>LR738713.1:480360592-480380145 GCA_902687465.1 Secale cereale
ACTCAGTGCACCCCCGTGCGAGTTTCTGTTTTCTGTTGTTTTTGTATTTCAGTTTTTCCCATTACGAGAACTGCCAGAAAAATCCCGGAAAAATTATATAAAAAATCAGCGTTCCAGAAGGTTCCCGGTAGCCAAAGTACAGCCGGGGGGGGGGGGCCACCAGGGCCCCAGGCGCCCTGGTGGCGCGGCCCCCCACCCTTGGCCACGTCGGGGGGGCGCCTGGGCCCCCCGAGCCTCGTCTGGTGCCCCCCTTTGGCATATATTTAGACCGTCTCCCAAAACCCTCGAGACGGAAACCCTTTTTCGCGATCTCATCTCTGTGCCGCCGCCGCCGCCGCTTCCAAGATCGGGAGCACCAGGAGAACTCTTCCCGGCACCCTGCCGGAGGGGAGGATCACCACCGGGAGCTTCTCCACCACCATGGACACCTCCCGGATGAGTTGTGAGTAGTCTCCCTTGGACCATGGGTCCATGACCAGTAGCTATGTGATGTTCTCCTCCCGTTCTTGTGCTTCACTAATTAGTCCTCGTGAGCTGCCCTACATGATCGAGGCACATATGTAATCCTTATGCTGTTGCTATGATGAGTTTGCTGGGATCCGATGGATTATGAGATTATGTTCAGATTGTGTTTGAGTAATATATTTGATTCACCTCGTTTATATTTATGTTCGTAAGTAATTCTTGCATGTTCTCCGTTGTTATTTATTGCTTTGGCCAAGTAGTAGGTAGTGACTCCAAGAGGGAACGTTATGCTCTATTGTGGGTTCATGCCCCTCGATGACTAGCTTGGGTGACAGAAACATGAGTCTAGGGGATGTGCTGTTGCCACAAGGGGGAAAACAACGGTGCTTGTGCCCACGGGTGCAAGGATTGTTTACTTTACGCAAAGTTCTTTTAATGCAGTTGTCTGTTGCTTTGAGTTTACACTATGGGTGGGACTCGCAACTTAATACCAGCGAGATGTTCTGGATAGATATCTCAAGGTGGATGATTAGTAGTAGATGCAGATGGATTTCGGTCTACTTACCTCGGCGTACCGCCCATGCTTTGAACCTCTACCTTTCTTGCAACTTAGTCAGCATTGGTTTGCGCACATGGTCCTGTCAATTGCCCAGCTGTAATTCATTTACCTCACATAGCTGTTTTATCGTCTTTTGGGAGAGAGACATCACTGGTGAACATCATTAGACTCCGGTCCATATTACCATCATTGATCACATCCGCTATTTACTTTCCGCTTTTTACTTACTATTGCAGCAATACCTATCACTATTATCACTTACGTTTGATCCTTTGTAAACTACAAGGCCGGAGGGATTGACAACCTCTCTGTACTCGTTGGGAGCAAAGTTATTTCTATCTGTGTGCAGGTCCACGTTGGTTGCTAATATCTGGCGCCGTTAGCAGTTGACACCTTCTTGTTGAAACTGGGAGTCTCAGGGAAATCGATCCTTGGTATTGCCAAGGGAAAACTTCCGCTACACTGCATCTCAAACCTTCCACTTGGGGTAACCAACGAGGGGCAAGAAGCCATCACTACGCTACATCTCAAACCTTCCACTTGGGGTAACCAACGAGGGGCGAGAAGCCATCAGGCAAAGTTTTCTGGCGCCGTTGCCGGGGACTCCACTCTTCAAGATAGGGGAGTTGCACACTATCTTTTATCTTTGCTTTTTAGTCCTGTTAGTTTACCTTTCAGTTTCCTTTATGTCTTTTCACTAGTTTTGCTTAATGGAAAACAACAAAAATATGAGAGAGCTTTATAAGCTCTACCTTGCTTTGGGACATGATGTGTTTGAAGAGAGAATTAAAAAACCTATGGAACTTTATTATTTGCATAACAATCATGATGGTGGTGATGTTATTAGTATGCTTTCTTTGAATATCAATATTGCTAATGACATGGAAAGCTCTAAGCTTGGGGATGACACGTTTGATGAACATGATATTTTTAGTCCCCCAACTTTTGAAGAGAAAATTTACTTTGATGATACTTTGCTTCCTATATATGCTGATTACAATGATGAATATGATGTTTCCAGTCCACCTACTATTGAGGATAAAATTTATTATGATTATGATATGCCTCCTAAATACAATGATTACCATGATGGTTATGATTGCTTTACTCTCACTATTCCTAATAAGATAGATTTTGCTTATATGAAGAGTAATGATAGTTTTATGCTTTTGGATCATGGAAATAATGCCTTATGTGATAGTTATATTGTTGAGTTCATCAATGATGCCACTGAAATTTATAATGAGAGAGGAAGACATGGTTCTAAATATCTTAATAATATCAAGTTCCCTCTCTTTATGTTGAAGGTTTTGAAGCTGCACTTGTTTTGTCTTCCTATGCTTATTGCTTTATGCTTCAATAATTTATTTCTTTACAAGATTCCAATGCATAGGAAGAGGGGTAGACTTAAATATGATTTATATGTGCTTCTTGATGCTCTCTTTTGTTCTTCAACTCTTATTCCTACGAGAGCATCATTAATGTCTTAAGCCTATCTTTATGGCTATAAAGAAAGAGCTCTAGGGAGACAACCCTTGTTATCTTTGCTTTCAGTTTGTTCTTTCAGGTTTTAGTGGTCTTGATGTTTGTTACTACAGTAGCATCATCATTGTATCTTTTCTTTTCAGCTTTGTGCCAAGTTTAGCCTCTGATTGCAAGAAAGTTCAAAAGTTGTGACGTGCAGTCCAGAAAACAGATTCTGTCCTTGGACAGAAAAATTCGTATAAAATCACCAGATCATCTTTTTGGTCTGAATTGTTTTGACAGCGTGCTCTATACAATTGGCTTTCGGGCGTCTGTTTTGAGTTTTTTTGATTTGAGTTGCAGAAGTGCCCCGAAAAAATTATTTACTACCTGCTGGTCTGTTTTTCACAGATTCTGTCCTGTTTTGCCTTTTCTCCGTTTTGCAAACCTTGAGCTTGCTTTTTCTTTGCAAAAACCTTTTGGCAATCTTGAGAAATAGTAGACCTTCAAGATTATCTTTATTTCCAGCAAGGAAAAATTATTTTATTATGGGTACTAACCTCGCTAATCAGATTATGATGAGTTATGTATGAAGGGAGTTTTCAAGTGTGCGAGGGAAGATGATAAAAAGATTCAGGAGGGTCAAACGCTCAAGCTTGGGGATGCCCCCGTGCACCCCCAAGAAATATTCAAGAAGACTCAAGCGTCTAAGCTTGGGGATGACCCCGTGCATCCCCTTCTCCATCAACAATCATCAGTTCGTCTTTCGTTCCACTATATTTTAATCACTTCATGCGTTATGTGCTATGCTTGGCGCGTCTTGCTTTTAGTTTCCTTTTTAGTTTTCTTTAGCTTTGCTTGCTGTTCATAACGAGTTAGAACCCAGCTTTCTTTGTGTGGGAGAGAAACACACTCCACTTCAACCTAGAACACAACATAGGATTTTCTTGTTTATCTTTGATGTGTATGTTCTTTGTCTTTCAATAGCTACTGTCATGTTTAGCTCTTAGTTTTCATGCTTTTCTTTTTAAAGAGCTTTTGTTTAGTTGGTTGCTTCTGGAACTCTCTTGAGTTATCATGCTTATCTTGTTAAGAGAGTTGGCTTCTGTGGCACTGGTTGATATGTCTATGATAAAAATGCTATGTGCATAATGGTGCTTAGTAGTTCATGTTTTCTTATGGTTAGTCTCAAATAGCTGGGAGTCCTTAATGTGTTATTGAAGTACCAGCATGATTTGTTTGCCTATGATGTGGTATGGTTTAGTGATATCTTCCTCCGAGAATTTATTTTGATTGACTTGGCATATGCTCACGCATATTTAAGACTGTAAAGAAAGTCTATCAAGCCTTGATGATCTTTAATTTCTGAGTAGCGATATAACTTCCATGCCCGATTCAATGTTGCTTTGTCGCTCTGCATGATTATGACCGTCATTGCTCTCTTAGTTGGTCGCTCCCAGTCTTTTGCTAGCATTCACCTGTACTAAGCAGACTGACTGCTTGTGCATCCAAAATCCTTTAAACCAGTTATGCCATATGAGTCCACCATACCTTCCTATACATGGTATTTACTTGCCATTCCTAACGAAGACTTTCTTGTACCATCTCGAAATTATTCAAAAGCATTTCTCTTTTGTGCCTCTGTTTTAGCTCATGAGGAAGTAGTAGTTAATTCATGATCTTTTTAAGTTGGACAAGTTTTACCCCGGGATTGCATGTCTAATCTGCAAACCCCTAATACGAGAAGGAACTGGCATGAGTGCGCCCGGCTCATAAAAAAAATACAACAAACAAACCCTCCTTCACGCTTTGTTCATGAGAAATCAGAAAACTTTTGGCAGTGATAAACAAAGGAGATTAAGGGGATGTGATTGTCCCCGTGCGGGAGCCGTTCCTCGAAACTTGTCCAGCTCGAGAAGTAATTGAGTTATCTACTAGCATTCGTTGACGAAATATGCATCTCCCAAAAATCATTTTTACCTCTGTTTTAAAAAAAAGCCAAGAGCTCTAGTACATGTTTAGTCTTTGCTTCCAACCACGGGTTTTCAACCTTGCCATCAAAATCCACGCTTCGAGAGTCTCCACCTTCTTTCTTCAAAGCACCAACTATTGAGAGCATGATTGTCATTCTGAGTGTAATGTGCATTGTCCCAAAGTACCATTGTCTTCTGCATGATTATGATATCGCTTATTCTGAAATCATTGTATCTAGTAGTCACTTAAACTTCGGAGGTGCCCCTGCATTTATGTTTTGCTTCACTAAAGGGGGCAAGCGAGGTATCACTTTGTCATGTTTGCACACCATGCTCACTACAAATCTATTGGGTGTTTCAGTATCATATTGTAAAACTTTTAGTTCTTTGTGATATTCTCATGAGGCAACTTAATTACTAAATATCCATTATCTCAGTAAGCATTTGTCATGTGACTGTGAAAAGTTCTTATATGGTTGATAGCATGTCACCACAGAAATTATGCTTGTTATCATTTACCTACTCGAGGACGAGCAGGAATTAAGCTTGGGAATGTTGATACGTCCAAAACGTATCTATAATTTCTGCTTGCTCCATGCCTATTTTGTGTGATATTGCTATGATATTTATGCACTTCCATACACTTTTGATCATATTTGGACTAACCTATTAGCTCAGTGCACCCCAGTGCCAGTTTATGTTTTCTGCTGTTTTTCTATTTCAGGTTTTCCCATTACTTAAATTGCCAGAAAAATTTCGGGAAAATATATAAAAAATCAGCGTTCCGGAAGCTTCCATGCGGCAGAAGTAGGGCCAGAGGGGGGCCAGAGGGGCTCCAGGCGCCCTGAGGGGGCGGCCCCCCTCCTGGCCGCGTCGGGGGGGCGCTTGGGCCCCCCTTACCTCCTCTGGTGACCCCCTTTGGCATATATTTACACCGCGTCCCGAAACCCTCGAGGACGGAACCCTTTTTCGCGATCTCATCTCTGTTCCGCCGCCTCCGCGCTTCCAAGATCGGGAGCACCAGGAGAACTCTTCCCGGCACCCTGCCGGAGGGGAGAACCACCACCGGGAGCTTCTCCACCACCATGGACGCCTCCCGGATGAGTTGTGAGTAGTCCCCCTTGGACCATGGGTCCATGACCAGTAGCTATGTGATGTTCTCCTCTCCTCTTTGTTCTTCACCGATTAGACCTCGTGAGCTGCCCTACATGATCGAGGCACATATGTAATCTTTATGCTGTTGCTATGATGAGTTTGCTGGGATCCGATGGATTATGAGATTATGTTCAGATTGTGTGTGAGTAATATATTTGATTCACCTCTTTTATATTTATGTTCTTGAGTAATTCTTGCATGTTATCCGTTGTTGTTTATTGCTTTGGCCAAGTAGTAGGTAGTAACTCCAAGAGGGTACGTTATGCTTGATTGTGGGTTCATGCCCCTCGATGACTAGCTTGAGTGACAGAAACAAGAGTCTAGGGGATGTGCTATTGCCACAAGGGGGAAAACAACGGTGCTTGTACTTGCGGGTGCAAGGATTGTTTACTTTACGCAAAGTTCTTTTAATGCAGTTGTCTCTTGCTTTGAGTTTACACTATGGGTGGGACTCGCAACTTAATACCAGCGAGATGTTCTGGATAGATATCTCAAGGTGGATGATTAGTAGTAGATGCAGATGGATTTCGGTCAACTTGCCTTGGCGTACCGCCCATGCTTTGAGCCTCTACCTTTCTTACAGCATAGTTAGCATTGGTTTGCGCACATAATCCTGTCAATTGCCCTGCTGTAATTCGTTTACCTCGCTTAGCTGTTTTATCGTATTTTGGGAGAGAGACATCACTAGTGAACATCATGGGACCCCGGTCCATATTACCATCACTGATCACACCCGTTATTTACTTCCTGTCCTTATTTACTAGTTGCAGTCATACCTATCACTATTATCTCTTGCGTTTGATCCTTTGTAAACGACAAGGCCAGAGGGATTGACAACCTCTCTGTACTCGTTGGGAGCAAAGTTATTTGTATCTGTGTGTAGGTCCTGTCAAGCAAAAGTCTCTGGCGCTATTGACACCTTCTTGTTGACCCTCGGAGTCTCACGGGATTCGATCCTTGGTATCTTTGCCAAGGGAAAACTACCGCTACGCTACATCTCAAACCTTCCACTTAGGGTAACGAACGAGGGGCGAGAAGCCATCAGCAGCACAGCCGGCCACGGGAGGCAGGAGCAGGCGGCACGACCGGCGCTGCTTTGGGCGGCTGGAGCAAGAAGACCAGAGGTTGAAGAAGCACTATGGCCGTTGGATGGACATCGTACGGTCACTGGAGCTAGAATCGTTCATATTGACTAACTTGACAAAGCTCTCTGTCCCCGTCAACTTAGTAGGCCCACAAGTCATCCACCCACTATGGTGGGTCCCAGCTAGCAGGGGGTTGTCGGTGTACTAAGATAGGGGTACCTTAGTACCCCAACTTGTGCACGGGCAGTAGCAGCTTCCCGTGGCAGGGCTAACCACGTGCTCGCCGGGAACCTTTCTGGTCCCTATGAAGCCATTCAAGAACAAAGTATACAAGTCAGAAGATCAAGGCCCCGGCAAGAGGAGCTTGCCGGGAAGGCCGTACCAGGCTCAAGGTTATCACTTTAACACCAGACCCTGGCAAGAGGAGCTTGCCAGGAAGGCCAAGGAATGCATACCTCGAGAGATGCCTCGGCGCATCACGCGCCCCAGCGGGACCCGGAGAGCGACAAGCTTCCGGGCCCGGCAAGATCACGACCCCGGCAAGGTGCTTGCCGGGGAAACCTATGCCGTGTGCCCGCGCTCCAGCTCATCTGCCCACGCGTCGCCCTGGGGCCCTTCCAGGGGCACGTGGCAGACGGCTGTGCAGCCTGGGGCATACGGTGGCAAGCCACGGTGACGAGGCTACCGCCGTGGCGAACGGAGAAGCATGGACGGACGCTTTTGGGGTCGACGGCGACGGACATTTAATGCCCTTGTCCCCCACTGTCAAAGTTAGGTGAAGACCACTGTTCGTATACTGTTCATGCACTATTGCAACTACCACCAAATTTACACTTTTACCCTCCTCTACGTTGACACCTGTCGGTGACCCCTTTGAGCTATAAAAGGAGGCCCATGCACAACATAGAGGGGGTTCGAAACTTAGACAACTCTCTCGCTCGGTGTAGCTAGCACTGTAGTTCTTCAAGCTCCCGAGCTCAAGAACTCAATACGACCTAAGCAGGAGTAGGGTTTTACGCGTCCGCGCGGCCCGAACCTGGGTAAACTGCCCGCGTGCGCTCCTCGATCTGCTCTCCGTGCTCCCTCCGCTCCCTTACCGCAACGTAGAAGGGGCTCCGGTCCCATAGGTGCTCGTGGGAGGACAGTTTCCCCCGACATCTTTGGCGCGCCAGGTAGGGGGCGTCGAGGTTGTGCGAACCTGATCCGGCGCTCACGCGGGCGCAACCTTCAGCAACCTCTCCCATTTCATCAGCTTCATCGACAGCATCAACATGCCTCCGAAGAAGAAGGCTTCGGAGGTCGGAGGCCCGTCGGCGTCGATCCCACCGCCACCAGAACCAACGGTTGGTGGAGGAGACGCCGGCGGAAGGGTGGTCGCCGGCGAGGAGACTCACGGCGCCACCAAGTCCAAGGACAAGACCGACGACCGGGCGAACTCCAAAGCCTCGGCGTCTGTACACGCCTCACGTCCCTCCCAGGAGGTGCAAGACCCGCAGCGGCGTGGTACAAGAGGTACCATACGCTTGCTGGGGCGTGGCCAAGCCGGAGGATCGTGGGACGCTCAAGGCCAGCGTGCTGGTACGAGCAAGGCGCGGTCGCCAGGGCGAGAAACTGCTCCTTCTAACCCTGTTAGAAGTCCGAGCATATCTCGCTCCTCGCACCGCTCGCCGCCGCTCCCCTCCTCTCCAGCAGAAGCTCTAGCAAGGGTACAACTGCTCCTCGACTTCCCTCCAGCGGCAGATAAAGCCGATGACTGGAGGGCGACGATCCAGAGCCTCATCGTCTTCGCCAACAACGACACGCCGCAGCAGCCGGCGACGTCGCGGCCGCGGCAAGTCGACCAGACGAAGGCCGATGGAGACAAGACCGCCGGGTGTGCAACCACCGTGCACTCCCCGCCGCGGAAGCAGAAGACGCCACCCCGCCGGATCAACGTCGACGACGACTCCACGGCGTCGTCGGATCCGCGGGCTCGTCATGACCAGCGCCAGGTCCTCGACGACAGGCGGCAAAAGGACGCTCGAACCCGCATCGAGCGTCGACGAGAAGCCCGAAGACAATCAGACCAGCGCGCTGGGACCGCTGTCGACGCGCACGCGCTCGGTGAACCAGGCGACTTGCCGTACGCGGCGGGTTGCCCTGCGTTCACCCGTGAGCTGCGGCAAGTCCAGTGGCCCAGCATGAAAAACTTCAAGCCCGACGTACCCGAGAAGTACGACGGCAAGACACACCCCTCGGAGTTCCTCAGCATCTACACCATCGCGGTGCAGGCTGCCGGGGGACGCGACGAGAAGATCCTAGCCAACTACTTCCCGCTAGTGCTTAAGCCAAACGTCCGATCTTGGCTTATGCACTTGCCGGAGAACTCCATCTCTTCGTGGGCGGATTTGTGCCACCAGTTTGTTGGCGCCTTCACGGGCGGCCACAAACCCCACGGCCAGGAGAGCGATCTCCACATCCTTGCCCAGAAGGAGGGAGAGTCCCTGCGCAAGTACATCTAGAGATTCAGCCGCGTCCAGCACAACATTCCCGACGTCCACCCTGTCGCGGTTATCAGCGCGTTCCACCAGAATGTGTGTAACCGCAGGATGAGGGAGGAGATGGCCATGACCAAGATCCGGGATGTCAGCGAGCTCTACGCTCTGGCTGACAAGTGCGCGCGCGCTGAAGAGGGGAGGAGACTCCCCGGAGAGGATGCTGGCGCAGGAGGAAGCGACAGCGAAGACGCCGCCCTGGCAAGGAAGAGCCGGCGGCGGAATAACAGAAAGAAGAAGAGCAAGGAAGTGCTGGTTGTCGAGCAGTCCGGCAAGGAGGCTCCCGCCAAGAAGGCACAGGCTGGCGGTTCCGGCAAGGAGCCCGCCCCTGTAGCGGCAGCCGACAATCAGGAAGGTTCCGACAAGCAGTACTGCAAGATCCACCGCACCAAGGGCCACGATCTTCAGAACTGCAAGAGAGTCGAGTACCTCGTAGAGCAGCAGAAGGCTGAATACGAGCGTCGCGACAAGGAGAAGGCCCAAGGAGGCGGAGGGGAGCCCAGCAAGAAGCGGCCGTTCAATGGCCGGGGAGGACGCCGCGGCAAGGCCAAGCAGCGGCAAGGTGATAGACCTCCCCGGGGCCGCGACAAGGATGAGGAAGAATACGACGACGACGACATGGAAGAAGGAGACAACAGCGAGCAGGAGTTCCAGAAGGCCACAGAGGTTCTGTGTGTCGACGGGGGTGCCTCTCTGCACACTTCCCACCGCCAGCTCAAGCAGTGGGTGCGAGAAGTGAATGCAGCTGAGCCACCCATCGAGTCACGCAGTCTGCTGAAGTGGTCCGGCACGCCCATCATCTTTGACCTTGAGGACCACCCTGACCGCACAACTGCGGTCGGGTGCTTGCCGATGTTGGTCTCACCAACTATCCGCAACCTCAAGGTCACCAAGATGTTGGTTGACGGCGGGGCCGGCCTGAACTTGATCTCCTCGGCTGTGATCAAGAAGCTACAGATCCCAGACAGCGAGCTCGAGGAAACCGGGTCGTTCCAAGGGATCAACCCGGGAAGGAGCAAGCCGAAGGGGAAGATTACGCTGCCCGTGACCTTTGGCGGGGAGCTCAACTTCAGGATGGAGAGGATAACCTTTGACGTTGCCGATATCCCATTGCCATACAATGGGATACTTGGCCGTCCTGCCCTCGCCAAGTTCATGGCAGCTTCCCACTATGCCTACAACGTACTCAAGATGCCGGGGCCGATAAGCGTCATCTCTGTCCCTGGCGACAAGAAGGACGCGCTTATCTGCGCCGACAAGATCTACCGGGAGGCAGCAGCCGCAGCAGAAAGCAACACACTTACCGCTGAAGCTCCCGGGGGGAAGACCAAGACCAAGTCCGGCAAGAGCTCTGGGGCCCACTCCGGCAAACGCACCTCCTCGGAGTGTTGCGCTGCCGTCGAGGACGCACCATCGAGCTCCACCGGCAAGTGCAAGAAAGGGATGGCAGCTCCACCGGCAACCAAGAAGGTGTCCGCCAAGGAGGACGACACTGGTGGTACCTTCACCATCAGTGCTACACTTGACCCCAAATAGGAAAGCGCGCTCGTTGCCTTCCTGCGGGCGAATGTCGATGTGTTTGCATGGCAACCATCTGACATCCCCGGCGTTCCCAGGAAGGTAATTGAGCACAAGCTTGCTGTTTGTCCTCATGCGCGGCCCATCAAGCAGAAGGTCAGGAAGCAAGCCGTGGAGCGCCAAGAATTCATCGCCTAAGAGATAAAGAAGTTGGAAGCAGCAGGCCTGGTTAGAGGCGTGATCCATCCTACGTGGTTAGTTAATCCAGTCGTCATGCGCAAGGCTAATGGGAAGTGGAGACTTTGTATAGACTTCACTGATGTGAATAAAGCGTGTCCCAATGATCCATTTCCCTTGCCGCGTATTGACCAGATTGTTGACTCCACCGCCGGATGCGAGCTGCTTTCCTTCCTTGATGCATACTCAGTTTACCACCAGATATTCATGGCCAAGGAAGATGAAGAGAAGACTGCATTCATTACTCCATGTGGCACATATTGCTTCATACGCATGCCCTTTGGATTGAAGAATGCAGGCTCAACATTTGCAAGGGTGGTGCACACTGCTTTTGAGCCACAGATCCACAGGAATGTAGAAGCTTACATGGATGATATAGTGGTCAAGAGCAAGAGCAAAGATACCCTGATACAGGACTTAGAGGAAACATTTGAGAATCTGCGCAAGATCCAACTCAAGTTGAACCCCGAGAAGTGCGTCTTCCGAGTCCCCTCCGGCAAGCTTCTCGGGTTCTTTGTGTCCCAGAGGGCGATTGAAGCCAATCCCGACAAGATAAAAGCCATCGAGCAGATTGAAGCCCCGAAGCGCGTCAAGGACGTAAGAAGACTTGCTGGTTGTGTGGCTGCCCTCAGCAGGTTCATTTCAAAGTCTGCAGAGCGCGCCCTGCCTTTCTTCAAAAATTTGAAGAAGGCAGGTCCTATGAAATGGACTCCGGAAGCGGAGGCAGCGCTGCAAGATTTGAAAGGATACCTGTCCTCCACTCCGATACTTGTCGCACCTAGGCCACAAGAGAAGTTGCTGCTGTACCTAGCGGCAAATAATCAAGTGGTTAGTGTTGCGTTAGTAGCGGAGAGGGAGGCGGACGAGGAGCCCACATCCCCGGCAAGCGAATCCAGCGACAGGCAGGGGGCTTCCCCGACAAGCTCTGGCCTCGACAAAGACAAGTCTGCGCAGGAACAAGGAGAAGTGCGAAGGAAGATGGTGCAGCGCCCAGTGTATTTTGTAAGTTCCTTCTTGCAGGGGGCTAGATCAAGATACTCTGGGGTGCAGAAGTTGCTGTTCGGCCTCCTCATGGCCTCAAGAAAGCTGCGCCATTACTTCCAAGCACACGAGATAACAGTGGTCACTCGCTTTCCGTTGAAGAGGATATTGCAAAATCCAGAAGCAACAGGCAGGATCGTCGAGTGGGCACTGGAGCTGTCAAGCTTTGGTCTCAAGTTTGAGAGTACTTCAACCATACAGAGCAGAGCTTTGGCAGAATTCATAGCAGAATGGACCCCAACACCAGATGAAGAAGTCCCAGAGACAAGCGTCCCCGTCCAAGAAGCAAGCAGAGAGTGGGTAATGTACTTCGATGGTGCTTTCTCGCTGCAAGGCGCCGGTGCCGGCGTGGTGCTCATAGCGCCCACCGGAGAGCACCTCAAGTATGTTGTACAAATGCACTTTCCCAAGGAGCAAGCGACAAACAATACTGCAGAGTATGAAGGTTTGCTTGCCGGCCTCAGAATTGCAGCTGAGCTTGGGATCAAGAAGTTGATTGTGCGGGGAGATTCGCAGTTGGTGGTCCGACAAGTGAATAAGAGTTACCAGAGCCCTTTGATGGAAGCTTATGTTGATGAAGTGAGGAAACTTGAAGAACACTTTGAAGGTCTGCAAATGGAGCACGTCCCAAGAGCTCAGAATGATATTGCAGATGGCCTCTCAAAGTGTGCTGCAATGAAGTTACCTGTGGAACCAGGGACCTTCGTGCTCAAGTTAACTCAGCCATCCGTTACACCATCAGTTGGGCAAAGCAAGAAGAGGAAGTTGGTCTCCGGCGACTACTTGCCGGTGGACCTTCCTGAAGCCGCCGCCAAGGTCCCCAAGATCAACAACCAAGATGCTGAGGAACAGTTTGCTCCTGCAGATCCAAGGGTCTGTACAGTTGAAGCAGGCGTTCCCGGCGAGCCTTGCCCCGGCAGGCTTGCCGGGGGACCATCAGCTCCGGCAGAACCGCAGGTTCTTGCCGTCGAAGCTGAGGTTCCCGCAGCAGCCCTCATGCCTTTAGTCCTTGTTGTTGAGCCTCAGGCTCCAGCTTGGGCGCAGCAAATCGTCCGCTTTCTGCAAATTGGAGAACTTCCCGACGAGCCAGAAGAGATAGAGAAGATAACCAGGCAGTCAAGTATGTACCAGTTCGTTGGCAATGAACTGTACAGAAGAAGACTCAATGGTGTCAGGTTGAAGTGCATTTCCAGGGAAGATGGACAGAAGCTGTTGGCAGAGATACATGGAGGCATATGTGGCCACCACATTGGCGCAAGGGCACTTGCCGGGAAGGCGTTCCGGCAAGGGTTCTTCTGGCCAGAAGCCCTCCAAGACGCAACTGCACAAGTAACCAAGTGTGAAGCATGCCAGTTCCACGCCAAGCAAATTCACCAGCCAACTCAAGCTCTCCAGACGATCCCTTTATCCTGGCCCTTCTCGGTCTGGGGGCTCGATATCCTCGGCCCCTTTCCCCGCGCAGTCGGGGGCTTTGAGTACTTGTACGTTCCAATCGACAAGTTCACAAAGTGGCCAGAAGTGGAACCAGTGAGAAAGGTGACAGCACAGTCAGCAGTCAGGTTCTTCAGATCGATTGTTTGCCGTATCGGAATCCCTAACAGGATCATCACCGACAATGGCACACAATTTACAAGTCGCACCTTCATGCAGTACGTCCAAGACCTTGGCGCCAAGGTCTGCTTTGCTTCTGTTGCTCACCCGAGGAGCAATGGTCAAGCAGAGAGGGCCAATGCTGAAGTGCTGCGCGGACTCAAAACAAGAACCTTCGACAGGCTGCACAAGTGCGGAAGAAACTGGATAGAGGAATTGCCGGCGGCTCTTTGGTCAATCAGGACGACACCAAATTGAGCCACCGGACAGACCCCCTTTGCTCTTGTCTATGGAGCAGAGGCAGTTCTCCCCACGGAACTCGTATACGGATCTCCTCGAGTGCTCGCTTATGATGAGCTCGAGCAAGAGCAACTGCGACAAGATGACGCATTGCTCCTTGAGGAGGAACGTCTCCAGGCTGCTGTATGAGCTGCTCGATACCAGCAAGCCTTGCGTCGCTATCATAGCCGCAAGGTCAAGGCCAGGAGTCTCGAGGAAGGCGACCTTGTTCTTCGGCGTGTTCAGTCCGCCAAGAATTCCAACAAGTTGACGCCGAAGTGGGAAGGCCCTTATCGGGTGAGACAAGTCACAAGGCTCGGCGCTGTCCGCCTTGAGACCGAAGAAGGCTTACCGGTGAGCAACTCCTGGAACATAGAGCATCTTCGCAAGTTTCACCCATAAGGCGCGGTTGCCGTGATCCGCTCCGGCAACCACCTTTTGTACAAGTCTTGCCGCTGTTGCATATAAACCTTTGTACAAAGCCGGACGCAGATCCCGTGCATCAGTAAAGCTTTTGTGCTTCGCACTTTTTGTCATTCCCATGCTTTTCTTTGTTATTTGCATGCATCGTTTGACACCCTGTGCAACGCACATCCCCGGTAAGCACTGGCGAGCCGTGAGGCCCTGTACTTGTATTTCCTCCTCTTTTTCTTTCCCTCTTAAGCAGAAGGAGTATTCCTCGCGCACAAGTTTGCCGGGGGGGAAGAAGATGGAGGCATGAACCAAGTACCGTTCAAGAAAGAGAAGCCTTGTCGGGGAGCAAACAATCTGGGGAGCAAACAATCTATGAAAGCTAAGTTACCAGAATTTGAGCAGTTCAAATTTTAAAAAACTTTAGTTGTCTTCCTTGAACAACCACGCTTTGTATGGAAAACCTGTGCGCGGAGGAACCTACCTGTGGCTAGCCGCGCCCTTACCTTGTTTCGAGCACGCTCAACGGCTTAAGTGAGCTGCGACAAGTGTCGCGCCCTTATTTTGTTTTCGAGTCCGCTCAGCAAGCTAAGTGTGCTGCGACTAGCTACGGCAAGGTTTCTTGCCAGCAAGACCTTTGTCAGCAGGCTGCTAAGAGTCCAGCACTCAGCGCTCGCGACAAGGGTCCTTTGCCGGCAAGTTCCCTAAAAGCGTAGGGTGGAATGCATACAAAGTGAAGGAAACAAAGCAAGGGAGATAACACTGCATTGATAGCTCAAAATAAGATTGTATATTACAAAGATAACTTGCCGCAATACTAATAGATTCTTGTCCATAACACACCCTTCAGCGGCAACGGAAGCAGAAAGAAAGGGATCTAATCTACGTGGTCGCCTTCACGCCTCGTGATCTTGCCCACCTTGGCGACGATGTGGGCAACCCGCGCCTTCAACGCCTCCTTATCAGCTTTGGGCGGCAAGGTGCGGAGGACGTTGACGAGGTTGATGCCGGGGTTGTGGTAGACGATCTTCGACAAGACCCGCTCCATGGTGCCCATGCAGAGCCGACGCGTCTCGTCGGCCAGCTGCACGGGGATCTTCTCCCGCAGCTGCGCAAGCGCCGGTGCAATCCCCCTGAAGAACAGACTCAACTTGGCGCTGTGGGGGAGACTCTCGTCCGGGGAGTACACGAGATGCTCCGCCTTCAGCGCCATCATCTCCATGTCAATTTTGGCAGCGGAGGTGACCAGCTTATCAGTCCACTGCTCCACTGCCCGGCTGAAGTTGTTCGCCGAGATGGCGGCGCTATCCACCAAGGCCCTTTCCTTGCGGAGCTCGTCCTTCAGCTTCGTCTCGCGGTCCCGCGCGGCGTCGAGCGATTCAGTCAGGGTGGAGACCTTCAACTCTAAGTCAGCGATGGAGTTCTTGGCGTCAGAGAGCTCTGTACCCTTCTCGGAGAGACGTACCTGCAGCTCAGAGTTGGTGTGGGCATCTTTCTCCCGCTCCACATTGAGCGCAGTGACTCTGTCCTCGCTCGCCTTCAGAAACAACTCCAGCTGCGCCACCCTGGCCGCCAGATCCTTCTTAGCAGTCTCCGCGGCAGCAGCCGCGTCCTTCGCCTTCTTCAGAGCCCCGCCAATGGCTTGCTCCCGGGCGGTGAGGTCGTCCTCGTGGGCGTCGAGGTCGACCTTCCGCTGGTTGAGTGCCCCTTCCCGCCGAGACAGCTCCTCGGCGGCCAACCGTTGCTGCTCCTCGGCCTCAGCTTTCTCAAGGAGGAATGCTTGATGCTCCCCGGCAAGCTCTTCGCGCTCCTCCGCCAAGTTGCGGAGGGCCGCCTGGTTGGCGGCGCAGAGCTCCGCGGCACGCTTCTCCAGATCAACTCCAGCCTTGGCGGCCAGAGCCTCCCGAGACTCCAGTTTCGCTTGCCTGGCCCGATATAAAGCCAGGAGCCGGCGAAGGAGCTTCTCCTCTTCGGGCTCGTCGCTGCTGCCGGGCGCTTCAACGACCTTCAATCCTGCGGAGGCGAGGACCTCTCCGTCAAAGGTCTCTCCCTCCGCGGGTGCTCGAGACGAGGACGCCCACGGGACTTGTATGAAAATCCCGTTGGCGGCCTCCAGGTAGACGCCCTGCCCAGCTGCGGAGGCGGAAGGGTCGGCGGCCGGTGCAGCGACCGGCGCTCCTGCGGCCTCCGGGCCAGCAGTGTGGTCGCCGGTCCCTTCCCCAGCCGCGGCGTCTGCGGTCGGGGCGGTCTCTTCAGCGGCAGGCTCGTCGGCTCCAGCCATTCCCTCAGTGGCAGTGGCGTTGCCGCCGTCGCCGCGCACCTCCTCCTCGGCGGTGGCCTCCGTCTCCATCGGCTCCGGGGCGGGAGGACCTGGCAGAAGAAAAAGAAAAGAAAGAATCAAACAAATATCCAAAAAGACAAGTTCAAGAAGAAGAAGCTACAAGGTTTACCTTCGCGGACTTCTTCAACGACGGGGTCCCTCGCCGGGGAATTCTCCCTTGGCGGCGGAGTAGTGGCCCCTGCTGGCGGAGGGCCGCCTGCGCCCTCCCTTGGCGGGGTGCACACCCTCGTCGGGCTGCTCACCCTTGGCGGGGTACTCGCCCTTGGCGGAGTGCCCGTCCTTGGCGGAGCGTTCTCCCTTGCTGGGGAGCTCACCCTTGGCGGGGAGGGTGGAGCAAGTGGCTCGTCGGGGGCGACCTCCTGGCGCTCCTGCGGCTGCAGCTCCACTTCTGCACAAGACAACAAAACATCAATCAAGATGATAACCTCAAGCGCACCCATCGAGCAAAAAAATAAGTACCAGACTTACGCTGGGGGCTGCGCTGGGGGCTGCTCCTCGGAGCAGCAGGCTGATCCGGCAAGCTCGTCGCCGGCGCGTTGCTTGTCGCAGCGACGGGCTCGTCGTCCTCAATGGTGACCACAGGGATCTTGGCCCTCTTCGCCATCCGCTGGGTCAAGGTCCTGTGAAGCAAAACAAAAACAAGATCAGGACCAAGCAAGGAAAATCAAGACAAAATCAAAGAAACTAAAGGAATTGCAAGTACTTACTCCTCTTCCTCTTCGTCGGAGCTGAGGGCGGAGAAGTCAAACTCCGCCTGGGGCGCTTCCGTGCGAGGAGCAGGAGGAGAAGGCTCCCTCGGGCGCTTGGCGGTCTCCGGGGCTGCGGGCTGTGAAGACCCAGCCCCCGTCGTCGCCGAGGACTGAGGGGCAGAAGGAGCACCCGTTCCGCTCCGGGAAGAACCCCCTCCGCTTGGCGCACGAGCACGGGGCGCCTCCTTGACGACTTCGCTCGTCTTGGTGGCGCGCGTCGCACGGCGCGCCGGCTGCTGTCGAGGCGCTTGCGGCCTCGCCGCCTCAGTTGCCTTGCGGAGGCGCTTCTTCTGTTGCTGTGGGGGGCTTGGCGGAGGCGGAGAGTTCTCCGAGGACGAGGAGGCATCGCCGTCAAGATTCAGGGACCCACCAGAGTCTTCATCAGAATCTTCAGCCTCGGCGTCCTCCTCCTCCTCGGCAGGCCCGCTGGACTCAGCGCCATGCCCGGCGGCCTCGCTCCCCCCGGCAGCCTCGCTCGTCCCGGCAAACCTCACAGAAGGCTCCCCGGCAAACTCCTCGGGCGCAAGCTTCAGCAGCTTGAGGATTTCCGCCTCCTCTGCTTGACTCACTGCGTCCGCGGCCTGCGCCTCATCCACAGTGTATCCAAAGTCGCCCGCAGCCGCAGCTGCGGCGGCCTCCTCCATCCTGGAGGCGATGTAGGCTATATCCCGGTCAGTAGTAGCCCGGGTGAGACCCTTGTTCTCCTCGGCGTTGCGGGGCTTCTCGACCAAGTTGTCGAAGAAGGTCAGCACGGTATCCGGCGGAGGAGGGAGTGGAGCTGAGCTCTCTGTCGACCTTGGGGAGGCGGAGGGCGACGGGGGTTTCTGGAGAATCAAGACGCAATGAAGACGATGGAGTGAACTGCCCCTGCTTCCTCTGCTTTTAAGGGGGAAGTGGGGGACGTTCCGCATTTCCCATTAAAGAACAGGCCACGATCTCTCTTACGACGCCGCAATCGACGCGTGCCGTTAGGGAGGGATGCGGCGGATACGGAAGGGGATACGGCTTGCCGTGGGCCGCCCGTGCCCGTGCACTGTTTTGGGCCTGGCCCAACAGCGCTCGGCACCGTGTATGGCCCAGGCCCGGGGGCTCCTGTCGGTGTACTAAGATAGGGGGTACCTTAGTACCCCAACTTGTGCATGGGCAGTAGCAGCTTCCCGTGGCAGGGCTAACCACGTGCTCGCCGGGAACCTTTCTGGTCCCTATGAAGCCATTCAAGAACAAAGTATACAAGTCAGAAGATCAAGGCCCCGGCAAGAGGAGCTTGCCGGGAAGGCCGTACCAGGCTCAAGGTTATCACTTTAACACCAGACCCTGGCAAGAGGAGCTTGCCAGGAAGGCCAAGGAATGCATACCTCGAGAGATGCCTCGGCGCATCACGCGCCCCGGCGGGACCCGGAGAGTGACAAGCTTCCGGGCCCGGCAAGATCATGACCCCGGCAAGGTGCTTTCCGGGGAAACCTATGCCGTGTGCCCGCGCTCCAGCTCATCTGCCCACGCGTCGCCCTGGGGCCCTTCCAGGGGCACGTGGCAGACGGCTGTGCAGCCTGGGGCATACGGTGGCAAGCCACGGTGACGAGGCTACCGCCGTGGCGAACGGAGAAGCATGGACGGACGCTTTTGGGGTCGACGGCGACGGGCATTTAATGCCCTTGTCCCCCACTGTCAAAGTTAGGTGAAGACCATTGTTCGTATACTGTTCATGCACTGTTGCAACTACCACCAAATTTGCACTTTTACCCTCCTCTACGTTGACACCTGTCGGTGACCCCTTTGAGCTATAAAAGGAGGCCCATGCACAACGTAGAGGGGGTTCAAAACTTAGACAACTCTGTCGCTCGGTGTAGCTAGCACTGTAGTTCTTCAAGCTCCCGAGCTCAAGAACTCAATACGACCTAAGAAGGAGTAGGGTTTTACGCGTCCGCGCGGCCCGAACCTGGGTAAACTGCCCGCGTGCGCTCCTCGATCTGCTCTCCGTGCTCCCTCCGCTCCCTTACCGCAACGTAGAAGGGGCTCCGGCCCCATAGGTGTTCGTGGGAGGACAGTTTCCCCCGACAGGGGTATTCATTTTTTTGCGCGTCATAGGGAGGCACTTCCTTTCGTGCGAAGATATAGCTGGCGGGTCCGACCTGTGAGCGGGGGGGGGGGGGGG
>LR738713.1:480382108-480420786 GCA_902687465.1 Secale cereale
CCCCCCCCCCCCGCTGAGCTGCCCAAGGTGATTTTCTTCTTTGCCGATCTCGATTGTGGTTTTTCATCTAAGTATGTTGTGATGAATAATGCAAATTTTATTAGCTTCGATGCCATGCTATACATAGTGGTTTAAATAACTTGTGTTTCTTATACTGGAAATTAATTTAGAATTTGTTTCTGTTTCAATTAGAGCCCTGATGCAGACAAGGATTGTGTGGTTGTACATGTCACTTGCTATGAGGCGGATGACCTGAATATACGCACTGGGAAAATAGAGTTCTTAGGCTGTTGGATCCTGGAAGCCATTTGCGCTTATACCAATGAAGAGTTGTATTCCAGCCTCACTATTGTCAGCCGTGTTGTCCAGGGTGTACTGAAGCACAAGAAGTTCAAAGCTACTCCTTTGTTTGTGAGGCATATTGTTCTCGTCAAGCTTACGCAGGAAGATGACGTGGCATGCCTCCACAAACAAGTTTATGAGTGGCAAGGCCACAAGGTTGTCTTCATGAAGGTTCACAGGATTGAGCTGCTGCCGGACGTCCTCGATGATGTTCATGGCAAGGTCCGTCTTGTGTCCAGCCCAAATTAGATTGAGGCATGAAATACTTGCCCCGGCTAGTGTTTAATAGTAGTTTGGTTTCTGTCTAATTATCCGAACCTTGCCTGTTATCGAGCCCTCTGGGGCTAGTACTCTATTTGAATCCGTCTATGGGAACTGCTGCTACTTTTGTGTGCCCATGAATCATCGTAATTGTTGCTGAAACAGATGCGTCCTCACTAGTTTTATCATACGAGCAGTGTGAGTTTTGATGAAATAGAGTACTCGTTTGAGAACCATGCGCCGACGTATACATAAGTACTTGTAAACACTGTTGGTGCTACCCCACTTGTAAGCAGTTGTGCAAAACACGGCACATTGGCTCAACTCGCTTCAACACTAGGCTATCGACCAGCTAACAATCAACAATCTGTTGTCTGACATATAAGCAACTATGTATCTTTTTACAGTGGTTCATGCAGTTAACTGAGGCCACAATGTAAATTCCAAACGTTCACACGCTAGTCCAGCGTTCATGTGGAACACTCACATTAAACTCAGCTTCATAAAAAACTTGAAAAGCATAAGTTAAGCAATTTTATACATCTCAATGATTCATAGAACATAACAAACATATACTAGTTCAAAACAAAAGACAAAGTTGTGAGAATGTGTAACACCCCATATGTGATACTTTCCAATAATGGCCATAAAGCAATTCTCATCTTGATCCTTGTCCTTATCCTTGGAGGTTCTTGTCATTTGAGCTTATTTTGTTTTGCATTGTCATTTCATTTTATTTTTGCATCCATGCATTGCTTCATCATCATGGCATCTTAGTCATCTTAGCTTCTTACTTGTTTTGTTAGTGTTGTGAGGCCACCTTGTTGTTATTGTGTGGGTGTTGGTGTAAGCCATGCCCTTGCCAAAACCCTAGACCCCCCCTCCTTCTTGTTTCCCCTCTTCCTTCATCCTTCTCTTCCTTTCTTTAATTATTTTTGCAATGACCTAGCCTATTCCATTAATGTTCTTTCTTTCCCCCAAAAAATCTTGCATCATGTCTACACCCTCTCTGCCAATTTTCTTCCATTTTGGAGTTGATTTGGTTGGGTTCAAAAATGACAAGATTTTGAACCATATTCAAACTCCTTTTATTTTTATACCTCCAAAAATGTCCAAACCAATTTTATTAAATATGGCATAAATCCAGGAGCATGGGGATATTTTATTTATCTCCAAACTCTTTTACTTTGAGCCTGCACTTTTCATTTTTATTTTTTGTCTGAAGAAAAATAGAAAAGGAAAGAAGATAGCAGCAGCAGCAGTAGCTTGGGCCACCTCCCTCCTCCACCAGGCCCAGCCAACACCTCCGCAGCAACCCCTCGGCCCACTTCTTTCTCCCGCAGCAGCCCAACCTGCGCCAGCGTCGCGCGCAGTCGCGTCGTCCCCTTTCGCCCATGCGGTCCCACACGTTAACCTATCACCCCTCTTCGCCGTCTTCCTCCGTCACTCTGTTGCAGAGACAGAGCGTGAGCTCGCGTCGCGCCGTGATCACGGACGTCGAGGCCTCGCGATCGGCGCCCCCCTTTTTAAACCCGAGCAACCGCAGCCCTAGGTTTCCTCCTCCTCCTCCCTCTTTCCCTCACGCGCCGCCCAGGTAAGCGCCCACGCACACCCGCACCGCACGCCATGGTCGGGCCGATCCCGAGCTCCTCTTCGGCATAGTAGTCGTCGTCTTCCTCCTCTTCGTCGTCGACGAGCAGCGCACGTCTCCCCGAGTCATTCTGGAGCAGATCCATGGCCCAGGACGACAAGCCCGACACCCACGCCGTCTGCTTCCTCTCTGTCGTCGACGAACAGCGACCGCGCCAAGATTCAGAACCCGTCTTCCTCCACTCCGGCGCGTCTCCGTCGACATTTTCTTGGCCTAGGGTAAGCAGGTACTCCCCACTCCTCCCTGCTTCTTCTTCATCGCCGATAGTCCTCTGTACTAGTCGCCGGTGCCATGCCTTCATCGCGCTCTCGGTGCCCCATTGTTCTGTAACCTGCAGCTGTCGCACGCTTCAACTTGTCGCCATAGGCCTTGTGCGTCGCCGCTCTGTATCCGCAGCAGCTCCGTCGCACGATCCCGCACGCCCGCAGCTCGTCGCCGCTCTGCCTAGGCCTTTACTTGTCGCGTAGAGCTCCGCCATCGCCGTTCTGACGAGAGCTCGTCGCCGTCGACGTAGTGCATGCTAGGTGCCACAAGCGCTTGGAGTGGATGCGGCGTTCCCCCAGGAACTGCTCACACCCCTCCGCCGTCCCTTCAGGTCGCCGGAGCAGCTCCGACGAGTAGCTCCGATGAGCCTCTGTTTTCCCTGCCGCTAGCTTCTTCAGTTATCTCATCTAGCGAAGCGCCGTTGTTCTGTCGAGAACACCTGCCTAGCCCAGTGGCTAGCTCCTTCGTCAGTTAGCAACGAGACGTGGGTTCGAATCCAACAGGGGGCAGTGGGAATTTTCCCCCCATTTTTGCCTCGCGTGAGACTGACAGGCAGGCCCCACCTGCCAGCCTCACTGCTCGCAGCACGCCCACATGCGCACACAACCGCTGCCACATCAGCGCCCTGACCCCACAGGTCAGTGGCTGCGGCTAGAATAGGCCTGGGTCATTTTTGACCTCTGCGCCTGTTTTCTTTTCCTGTTTTCTTTTTCTTTTTCTGCATATTCTTTGTTTATTTAATATCTGGTGATATATGCATCTGTTGGGATTGAGTTATATATGAAACTTGCTTAGTTTGTCATGTAGATTATGGATATGTTGTTTGTTGCCATGTTTAAAAACATTTAAAATGTTGTTTGAATTATTCTTGTGTTAAATATGCTTAAAACTTGTAAAAATCATAACAAAATTTCTACAACTCCAAATGTAACAAACTTTATATGCATTTGGGGTGGGAAAATGTGTAGAATATTGTGGTGCTATTGTTTTGCATGTTTAAAAACTTTAAAACATTAGTTTCTCAGATCTGTCCCAAATGCATTTAATTAATTTTGGGAGTTTCTGGAAATTGTTATTTGTTATTTCCAGCCCATTTAAATATGCTAGCATGTTGTTGTAGTCCTAGTTGCACCCTTGCCATGTTAACCAGCTCCTTTAAGCTTGTTGGGTGCTTGTTGGAATAATCTACATAAACTTGTTAGTTTTGTTCTTTTGCTTGCTTTCTTTCATGTGGGTGATCTTGTTTGCTACGATGTTATTGCACTCTTGTGTCCCTAGGCCATGCAGCATATCTATCCATGTCCATATGCATCATGATCATGCATCATGTGGTTGAGCATTGAACGATGATTGATTGTTGTTTTGGTGTTACTTGGTTAGAGCCCGGTAACAATTCGTAGTACGAGGTTCCTACCGAGGCCGAGTTTGAGGAGCAAGGTTACGATTCCTCCGTGGAATCAACAGGCAAGATGACCATTCCCAGATATCACTACTATATTTTCCTATGCTAGATGTCTCGCTCTTTAGATATTGCCTCGATGCCTATTTCTGTTTGTCAGCCCTCCTATTGTTGCCATGAAACTCTCAAACCACCCTCCTAGCAAACCGTTGTTTGGCTAAGTAAGCATCGCTCAGCCCCTCTTATAGCGTTGTTAGTTGCAGGTGAAGATTTGAAGATTCTTGCCCCGTGATGAAGTTATTGTTGGGATATCACAATATATAATCTGTTAAACTAAATCACCTATATATTGGTAATGGGTGGAAGGCTAAGCCTCTTGCTTGGTGTTTTGTTCCACTCATGCCACCCTAGGAACCTATAAACCGGTGTTATGTTCCTTGATTTTGCGTCCCTAACACGGTTGGGGTTTATGGGCCCCCCCTTGATAACACGCCTAGCGCTAAAGCTTTTCCAGCAAGGCCCAACATTGGTTTTACATTTGCCTAATAACTAAAACTTGCATAGGGTGTTGCAAACCCGAGTTCTTAATTATGAACCCGGGCCAGTGCTCCTCATGAGTGTTGGTCCAAACTGGGCAACCTGCGAGGCCAACTTGAGGCAACTCAAGATTCTGGTTCTACCGTAGCTTTTCCCATCCGGTCGTGGCCTGAGACGAGATACGCGCGGCTACTATCAAGGTGTCGGCACGCCGAGAGGTCTTGCTGGATTAGTTTTACCTTTGTCAAAATATCTTGAGCATGGGATTCCGAGAATATTCGGGTCTTCCCACCTTGGAGTTGCGACTCCACAGATCGTGAGCTTGTGATGGGCTAAGTTGGGACACCCCTGTAGGGTTTGATCTTTCGAAAGTCGTGCCCGCGGTTATGTGGCAGATGGGAATTTGTTAATATCCTGTTGTAGACAACTTGACACCATGTTCCGGAATACACTACATACGTGAGTAACCATGATGGTCTCTTTCCGAAGGGCTTTGGGAAGTGAACACGATGGGGTTATGTTTGATCGTGAGTAGTAGGATCACTTCGTGATCAACTTGCGATCGTCGACACTTGTTCTCTTCTCGCTCTAAACTCGTAAGCTAGTGCTTAGTGCTGCTGCAACCTTGTTTTAAGCCTTCCCACACCTAAGGCTTTGATAATCTTGTTACCCGGGAACGGGATTGCTGAGTCCTCTGTGGCTCACAGATTCAACACACACCAGGTGCAGGTACCGTTGAGAACTATTCAGGAGGTGGGTCAGAGCTGTACTGGGAGTTCGATGAAGAGCATGGACGTTACTATGTGTCTTATCCCGACGATCAGTAGTGGCTCTTACTAGGATGATCCGGGCCTTGTGTTGTCTTATGGTATCTTTTCGTTTGGATTTCGTCCGTAGTCGGACTCTGATGTTATTTAGATGAGTATGTTAATGTATTTCATTGTGTGACGTGGCGAGTGTAAGCCAACTACCATTTTACGCTTTCATCCCTGTTTTTACATGAGTTGTGCAAAGATACCATACTTGAGATCATTCTAGTATGCGCTTATGTCTCTAAGTCGTGCCTCGACACGTGGGAGACATAGTCGCATACTGGGCATTACAAGTTGGTATTCAGAGCCTTCTCCGACCTAGATGCCCCCCCCCCTGATTGATCGAATCATTGACGGTTGAGTCTAGGCACACACATAAAAATGTTTTGAGTCCTATATATATATCGAAGAGTAAGATTTCTTTTTACTCCTCATCCCTTCATCGTTCTGGTGAGGACTCCTGATGTTGTTCTATCTCTTCTACTCTCAAAAATTCACTATTTTTTTTAGGATCACACGAGTATTGTTTGGATTGTTCCGACATCTTTGTGACGGAAACATTGTTCTCGATGCCTCCTATCATTTAGGGGTTGTGGCAGTGTCCCGGGGAGTTGAGCTCCGAGGTGTTGTCGTCACAAATGTATCGCAACGGTTCTAGAATACTTAAGATGGCCGACATCGAAAACTCTTCTATGCGGTTAGTGGTGAGATAACCCCGATGTCACCCAGTACTGGTGGGATAGTTCGGGAGTATTGCCACAGCTTGTATAGCGGATGCATTTCGAAGGTCCGAGGTAAACAGTTTCCGAGGATGACTGGTTATGTGTTGACGGATGGATACAGCTGGATGTAGGGTTAGAGTTGAGTGCGCGGTGCTTTCCTGTATCCCCAACACCAGATTGCATAACCAGAAACCTTCGGGAATTAATAGGTGGGTTCTTCAAGTAGCTCGTAGGCATTCCTCCAACGAGTGCATGGTATGAGGCTTGGGGTTCAACATCGAGTGAAGATGTTTCATGGGCGTTGTTCCAATTGGGAGTTGCATCTTAAAGGGTCCTTGGCTATGCTGATCCGGGGATTGCAACACCCTTTGTAACACGTTCCATGAGTATTCAACATGAACATGTGGGACGAAGCTTCTATCATGTATTTGTTCCATCCGCTCCTTGTTGTTTTATTTACCTTTTGTTCTTCCAAGTGGCTTCTCGAGAATATTGTTGTACCATTAAACTGTGGAATTCATTCATTCATTTTGTTCGAATGTTCTTGTGAAGACTTATGTTGCAATATCTAGCCGTTGATTCAGCTTATCTATTGTACATCAATGGCTAACAGTTGTCATCTCATTCAGGATGGCTCCTAAGAAGGTTCCCAACCCTAACCAAGAGGGCGGAGAAGAGCGTGTTCCTGAACGTCCTCCTTCCCCTCCTCCTCCGTTTGAGGCATGGAGAGCAATTATGCAAGCGACCAACCAGAACACCCAGATGCTCATGCAAATGATGCAGAACTTTCAAGCCAACCAAGCAAATTAAGGCAATCATGGGAACCAAGGCCAAGGCAATCTATTCAATCAACCTCACTTTGCGACTCTGAACCAATTCCTGGCAAACCAACCGAAGTCTTTCAGTTACTGTGTGGACCCGCTAGATGCTGAAGACTGGATCACAGACATCAAAAAGCACTTTGAATGCAATAATGTGAGACCTGAGGATTATGTCAAGTTTGCCACTTTCCAACTCAAAGATCAAGCTGTTGATTGGTGGCAACAGTACAAAGATTCCAAAGGTGAATGTGAGATCTTGTGGACTGACTTCTGCAAATATTTCCGCTTTCACCACATTCCAACCAGTGTCATTGAAGGCATGCGTGAGCAATTCCGCAACCTGAAGCAAGGCACCATGTCCCTCTATCAATACAATGTCAAGTTCCAGAATCTTGCCCGTTATGCGAAGCAAGACATCCCCGATGCCAAGAGCAAGATTTATCAGTTCTGAGGTGGTCTGAAAGATGAACTCCAACTAGCTCTCACCTTGTTCAAGCCGGATGAATTTGACCAATTCTACAATATGGCTCTCAAGCAAGAGACAGCTCAGCTCAAGAGTGAAGCTTCCAAAAAGAGGATCAGAGATGCTGTTCACTCCTCCTCTTCTTATCAAGTGGTTGCCAAGCAGCAGAAGTTCTCGCTACCGCCTCCTCCAATGCTTCGTCCTCCAAACAACAACAAGCACTCAGGTGGCCGTGGTTTCTCCCACCCACCCAACCCAAGCAATTAATCCAAGCCTCAGTTTCAAGCTTCAAGATCAAGTGGTCCTTATCACCGTCCTATCTCAGAAGTGATTTGCAACAAGTGTTCTCAGAAGGGTCACTATGCCAACAAGTGTCCCAACCCAAGGCGCCTTCCGCCTCCTCCAAGTGTCAGCACTGCTATTGTCAAGCACAATCCCAAGTCAGCAAGAGTGAATCTGATGAATGCAGCTCAAGCAGAGAATTCTTCAGATGTGATAATTGGTAATCTTCCAGTTAACTCTATACCTGCTAAAGTCTTGTTTGATTCAGGTGCATCATGCTCTTTCATATCTCACCCATTTGCATCAAAGCATAATGTCGACACCAAAGCTTTGCCAAGGCCATTACATGTTTTTTCTCCGGGCAAGAGGTTGTGTTCCAATATGTTTGCTCCGGATATATCTATTCATATGGGTGATTACAGTTTTCTGGTTTCAGCGGTTATTCTCGGCAATTCCGACATTGATCTTATTCTTGGGATGGATTGGCTCTCCAAGCACGATGCAAACATTGATTGTACAAATAAGGAAGTCAAGCTTACTCATCCTGACGAAGACGTGATTATCTTTGCCTCTCGAGATAACACAATTAGGCTATTCTCTCTCAATGACAAGGGCGAGATTAATGCCATTTCTCAGATTCCGGTGGTCAATGAATATGAAGATGTTTTCCCTCAAGAGCTTCCAGGCATGCCTCCCCATCGTCAAGTTGAATTCGTCATTGAACTCGAGCTTGGTACCGAGCCAGCATGTCGACATCCGTACAAGCTTTCCCCAGATGAGTGGAAGGAGCTGAAGAAACAACTCGATGAGCAAGAACGTATGGGTGTAATCAGGCCTAGTACATCTCCTTGGGGCTGTGGTATTCTATTTGTCAAGAAGAAGGATGGCATGGAACGCCTTTGCGTTGATTACCGGCCATTGAACAAGAAGACAATAAAGAATAAGTATCCGCTCCCCAATATCAATGAATTGTTCGAGCAGCTCAAAGGAGCAAAGGTGTTCTCGAAGATCGATCTCCGGATGGGTTACCATCAGATTCGTATCCGTTAAGAGGATACTCCTAAGACCGCATTCAGAATGAGTTTTGGCTCTTATGAATACACGGTCATGTCTTTCGGCCTTGCAAATGCTCCACCCACCTTCTCTCGAATGATGCACTTCATATTCAACCCCTACACCAATGAATTTGTTCTCGTCTATCTGGATGATATCTTGGTATTATCCAAGAATGAAGAAGACCACGCCAAGCACCTCCGTTTAGTCCTTGACAGGCTCCGTGAACACAAGTTCTATGCGAAGTTCTCTAAATGTGAATTCCGGCTGGATAAAGTCCTATATCTTGGCCATATTATCTCTGCCAAGGGCATTTCCGTGAACCCCGAGAAGGTTGAAGCTATTGTCAACCGGGAACCTCCGCAGAATGTCAAGCAACTCCGAAGCTTCCTTGGTCTCGCTAGCTATTGCAGAAGGTTCGTTGAGAACTTCTCCAAGATTGCCAAGCCTCTTTCCAACCTGTTGCAGAAGAATGTCAAGTACTCCTGGACTCCTGATTGTGATGTGGCATTCAAAACACTCAAAGAGAAGCTCATTTCTGCTCCGGCTCTTACTCCTCCGGATGAGTCCAAGCCTTATGAAGTCTTTTGTGATGCTTCATTGCAAGGTCTTGGTGGTGTTCTCATGCAAGACAAGAAGATTGTGGCATACACTTCTCGTCAGTTGAAACCAAATGAGAAGAATTACCCCACACATGATCTTGAGCTAGCAACAGTTATACATGCCTTGATCACGTGGAGACAGCTTCTGTTGGGCAGAAAAGTGGACATCTTCACCAATCACAAGAGCTTGCAGTACATCTTCACACAGCCAAACCTTCACCTTCGCCAGACTCGTTGGGTTGAGATGATTCAAGAGTATGATCCAAGCATTGAGTACACTCCTGGCAAGGCCAATGTCATTGTAGATGCCTTGAGCAGAAAGGCGTATTGCAATAGTCTCCTTCTCAAACCATTCCAGCCTGAACTTTGTGAATCATTCAGGAAGCTCAACCTCCAAGTCGTTCTGCAAGGCTTTCTTGCAAACCTTCAAGTTGCTCCTACATTGGAAGATCAAATCCGTGTGGCCCAACTCAGTGATGCTATGGTGCAGAAAGTGAAACATGGTATTGCTAAGGGTACTCCCAAATACAAGTGCTATCGCGTTGATGAGAAAGACACCTTGTTCTTTGAGGACAGAATTGTGGTTCCCAAGGGTGATCTCAGGAAGCTCATAATTAACGAAGCACATGACTCCCTCCTCTCGATTCATCCCAGAAGTTCCAAGATGTACCAAGACCTCAAGCAATCATATTGGTGGACTCTCATGAAAAGGGAGATTGCCCAATTCGTGAATGAATGTGATGTCTGCAAAAGAGTGAAGGCAAAGCATCAACGTCTAGCCGGTCTCCTTCAACCTCTACATATTCCCGGGTGGAAATTCGATCACATTCAAATGGATTTCGTCACTGGGTTTCCTAAGTCCAAGAAGGGAAATGATGCTATCTTTGTGGTGATTGACAAGCTAACTAAAGTAGCTCCATTTCTTCCCGTCAAAGAATCCATCAACGCAGCTCAGTTGGCAGAGTTGTACACCTCCAGAATTGTTTCTTTGCATGGCATTCCTCAAGTGCTCTCCTCAGACCGTGGAAGTTTGTTCACATCCAAGTTCTGGGATTCTTTCCAGTCAGCCATGGGCACAAAGATTCGTTTCAGCACTGCGTTTCACCCTCAGACTAGTGGTCAAGTCGAAAGAGTGAACCAGATCCTCGAAGATATTCTAAGAGCTTGTGTCATCTCTTTCGGTATGAAATGGGAAGATTGCCTTCCGTCTGCCGAATTCTCCTACAACAACAGCTTCCAAGCAAGTGTCGGCAAAGCTCCTTTTGAAATCCTCTATGGCAGAAAGTGTCGTACCCCTCTCAACTAGTCCGAGACTGGTGAACGTCAACTTCTTGGAAATGATTTGATCTCAGAAGTCGCAGAAATGTGAAAAGTCATACGTGAGAATCTCAAAGCCGTCCAATCACGTCAAAAGAGCTACTATGATGGCAAGCATCATGACTTGGCATTCGACATTGGAAACCATGTCTATCTCGATGTTTCTCCCATGAAGGGCACTCAGAGGTTCAGTATCAAGGGCAAGCTTGCTCTAAGATACGTGGGCCCTTTCAAGATTCTTGGCAAGAGAGGCGATCTAGCCTACCAACTCGAGCTTCCCTCCAACTTTGCAAATGTTCATGATGTGTTTCACGTGTCTCAACTCCGCAAGTGCTTCAAGACACCTGAACGCACCATTCCGTTTGAGGAGATTGATCTTCAACAAGACTTGTCTTACCGAGAGCACCCTGTTGCTATTCTTGACGAAACTGAGCACAAAACCCGCAACAAGTCCATCAAGTTCTTGAGAGTAAAGTGGTCACACCATACCGACCGAGAAGCTACGTGGGGACGAGAAGATCACCTTCGTTCCAAGTATCCTTCCTTCTTTCAGTCCTAGATCTCAGGATGAGATCTTTTTGTAGTGTAGGAGAGTTTGTAACACCCCATATGTGATACTTTCCAATAATGGCCATAAAGCAATTATCATCTTGATCCTTGTCCTTATCCTTGGGGGTTCTTGTCATATGAGCTTATTTTATTTTGCATTGTCATTTCATTTTATTTTTGCATCCATGCATTGCTTCATCATCATGGCATCTTAGTCATCTTAGCTTCTTACTTGTTTTGTTAGTGTTGTGAGGCCACCTTGTTGTTGTTGTGTGGGTGTTGGTGTAAGCCATGCCCTTGCCAAAACCCTAGAACCCCCTCCTTCTTGTTTCCCCTCTTCCTTCATCCTTCTCTTCCTTTCTTTAATTATTTTGCAATGACCTAGCCTATTCCATTAATGTTCTTTCTTTCCCCAATAAATCTTGCATCATGTCTACACCCTCTCTTCCAATTTTCTTCCATTTTGGAGTTGATTTGGTTGGGTTAAAAAATGACAAGAGTTTGAACCATATTCAAACTCCTTTTATTTTTCTACCTCCAAAAATGTCCAAACCAATTTTATTAAAAAAAGGCATAAATCCAGGAGCATGGGGATATTTTATTTATCTCCAAACTCTTTTCCTTTGAGCCTGCACTTTTCATTTTTATTTTCTGTCTGAAGAAAAATAGAAAAGGAAAGAAGATAGCAGCAGCAGCAGTAGCTTGGGCCACCTCCCTCCTCCACCAGGCCCAGCCAACCCCTCCGCAGCAACCCCTCGGCCCACTTCTTTCTCCCGCAGCGGCCCAACCAGCGCGAGCGTCGCGCGCAGTTGCGTCGTCCTCTTTCGCCCGTGCGGTCCCACACATCAGCCTCTCACCCCTCTTCAACGTCTTCCTCCGTCGCTCTTTTGCAGAGACAGAGCGCGAGCTCGCGTCGCGCCGTGATCACGGACGTTGAGGCCTCGTGATCGGCGCCCCGCTTTTTAAACCCGAGCAGCCGCAGCCCTAGGTTTCCTCCTCCTCCTCCCTCTTTCCCTCACGCGCCGCCCAGGTAAGCGCCCACGCACACCCGCACCGCTCGCCATGGCTGGGCCGATCCCGAGCTCCTCTCCGGCATAGTAGTCGTCGTCTTCCTCCTCTCCGTCGTCGACGAGCAGCGCACGCCTCCCCGAGCCGTTCTGTAGCAGATCCAGGGCCCAGGACGACAAGCCCTACGCCCACACCGTCTGCTTCCTCTCCGTCGTCGACGAACAACGACCACGCCAAGATTAGAAGCCCGTATTCCTCCACTCCGGCGCGTCTCCATCGACATCTTCTTGTCCTAGGGTAAGGAGGTACTCCCCACTCCTCCCTGCTTCTTCTTCATCGCTGGTAGTCCTCTGTACTAGTCGCTGGTGCCATGTCTTTGCCGTGCTCTCGGTGCCCCGTTGTTCTGTAACCTGCAGCAGTCGCGCACTTCAGCTAGTCGCCGTAGGCCTTGCGCGTCACCGCTCTGGATCCGCAGCAGCTCCGCCGCACGATCCCACACGCCCGCAACTCGTCGCCGCTCCGCCTAGATCTTTGCTTGTCGCGTAGAGCTCCGCCGCCGCCGTTCTGACGAGAGCTCGTCGCCGTCGACGTAGTGCATGCTAGGTGCCGCAAGCACTTGGAGTGGATGCGGCTTTCCCCCAGTAACTGCCCGCACCCGTCCGCCGTCCCTTCAGGTCGCCGGAGCAGCTCCGACGAGCAGCTCCGACGAGCCTCTGTTTTCCCTGCCGCTAGCTTCTTCGGTTATCTCATCTAGCGATTCGCCTGTGTTCTATCGAGAACACCTGCCTAGCCCAGTGGCTAGCTCCTTCATCAGTTAGCAGCGAGACGCGGGTTCGAATCCAACAGGGGGCACTGGGAATTTTCCCCCCATTTTTGCCTCGTGTGAGACTGACAGGCAGGCCCCACCTGCCAGCCTTACCGCTCGCCGCACGCCCACACGCGCACATAGCCGCTGCCACATCAGCGCCCTGACCACACAGGTCAGTGGCTGCGGCAAGAATAGGCCTGGGTCATTTTTGACCTCTGCGCCTATTTTCTTTTCGTGTTTTCTTTTTCTTTTTCTTCATATTCTTTGTTTATTTAATATCTGGTGATATATGCATCTGTTGGGGTTGGGTTATATATGAAACTTGCTTAGTTTTTCATGTAGATTATGAATATGTTGTTTGTTGCCATGTTTAAAAACATTTAAAATATTGTTTGAATTATTCTTGTGTTAAATATGCTTAAAACTTGTAAAAATCATAACTAAATATCTACAGCTCCAAATGTAACAAACTTTATAAGCATTTGGGGTGGAAAAATGTGTAGAATATTGTGGTGCTGTTGTTTTGCATGTTTAACAACTTTAAAACAGTAGTTTCTTAGATCTGTCCCAAGTGCATTTAATTAATTTTGGGAGTTTCTGGAAATTGTTGTTTATTATTTCCAGCCCATTTAAATATGCTAGCATGTTGTTGTAGTCCTAGTTGCACCCTTGCCATGTTAACCAACTCCTCTAAGCTTGTTGGGTGCTTGTTGGAATAATCTACATAAACTTGTTAGTTTTGCTCTTTTGCTTTTTTTCTTTCTTGTGGGTGATCTTGTTTGCTTTGATGCTATTGCACTCTTCTGTCCCTAGGCCATGCATCATATCTATCCATGTCCATATGCATCATGATCATGCATCATGTTTTTGAGCATTGCACGATGATTGATTGTTGTTCCGGTGTTACTTGTTGTGTTGGTTAGAGCCCGGTGATGATTCGGAGTATGAGGTTCCAACCGAGGCTGAGTTTGAGGAGCAAGGTTACGATCCCTCCGTGGAATCAACATGCAAGATGACCATTCCCAGATATCACTACTATATTTTCCTATGCTAGATGTGTCGCTCTTTAGATATTGCCTCGATGCCTATTTCTGTTTGTCAGCCCTCCTATTGTTGCCATGAAACTCTCTAACCACCCTCCTAGCAAACCGTTGTTTGGCTAAGTAAGCATCGCTCGGCCCCTCTTATAGCGTTGTTAGTTGCAGGTGAAGATTTGAAGATTCTTGCCCCGTGATGAAGTTATTGTTGGGATATCACAATATATAATCTGTTAAACTAAATCACCTATATATTGGTAATGGGTGGAAGGCTAAGCCTCTTGCTTGGTGTTTTGTTCCACTCATGCCACCCTAGGAACCGATAAACCGGTGTTATGTTCCTTGATTTTGCGTCCCTAACACGGTTGGGGTTTATGGCCCCCCCTTGATAATTCATTCAGTGCTAAAGCTTTTCCAGCAAGGCCCAACATTGGTTTTACATTTGCCTAATAACTAAAACTTGCATAGGGCGTTGCAAACCCGAGTTCTTAATTAACAACCCGGGCCAGTGCTCCTCATGAGTGTTGTTCCAAACTGGGCAGCCTGCGGGGCCAACTTGAGGCAACTCAAGGTTCTGGTTCTGCCATAGCTTTTCCCATCCGGTCGTGGCCTGAGACGAGATACGCGTGGCTACTATCAGGGTGTCGGCACGCCGGGAGGTCTTGCTGGATTAGTTTTACCTTTGTCGAAATATCTTGAGCACGGGATTCCGAGAATACTCGGGTCTTCCCACCTTGGAGTTGCGACTTCGCAGATCCTGAGCTTGTGATGGGCTAATTTTGGACACCCCTGCAGGGTTTGATCTTTCGAAAGCTGTGCCCGCGGTTATGTGGCAGATGGGAATTTGTTAATATCCGGTTGTAGACAACTTGACACCATGTTCCGGAATACACTACCTGCGTGAGTAACCGTGATGGTCTCTTTCCGTAGGGCTTCGGGAAGTGAACACGGTGGGGTTATGTTTGATCGTTAGTAGTAGGATCACTTCGTGATTAACTTGGCGATCGTTGGCACTTGTTCTCTTCTCGCTCTAAACTCGTAAGTTAGTGCTTAGTGCTGCTGCAACCTTGTTTTAAGACTTTCCACACCTAAGGCTTTGATAGTCTTGTTACCCAGGAACGGGATTGCGGAGTCCTCTATGGCTCACAGATTCAACACACACCAGATGCAGGTACTGTTGAGAACTATTCAGGAGGTGGGTCAGAGCTGTACTGGGAGTTCGATGAAGAGCGTGGACGTTACTATGTGTCTTATCCCGACGATCAGTAGTGGCTCTTACTAGGATGATCCGGGCCTTGTGTTGTCTTATGGTATCTTTTCGTTTGGATTTTGTTCTTAGTCCGACTCTGATGTTATTTGGATGATGTATGTTAATGTATTTCATTGTGTGACGTGGCGAGTGTAAGCCAACTACCATTTTGCACTTTCATCCCTGTTTTTACATGAGTTGTGCAAAGATAACATACTTGAGATCATTCTAGTATGCGCTTATGTCTTTAAGTCGTGCCTCGACACGTGGGAGACATAGTCGCATACTGGGCATTACAGAATGTTTACAAATCAGGAAAAAAAAGCAAGGCTTCTCTGAGCAAAGGGCCTCCCGGCAGGCTTAAATTTCCTGGAGTCCACTCTGGTTTTTTCTTGTTGCCACCATCCAGGGTTAGGTTCTCTCATTCCAAAATAACCAACTATAATTGTGTTCTCAGCTGGAATGCTGAACTAAACCATGTAGTGTACTGACCAGCTGAAATTCTTGTGCATTCCACTAAATTTAAGCACTGATATTTGTAGGAATAAGAAGACCACAATGCCTCTTGTCCGTGCACCTGTCCAGAAAACCGCCGTACAGCCGTGCCAGCTAGTCCTCGGTCCATGGATGAACTGGTAGAAAGTGCATTCCACACTAGGATGCAGTTGTTTTCGCTCGTCCCTACACTGCAATCAGGAAGTAAAAAGTACAAAACAACTTCTTTTATATTGCATTGGTCATTCTACCTAGTAACTACCAATGTAGGAATACCTGGAAGACGGGTGGTTAGAGGACGACAATGAGGGATAGCCATCTCATTTTGCGCAGTTCTACTAAAACTGAGGTGTGTGCTTTTGATTGCGCGGATAAAAATGATACGGAGACAGACATTCCAAAATGATATGGAGACAGACATCCCTGTTTGCGCAAATACGAAATACGGTTAATTAAAAGTGACATATATTTGCAGTGGTGTATGATTAACAGCAGCATCTATTGTGTTATAATTGGCACTAGATTGACAGTATGAAAGTGTCCTTAAGTAAGTAGCACCACATCACATCAACACTGCCACTAGATTAACATGCAGAACAATAGCATTAGTATTACTGTCATGAGAGTAGCACATGGTCAGTAAATGTGCAATCAAATTTGTGTAGTTCCACTGGGATGAAGCAATGTTAGCGGTGTGAGATTTAAGTGTAACTGCAAAAACACAATTCATGGGAAATAAAGCAAGACGGAAGCACTTCATAAAATGGTGGTGGCATTGCTTCAATTTATCGACGGCACTAGACCATTACTTATAGTGACATTAGGTGGCATTGCTTAATGCTTCATGTGATTTTACATTAATGGTAGCGATATGGGCGTAGGGACAGCAGAGACATAAAGTGGTGAGGCAGATGTGGTTGCCGAGAGCGGCAAACACTCAGGCAGCATGTCTGCATTTTCCCCATTTTTTATCTCCTCGGCGACATTTTCCTATGTCAGCACAGGAAATCTAGACCTGCTCATTCCCATTTGCGTTGTCCCCCAACACCCGTCACTTTCTTTCCTTTTTCAACCAAGAGATAGGTCCACTTCCCCCCACCCTTCGCCATCCACCATGCTTTCTTCGTCTTTTCAACCAAGATACCGGTTGGGTAGCCAGTATCTACTACTTTCCCCCGTTTCCTCTTAGAACCAAGTCCTAGATTCATGCTACAGCTTTCTTACTTTCCTCCCTGTTTGAACCAACTCTTAGAGTTGACTGTATGAACTAGCTTTACCTCTAATAATAGTAAAAGTCTAGGTGGATTTGGAACAGCGGACGGAAGTAGAAAAAGATCCACACGAAGCCAAGTGGGGAGCTGGGGCAGTAGAGCATGGCAGGTTTCGAAGGAATATATACCTAAGGATCGTCGGCATGTGGCAAAGATGGCGCCGGGAGGCCGCATCTTGGCCAAAATACCGTAGGGAGGAAGAAGGGGTCGGAGGTCCTCCGGAGCCGGCGCTCTCTCAGAGAGAATGGCACGGCCGTTGATCGGGACGCGCGGGCAGCCGTTGGTCTCATCCCTCGCCGCCGACGACAGCGTGAACGATGCACCTACACCCCTGCCCGGTCGAGGTTGTCCGGCCGGATTTGTGACCAGCCGTGAGCTGAGACAGAGTGTGGCCACCTATATCTTGCTTAGATCTGGAGAGCATGAGAGAGTGAACGAGAGGAACCCTAGTAAAGCAAGCGCTAAGGCTCCTACTTATATATTGTCGGGGGAAACTGTCCGCCACGAACACCTATGGGACCGGAGCCCCTTGTCTGTGCGGTACGAGGGCGGAGGGAGCACAAAGAGCAGATCGAGGCAGACACGCGGGCAGTTTTTACCCAGGTTCGGGCCGCACGGATGCGTAAAACCCTACTCCTGCTTGGTTGTGTATTGAGTTGAGCGCTCGGGAGCTTGAAGAAGCAGCTACACCGTGCGTGAGAGTAATCTAGGTTTCGAACCGAACCCCCCTCCACGTTGTGCATGGGCCTCCTTTTATAGTGCAAGGGGTCACCGACAGGTGTCAACGTAGGAGAAAGGGGTAAAAATGTAAAAGAGGTGGTAGCTGTAACAGTGCGGGAATAGTGGAGCTACAGTACAGAACAGTGGTCTATACCTACTTTAACAGTGGGGGACAAGGGCATTTAATGCCCGTCGCCGTCGACCCCAAAAGCTCCCGCCGTTGCGTCTCCGTCTGCCACGGCGATGGATCCACTGCCGTGGAGTGCCACCGTGTCCCCCAGGCTGCACAGCCATCCGCCACGCGTCCCTGGAGTGGCCCCAGGGCGACGCGTGGGCCGATGAGCTGGAGCGCGGGCACACAGCGCACCTCCCCCGGCAAGCACCTTGCCGGGGATCTCGACCTTGCCGGGCCCGGAAGCTTGCCGCTCCCCGAGCCCTTGCCGGGTCTTCTAAGATAAAATCTTCTATTCGTCCTGACAAGCTCCTCTTGCCAGGACCTCGTGCTAGTTAAGCAATCTCGAGCCTGGGACGGCCTTCCCGGCAAGCTCCTCTTGCCGGGGTCTTGGTCTTCTGTCTTGTATACTTTGTTTTTGAATGGCTAGACAAGGGGCAGGAAGGTCTCCGGCAAGCGCGTGGTGAACCCTGCCGCGGGGAGCTGCCGCTGCCCGTGCACAAGTTGGGGTACTAGGGTACCCCTACCTTAGTACACCGACAGGAGCCCCCGGGCCTGGGCCACACACGGTGCCGAGCGCTGTTGGGCCAGGCCCAAAACAGTGCACGGGCACCCGCGGCCCGCGGCGCGCCGAATCCACTTCCATATCCGCCGCACCCCACGGCAACGGCACGCGTCGATTGCGGCGCCGTGGGATGGGACGTGCCCACGATTTCTTTAATGGGAAGGGCGAAACGCCCCCCACTCTCCCATAAAAGCAGAGAGAGCGGCGCGGTTCCCCTCCCTGCGCACTCATTGCCATCGTCTTCTTCCTTAGATTCCTCTGCGCTTTGCCTCTACTCCTCCGCCACCACCAAACTCTTCGTCCCCTTCCTTCCACCGCGTCCGCCATGGCCCCAAAGACCGACAAGGCGAAGTCGGAGAAGTCCAAGCGGGAGAAGTCAGATCAGGCGGCGAAGCTCGCCGCGTACCGGAAGGAGCACATTGTCTTCGCGCCGAAGCTCGGCGTGCGGGAGCTTTGGAACAAATATTATTTGTTCTGGGCCAAGGAGACCCCAGCGCACCCCCGCACTCGCGTCTACCCGGCCGTCGCCAAGGACCACTACCCCGGCGGGTATTACTTTTTCGCAGCCTTCTTCCACTGCGGTCTGTGCCCTCCCTTCTCAAACTTTTTCTGCGATATCATGAATACTTATGGCCTCCACCTCCTCGACTTCACTCCCAACGCCATCCTCACCATGTCCGTTTTCGCACACATGTGCGAAAACTTCGTAGGAATCCAGCCCAACGTAGCTCTCTTTAGGCACTTTTTCATCCCCAGAGTAGAGGCCGACGCCCCCCTCTCCGGAGGAATCTCTTGGGTGTTTAGGCTGAATAAGAAATCAGCCTACTTGCCGGGGGAGCTCCGCGGCAAGTGGGAAGAGTGGCGCGCGGAGTGGTGCTGGGTCGTCGAGGAGCGGCCGCAACACTTCACCGCGCCGCGCACATCGCCCATCGTGCGCGGCAGGGATTGGAGTAATCTCGATTCCGACGATTCCAAGCTGGATATCGCTCTCGTCAGAATCCTTCGTCTTCGGATGGCGCCGCTGTCTGTCGCTGAAGTGGGCGCGGACTTTCTTCGTCGCCGGATCGCCCCCCTCCAAGACCGGAAAAGGCCGGCGTGGCAATACGGCGGCCCGGCAGACATCATGAGGCTGCGCCCCGGCCTCAATTTTAACTTCACAACCCTCGAGCTGCGGGGTATGGTCAGGGAACTTTTCAAGTTCGACCCGGCACACCCCGAGTACTTCCGCGCTCCCCGGGGAGTGGTGCCGCTCTGCGCCAGCAGCGCCCGGGATCGCCTTGTCGCTATGATGCCCGCGTGCGACTCTCATGGATTGGAGCGCACGTGGATTGCGCCCAAGCCTATCGACGTCCTCGAGTTCTACGACAACCTTGTGGAGGTGTTGGAGAAGACGGACGATCTCAAGCTGCACACGCGGGCCACCACCGACCAAGAGATTGCTTACATGGCTTCTCGCGCTGAAGAAGTCGCCGCAGCCGCGGCGGCGGGAAACTTTGGATACACACCCGCGGAGGCGGAAGCCGCGGATGCCTCCAGCCAGGCGGATAAGGAGGAGATTCGCAAGCTGTTAGAGCTCCCTCCCGACGCGCTCGCCGGGGTCCCCTCGCTGAGGCACTCCGGGATCAATGGGATCGCGACGGAGGCCGCGGCAATGGAGGGCACAGCCGGAGGAAGCAGGGGTGCCGCGAGGAGTGAAGGCGCCGGACGAAGCGGGGCCACCAAGGGGAAGGGGCCCGCAGTGCAAGGCGCTGGGGCCAGCGAACTGGCCGAGGGAGAGGAGGGGGAGGAGGAAGACACCGGCGGATCCACCGAGCTCTACGCCGACGACCTCTCCTCGTCGGAGAGCTCCCCGCCCCCGGCGAGCCCGAAGCAGTCCCCATTGAAGCGTCTCCGCAAGGCGGCGACGGGGGAGCAGGCGCGAGCGCCCCGGCAACAGCCAGCTCGCCGGGCAGCTCCCCGGCCGAGCCAAGCCGTGCCAAGGGCGACCGGCGTGCCGGCCACGGCAGAGGCCCCGCGCGCGCGGACCACGACGGAGGCGTCCCGCAGGCCGGCACCGAGCCGGCAAGGATCTTCTCGGAGCGGAGCAGCTGCTCCGCCCACTTCTCGGGCGCCGGCCACCACAGGGGCTGGTCCTACGCAGCCCCCAGCCCCGGTGGCTCCGAAACGCGCGAGGGAATCTTCATCCTCCGCTCCTCGTGCCGACGCGCCCACCGTGGAGTTTGACTTCTCCGCGCTGAGCGAGGACGACGAGGAAGACCAAGAGTAAGGACCCGAGACCTTACTCCTTCTTGATTTTTATATCTCGATTGTTGCTGACGCTTGACTTTGCTTGTTGCTTGTGATTGCAGGACCTTGGAGCAGCGCGCGAAGAGGGTCAGGGTGCCCACAGTTGAGGTCGTAGAAGACCCATCCGTCGCGGAAGCAGGGATCGCACCGGAGCCGAGCTTGCCGGACCCGAGTGCCGCTCCGGGGAGCAGCCCCCAGCGCAGCCCCCAGCGTAAGTTAGAGGTTTACTGTTTTTGCTCGTCGGGGCGCGCTTAGGGCTTTGATCTCTCTTTTTTTTTTTTGAATGTCTTGGTTCTTCTATCTTCTCTTGTGCAGAGGTGGAGCCGCAGCGGGAAGAGCGCCCGGAGACCGTCACCGAGGAGCCGCAGGCCCCGCCGTCCCCGGCAAGGCAAAACTCTCCGGCAAGGGAGAGCGCTCCGCCAAGGGCGGGTACTCCGCCAAAGCAGAGTACCCCGCCAAGGGCGAGCAGCCCGGCGAGGACGGCCACTCCGCCAAGGCCGAGCTCCCCGGCAAGGGAGCCCGCCGCAGAGGACGTCCGCCAAGGTACGTTCTGTACTTGGTTTTCTTGACTTCGCTTCTTTTTGGATCTTTGCTTGATTTTAAACTTCTTTTTCTTCTTCTCCTAGATCTTCCTCCTCCTCCTCCCGCGCCGATGGAGACCGAGGTCATCAATATCGAGGATGAGGAGGGCGCGCAGGGCGGCGGCGATGACGTTCCCGTCGTCGTGGAGATGGCCGAGGCCACCGAGGAGGCGACCGAGGCCACCGAGCCGGCCGCGCAGGAGGCCACTCCGGCCGCTGACGCCGCGACCGGGGAGGGGGACGGCGACCGCACCGCCGACCCGGAGGTGGCGGGAGCACCGGATGCTACACCGGCCGCCAGCCCCTCCACCGGCGAGAAGCAGGCGTACTATCTTCGTGCCCCCAATGGCGTCTTTATCCAAGTGCCTTGGGGGTCTTCATCAAGAGCTCCCGCGGAGGGCGAGGCGTTTGACGGAGAAGTCCTCGCCTCCGCGGGTCTGACAGTCGTCGAGGCGCCCGGCGAAGGAGATGGGCCCGAGGAGGAGAAGCTTCTCCACCAACTCCTGGCCCTTTACCGGGCCAGGCAGGCGAAGCTTGCCTCCCGGGAAGCCCTTGCTGCCCAGGCCGCCGCCGAAATGGAGAAGCGTGCGGCGGAGCTCAGCGCTGCCCACAAGGCGGGCCTCCGCGAGGTGGCGGAGGAGCGCGAGCGTCTCGCCGGTGAATATCAAGAGTGGCTTTTGGAGAAAGCCGAGGCTGAAGAACAGCAACGGCTCGCCGGGGTGGAGATGTCCCGGCGAGAAGGAGAGCTCGCGCAGCGGAAGGTGGATCTCGACTCCCATGAGGAGGACCTTGCCGCTCGCGAGGCTGCCCTTGGCGGGGAGCTGAAGGAGGCAAAAGCCGCTGCTGCTGCCGCGGAAGACGCCAAGAAGGAGCTTGCCGCCAAGGTTGAACAACTGGAGAAGGCGGTGAAGGTGAGCGCCGAGAAGGTTGCCGCGCTCATCCTGGAGCGCGAGAAGGATGCTCACACCAACTCAGAGCTCCAGGTGAGTTTGTCCCAGAGGGGTGACGAGCTGAAGGCCGCCAAGGATTCCATTGAAGACTTGGAGCTGAAGGTCACCACCCTGAAGGAATCGCTTGATGCTGCCCGGGCCCAGGAGGCAAAGCTGAAGGATGAGCTCCGCAAGGAGCGAAACTTGATGGAGAGCGTTAACAAGGCCTCCGAGCTCTTCCGGCAGACTATCGAGGTGTGGACCGAAGAGCTGGTTTCTTCTGCATCCAACATTGACCAGGAGTTGCTTGCTTTGAAGGTCGAACATCTTATCTACTCGCCGGATCCAGACCTCCCGCACAGCGCCAAGCTCAGCCTCTTCTTCAGAGGCGTCGCTCCGGCCCTTGCAGGTCTCCGGAACCGCATCCCCGCGCAGCTGGCCGAGGAGTCGCGCCGTCTCTGCGCGGGAACTCTGGAGCGGGTCTTGACGAAGATCGTGTTCCGCAACCCGGGGATCAACCTCACGAACGTTCTTCGCAGCTTGCCGGCGGATGCAAACACGGAGGCCCTGAAGGAGCAGGTCGGCCATATCATCGCCAAGGTGGCGAAGCTTGGCAGGAAGGAAGGCGACCGCGTAGACTAGGGCCCCATTTATCTTTATCTTTTTGTTGCTGCACGTTATGTTATGAACTCATTAGTCCATTGCGACAAGTTATCCTTGTAAGATATTTGCTTTACTTTAATCAATCAGTGCAATGTTATCTTCCTTGTTCCCATCTTTGACTTTGTATGTTCTTCACCCTACGCTCCCGGGGAGCTTGCCGGAAAGGGGCCCTTGCCGCGAGCGCTGAGTGCTGGACTCTGAGCGGCCTGCTGGCCAAGGTCCTCGCCGGCAAGCAACCTTGCCGCAGCAGGTCGCAACGCGCTTAGCTTGCTGAGTGTACTCGGAAACGAGGCAAGGGCGCGACACTTGTCGCAGCTCACTTAAATCGTTGAGTGGACTCGAAAACAAGATAAGGGTGCGGCAAGCTACGGGGTAGGTTCCTCCGCGCACAGGTTTTCCATACAAAGTGTGATCGTTCAAGGAAGACAACCAAAATTTAAAATTTGAACTGGTCAAATTCTAACAACTTATCTTTCATATGCTGCTTGCTCATGTTGTTTGCTTTCCGGTAAGGCTCTTCTTTCTTGAACGGCACTTAGTTCCTCCTCCATCTCCTTCCCCCCCGGCAAACTTGTGCGCGAGGAACGTTCCTTCTGCTTAAGAGAAAAAGGAAAAAGAGAGGGAAACAAGCATATTGCCTTTCGGCGTAATAGTGCTTACCGAATGTCTAAGTGTTGCATCAAATGCCAAATAAAACATGCAAATAGCAAAGAGAAGCATGCGAAAGGCAATCGATGCGAAAACACGAAATCTTTACTGATGCACGGGGTCTGCGCCCGGCTTTGTACAAAGGGTTACATGCAACAGCGGCAAGGCTTGTACAAAAGATGGTTGCCGGAGCGGATCACGGCAACCGCGCCTTAGGGGTGAAACTTGCGAAGATGCTCTATGTTCCAGGAGTTGCTCACCGGTAAGCCTTCTTCGGTCTCGAGGCGGACAGCGCCGGGCCTCGTAACTTGTCTCACCCGATAAGGGCCTTCCCACTTCGGCGTCAACTTGTTGGAATTCTTGGCGGACTGAACACGCCGAAGAACAAGGTCGCCTTCCTCGAGACTCCTGGCCTTGACTTTGCGGCTATGGTAGCGGCGCAAAGCTTGCTGGTATCGAGCAGCTCGTACAGCAGCCTGGAGACGTCCCTCCTCAAGGAGCAATGCGTCGTCTTGCCGCAGTTGCTCTTGCTCGAGCTCATCATAAGCGAGCACTCGAGGAGATCCGTATACGAGTTCCGTGGGGATAACTGCTTCTGCCCCGTAGACTAGGGCAAAGGGTGTCTGTCCGGTGGCTCGATTCGGTGTCGTTCTGATTGACCAAAGAGCCGCCGGGAGCTCTTCTATCCAATTCTTTCCGCACTTGCGCAGCCTGTCAAAAGTCCTTGTCTTGAGTCCGCGCAGCACTTCAGCATTTGCCCTCTCCGCTTGGCCGTTGCTCCTCGGGTGAGCAACAGAAGCGAAACAGACCTTGGCTCCAAGGTCTTGGACGTACTTTCTCACTGGCTCCACTTCCGGCCACTTTGTGAACTTGTCGATTGCAACGTACAAGTACTCAAAGCCCCCGACAGCACGAGGGAAAGGGCCGAGGATATCGAGCCCCCAGACCGAGAAGGGCCAGGACAAAGGGATTGTTTGGAGAGCTTGAGCTGGCTGATGTATTTGCTTTGCATGAAACTGGCACGCTTCACACTTGGTTACTAGTGCAGTTGCATCTTGGAGGGCTTCTTGCCAAAAGAACCCTTGCCGGAAAGCTTTCCCGGCAAGTGCCCTTGCGCCAATGTGGTGGCCGCATATGCCTCCGTGTATTTCCGCCAACAGCTTCTGTCCATCTTCCCTGGAGATGCACTTCAACCTGACACCATTGAGCCTTCTTCTGTACAGCTTGTTATCCACAAACTGATACATACTTGACTGCCTGGTTATCTTCTCTATCTCTTGAGGGTCGTCGGGAAGTTCTCCAGTTTGTAGAAAGCGGACGATCTGCTGTGCCCATGCCGGAGCTCGGGGCTCGACGACAAGGACTAAAGGCTCGAGGGCCGCTGCGGGAACCCCAGCTTCTACGGCAAAGACCTCTGGTCCTGTCGGAGCTGACGGTCCCCCGGCAAGCTCGCCGGGGCGAGGCTTGTCGGGAACACTTGCTTCAACTGCACAAGCCCGAGGGCTTGCAGGAGCAAACTGTTCCTCAGCGTTGTCGTTGATCTTGGGAACTTTGGCGGCGGTTTCAGGAAGATCCGCCGGCAAGTAGTCGCCGGAGACCAACTTTCTCTTCTTGGACTGCCCAATTGATGGTGTAACTGATGGTTGAGTCAGCTTGAGCAAAAAGGTCCCTGGTTCCACAGGTAACTTCATCGCGGCGCACTTTGAAAGGCCATCTGCAATCTCATTTTGAGCTCTTGGGACGTGTTCCATCTGCAGACCTTCAAAGTGCTCTTCAAGCTTCCTCACTTCATCGACATATGCTTCCATCAAAGGGCTCTGGTAGCTCTTGTTGACTTGCCGGACCACCAACTGAGAATCTCCACGTACAATCAGCTTTCTGATCCCAAGTTCAGCCGCAATTCTGAGGCCGGCGAGCAAGCCTTCATACTCTGCAGTATTGTTTGTCGCTTGCTCTCTTGGGAAGTGCATCTGGATAATATACTTGAGGTGTTCTCCGGTGGGCGCAATGAGTACTACGCCAGCACCGGCGCCTTGCAGCGAGAAGGCACCGTCAAAATACATTACCCATTCACTTGTCGCTTCTTGCACGGGTACGCTCGTTTCTTGAACTTCTTCTTCTGGCGTTGGGGTCCACTCAGCAATGAACTCTGCCAAAGCTCGGCTCTGAATGGTTGAAGTACTTTCAAATTTGAGTCCGAAGCTTGACAGTTCCAGTGCCCACTCGACAATCCTGCCTGTTGCCTCTGGATTGTGCAATATCCTCTTCAACGGAAAGCGAGTGACCACTGTTATCTCATGGGCTTGGAAGTAGTGGCGCAGCTTTCTCGAGGCCATAAGGAGGCCGAAAAGCAATTTTTGCACACCAGAGTACCTTGATCTAGCTCCCTGGAGAAGGGAACTTACAAAATACACTGGGCGCTGCACCATCTTCTTCCGCACCTCTCCTTGTTCCTGCGCAGAGTCTTCCTTGTCGGGGCCAGAGCTTGTCGGGACAGCCCCCTGCTTGTCGCTAGATTCGCTTGCCGGTGATGCTGACTCCTCGCCGGACTCCCTCTCCGCTACTAACGCAGCACTAACCACTTGGTTGGTTGCCGCTAAGTATAGCAACAACTTTTCCTGTGGTTTAGGTGCGACAAGTATAGGAGTGGAGGACAGGTACCGTTTCAAATCCTGCAACGCCGCCTCCGCTTCCGGAGTCCACTTCATGGGACCTGCCTTCTTCAAGATTTTGAAGAAAGGTAGGGCGCGTTCTGCGGATTTTGAAATGAACCTACTGAGGGCAGCAACGCAACCTGCAAGCCTTCTGACATCCTTGACGCGCTTCGGGGCTTCTATCTGCTCGATGGCTTTGATCTTGTCGGGGTTGGCTTCGATCCCCCTCTGTGATACAAAGAACCCGAGAAGCTTGCCGGAGGGAACTCCAAAGACGCACTTCTCGGGGTTCAGCTTGAGTTGTATCCTGCGCAGGTTCTGAAACGTTTCTTCCAAGTCTTGAATCAGCGTTTCTTTGCTCTTGCTCTTCACCACGATATCATCCATGTAGGCTTCTACATTCCTGTGGATCTGTGGCTCAAAAGCAGTGTACACTACCCTTGCAAAAGTTGAGCCTGCATTTTTCAGTCCAAATGGCATGCGGATAAAGCAATAGGTGCCACATGGAGTGATAAATGCAGTCTTCTCTTCATCTTCCTTAGCCATAAAAATCTGGTGATAGCCTGAGTATGCATCAAGAAAACAGAGTAGCTCACATCCGGCAGTGGAGTCAACGATCTGGTCAATGCGCGGCAAAGGGAAGGGATCCTTGGGACATGCTTTATTGACATCAGTGAAGTCTATACACAGTCTCCACTTCCCGTTGGCCTTGCGCACAACGACTGGGTTTGCCAACCACGTCGGATGGATCACACCTCTAACTAGGTCTGCTGCCTCTAGTTTCTTGATCTCCTCATTGATGAACTCTTGGCGCTCCACGGCTTGCTTCCTCACTTTTTGCTTAATGGGCCGCGCATGAGGGCAGACAGCAAGCTTGTGCTCAATCACCTTCCTGGGAACACCGGGGATGTCAGATGGTTGCCAAGCAAACACATCGACATTCGCCCGCAGGAAGGCGACGAGCGCGCTTTCCTATTTGCTGTCAAGGGTGGCACTGATGGTGAAGGTACCACCAGTGCCATCCTCCTTTGCGGACACTTTCTTGGTTGCCGGAGGAGCAGCCATTCCTTTCTTGCTCTTGCCGGTGGAGCTCGATGGAACGTCCTCGACGGCGACGCAGCACTCCGAAGAGGTGCGGTTGCCGGAGTGGGTCCCAGAGCACTTGCCGGACTTGGTCTTCGTCTTCTTCCCCCCGGGGGCTTCAGCGGCAAGAGTATCCTTCTCGGCCGCAGCTGCCGCATCCCGGTAAATCTTGTCGGCGCAAATAAGCGCATCTTTCTTGTCGCTGTGGACAGTGATGACGCTTATCGGCCCCGGCATCTTCAGCACGTTGTAGGCATAGTGGGAGGCTGCCATGAACTTGGCGAGGGCGGGACGGCCGAGTATCCCATTGTAGGGCAATGGAATATCAGCAACGTCAAAGGTGATGCGCTCAGTCCTGAAGTTGAGCTCCCCGCCAAAGGTCACCGGCAGAGTAATCTTTCCCTTGGGCTTGCTCCTTCCCGGGTTGATTCCTTGGAATGAACCGGTCTCTTCGAGCTCGCCGTCTTGAATCTGGAGTTTCTTGATCACAGCAGAGGAGATCAAGTTCAGCCCGGCCCCGCCGTCAACCAACATCTTGGTGACCTTGAGGTTGCGGATGGTGGGGGAAACCAGCATCGGCAAGCACCCGACCGCCGTGGTGCGGTCAGGGTGATCCTCAAGGTCAAAAATGATGGGCGTGCTGGACCATTTGAGGAGCCTGCGCGACTCCACGGGCGGCTCCGCTGCATTCACCTCACGCACCCACTGTTTCAGCTGGCGGTGGGAGGTGTGCAGAGAGGCGCCACCGTCGATGCACAGGACCTCCGTGGCTTTCTGGAACTCCTGCTCGCTGTTCTCGTCGTCCTCCATGTCTTCATCGTCGTCTTCGTCGTTGTCGCGGCCCCGGGGAGGTCGATCTCCTTGCCGCTGCTTAGCCTTGCCGCGGCGTCCTCCCCGGCCATTGAATGGCCGCTTCTTGCTGGGCTCTTCCCCGCCACCTTGGGCCTTCTCCTTGTCGCGCCTCTCGTACTCAGCTTTTTGCTGCTCGACGAGGTACTCGACGCGCTTGCAGTTGGAGAGGTCGTGACCCTTGGTGCGGTGAATCTTACAGTATTGCTTGTCGGAGCTACCCGGCTTGTCGGCCGCCGCCGCAGGGGCAGGCTCCTTGCCGGAGCCGCCAGCCTGCGCTTGCTTGGCGGGGGCCTCCTTGCCGGACTTCTCGACGGCAAGCACTTCCTTCTTGCCCTTCTTCCTGTTGTTCCGCCGCCGGCTCTTCTTTGCCGGGGCGGCGTCGTCGCTGTCGCTTCCCCCTGCGCCAGCATCCTCCCCGGGGAGTTTCCTCCCCTCTTCTGCACGGGCGCACTTGTCGGCAAGAGCGTAGAGCACGCTGACGTCCCTGATCTTGGTCATCGCCATCTCCTCACGCATGCGGCGGTTTCGCACGTTCTGATGGAACGCGCTGATAACCGCAGCAGGGTGAACGTCGGGGATGTTGTGCTGTACCCGGCTGAAGCGTTGGATATACTTGCGCAGGGGTTCGCCTTCCTTCTGGGACAAAATGTGGAGATCGCTCTCCTGACCATGGGGTTTGTGGCCGCCGGTGAAGGCGCCAACAAACTGATGGCAGAGGTCGGCCCAAGAAGAGATAGAGCCTTCCGGCAAGTGCATGAGCCACGAACGGACGTTCGGCTTCAGCACGAGCGGGAAGTAGTTGGCTAGGATCTTCTCGTCGCGCCCCCCGGCAGCCTGCACTGCTATAGTGTAGACGCTGAGAAACTCCGAGGGGTGCGTCTTGCCGTCGTACTTCTCCGGTACGTCGGGCTTAAAGTTCTTCATGCTGGGCCACTGGACGCGCCGCAGCTCGCGGGTGAACGCAGGACAGCCTGCCGCGTACGGCAAGTCGCCTGGTTCACCGGGCGCGGGGGCGTCGACAGTGTTCCCAGCTCTCTTGTCGGATTGTCGCCGAGCTTCTCGGCGGCGCTCGATCGTGGTCCGAGCGTCTTCATCTCGCCGGTCGTCGAGGACCTGGCGCTGGTCCCGACGGGCCCGCGGGTCCGACGAGGCTGTGGAGCCGTCGTCGGGATTGTTCCGGCGGGGCGGCGTCTTCTGCTTCTGCGGCGGGGAGTGCACGCTTGTCGCACCCCCGGCAGTCTTGTCGCCGATAGCCTTCGTCTTCTCGGCCTGCCGCGGCCGTGAGGCCGACGGCTGCTGCGGAGAGTCGTTGTTGGCGAAGTCTATCAGGCTCCGGATAGTGGCCCTCCATTCCTCGGCCTTGTCGGCCGCTGGAGGAAAATCGAGGAGCAGCTGCGCCCTTGCGAGCGCTTCTGCCGGAGTAGTGGGGAACGCGGGCGAGCGGTGCGAGGAGCGGGATACGCTCGGACTTCTAACGACGTTAGAAGGAGCGGGGTCCCGCGCCGGCGCCTTCGCTTTGCTTGTGCCCGGACGGGGGTCCGGGGCGTCCCGCGAACCTCCAGTTTGGCCTTGTCCCAGCAAGCGGATACCACCTCCCGTGGTATGGCGCTGCGGGGTCGTCGTGTGCTGTGATGGACGCGGCGCGTCCACGGAGACCGAAGTCCGGTCGTCCGTCTTGTTCTTGGATCTGGTGGCACCGTGAGTGTCCTCGCCGGCAACCACCCTTCCGACGGCGTCTCCCCCGCCCACCGTTGGCTCTGGTGGCGGCGGGTGAGACGCGGACGGGCCTCCGACCTCCGAGGGCTTCTTCTTCGGGGCCATGGAGTTGTCGCTGATGAAGTTGTTGATGAAGCTGGAGAGGTTAATGAAGATTGCGCCCGCGCGAACGCCGGATCAGGTTCGCACAACCTCGACGCCCCCTACCTGGCGCGCCAAAGATGTCGGGGGAAACTGTCCGCCACGAACACCTATGGGACCGGAGCCCCTTGTCTGTGCGGTACGAGGGCGGAGGGAGCACAAAGAGCAGATCGAGGCAGACACGCGGGCAGTTTTTACCCAGGTTCGGGCCGCACGGATGCGTAAAACCCTACTCCTGCTTGGTTGTGTATTGAGTTGAGCGCTCGGGAGCTTGAAGAAGCAGCTACACCGTGCGTGAGAGTAATCTAGGTTTCGAACCGAACCCCCCTCCACGTTGTGCATGGGCCTCCTTTTATAGTGCAAGGGGTCACCGACAGGTGTCAACGTAGGAGAAAGGGGTAAAAATGTAAAAGAGGTGGTAGCTGTAACAGTGCGGGAATAGTGGAGCTACAGTACAGAACAGTGGTCTATACCTACTTTAACAGTGGGGGACAAGGGCATTTAATGCCCGTCGCCGTCGACCCCAAAAGCTCCCGCCGTTGCGTCTCCGTCTGCCACGGCGATGGATCCACTGCCGTGGAGTGCCACCGTGTCCCCCAGGCTGCACAGCCATCCGCCACGCGTCCCTGGAGTGGCCCCAGGGCGACGCGTGGGCCGATGAGCTGGAGCGCGGGCACACAGCGCACCTCCCCCGGCAAGCACCTTGCCGGGGATCTCGACCTTGCCGGGCCCGGAAGCTTGCCGCTCCCCGAGCCCTTGCCGGGTCTTCTAAGATAAAATCTTCTATTCGTCCTGACAAGCTCCTCTTGCCAGGACCTCGTGCTAGTTAAGCAATCTCGAGCCTGGGACGGCCTTCCCGGCAAGCTCCTCTTGCCGGGGTCTTGGTCTTCTGTCTTGTATACTTTGTTTTTGAATGGCTAGACAAGGGGCAGGAAGGTCTCCGGCAAGCGCGTGGTGAACCCTGCCGCGGGGAGCTGCCGCTGCCCGTGCACAAGTTGGGGTACTAGGGTACCCCTACCTTAGTACACCGACATATATATAGTGGAGTGATTTTGTTGTACCAGCTTCAAAAAAATGCGCTCCTACGTGTACCCGCAAGTGGGTGTGAGAGAACTAGTGCGTGCATGCATCGCTTCTCTTCATGAGAGTACAATATACTATGCCCAAAGAACGTTCGCCACAAGAGTAATAGTATAAGTGTGTGACGTGTGAGCTAAAATAAAATGTGCGTGACGTCTTTTGTTTTTTTGGAAGTTCTGAGGGTAGGGTGTGAAGAGCACATATGTGTGTGACGTCTACCTGCAGATAGACGGTGGGTGCGAGAGGACTCGGGAGTGTGCGTGTGCGTGAGAGAGAGGGGGCACATATCAATGCAATGCATGTGTCCGTAAATCATTATCCGACAAACGTTCGCCACAAGCCTTTTCCTGACGAACGCCGTAAGAACCAGTAGATCGGCATCCGATAGTGTCAGTTTTGCCATGTCATTTAACAGAACAGCCACTCCTCCTACACACAAATCTTCCACGTGAGTATAAGCAACTGCCGTATGCTCCCTCCATTCCAAAATGCAGTGCATATAGCTTTATTGAAAATTCGAACCTCGCAAACTTTTACCGAGTTTTCGTGTACCAAATTGCACATGTAGAATATTCATTGATCTTCTAGAGGTAACTATAAAGATGGGGGAGGAGTCTACAAAGAAAGGCCATCGTATCACCTGCAGCAATTTCAACCATCCTTTGGTGTGGAGGAATATCATAGGAACTCTATATGATATGATTTTTATTGGATTTTTTTCATTTAGAGCCAATTGGTTCATAGGAATAGATTCATATACTCCACATTTCAAAGGAAATAAGGGCTTCTTTGATTCAGAGGATTCTCAAAGGAATTTTGAAGGATTCAATTCCTTAGGTTTTTTCCTATGTGGGGTGTTTGATTCATAGGATTGTAAACCATAGGAACTTTTTCATAGGACTCATTTGCACTAGATTTCATAGGAAATTGTCAATCCACTCTAATCTCTTTGAAAGAATCCTATGTTTTTCTGTGCACGATCAAACACTCATAGAATCATATAGGATTCAAGATGACATGCCACCCCAATCCCATGTTTTTTCTATTCCTGCGTTTTGAAAATCCTACGAATCAAAGAGGCCCTAAACATGATATCATTTTTATAGCTTTAGAGCCACTTGGTTCATATAAATGGATTCCTATACTCCCATAATTTCAAAAGAAAATAAACATTAGCGTATATTCAATAGAAAAGTTCCTATGATATGAACCAAATTACATCTTTTTTCTAATCCCCCCTCATAGGAATTGAGATGCATGTCATCTCTAGATTCAATAGAAAAGTTCCTATGATGGCAACCAAATGGCATCTCTTTTCCAATCCCTACTCATAGGAACTGAGATACTCCATGTCATCCCTTTCCCTACAACTTCCATGTATACATCTTCTATTCCTAAATAGCTAGTACAACCCACTAGTGTCTTTTTTCCAAGACATGCAACTACGGCACAAGAACTATATAGTGTGCGAATAACTTGAAAGATGGTCGCTGGATGAAGCTAATCCGACAGTGCAGAGATGGCAAATCCGAGCACTACTGGCCGTTGGATATCATCAACATTCCACCAGATCTGCCACATGTACAATTTAGAAGATTCCACGGTTGAACTTAAGCATAATGCACAAACCTCAAAACACAAGCACTTCTCCTTTGTTCTAGAATCTTACGTATCATAATTGATTATTTTTTCTAAATGAGTTACCATTATTTCTTTTTTACTTTATGCTTTACAATGCACAACCCCATGAATCTTAACATTTTTATAAAACTAATTGATTTTGAATGAGATGAACTATAAGAACTAAACGAACATCTACATCATGCATATATAACTCAAAGCTTTACATGCTATAGTGTGTATTTATTCATAATTTGGTTTCGAAATCTCATGCGTTCAATGCATGTGTACCTTAGTAGTTTTGAGTAGAGTAGCAAATTTCACGCGGCCCCGGGTATATCAAAATGCAGGGCCCGTGCATCATTGCCTTTCGGTTGAACCTACGTCCACAATTTTTTGTACGTACTATATCTCCACTGGTCCCCGAACCCAAAATGTTGCCTCGTTCCCATAAAACCAAGCGGCCCACACATATTTAAGGCGTTGACTAGAACTCAATCCCTCTCCTGTTTACTACGATGTGGCCCCGCACGCCCTAGTAGTACTCCTACAAACCCTACCGCCGCACGCATCATCGGTTTTCTTCAAGAAGACGAGGGAGAAGCCAAATTGTAGTGGAGGCGCTTTCAATAAAAGAAAAAATGATTTGTAGTGGAGACCCCTACCCTAGGGTGCCCTAGGTAGCTGCCGCATGCATCATTGGTTTTCTCTTTTCTTTATGCTGTTGCGCCCTAGAGTGAAATGATGGTTGCTTCGTCCATCCAGCTTAATGCGGGAAAGGTGGGGCTTTGTGATTTGACCCCTCATCGCTCATTTTCTACTACTGCGGCGCCACGACTGGGGTGCCTCCAATTCCAACGCTGCTCCGAACTATACGTGGAACAAGACAGTGGATGAGCCACATGTCGGCCAGAGTGTTCCTGTTAAGTGTGTCGCCATTTCGTGTGCGGACTGACCCTGCTTGAGTCGCTACGCCAACACGACAGGTGCAACCTACCACTTGGTTTTGCTCCTTGGTGAATCCCGACTATATTGATCTAAAAAGATACGTACTAAACTACCCTCTCCGTCTCGTTTTTTAGACATCTCGGTTTATAGGGCGTGCACGTAGTTCTAGGTCATCCATTTGACTAACTAAATCTGAGTTACTATGTCACAAAAAATCTATCATTGGATTATTAAGTCAATGTAGTTTCTAAACATATATTGTTCGTCACATATATAGCCAGTTAAATTTTCAACCCAGAACGACGTGCACGCCATGTAAACCGATACGGAGGAAGTATAGTAGTAAAAATGAGGTGATTTTACTGAGCGATCGGCGGGGGAGCATGGCCTCTCATGCGGTCCCACGTGTCATGATGTACCAAGGCGATGCGCGTGTCCCTCTTGAGGCAGAAGCAATACTACGCGGTTTGAGACGATGGCGAACCAAAGTGTGAAATAATGGTTGCTTTCGTCCGTCTGGGAAGGTGCGCCATTGTGATTTGACATCTCATTGCTCATTACTACTACTACTGGGGCGGTACGACTGGGGTGCGTCCCCCCAGCTATTCTGCACTGTTATTTGGTGCTTGACACGTCGACCCGGTTGCTATATGTCCCACTTGTCGGCGACAAGAAGTATAGAATTCATGAAAGCGAGCATCGACGGAGGAGTACAAGACACGGCTTGGGTTTTTGCTGCTTCGTGCGATCCATCGATACAAACCCGGAATAAAAAAGGCGAGGGTGGGTCTATTCCCGCGCGGCAGGCAGGGGAGTTTGGCATAGTCTGTTCGAGGCAAGGAGGCAGGAAGGGAAACAAGCAAATAAAGGTTGAGCGACTTAGTTTTGGGAAAATCTGATTTTACGGAGTACGTACCCACCAGGGTTTATAGGGCTCATCTAAAAAACATTCGTTTTTCTGTTTTATAAGTCGCAATTCTACTAGTAGTAGTAGTACCATCACATGTTGGATTTCGAGGTGCGTTAGATCACCCGATGCAAGCAGTGTCAAGAGAAAACTCTCTAACCAAGGTAATAGGGACGAGGAGTAAACGGAGGGAGTAGTAAAATTTTCTCTCTATCCAAGGTAGACTGACATGTATTTTTTTATAGTGGCCTCGTACAAGTAAATGGAGGGAGTACTAAAGGACATATATATTCCAAACAGTATGATAATCTCTCTAACCAAGGTAGTAGGGACAAGGAGTAAACGGAGGGAGTAGTAAAATTTTCTCCTCGTCCAGCGAGCCACCGCGCGCGTGGGCGAGGGAGCGGGCGTAAGGCGTAGTAAGCAAGCTTCACCTCATACTGCGAGCCACCGCGCCCGTGGGCGGGGGAGACGGCATACTAATGTGATGGCCTGGCTTATTAGGGATGATAGACTACTCATATCAATAAGGAATTCCTTCTTTTCCGGGAGCCCATTCGGATAGAACTCCAAAGTTAAGCGTGCTCAGCTTGGAGTAGTTTCAGGATGGCTGACCGACCGGGAAGTTGCTCCCGGGTGCGCACGAGTGAGGACAAAGTGCGTAGAAAAGACTAGTATTGATATGTGAGGCCAGTCTAGATCCCGCCAGGAGTAACGACCACCGGCGGGTGTGTCCGGGGCGTTACAAGTTGGTATCAGAGCCGACCCTCGCGGTTACACGGATGTTTGCCGACAGTTTGTAGTCATGTTGTGCATGACGTTTGTGACCCGTCGTGGCACACGGCATGGCACATGTGCTGTCCTGGAAGCACAGACGGTTGTGCCAAGAGGGAACGTTCCTGTGGCCCGACGAGGACGTCGGTCCTATGAGTGAGGGTGTATGTGATGGCCTGGCTTATTAGGGATGATAGACTACTCATATCAATAAGGAATTCCTTCTTTTCCGGGAGCCCATTCGGATAGAACTCCAAAGTTAAGCGTGCTCAGCTTGGAGTAGTTTCAGGATGGGTGACCGACCGGGAAGTTGCTCCCGGGTGCGCACGAGTGAGGACAAAGTGCGTAGAAAAGACTAGTATTGATATGTGAGGCCAGTCTAGATCCCGCCAGGAGTAACGACCACCGGCGGGTGTGTCCGGGGCGTTACAACTAAGCAAGCTTCTCCTCGTTCTGCGAGTTGACGGGACACATCAAAAGTACTCCAGTGTATAGAGCCTTGCCTCTAAGGTAGGCCCCACATGGTTTGCCTCTTTTTTAACATAACGCGTCAAGTCACAATTTGTTTGTTCACCCGTGGTAGACGATCCTCCCTCCATCTAGTGAACAATCAGTACACGTGTCAAGTTACCACGTGGGCTGCCTTTTCGTATAGAAATGACCTCCACCGTGTACCCGCGCGGGTGTGGTTGGGAAAGAGACGGGATTACATGCGCCGTGCGTGCACCTCTTCTCTTCGTGCACGTCCCCCACCTACGTGGGTGTGTGTGAGAGGTACTATAGAGATACAAACCTAGACATAATGTGCCATCCATCCCCATGCCTCCGCCCAGTCCGACCACCAGTCACCACCACGGCCCGCTCCTCCTCACCTTATCTCTCATCTTTCTCCCTCCATTTTTATATACAAGGCCACTATCAAAATTACAATTTGCATATATACAAGGCCGCTAACACTAATCGATGCAATATTAATGGTGTTTGCCTCGTAGTACTACTAGCAAAGGAGGACACTAATTATCCCTTGCATGCATGCGGGAGTGTGACCATTGGCTTGATGTGCATGAAAGAGAAGAATACACATTAATTTACACGGCAAACAATGAAACAAGGTGGCTTGCAACATTGAGTTAGAAGACATTAATTTTTGCCTTGGTACCTGTAATATGGGTTTGTGGCCTTGTATACAAAAATGGAGTCCGATAAAATTCTCGAGATACCATTTATCCGATAAAATTCTCCAGCAATCATTAGTTTTTACAGAATGAGATTACTCCTGCATGGGTCGATCACAACAGGTGTTTTGTAAAAAAAATGCATCTTGATGTTCCAAGCAATGCATGGGCATCTTGCTAGTCCATGAAAACAACACATGGCAAAATTCCACGGCGAACGAGGGATTTGAATCTATTGGGAGGGGCTGTTTGGATCTTGCCCGGGGTAGCCAAAATATTGGCGACCCTTTTGTCCACCGGTGCCTTTGCCACCGCTGAACGAGGAATGGCTCGGGGTCTCATGCATCCTCCATTGCGCACATTGGAGACGAGCTCGCACGAGATGTGTTCTTTTTGTCCCACCATGCCGCCCGAGCTGCCCGCGAACCGACCGACGACCCGCAAATTACGCCATCCAACCGTAGTTGCACACATTATGACAGCAAGTCAACCAACCGGACGAAATTCACGCAAACACGGCGATATTTCATATAAACAACGACGAAAATCATATAAGATACATGATTTTCATACAAACATGACAGATTTCATTACATTCAAATGAACTACGCGGTGCTAGTTCTAGATAGCACAAGTATATAATACCTGGCCTAAATGGTCGCCCGTCGATCAATTTGTGTTCCCAGCACGATCACCGGACTGCCGGGAGCCGCCGAGGTATATGCAGGGTTAACGAAGGTCCTCGCAACAAAAGGATCCGGCAAGACACCAGCTGTTTACACCGGCGTCGCCTCCATGGTGGCCTTCATGGGACCCAAGCGGCGGCGGCCTCCCGTGTTCTACTTCTCCTCGATGATGGCGGCGGACGCGGAGGCGCTGGCCACCGACTCGTCGCTCTCCGCGCACCAGGCTTCTGTCGCTGCTTGCATGGCACGGCCGCCGGCATGGGAGTCTCGGGCACAGAAACGGGAGACGCAGTATGAGATGGCGGCGTGGACGGTAGCCACGATGCTCGTGCGCTGCTCGTCGTCGAGCTGGCCTCGAGCGGCGAGGTTCTGAACCGCGCGCTGGCTTGGGCGGCAACTGGCTCCGTCGGGCGAGGGGAGGGAGGTGGATCAGCGAGCTGCATAGCTCGTATCCGACGGGCTCGGCGGGCCACCCAGCCGGCTTGGATGCGGCATAACTACTCTTCGTAAGCCATTGTAAGAGTGGACAAAATGGTGAAGGAGGAGATAGGGGAGCGGCGGAGGTGTGCAATTCTTGGCCGGCGTTTGGCCTCGTTTAAATAGGAGATTAAATAGACGGCGGACGGGAGGAGCTCGGCCGGCGTTGCGTTTAATGCCGGCCCGGTCATGAACAGACGTGTGTCCAGAGTGGGTTTCTCGGCTTCCACACGGGCGGGTTTCATGGAGGCGTTTGAATGCGGCAAGGAGGCGTGTTCAGCCAGCCGTGTAGTGAGTGGCGCCCTCGACTCTGATGTAGGACAGCGCGCCGTTCTTCCACTGACATGTGGGCTCTTTGGGTACATGGCCTGCGTGTCAGTGACCCAACGCAGGCAGCGCACAGCAGAGTAACCTTTGGTGGGCCAGGGCGGTCAGAAGCGGGCATTTCATAAATCGATGATTGTTCATTGAGTGTGACGTCATCCTTTTCATGTTGATAGCCCGTTCGATACGTTGTGATTCATAAAGACCGCTACAAACATCAATGTTCTTCTTGTCACAGATAAGATTGATTAATACCCGTAACAATCCATGTCCTCAACAAAGGGTGCATGCACGTATAGGCTGAGCGTGTGTCTTGCGTCGTGTGTTGTGTGCATGCAGGCGTGCGAGTGTTGCGTGCGTGCAAGGGTATGTTTCAGTGTTGCATGCATGTGTGCGTACGTGCGTGTGTTCGTGAGTGCATGTGCACGCGTCAGTGTTGCACGCCTGCATGCGTGCGTTTGTTTGTTATGTGTATGTGTCACTGTTGCACGCCTGCATGTGTGCGTGTCTTGCGTGCGTGCATGTGTACATGCGGGGTGAGGCTACACGTCAGCCGACTGAGTTTTTCATCTCTTGTCATTAGATTTTTCAGCCGTTGGATACGAAATCAAGGGCCCGCAATTTATCATCAAACTCCACCCCCTGAGCCGCCAGCCACCACCGGCCGAACCGCCGGCCCCCGCCACCCGCGGCCGGCCCGCGCCGCCACGCCGCCCCGCCCGCCCCAAAACCAC
>LR738713.1:480427179-480462293 GCA_902687465.1 Secale cereale
CTTGCCGTCCTTCTTGAAGTTCTTCTTACCCTTGCCTTTCTTGAACTTAGTGGTTTTATTGACCATCAACACTTGATGTTCTTTCTTGATGTCAACCTCCGCTGATTTCAGCATCGAATACACCTCGGGAATGGACTTTTCCATCCCCTGCATATTGAAGTTCAGCATGAAGCTCTTGAAGCTTGGTGGGAGCGACTGGAGGATTCTGTCAACGACCGCTTCATCTGGGAGATTCATTCCCAGCTGAGACAAGCGGTTGTGCAATCCTGAAATCTTGAGGATGTGCTCACTGACAGAACTGTTCTCCTCCATCTTACAGCTGTAGAATGCGTCGGAGACATCATATCTCTCGACTCGGGCATGAGCTTGGAAAACCATTTTCAGCTCTTCGAACATCTCATATGCTCCGTGGTGCTCAAAACGTTTTTGGAGCCCCGACTCTAAGCTGTAAAGCATGCCGCACTGAACCAGGGAGTAATCATCACTACGCGACTGCCAGACGTTCAAAACGTCTTGGGCCGCATCGGGAGCAGGTGCATCACCTAGCGGTGCTTCTAGGACATATGATCTCTTGGTAGCTATGAGGATAATCCTCAGGTTACGGACCCAATCCGTATAGTTGCTACCATCGTCTTTCAGCTTGGTTTTCTCTAGGAACGCGTTGAAGTTGAGGGAAACTGGAGCGTGGGCCATTTGATCTACAAGAGATATTGTAAAGAATTTAGACTAAGTTCATGATAATTGAGTTCATCTTAATCAAATTTCAATGAACTCCCACTCAGAATGACATCTCTCTAGTCATCTAAGTGATACACGATCCGAATCGAGTAGTCCGTGTCCGATCATCACGTGAGACGGACTAGTCATCAACGGTGAACATCTTCATGTTGATCGTATCTTCTATACGACTCGTGTTCGACCTTTCGGTCTTCCGTGTTCCGAGGCCATGTCTGTACATGCTAGGCTCGTCAAGTGAACCCTAAGTGTATCGCGTGTGTAAATCTGTCTTACACCTGTTGTATGCGAACGTTAGAACCTATCACACCCGATCATCACGTGGTGCTTCGGAGCAACGAGCTTTAGCAACGGTGCACAATTAGGGGGAACACAATACTTGAAATTTTAGTGAGAGATCATCTTATTTACTACCGTCGTTCTAAGTAAACAAGATGCATAAACATGATAAACATCACATGCAATCAATTAAAGTGACATGATATGGCCAATATCATCTTGCTCCTTGGATCTCCATCTTCGGGGCACCATGATCATCTTGTCACCGGCTCGACACCATGATCTTCATCATCATGATCTCCATCATCGTGTCTTGAGGAAGTCGTCACGCCAACTATTACTTCTACTACTACAGCTAACATTTAGCAACGAAGTAAAGTAATTACATGGTGTTATTCAGTGACACGCAGGTCATACAATAATTAAGACAACTCCTATGGCTCCTGCCGGTTGTCAAGTTCATCGACATGCAAGTCGTGATTCCTTATTACAAAAACATGATCAATCTCATACATCACATATACCATTCATCACATCTTCGTTCTTGGCCATACCACGTCACATAGCACATGCTGCAAAAACAAGTTAGACGTCCTCTAATTGTTGTTGCAAGTTTTACGTGGCTTCTATAGGATTTCTAGCAAGAACGTTTCTTACCTACGCCAAAACCACAACGTGATTTGTCAACTTCTATTTACCCTTCATAAGGACCCTTTTCATCGAATCCGATCCGAATAAAGTAGGAGAGACAGACACCCGCCAGCCACCTTATGCATCTAGTGCATGTCTGTCAGTGGAACCAGTCTCACGTAAGAGTACGTGTAAAGTCGGTCCGGGACGCTTCATCCCACAATACCGCAGAATCAAGATTGACTAGTAACGGTAAGGAAGTTGAACAAAACCAAACGCCCACAACTGTTTGTGTTCTACTCGTGCAAGATGCTACGCATAAAACCTAGGCTCGGATGCCACTGTTGGGGAATGTAGCATAATTCAAAAAAATTCTACGCTTTCACCAAGATCCATCTATGGAGACATCTAGCAACGAGCAAGTAAGAGTGCATCTACATACCGTTATGTAGATCGCGTGCGGAAGCTTTCAACGAAGCGTGGATGAAGTAGTCGTACTCTTCGCGTTCTTCGTCACCGATGATCTAGCGCCGAACGGACGGCACCTCCGCGTTCAACACACGTACGGTGCAGCAACATCACCTCCTTCTTGATCCAGCAAGGGGGGAGGAGAAGTCGTCAGAGATCCGGCAGCACGACGGCGTGATGACGGATGCAGTGGAGATCGCAGCAGGGCTTCGCCGGGCGCCCTGCGTGGGAGTATGGAGGTGTGACGGGAGGGGAGAGGCACCAGGGCAAGGGTGTGGCCTCCCTCTCCCCCCCCCCACATATATATAGGGGCCAGGGGGTGCGCCAGGGCCCCTGCAGATCCAATCTGCAGGGGGGGCGGCGGCCAGGGGGGAGTCCTTGCCCCCCAAGGCAAGTGGTGGCCCCCCTCCCCTTAGGGTTTTAACCCTAGGCGCATGGGGAGGTGCGCCCCCTAGTGGTGCGCCAGCCCAGAGGGCTGGACACTTCCCCTCGCGGCCTAGGGGCCCCATCGGGATGGGTGGCCCCACCCGGTGGACCCCCGGGGCCCTTCCGGTGGTCCCGGGACGCTCCCGGTGACCCCCGGAGATCACCCGTTGGCCGAAACTGGACTTCCTATATATCAATCTTTACCTCCGGACCATTCCGGAACTCCTCGTGACGTCCGGGATCTCATCTGGGACTCCGAACAACTTTCGGGTTTCCACGTGCATTTATCTCTACGACGCTAGCGTTACCGAACCTTAAGTGTGTAGACCCTACGGGTTCGGGAGACACGTAGACATGACCGAGACCACTCTCCGGTCAATAACCAACAGCGGGATCTGGATACCCATGTTGGTTCCCACGTGTTCCTCGATGATCTTCATCGGATGAACCACCGTGTCAAGGATTCACTCAATCCCGTATGTTATTCCCTTTGTCCATCGGTACGGTACTTGCCCGAGATTCGATCGTCGGTATCCCCGATACCTTGTTCAATCTCGTCATGGCAAGCCTCTTTACTCGATCCGTAATCCATCATCCCGTGACTAACTACTTAGTCACATTGAGCTCATTATGATGATGTCTTACCGAGTGGGCCCAGAGGTACCTCTCCGTCATACGGAGTGACAACATCCCAGTCTCGGTTCGTACCAACTCAACAGACACTTTCGGAGATACCCGATGCGTACCTTTATAGCCACCCAGTTACGTTGTGACGGTTGGCACGCCCAAAGTACTCCTACAGTATCCGGGAGTTGTACAACCTCATGGTCTAAGGAATAAATACTTGACACCGAAAAGCTTATGCATTACGAACTATACGATCTCGTGTTATGCTCAAGTTTGGGTCTTGTCCATCACATCATTCTCCTAATGATGTGATCCCGTTATCACTGACATCTCATGTCCATGGTCAGGAAACCGTGACCATCTGTTGATCAACGAGCTGGTAGCTAGAGGCCTACCAGGGACTCATTGTGGCCTGTGTATTCACACATGTATCGCTGTTTCCGTACAATACAATTCAAGCATGAATAACAGATAATTATCATGAACAAGGAGATATAATAATAATGCTTTTATTATTGCCTCTAGGGCATATCTCCAACATTCTGGTCCCCCGAAGCTTGATGGCGATGGCGGCGGAGATCGGAATCGTGTCTGGAGAAAAGGGTTCCGGAATCAGGGTTTCGTCGACACGCTTTAAATATTTGCCAAAGGGGGCCACCAGAGGGGGTCAGGGTTGCCCAGGCGCCCCCCGGCGCGGCCCAGGGGGGGCCGCGCCCACAGGCCGCCTGGAGCCCCTGTGGGTCCCCCCCCGGCTGTACTTTGGCCGCACGGTAGCTCCTGGAACGCTGATTTTTTATATATTTTTTCTGGATTTTTCCTGGCAGTTCTCGTAATGTGAAAACCTGGAATACAAAAACAGCCGAAAACAGAAACTGGCACCGGGGTGCACTGGATTAGTAGGTTAGTCCAAATATGATCAAAAGTGTATGGAAGTGAATGAATATCATAGCAATATCACCCTAGAGTGGCATGGAGCAAGTAGAAATTATAGATACGTTTTGGACGTATCAACATCCCCAAGCTTAATTCCTGCTCGTCCTCGAGTAGGTAAATGATAACAAGAATAATTTCTGTGGTGACATGCTATTAACCATATAGGACTTTCTCATAGTCATATGTCAAAAGTTTACTGAGACAATGATTCTATAGTAATTAAGTCGTCTCAAGAGAAAATCACAAATGACTGAAAGTTTTACAACATGAAACTAAAACATCAAAAAGATTTGCAATCAACATGGAGTGCAAATATGATAAAGTGATATCTAGCTTGCCCCCTTTAGTGATGCAAAACATAAATGCAGGGGCACCTTCAAGGTTTAAGTGATGACTAGATACAATCATTTAAGAATAAACGATATCACAATCATGCAAAAGACAATGCTACTTTGGGACAATGCACATTACACTCAGAATGACAATCATGCTCTCAGTAGTTGGTGCTTCAACATAAAGGTAAAATACAGGTTAAGTGCTAGAGCTTTTTGTTTTGAAAACATGGAAGCAATTGTGTCAACGGTAGTAGTACTTCATATGTGTCATGCATAAAACATCCTATAAGTTGCAAGCCTCATGCATCGAATACTAATAGTGCTCGCTCCTTGTCCTAATTAGCTCGGATCCCCATGGGTTATCATTGCATTACATATGTTTTAACCAAGTGTCACAAAGGGGTACCTCTATGCCACCTGTACAAAGGTCCAAGGAGATAGATCGCATTTGATTTCTTGTTTTTGATAGATCTCAACTTGAGGACATCCATACCGGGACAACATAGAAAATAGATGATGGACTCCTCTTTAATGCACAAGCATATTCTCATGAGAGACTGAGGATTAAGGTCCAAGCTAAAACTTCCACCATGATGCATGGCTTTGGTTGGCGGCCCAATGTTCTTCTCTAACAATATGCATAGTTATTCAACCCACGGTAAATCACCCTTACTTCAGACAAGACGAACATGCATAGCAACTCACATGATATTCAACAAAAGTGTGACAGTTGATGGCGTCCCTAGAAACATGGTTACCGCTCAGCAAGCAACTTATAAGAAATAAGATACATAAGCAACATATTCTTTACCACAATAGTTTTTAGGCCACTTTCCCATGAGCTATGTATTGCATGGTTAATTTGCTTAGTACAGGTGGAGGTTAGCAAAAGACTGGGAGCGACCAACTAAGAGAGCAATGACGGTCATAATCATGCAGAGCGACAAAGCAATATTGAATCAGACATGGTAGTTATATCGCTACTTAGAAACAAAAGATCATCAAGGCTTTACAGACTTTCTTTACAGTCTTAAATATGCGTGAGCATACGCCAAGTCAATCAAAATAAATTCTCGAAGGAAGATATTACTAAACCATACCACATGATAGGCAAACAAACCAAGTTGGTACTCCAATGACACATTGGGAACCCCCCAGCTATTTGAGATTAACCAAAAGAAAACCTGAACTACTAAGCACCATCATGAAAGTAGCATCTTTATCATAGACACATTAACCCATGCAACAGAAGCAAACTCTCTTAATAAGGTGAGCATGGTAATTAAAGAGAGTTCAAGCAACCAACTAAATAAAAGCTCTTGAAAAAGATAAGCATGAATACTAAGAGCAGAGTATGATAGTAGCTATTAAAAGACAAAGAACATACACAGCATAGATAGACATGAAAATTCTATGTAATGTTCTAGGTAGAGGTGGAGTGTGTTTCTCTCCCACATAAAGGAATGCTGGGTTCCGACTCGTTATGAAAAACTAAAAAGAAAACTAAAAGCAAGACGCTCCAAGCATAGCACATAACACATGAAGTGATAAAAATATAGCGAAACGAAAGACGAACTGATAATGTTGATGGAGAAGGGGATGCACGGGGGCATCCCCAAGCTTAGACGTTTGAGTCTCCTTGAATATTTCTTGGGGTGCACGGGGGCATCCCCAAGCTTGAGCGCTTGACACTCCTGAATCTTTTTATCATCTTCCCTCGCACACTTGAAAACTCCCTTCATACACAACTCATCATAATCTGATTAGCGAGGTTAGTACCCTTAATAAAATAATTATACCTTGCTGGAAATAAGGATATTCTTGAAGTTCTACTGTTTCTCAAGATTGCCAAAAGGTTTTTGCAAAGAAAAAGTAAGTTCTTAATTTGCAAAGTGAAGGTAAGGCAAAACAGGACAGAATCTGTGAAAAACAGAACAGCAGGCAGTAATTGACCTGTTCGGGATACTTCTGCAACTCAAATCAAAAAACTCAGAACTGACGCACAAAAGACAATTATATAGAGAACGCTGTCGAAAAAATTCAGACCAAAAAGATGATCTGGTGATTTTATACGAATTTTTCTATCCAAGGACAGAATCTGTTTCCTGGACAGCACCTCACAACTTTTGAACTTTCTAACAATCAGAGGCTATACTTGGCACAAATATGAAAAGCAAAGATACAATGATGATGCTTCAGCAGTAAACAACATCAAGACACAACAAAAGCAAAAAATTTATTCATGTGGGCTGCCTCCCAAAAGCGCTTTCTTTTATGCCTTTAAGCTAGGCATAGGACTTTAATGATGCTCTCGTAAGAATAAGAGCTGAAGAACAAAAGAGGCATCAAGAAGCAAATGCTAAATACATTTAAGCCTAACATGCTTCCTATGCATAGGAATATTGCAATAGAATAATTCATTGAAGCACAAAGCAATAAGCATAGGAAGACAAAACAAGTGCAGCTTCAAAACCTTCAACATAAAGAGAGGAAACTTCTTATTATTAAGATATTTAGAACCAAGCCTCCCTCTCTCATTATAAATTTCAGTGGCATCATGGATGAACTCAACAATATAAGCATCACATAAAGCATTGTTACCATGATCCACATGCAAAAAGGTACTCTCACTCCTCACATAAGCATAATTTTTCTCATTGGTAATAGTGGGAGTAGGACTATCATAAACAACTTGAACACTATAGATTAGTTGTATATTAGGAGGGTGGTGTTCAACAAGGGAGTAATTCCCTTCATGATTATGACAAGTTTCATAAGGATAATTTCTCCTTATGTCATAGGTACCTTTATAATCACTATAGATTGGAGTTATAACATCATCATGGTAGGGAAGAACATTATCATTGCTAGCAACTATATTTGTAAACATGTTGTCTTTATTCTTACTAGCAAGAGAATTATCAATTATCACATCACTAGTGGGGATAGGATTTGCAATCCTATCATCCCCAAGCTTAGAGCTTCCCATATCTTCACTTTCAGAGTTGGTACCAAAAAGATTTTCAAGATCATAAGCAGCATTATCATCATTTTCCCAATCACAATAAGTAACATGCACATCATAATCAAAATCATCTTCAATAGTACCTACGGACGTATCATCAAGATGATAATTAAGGCAATAAACTTCACCTTCTTCTTTACCGTTAGGATAAAAGTTGATGGGAGGAATATGCTCAGACCAGGTTGATACCCGTTCTTCTTCCTTCTTGCTCCTCTTCCTCCTCCTCTTCTTTTTCTTCTTCTTCACCTTAGGAGGGAGTGGTTGGAGACGAAGCTTCTCCACATATCCTGGTTTATCATTAGAAACAATAGGGGAAACTTGGGAGAAACTCTCCTTTTTATTAGCAGAAATATAAGAGACATTTTTATACTTTGGTAAAGTTCCCTCCTTTCTAATCTTACTTATGTAGTCATTTTCATGGCAATTAACAACACAATAGAGATGGCAATTTTGCAAATTGTTTTTTATTCCTATGGCATTATCATCCAGCCAAGAAGTCTTTTCTGATAACTCTTCACACATCAAAAATAACATAAGCTCATCATAAAGATCAGAGGTGATCATGTCATCACACAACCGGTTAACAGTTATGTTTTGAAAGTTCATGCATTGAAAATTAAAGTGACCCTCTGTACGGCAAAGTTCACAAGTAAAAGGATAAAGGTCACACAATTCTCTAGCAATTTCATTTAAATCTCTGATCCAAGTGATTGTTCTTTCATGCTTATGTTGCTTACAATACTTCTCTTCTTCAATCATAGGCCTTTCACAAGGTCTCTCCACTCCACAAAAATTAACATGCTTATATAAAACTTCATTTTTAGGAATTGGATCATGCATGTTGAAATCATCATGAACAATTTCATTTTCTTTGCAAGTCTCTTTAAAAGGTTTATGATACTTGATCCAATCTTCCTTAGGCATATTAAGATGTGAAGCAAAAGATTTGAGGAAATCAACAAGGAGTTGAGAATCAAGCCCAAACTTAGCACTAAACTTATTAAAACTTATAGTTTCAACAAAGGACTTAATGCAATCATACTCATAAATTATACCTGACTCTTTACCTTTGTCGATCTCCCAATCTTCAGTGTTGCGTTGAATTCTTTCAAGGAGTTCCCATTTAGCATCAATCTTTTTGTTTGTGAAAGAACCCATAGAGGAAGCATCGAGCAAATCTTTATCCTGTCGAGAGAGCCTCGCATAGAAGTTAGTAATAATAATATCTTTGGGGAGCCCATGGTTAGGACATTTTAGCATTAACGTTTTCAGTCTCCCCCAAGCTTGAGCTATGCTCTCTCCGTCATGAGGGTAGAAATTATAAACATAATTCCTATTCTTATGGACTTCATGAAGAGGATAAAATTTGGAGTAAAAGAGAGACTGGATCTCTTCCCACTCCAGCAGGTGAGAGTCATTTAGTAGCCTATACCATTCCAATGCTTTTCCTTTCAGTGACAAGGCAAATAATTTCCTCATGACAAACTCCCTCGATACACCTGCAAGCTTAAATAATGAACATAGTTGTGATAGATATAGCAAGTGTTCATCGGGATGTCTGTCTCCTGCATAACGATTAGCCAAAACATGATCAATAATACCAGCTGGTATTTTATAAGGCACAATTTCAGTAGGGGGAGGATCAACCACCACACGTGTGGGGCGTCCTCCCGCAAGCAACGATCCAATAGTAAGGTTTTCCATAAACATAACTAGTGAAATAAAAACAAGAAACAAAAAGATTTAATTGCAAGATCTAAACATATACCTTCAAGCGCTCACCTCCCCGGCAACGGCGCCAGAAATAGCTTGATGTCTACACGCGCTTCTACTCTTGTAGACTATGTTGGGCCTCCAAGCGCAGAGGTTTGTAGGACAGTAGCAATTTCCCTCAAGTGGATGACCTAAGGTTTATCGAACTCAGGGAAGTAGAGGTTGAAGATGGTCTCTCTCAAGCAACCCTGCAACTAAGATACAAGAAGTCTCTTGTGTCCCCAACACACCTAATACACTTGTCAGATGTATAGGTGCACTAGTTCGGCGAAGAGATGTTAAATGGCAAGTGATATGGATGGCAAAACAAGGTAATATAAATATGTAATAAAAAGTGCAGCAAGCAAACAAGTAGTAAACGTGAGCACAACGGTATTGCAATGGTGGAAACAAGGCCTAAGGTTCATACTTTCACTAGTGGCAACTCCCAACAACATTAACATAATCGAATCACATGATATTTCCCATAAAACATGCAAAGGGGACACACTCGGAGATCATTCCTTCGTGGTCAAGAGAGGACGAGAATTATGTAGGGCTACAAAAGCACACCTCAAAGTTCGTAGTTCTCAATCTAAGGATTTCCCAATGTCACCGCGGCCATCCAAAGAGAGTCCCACAATCACCATAACATATCTAAAGGATAGTCAAAGACAAGCACCAAGAGACTCTCAATCTTCAATCAACACACAAGAGAGGAAATCACTCATGAAAATATTGTTCTAATCCATGTCCAATAGACCGCTATCACCTTGGTCTCGGGGATTATACTAGATAAAGACAAGTGAGTACATCAATCCAATACATAGAGGAAGGGGAAACACCCTAGATTAACATAGCCTATGATCACAACGAAGATCACATCATGGGAGAGAGAATTGACCACATAGCTACTGGTAAGAACCTCAGCCCCGAGGAGGAACTACTCCCGCATCATGGAGGGAGGAAGCAACGTCGATGGAGATGAATCCGGGGGCACTTCCCCGTCCCGGCAGGGTGCCGGCGCAGGAATTCTGGTCCCCCGAAGCTTGATGGCGATGGCGGCGGAGAACGGAATCGCGTCTGGAGAAAAGGGTTCCGGAATCAGGGTTTCCTCGACACGCTTTAAATATATGCCAAAGGGGGCCACCAGAGGGGGTCAGGGGTGCCCAGGCGCCCCCCCCCCCCGGCGCGGCCCAGGGGGGGCCGCGCCCACAGGCCACCTAGAGCCCCTGTGGGTCCCCCCCGGCTGTACTTTGGCCGCACGGTAGCTCCTGGAATGCTGATTTTTTATATATTTTTTCTGGATTTTTCCTGGCAATTCTCATAATGTGAAAACCTGGAATACAAAAACAGCCGAAAACAGAAACTGGCACCGGGGTGCACTGGATTAGTAGGTTAGTCCAAATATGATCAAAAGTGTATGGAAGTGTATGAATACCACTCTTTTCACTAATCTCAGTTGGAAGTGTATGGAAGTGCTATGATATTCATACACTTCCATACACTTTTGATCATATTTGGACTAACTTACTAATCCAGTGCACCCCAGTGCCAGTTTCTGTTTTCGGCTGTTTTTGTATTTCAGGTTTTCACGTTACGAGAACTGCCAGGAAAAATCCAGAAAAATTATATAAAAAATCAGCATTTCGGAAACTACCGTGCGTCCGAAGGACAGCCGGGGGGGCCACCAGGGCTCCAGGCGCCCTGGCGGCGCGCCCCCCCTGGGCCGCGCTGGGGGGGGGCGCCTGGGCCCCCCGGAGCTTCCCCGATGCCCCCCTTTGCCATATATTTAAAGCGTCCTCCGAAACCCTCAGAACAGGAACTCTTTTCGCGATCCCATCTCTGTTCCGCCGCCGCCGCCGCTTCCAAGATCGGGAGCACCAGGAGAACTCTTCCCGGCACCCTGCCGGAGGGGAGGATCATCACCGGGAGCTTCTCCACCACCATGGACGCCTCCCGGATGACTCGTGAGTAGTCTCCCTTGGACCATGAGTCCATGACCAGTAGCTATGTGATGTTCTCCTCCCGTTCTTGTGCTTCACTAATTAGTCCTCGTGAGCTGCCCTACATGATCGAGGCACATATGTAATCCTTATGCTGTTGCTATGTTGAGTTTGCTGGGAACCGATGGATTATGAGATTATGTTCAGATTGATCTTGAGTAATATATTTGATTCACCTCTTTTATATTTATGTTCATAAGTAATTCTTGCATGTTCTCCATTGTTATTTATTGCTTTGGCCAAGTAGTAGGTAGTGACTCCAAGAGGGAACGTTATGCTCGATTGTGGGTTCATGCCCCTCGATGACTAGCTTGAGTGACAGAAACATGAGTCTAGGGGATGTGCTGTTGCCACAAGGGGGAAAACAACGGTGCTTGTGCCCGCGGGTGCAAGGATTGTTTACTTTACGCAAAGTTCTTTTAATGCAGTTGTCTGTTGCATTGAGTTTACACTATGGGTGGGACTCACAACTTAATACCAGCGATATGTTCTGGATAGATATCTCAAGGTGGATGATTAGTAGTAGATATTGATGGATTTCGGTCTACTTACTTTGGCGTACCGCCCATGCTTTGAACCTCAACCTTTCTTGCAATGTAGTCAGCATTGGTTTGCGTTCGTGGTCCTGTCAATTGCCCAGCTGTAATTTGTTTACCTCACATAGCTGTTTTATCGTCTTTTGGGAGAGAGACATCACTAGTGAACATCATGAGACTCCGGTCCATATTACCATCATTGATCACATCCACTATTTACTTTTCGTTATTATTTACTATTGTAGACATTATCTATCACTACTATCATTGCTTTTAATCCTTTGTGAACTACAAGGCCGGAGGGATTGACAACCTCTCTGTACTCGTTGGGAGCAAAGTTATTTGTATCTGTGTGCAGGTCCACATTGATTGCTACTATCTGGCGCCGTAGCAGTTGACACCTACTTGTTGAACCTAGGAGTCTCTGGGGATTCGATCCTTGGCATCTTTGCTAAGGGAAAAACTTCCACAACACTGCATCTTACACCTTCCACTTGGGGTAACCAACGAGGGGTTAGAGGCCCATCAAGGAGTTTTTCTGGCGCCGTTGCCGGGGACTCCACTCTTCAGGATAGGGGAGTTGCACGCTATCTTTTACCTTTGCTTTTTAGTCTTGTTAGTTTACCTTTCAGTTTTCTCTATGTCTTTTCACTACTTATGCTTATGGACAACCTTGTTATTGGATCATTGCTTGCGGGAAGACGCCCCACACCTATGGTGGTTGCTCCTCCCCCTACTGAAATTGTGCCCTATAAAATACCAGCTGGTATTATCAATTATGTTTTGGCTAATTGTTATGCAGGAGACAGACATCCCGGTGAACACTTGCTATATCTGTCACAACTATGTTCATTATTTAAGCTTGCAGGTGTATCAAGGGAATTTGTCATGAGGAAATTGTTCGCCGTATCACTTATAGATAAAGCTTCAGATTGGTATAAGCTTCTCGATAACTCACACTTGCTTGATTGGCAAGAGCTTATGTCTCTCTTTTATACTAAGTTTTATCCTCTTCATGATGCTTATGTGGAGAACAAGAGTACCTTTTTGCATGTGGATCATGGTAACAATGCTTTATATGATGCTTATATTGTTGAGTTTATTCGTGATCCCACTGAAAATTATTATGAGAAGGGAACATATGCTTATAGATATTTCAATAATATTAAGTTCCCTCTCTTTATGTTGAAGGTTTTGAAGCTGTACTTGTTTTGTCTTCCTATGCTTATTGCTTTGTGCTTCAATGAATTATTCTATTGCAATATTCCTATGCATAGGAAGCATGTTAGGCTTAAATGTGTTTGGTATTTGCTTCTTGATGCTCTCTTTTGTTCTTCAATTCTTATTCCTACAAGAGCATCATTAAAGTCTTATGCCTAGCTTAAAGGCATAAAAGAAAGCGCTTTTGGGAGGCAGCCGACATGAATAATTTTTTTGCTTTTGTTGTGTATTGATGTTGTTTACTGCTGTAGCATCATCATTGTATCTTTGCTTTTCATATTTGTGCCAAGTATAGCCTCTGATTGCTAGAAAGTTCAAAAGTTGTGAGGTGCTGTCCAGGAAACAGATTCTGTCCTTGGATAGAAAAATTCGTATAAAATCACCAGATCATCTTTTTGGTCTGAATTGTTTCGACAGCGTTCTCTATATAATTGTCTTTCGTGCATCTGTTCTGAGTTTTTTGATTTGAGTTGAAGAAGTATCCCGAACAGATCAATTACTACCTGCTGTTCTGTTTTTCACAGATTCTGTCCTGTTTTGCCTTTCCTTCATTTTGCAAATCAAGAGCTTGCTTTTTCTTTGCAAAAACCTTTTGGCAATCTTGAGAAACAGTAGAACTTCAAGAATATCTTTATTTCCAGCAAGGTGCAATTATTTTATTAAGGGTACTAACCTCGCTAATCAGATTATGATGAGTTATGTATGAAGGGAGTTTTTGTAATGCCCAGGATGGAGTTATACCTCCTACGTGTCGAGGCACGACTTAAAGGCATAAATCCATCATAGAATGATCTCAAGTTTGGTAATCTTTGCACAACTCATGTAAAAGAGGGGATAGTAAACAGAAAATAGTTGGCTTACACTCGCCACGTCACAAAATTACAGTACAAGTCTCAAACATCATACATTAAGAACATCACAACCCTCTAAGGGCAAAAGCCAAAAGTCAAAGTACCAAACTTAGATAAATAAACCATAGGCGGATCGAATCCTAGTAAGAGACTCCACTACTGATCGTCTAGGTATCGCACATAGTACCGACTACGCTCCTCGTCGTACTCCCAATCCAGCTCGGTGCCATCACCTGGATAGCTCACAGCTGGACCTGCATCTGGTTTGTGAAGTAACTGTGAGCCACAGAGGACTCAGCAATCCCGTTCCCGGGTAACAAGACTATATAAGCCTTTGGGTGAGGATAAGGCTGAAGAAAAGAATAAGTCTGCAGCAGCAACTAGCAACTAGCTTACGTGAGTGAGAGCGAGAAGAGAAGGCCTCGGCGAGAAGTGATCACGAAGTGATCCTAGCTACAAGCTCAACAATCATAACCCCTCCGTGTTCAACTCCCGAATCCCTATTCGGAAATTGACGGTCACGGAACACACGCTGGTAGTGTATTAGTAACATTGTGTCAAGTTATCTACAACCGGAATTAACAAGCTCCCATCTGCCACATAACCGCGGGCACGGCTTTCGAAAGTTCAAACCCTGCAGGGGTGTTCCAACTTGACCCATTACAAGCCCATGATCCGCGGAGTCGCAACTCCAAAGTGGGAAGACCCGAGTATTCTCGGAATCCCGTGCTCAAGATATACCGAACTAAGGTAAGGCTAATCCAGCAAATCCTCCCGGCGTGTCGACACCCTGATAGTAGCCGCGCGTATCTAAGTCTCAGGACACGACCGGATGGGCGATTCTACAGGTTTTTATCAAACCTCGAGTTTCCTTGAGGTGGCCCCGCAGAACCCCCGTTTCGGACCAACACTCATGTGGAGCACTGGCCCGGGGTTGTTGATTAAGAAAGAGGGTTAATTACTCCCTATGCAAGTTTAGTTTGTTATTAGGCAAATAGTACCAATGTTGGGACTTGCTGGAAAAGACTTAGCACTTAGCGGTTTATCGAGGGGGTCCCATACACCCCAACCGTGTTAGGAACGCATAATCAAGGAACATAATACCGGCTTATACGGATCCTAACGGCATGAGTGGAACAAATCACCAAGCAAAAGGCTTAGCCTTCCACCCTTGCCAATATATAGATGATTTCATTTTTTTAAGCATTTATATAGTGTGATATAACCCAACCAAACTTCAACAAGAAGCAAGCATCTTCGATCTTCACCTGCAACTAGCAACGCTATAAGAAGGGCTGAGCGAAGCGTACTTAGCCAAGCAACGGTTTGCATAGGTAGGTTGGTTAATCATGGCAATTGGTTACAAGTAGGAGGCTGACAAGAAGATCATGGGCATCGAGGCAAAACTATAGATCGAGACTACTAGCAATAGGCAAAGATAGTAATGTTATCGGGGTTCGGTCATCTTGCCTGAAGAGAAGTCGTTCGGATCGTAAGAAGGGTCCTCGTGCTCAACCTCGTTGGAAACCTCGTGCTCAACCTCGTACTCGGTCTCAGCTTCCGGCTCTAAACAAAACAATCACACCAAGCACCAATCAACAAGATGCAATGCGCACTCGAAAAAGATGAATGCATGATGGATGCACTAAGGATGCACATGGAGCACGGAAAAATATCACTCAAGCAAATCACCTCAAAACATGATAACAATCTGATATTATTAATCTACACGGGAAAACAATCAAGTTTGATATAAGATTCGCTGAAATCGGAGTTACGGGCTAAAAGTTATGCCCGAAACAAGATTTGAGCGAAAGCTGAAAATTACAGCAACATAGAAACTTCGGAGCTCAAAATAATTAAGCTACAGCACCCAAAAAGAATGGAAAAGGACATGAACACAAACTAGACATATAGTACAGCAACTAAGTCCAAAGGTGCACCCCAACGGAGTCACGGATCAATAGCAATGATCTTGGACATATGGAACTTGACAATAAAATTCTGGCAGCAGAATTTTATTGAAACTTTGGAACAAAAGATAAACATGCTACAGCCACTTAAATGGACATGTGAGGACATGAATGGAAAGACAGCAATATATACTACAAGGAAAAATCAAAAACCACTCCAAAACTATCATGCTTTGTCCTAGAACATCACACGAACATGGCATCGGAACGTTACAGATTTCAGACTTAGTGAAAATCCACTAAGTCCTAAAATAGCAATATCATCATGGCATATAAAAGAGCATGTTTAAGTCACCTCGAAACTAAACATGGCAAAGGGTAAGCACCTCATCAAAGTGCACATGAAGGTGATCCCGAAACACACAAGCATGCATCATAGAGGTGAACACAACGATTGCAACGAGCTCAACAAGATGGCATTTCATAACAAGTGAAACAACATCACGGCCACATGGCACTTTGCAACGATGATAACAAGGCAATAATAAATCTACCATGCAACTATCACAAGCAACACGTAGTTCGTGGCAAGACGAACACGTGGACATGTCATTTGCATCATTCGGACCAACGAGCTAAAAGATATCACATGGCAAAGGTGGCATAAAAATAACACATAGCAGCAGTTTAAATCATGATGCACTCTTGCAACAGCAAAACAAGCACCTAGATGATCTCTAACATGCATGACAACAACAGGTAAAACGTAGAGCAAGTCTCCACGAACGTCTGGACATGCTACACGCGCAAAACGGAGCAACAGGCAAAAAGTTAGAGACGATCTAAAACAGCATCAGCACACAATTATTCTGGGACTTAGGGAAAAAAGGTCAACCTCAAAACAGATCTGGACAGATCGGGCCGGAGGAGAGCGGTGGCTGAGGCCCAGGCGGCGGATCCGCGCGGCTGGAGGAAGAGGCCCGCGGGAGGCCTGGCGGAGCTAGCGCTCGGGGGAAGGCCCGCGGTGGGAAGGCCCAGGCGAAGCGAGGCGGTGGCTGGCGCCTCGTGCCTGGCGACGGCTCGGTGCAGAGGCCCGCTCGGGCGACGGCGATCTGGTCCCCCGGTCCTGGCGAACGGCTGACGCGGCGCGGGGGGGTTCGGTGCTGACGCGGTGGGCCGAACGGGAGGCGGGGAGCCCAGGCGAAGTGGGGACCCGGGAGATGGGCCGCTGGAGCGGGCTCTGGCGAAGTGGTCCAACCCGCCGAGCGGGAAGAGCCCCAGGTCCGGCGACGCGGGGAAGCGGTCCCCTGGCCAGCGAGGCAGGAGGCCCAGCTGGCCGATCGGCCGGCTCTCAAGGAGCGGTAGAAGGAGGCCGGTGCTGCACGAGGAGATCTGGCTCGGCGCTGGAGCTGGATGGATCTGAGGAGAAAAGAGAAAAAAAAAAGAAGAGGAGAAGGGGAAAGAAGCTAGGGATAGGTGGAGGTAGGTCTATAAATATAGCCGATCTGCTAGGGTTAGGGTTTGAGGGTGATTTGGGGGTGTTAGGAGCCCTCCGATCGCGATCCGACGGATCCGATCGCGGGGGTAGATTAAAAAAAAGGCTAGGAGGAGATAAAAGACTGCAGTAGGGATGTTTCCGGGACACGAAGTGAAGGCACTTTGGACCCACACGAACAACGGATGGAAAAGCCAACGGAGTCCAAACGAGACGAGATTTGAGAGGCGGGTTGCACACAACAAAACAACAACACACAAAACAACCTCGCGGCACACCGGTAACGTTACACGCCCAAACAACAAAGAAGGCCTACGGGACGTCACGGACACGTGAGGGAGCTCCGGAACGCGAAACGGACAACGGGAAGGGACATGCGGAACCGGATGCAACCGACAACACGAATGCAATGCAATGCACATGTCTACATGATAAGAATGAATGCCACACACTCACACAATAAAACGACGAAAACCCGAAAGACAAAGAACCCGGAATGGAAATAGATGAAGCCGGAGATATATTATATACCCAAAAGGGAAAGTATTACATCCGGGGCATTACAAACTCTCCTCTACTACAAAAAGATCTCGTCCCGAGATCTAGGACTGGAAAAAGGAAGGGTACTCGGAACGAAGATGATCCTCTCGTTCCCAGGTAGCTTCTCGGTCGGTGTGATGTGACCACTTGACTTTAAGAAATTTGATGGACTTGTTGCGGGTCTTGTGTTCAGTTTCTTCGAGAATGGCAACTGGGTGCTCTCGGTAGGACAGGTCTTGTTGAAGATCAATCTCCTCAAACGGAATCATGCGCTCAGGTGCCTTGAAGCATTTGCGAAGTTGAGACACATGGAAGACATCATGAACAGTTGCAAAGTTGGGAGGGAGCTCAAGCTGATAGGCTAGGTCGCCTCTTTTGCCAAGAATCTTGAAAGGCCCGACGTATCTAGGAGCGAGTTTTCCTTTGATACCGAATCTTTGGGTGCCTTTCATCGGAGAAACTCGGAGATAGACATGATCATCGATGTTGAATGCCAAATCACGATGCTTTCCGTCATAGTAGCTCTTCTGACGCGACTGAGCGGCCTTGAGATTCTCACGTATGACTTTGCACATTTCTTCGGCTTCTGAAATCAAGTCATTGCCAAGAAGTTGACGTTCGCCTGTTTCAGACCAGTTGAGAGGGGTACGGCACTTTCTGCCATAGAGAATTTCAAACGGTGCTTTGCCTGCACTTGCTTGAAAGCTGTTGTTGTAAGAGAACTCGGCAAATGGAAGGCAGTCTTCCCATTTCATGCCAAAGGAGATGACACAGGCTCTGAGCATATCTTCTAGAATCTGATTCACGCGCTCGACTTGACCACTTGTCTGAGGGTGAAATGCAGTGCTGAACCTGATCTTCGTGCCCATGGCGGACTGAAAGGAGTCCCAGAACCTTGATGTGAACAAGCTTCCACGGTCTGAGGATATCACTTGAGGAATGCCATGTAGGGACACAATTCTGGAAGTGTACAACTCTGCAAGTTGAGCTGCATTGATTGATTCTTTGACTGGAAGAAAGTGAGCGACTTTGGTAAGCTTGTCAATCACCACAAAGATAGCATCATTTCCTCGCTTGGATTTAGGAAAGCCAGTGACGAAGTCCATTTCAATGTGGTCGAACTTCCACTCGGGAATAGGAAGAGGTTGGAGAAGACCGGCTGGACGTTGATGTTCTGCTTTCACTCTTCTGCATACATCACATTCGTTCACGAATTGGGCAATTTCCCTTTTCATGCGTGTCCACCAGTAAGACTGCTTGAGGTCTTGATACATCTTGGAACTGCCAGGATGAATGGAAAGGAGAGAATCATGAGCTTCTTCCATTATGAGCTTCCTGAGATCACCTTTGGGAACAACGAGTCTGTCCTCGAAGAACAAGGTATCTTTCTCATCAACACAGAAGCACTTGTATTTTGGAGTGCCCTTTGCAATGCCATGTTTCACCTTCTTCACCATGGTATCACTAAGCTGGGCCTCACGGACTTGATCTTCCAAGGTAGGAGCAATTTGGAGATTTGCAAGAAAACCCTGCGGAACAACTTGGAGGTTGAGCTTCCTGAATGCTTCGCAAAGCTCAGGCTGGTACGGCTTGATAAGAAGGCTGTTGCAATATGCCTTTCTGCTCAAAGCATCTGCAATCACATTCGCCTTGCCAGGAGTGTATTCAATGCTGGGATTATACTCTTGGATCATTTCAACCCAACGAGTCTGGCGGAGGTTCAGATGCGGCTGTGTGAAGATGTACTTCAAGCTCTTGTGATCAGTGAAGATGTCGACCTTTCTGCCCAACAACAGATGTCTCCACGTAATCAGAGCATGTACCACAGCTGCTAGCTCGAGATCATGTGTGGGATAGTTCTTCTCACTTGGCTTGAGCTGACGAGAAGTGTATGCCACAATTCTCTTATCTTGCATAAGCACACCACCAAGACCTTGAAGAGAAGCATCACAGAATACTTCATAGGGCTTGGATTCATCCGGAGGAGTCAGAACTGGAGCAGAGACAAGCTTATCTTTGAGGGTTTTGAATGCCACTTCACACTCTGGAGACCAAAAGTATTTGACATTCTTCTGAAGCAGGTTGGAAAGAGGCTTGGCAATCTTGGAGAAGTTCTCAACAAACCTTCTGCAATAGCTGGCAAGACCCAGAAAACTGCGGAGCTGCTTGACGTTCTGAGGAGCCTCCCAGTTGACAATTGCTTCAACTTTCTCGGGATTAACCGCAATGCCGTCAGCTGAGATGATGTGGCCCAGGTACAAAACCTTATCGAGCCAAAACTCGCACTTGGAGAACTTGGCATAGAATTTATGCTCTCCGAGTCGATCAAGAACCAGGCGTAAGTGCTTTTCGTGATCTTCTTCATTCTTGGAAAACACCAGAATATCATCCAGATACACAAGCACAAACTCGCCCGTATAGGGGTTGAAGATGTAATGCATCATCCTTGAAAAGGTAGGAGGAGCATTGGCGAGACCGAAGGACATGACGGTATACTCGTATGAACCGTAGCTTGTTCTGAAGGCCGTCTTGGGAATGTCTTCCTCGCGAATGCGAATTTGATGATAGCCCATTCGGAGGTCAAGCTTAGAGAACACTTTAGCTCCTTTGAGCTGCTCAAAGAGTTCGTTGATGTTGGGGAGCGGATACTTGTTCTTAATCGTCTTCTTGTTCAATGGCCAGTAGTCAACACAGAGACGCTCCGTGCCATCTTTCTTCTTGACAAATAAGACACCACAGCCCCACGGAGATGTACTAGGCCTGATGAGACCCATACTCTCCTGCTTATCAAGCTGCTTCTTCAATTCCTTCAATTCATCCGGAGAGAGCTTGTATGGACGCCGGCACGCAGGCTCAGTGCCCGGCTCGAGTTCGATGACAAACTCCACCTGACGGTGTGGAGGCATGCCTGGAAGTTCTTCAGGAAAGACGTCTTGATATTCGTTCACCACAGGAATTTGATTTATGGCATTAATTTCGCCCTTATCATTGAGAGAGAAAAGCCGGATAGTATTATCCCTGGAGGCGAAGATAATCACATCTTCATCAGAATGAGTCAACTTGACTTCCTTTTGAGCACAATCAATGTGAGCATCGTGCTGAGAAAGCCAATCCATTCCGAGGATGAGGTCGATGTTGGAATGACCAAGAATCACCGGTTTAGCCAGAAAGCGATAATCACCCATGCGAATGGAAACATCCGGAGCATATATACTGGAATGCATCTGCTTTCCCGGAGAAGAAACTGCCAATTGCCTCGGTAAAGCTGTTGTGGTCACACTATGCTTGGATGCAAACGGGTATGACATGAAAGAATGTGAAGCACCCGAATCAAATAACACTTTAGCTGGAAAAGAGTTAACTGAGAGGTTACCCAAAATGACATCAGAAGAATTCTCCGCTTGTGCTGCATTCATCAGATTGACCCTTGCTGCCTTTGGATCATGCCTGACAATAGCTGAACTCACAGGTGGAGGAGGTGGAAGACGCTTCGGATTCGGACATCTGTTGGCATAGTGACCTTTCTGAGTGCATTTGTTGCAAGTCACTTCTAAGAGAGGACGGAATTGAGAGCCACTTGACTTGGAGCCTTGAGACTGAAACTGCTTCTTCGACTGGTTGCTCGGGTTGGGTGGGTGGGAGAAACCACGACCACTAGAGTTCTTGTTGTTGGAGTTGTTGAGGTTGTTGGAGTTGTTGTATGGAGCTCGAATCACTGGAGGAGGAGGAAACCAGAATTTCTGATGCTTCGAGACCATCTGAGATGATGAGGAAGAGTGAACGGCATCTCGAATTCTCTTCTTAGAAGCCTCCATCTTAAGCTGAGCTGCTTCTTGTTTCAAAGCCATATTATAGAACTTGTCGAATTCATCGGGCTCGAACAAAGTGAGAGCAAGCTGAAGTTCATCTTTGAGACCTCCACGGAACTGATAGATTTTACTCTTGGCATCAGGAATGTCTTGCTTAGCATAGCGAGCGAGGTTTTGGAACTTGACATTATACTGATAGACTGTCATGGAGCCCTGCTCCAGGTTGCGGAATTGCTCACGCATACCCTCGATGACACTTGTAGGAATGTGGTGCGAGCGGAAATCCTTGCAGAAATTCTCCCAAGAGATCACTTGACCCGGCCTGGAATCTTTGTACTGCTGCCACCAGTCTGCTGCTTGATCTTTCAGTTGGAAGGCTGCAAACTTCACATAATCATCTTCCTTCACGTTACTGCACTCAAAATGCTTCTTGATATCGGTTAGCCAATCTTCAGCATCAAGAGGGTCGACACAGTAACTGAAAGCTTTAGGATTGTTAGCCAGGAACTGGTTGAGAGTAGCATGGTGCTGCTGGAAGAAGTTGCCTTGGTTCACTGGAACACCCTGATTAGCTTGCATAGCTTGCATCTGCTGCATCATCTGCATCATCAACTGAGTGTTCTGAGCAGTAGTCTGCATAATTGCTCTCCAAGCCTCAGGCGGAGGAGGAGGTGAAGGAGGATGTTCTGGAACCTCTTCACCCTCTGGGTTAGCGTTGGGAACCCTTTTCGGAGCCATCCTGTAAGAGATGGCCACGAATCAGCAATTGATTGACAAAAGGCATAAGCTGAATCAATGGAATGAATTGCAACAAGTCTTCACAATAATCATTCGAACAATAAGAACGAGTGAAATCATCCGAACAAGAGGAACGGGTGAAATTCTCAGTTTAAATGATAACATCAGTCTTCACGAGAAGCCACATAGGGGACAAAATGAAAATAAGAAAAACAACAACGTACGGACAGGAACAAACACAAGAGAGGAGTTTCGTTCTAACATCTTTGTGCTGAAAGCATATGAACGCGTTACGAAAAGGTTTTGCAATCCCCGGATCAGCATAGCCAAGGACCCTTTAAGATGCAACTCCTGATAGTAACATCGGTCATATAACCCCTTCACTCAATGTCGAACCCCGAACTCACTAACCTGCATTCGTTGGAAGAATGCCTACGATCTACTAGATAAAACCCACCTATAGATTTCCGAAAGATTCCAGTTATGCAATCAGGTGTTGGGGATACACGGGAAGCACCGCGCAATCAACTCTAACCTACATCCAGGTGTATCCATCCTTCAACACATAACCAGTCTTTCTCGGAAACTGTGTACCTCGGACCTTCGAAAAGCATCCACTATAACAAGCTATGGCAATACTCCCGAACTACCTCCCCAGTACTGGGTGATGTCGGGGTTATCTTGCCACTGGCCGTATAGGGGAGATTTTCGATGTTGGCCGTCTTAAGTATTTAGTACTACCGCGATATGCTTGTGTCAAAGATACCCCGAAGCTCAACTCCTCGGTAACAGGAGGCATCGAAAACAATATCCTTGTCACAAGAACATCGAAACAATCCCAGAATACTCGCGGGATTCCTAAAAAAAAAATTTGTGCAAATTTTGAAGATAGGAGAGACAAGAGTAGTCGTCAGGAGTCCTCACCAGAGAGAAAGAGGATGAGAAGCAAAGAAATCCTACTCTCCGATATAATATAGGACTCAAAAAGTTTTCAGTGTGTGCCTAGACTCGACCGTCAACGGTTCGATCAAACAGTGGGGGCTCCTAGGTCGGAGAAGGCTCTGAATACCAACTTGTAATGCCCAGGATGGAGTTATACCTCCTACGTGTCGAGGCACGACTTAAAGGCATAAATCCATCCTAGAATGATCTCAAGTTTGGTAATCTTTGCACAACTCATGTAAAAGAGGGGATAGTAAACAGAAAATAGTTGGCTTACACTCGCCACGTCACAAAATTACAGTACAAGTCTCAAACATCATACATTAAGAACATCACAACCCTCTAAGGGCAAAAGCCAAAAGTCAAAGTACCAAACTTAGATAAATAAACCACAGGCGGATCGAATCCTAGTAAGAGACTCCACTACTGATCGTCCGGGTATCGCACATAGTACCGACTACGCTCCTCGTCGTACTCCCAATCCAGCTCGGTGCCATCACCTGGATAGCTCACAGCTGGACCTGCATCTAGTGTGTGAAGTAACTGTGAGCCATAGAGGACTCAGCAATCCCGTTCCCGGGTAACAAGACTATATAAGCCTTTGGGTGAGGATAAGGCTGAAGAAAAGAATAAGTCTGCAGCAGCAACTAGCAACTAGCTTACGTGAGTGAGAGCGAGAAGAGAAGGCCTCGGCGAGAAGTGATCACGAAGTGATCCTAGCTACAAGCTCAACAATCATAACCCCTCCGTGTTCAACTCCCGAATCCCTATTCGGAAATTGACGGTCACGGACCACACGCTGGTAGTGTATTAGTAACATTGTGTCAAGTTATCTACAACCGGAATTAACAAGCTCCCATCTGCCACATAACCGCGGGCACGGCTTTCGAAAGTTCAAACCCTGTAGGGGTGTTCAAACTTGACCCATTACAAGCCCACGATCCGCGGAGTCGCAACTCCAAAGTGGGAAGACCCGAGTATTCTCGGAATCCCGTGCTCAAGATATACTGAACTAAGGTAAGGCTAATCCAGCAAATCCTCCCGGCGTGTCGACACCCTGATAGTAGCCGCGCGTATCTAAGTCTCAGGACACGACCGGATGGGCGATTCTACAGGTTTTTACCAAACCTCGAGTTTCCTTGAGGTGGCCCCGCAGAACCCCCGTTTCGGACCAACACTCATGTGGAGCACTGGCCCGGGGTTGTTGATTAAGAAAGAGGGTTAATTACTCCCTATGCAAGTTTAGTTTGTTATTAGGCAAATAGTACCAATGTTGGGACTTGCTGGAAAAGACTTAGCACTTAGCGGTTTATCGAGGGGGTCCCATACACCCCAACCGTGTTAGGAACGCATAATCAAGGAACATAATACCGGCTTATACGGATCCTAACGGCATGAGTGGAACAAATCACCAAGCAAAAGGCTTAGCCTTCCACCCTTGCCAATATATAGATGATTTCATTTTTTTAAGCATTTATATAGCGTGATATAACCCAACCAAACTTCAACAAGAAGCAAGCATCTTCGATCTTCACCTGCAACTAGCAACGCTATAAGAAGGGCTGAGCGAAGCGTACTTAGCCAAGCAACGGTTTGCATAGGTAGGTTGGTTAATCATGGCAATTGGTTACAAGTAGGAGGCTGACAAGAAGATCATGGGCATCGAGGCAAAACTATAGATCGAGACTACTAGCAATAGGCAAAGATAGTAATGTTATCGGGGTTCGGTCATCTTGCCTGAAAAGAAGTCGTTCGGATCGTAAGAAGGGTCCTCGTGCTCAACCTCGTTGGAAACCTCGTGCTCAACCTCGTACTCGGTCTCAGCTTACGGCTCTAAACAAAACAATCACACCAAGCACCAATCAACAAGATGCAATGCGCACTCGAAAAAGATGAATGCATGATGGATGCACTAAGGATGCACACGGAGCACGGAAAAATATCACTCAAGCAAATCACCTCAAAACATGATAACAATCTGGTATTATTAATTTATACGGGAAAACAATCAAGTTTGATATAAGATTCGCTGAAATCGGAGTTACGGGCTAAAAGTTATGCCCGAAACAAGATTTGAGCGAAAGCTGAAAATTACAGCAACATAGCAACTTCGGAGCTCAAAATTATTAAGCTACAACACCCAAAAAGCATGGCAAAGGACATGAACACAAACTAGACATATAGTACAGCAACTAAGTCCAAAGGTGCACCCCAACGGAGTCACGGATCAATAGCAATGATCTTGGACATATGGAACTTGACAATAAAATTCTGGCAGCAGAATTTTATTGAAACTTTGGAACAAAAGATAAACATGCTACAGCCACTTAAATGGACATGTGAGGACATGAATGGAAAGACAACAATATATACTACAAGGAACAAACAAAAACCACTCCAAAACTATCATGCTTTGTCCTAGAACATCACACGAACATGGCATCGGAACGTTACAGATTTCAGACTTAGTGAAAATCCACTAAGTCCTAAAATAGAAATATCATCATGGCATATAAAAGAGCATGTTTAAGTCACCTCGAAACTAAACATGGCAAAGGGTAAGCACCTCATCAAAGTGCACATGAAGGTGATCCCGAAACACACAAGCATGCATCATAGAGGTGAACACAACGATTGCAACGAGCTCAACAAGATGGCATTTCATAACAAGTGAAACAACATCACGGCCACATGGCACTTTGCAACGATGATAACAAGGCAATAATAAATCTACCATGCAACCTATCACAAGCAACACGTAGTTCGTGGCAAGACGAACACGTGGACATGTCATTTGCATCATTCGGACCCACGAGCTAAAAGATATCACATGGCAAAGGTGGCATAAAAATAACACATAGCAGCAGTTCTAATCATGATGCACTCTTGAAACAGCAAAACAAGCACCTAGATGATCTCTAACATGCATGACAACAACAGGTAAAACGTAGAGCAAGTCTCCACGAACGTCTGGACATGCTACACGCGCAAAATGGAGCAACAGGCAAAAAGTTAGAGCCGATCTAAAACAGCATCAGCACACAATTATTCTGGGACTTAGGGAAAAAAAGGTCAACCTCAAAACAGATCTGGACAGATCGGGCCGGAGGAGAGCGGTGGCTGAGGCCCAGGCGGCGGATCCGCGCGGCTGGAGGAAGAGGCCCGCGGGAGGCCTGGCGGAGCTAGCGCTCGGGGGAAGGCCCGCGGTGGGAAGGCCCAGGCGAAGCGAGGCGGTGGCTGGCGCCTCGTGCCTGGCGACGGCTCGGTGCGGAGGCCCGCTCGGGCGACGGCGATCTGGTCCCCCGGTCCTGGCGAACGGCTGACGCGGCGCGGGGGGGTTCGGTGCTGACGCGGTGGGCCGAAAGGGAGGCGGGGAGCCCAGGCGAAGTGGGGACCCGGGAGATGGGCCGCTGGAGCGGGCTCTGGCGAAGTGGTCCAACCCGCCGAGCGGGAAGAGCCCCAGGTCCGGCGACGCGGGGAAGCGGTCCCTTGGCCAGCGAGGCAGGAGGCCCAGCTGGCCGATCGGCCGGCTCTCAAGGAGCGGTCGAAGGAGGCGGGCGCTGCATGAGGAGATCTGGCTCGGCGCTGGAGCTGGATGGATCTGAGGAGAAAAGAGAAAAAAAAAAGAAGAGGAGAAGGGGAAAGAAGCTAGGGATAGGTGGAGGTAGGTCTATAAATATAGCCGATCTGCTAGGGTTAGGGTTTGAGGGTGATTTGGGGGTGTTAGGAGCCCTCCGATCGCGATCCGACGGATCCGATCGCGGGGGTAGATTAAAAAAAAGGCTAGGAGGAGATAAAAGACTGCAGTAGGGATGTTTCCGGGACACGAAGTGAAGGCACTTTGGACCCACACGAACAACGGATGGAAAAGCCAACGGAGTCCAAACGAGACGAGATTTGAGAGGCGGGTTGCACATAACAAAACAACAACACACAAAACAACCTCGCGGCACACCGGTAACGTTACACGCCCAAACAACAAAGAAGGCCTACGGGACGTCACGGACACGTGAGGGAGCTCCGGAACACGAAACGGACAACAGGAAGGGACACGCGGAACCGGATGCAACCGACAACACGAATGCAATGCAATGCACATGTCTACATGATAAGAATGAATGCCACACACTCACACAACAAAACGACGAAAACCCGAAAGACAAAGAACCCGGAATGGAAATAGATGAAGCCGGAGATATATTATATACCCAAAAGGGAAAGTATTACATCCGGGGCATTACAGTTTTCAAGTGTGCGAGGGAAGATGATAAAAAGATTCAGGAGTGTCAAGCGCTCAAGCTTGGGGATGCCCCCGTGCACCCCCAAGAAATATTCAAGGAGACTCAAGCGTCTAAGCTTGGGGATGCCCCCGTGCATCCCCTTCTCCATCAACATTATCAGTTCGTCTTTCGTTCCGCTATATTTTTATCACTTCATGTATTATGTGCTATGCTTGGAGCGTCTTGCTTTTAGTTTTCTTTTTAGTTTTTCATAACGAGTCGGAACTCAGCATTCTTTATGTGGGAGAGAAACACGCTCCACTTCTACCTAGAACATAACATAGAATTTTCATGTCTATCTTTGCTGTGTGTGTTCTTTTTCTTTTAATAGCTACTATCATGCTCTGCTCTTAGTATTCATGCTTATCTTTTCAAAGAGCTTTTGTCTAGTTGGTTGCTTGAACTCTCTTTAATTATCATGCTCACCTTATTAAGAGAGTTTGCTTCCGTTGCATTGGTTAATATGTCTATGATAAAGATGCTACTTGCATGATGGCGCTTAGTAGTTCAGGTTTTCTTATGGTTAATCTCAAATAGCTGGGGGGGTTCCCAATGTGTTATTGGAGTACCAACATGGTTTGTTTGCCTATGATGTGGTATGGTTTAGTAATATCTTCCTTCAAGAATTTATTTTGATTGACTTGGCGTATGCTCACGCATATTTAAGACTGCAAAGAAAGTCTGTCAAGCCTTGATGATCTTTTTTTTCTGAGTAGCGATATAACTACCATGCCTGATTCAATATTGCTTTGTCGCTCTGCATCATTATGACCGTCATTGCTCTCTTAGTTGGTCGCTCCCAGTCTTTTGCTAACCTCCACCTGTACTAAGCGAACTAACTTTGCAATACATAGCTCATGGGAAAGTAGCTTAAAAACTATTGTGGTAAAGAATATGTTGCTTATGTATCTTATTTCTTATAAGTTGCTTGCTGAGCGGTAACCATGTTCCTGGGGACGCCATCAACTGTCACACTTTTGTTGAATATCATGTGAGTTGCTATGCATGTTCGTCTTGTCTGAAGTAAGGGTGATTTGCCGTGGGTTGAATGAATATGCATATTGTTAGAGAAGAACATTGGGCCGCCAACCAAAGCCATATATCATGGTGGAAGTTTTAGCTTGGACATTAATCCTCAATCTCTTATGAGAACATGCTTATGCATTAAATAGGAGTCCATCATCTATTTTCTATGTTGTCCCGGTATGGATGTCCTCAAGTTGAGATCTATCAAAAACGAGAAATCAAATGCGATTTATCTCCTTGGACCTTTGTACAGGTGGCATAGAGGTACCCCTTTGTGCCACTTGGTTGAAACATATGTAATGCAATGATAACCCATGGAGATCCGAGCTAATTAGGACAAGGTGCGAGCACTATTGGTATACGATGCATGAGGCTTGCAACTTATAGGATGTCTTATGCATGACACATATGAAGTACTACTACCGTTGACAAAATTGCTTCTATGTTTTCAAAATAAAAAAGCTCTAGCACTTAACCATTCTTTTACTTTTATGTTAAAGCACCAACTACTAAGAGCATGATTGTCATTCTGAGTGTAATGTGCATTGTCCCAAAGTAGCATTGTCTTTTGCATGATTGTGATATCGTTTATTCTGAAATGATTGTATCTAGTCATCACTTAAACCTTGAAGGTGCCCCTGCATTTATGTTTTGCTTCACTAAAGGGGGCAAGCCAGATATTACTTTATCATATTTGCACATCATGTTCATTGCAAATCTTTTTGATGTTTCAGTTAAATGTTGTAAAACTTTCAGTCATTTGTGATTTTCTCATGAGGCAACTTAATTACTATAGAATCATTGTCTCAGTAAGCTTTTGTCATATGACTATGAAAAAGTCCTATATGGTTAATAGCATGTCACCACAGAAATTATTCTTGTTATCATTTACCTACTCGAGGACGAGCAGGAATTAAGCTTGGGGATGTTGATACGTCCAAAACGTATCTATAATTTCTGCTTGATCCATGCCACTTTTGGGTGATATTGCTATGATATTCATACACTTCCATACACTTTTGATCATATTTGGACTAACTTACTAATCCAGTGCACCCCAGTGCCAGTTTCTGTTTTCGGCTGTTTTTGTATTTCAGGTTTTCACGTTACGAGAACTGCCAGGAAAAATTCAGAAAAATTATATAAAAAATCAGCGTTTCGAAAACTACCGTGCGTCCGAAGGACAGCCGGGGGGGGGGGGCACCAGGGCTCCAGGTGCCCTGGCGGCGCCCCCCCTGGGCCGCGTCGGGGGGCGCCTGGGCCCCCCGAAGCTTCCCCGATGCCCCCCTTTGGCATATATTTAAAGCGTCCTCCGAAACCCTCAGAACAGGAACTCTTTTCGCGATCCCATCTCTGTTCCGCCGCCGCCGCCGCTTCCAAGATTGGGAGCACCAGGAGAACTCTTCCCGGCACCCTGCCGGAGGGGAGGATCACCACCGAGAGCTTCTCCACCACCATGGACGCCTCCCGGATGACTCGTGAGTAGTCTCCCTTGGACCATGAGTCCATGACCAGTAGCTATGTGATGTTCTCCTCCCGTTCTTGTGCTTCACTAATTAGTCCTCGTGAGCTGCCCTACATGATCGATGCACATATGTAATCCTTATGCTGTTGCTATGTTGAGTTTGCTGGGATCCGATGGATTATGAGATTATGTTCAGATTGATCTTGAGTAATATATTTGATTCACCTCTTTTATATTTATGTTCATAAGTAATTCTTGTTGTTCTCCGTTGTTATTTATTGCTTTGGCCAAGTAGTAGGTAGTGACTCCAAGAGGGAACGTTATGCTCGATTGTGGGTTCATGCCCCTCGATGACTAGCTTGAGTGACAGAAACATGAGTCTAGGGGATGTGTTGTTGCCACAAGGGGGAAAACAATGGTGCTTGTGCCCGCGGGTGCAACGATTGTTTACTTTACGCAAAGTTCTTTTAATGCAGTTGTCTGTTGCATTGAGTTTACACTATGGGTGGGACTCGCAACTTAATACCAGCGATATGTTCTAGATAGATATCTCAAGGTGGATGATTAGTAGTAGATATTGATGGATTTCGGTCTACTTACTTTGGCGTACCGCCCATGCTTTGAACCTCAACCTTTCTTGCAATGTAGTCAGCATTGGTTTGCGTTCGTGGTCCTGTCAATTGCCCAGCTGTAATTTGTTTACCTCACATAATTGTTTTATCGTCTTTTGGGAGAGAGACATCACTAGTGAACATCATGAGACTCCGGTCCATATTACCATCATTGATCACATCCACTATTTACTTTTCGTTATTATTTACTATTGCAGACATTATCTATCACTACTATCATTGCTTTTAATCCTTTGTGAACTACAAGGCCGGAGGGATTGACAACCTCTTTGTACTCGTTGGGAGCAAAGTTATTTGTATCTGTGTGCAGGTCCACGTTGATTGCTACTATCTAGCGCCGTAGCAGTTGACACCTACTTGTTGAACCTAGGAGTCTCTGGGGATTCGATCCTTGGCATCTTTGCTAAGGGAAAAACTTCCACAACACTGCATCTTACACCTTCCACTTGGGGTAACCAACGAGGGGTTAGAGGCCCATCAGCATATGAGATGTTCCAAGAGCTGAAATTGATATTTCAAAATCATGCACATGTCGAGAGGTATGAGACCTCTGACAAATACTTTGCCTACAAGATGGAGTAGAATAGCTCATCTAGTGAGCATGTGCTCAGAATGTCTGGGTGCTACAATCACTTGAATCAAGTGGGAGTTAATCTTCCAGATAAGATAGTGATTGACAGAAGTTCTCTAGTCACTATCACCTAGCTACTAGAACTTCGTGATGAACTATAATAAGCAAGGGATGACGAAAATGATTCTCGAGCTCTTCGCGATGCTGAAATTAGCGAAGGTAGAAATCAAGAAAAGAGCATCAAATGTTGATGGTTAAATAAGACCACTAGTTTCAAGAAAGGGGCAAGGGAAAGAAAGGGAACTTCAAGAAGAACGGCAAGCAAGTTGCCACTCCCGAGAAGAAGCCCAAAGCTAGACCCAAGCCTGAAACTGAGTGCTTCTACTGCAAAAGAAATTGTCACCGGAAGCGGAACTACCCCAAATATTTGGTGGATAAGAAGGATGGCGAAGTGAACAAAGGTATATTTGATATACATGTTATTGATGTGTACCTCGCTAGTGCTCGTAGTAGCCCCTGGGTATTTGATACATGTTCGGTTGCTAAGATTAGTAACTCAAAACAGGAGTTGCAGAATAAACGGAGACTAGTTGAGGGTGAGGTGATGATGTGTGTTGGAAGTAGTTCCAATATTTATATGATCATCATCGCACACTCCCTGTACTTTCAGGATTAGTGTTAAACCTAAATAAATGTAATTTGGTGTTTGCGTTGATCATGAATAAGATTGGATCGTGTTTATTACAATACGATTATTCATTTAAGTCAGAGAATAATTGTTATTCTATTTACATGAATAAAACCTTCTATGGTCATACACCTAAGGTGAATGGTTTGTTGAATCTCGATCGTAGTAATACACATATTGACAATATTAAAGCCAAAAGATGCAGAATTGATAATGATAGTGCAACATACTTGTAGCACTAACGTTTAGGTCATATTGGTGTAAAGCGCATGAAGAAACTCCATGCTGATGGACTGTTGGAACCACTTGATCATGAATCATTTGATGCTTGCGAACCATGCCTCATGGGCAAGATGACTAAAACTCCGTTCTCCGGAACAATGGAGTGAGCCAACGACTTATTGGAAATAATACATATAGATGTATGCGGTCCGATGAGTGTTGAGGCTCATGGCGGGTATCATTATTTTCTGACCTTCACATATGATTTGAGCGGATATGGGTATATCTACTTAATGAAACACAAGTCTGAAGCATTTGAAAAATTCAAAGAATTTCAGAGTGAAGTAGAGAATCATCGTAACAAGAAAATAAACTTTGTACGGTCTGATCGCGGAGGCGAATATTTGAGTTACAAGTTTGGTTTTCATTTGAAACAATGTGGAATAGTTTCACAACTCACGCCACCTAGAACACCACAGCGTAATGGTGTGTCCGAACGTCGTAACCATACTTTATTAGATATAGTGCAATCTATGATGTCTCTTACCGATTTACCACTGTCATTTTGGGGTTATGCATTAGAGACAGCTTCATTCACATTAAATAGGGCACCATGTAAATCCGTTGAGACGACACCGTATGAACAGTGGTTTGGCAAGAAACCTAAGTTGTCGCTTCTTAAAGTTTGGGGTTGCGATGCTTATGTGAAAAAGCTTCATCCTGATAAGCTCAAACCCAAATTGGAGAAATGCGTCTTCATAGGATACCCAAAAGAAACTGTTGGGTACACCTTCTATCACAGATCCGAAGGCAAGATCTTTGTTCCTAAAAATGGACCTTTCTAGAGAAGTAGTTTCTCACGAAAGAAGTAAGTATGAGGAAAGTAGAACTTGATGAGGTAATTGTACCTTCTCTCGAATTGGAAAGAAGCTCATCACAAAAAACCGTTCCCGTGATGCCTACACCAACTAGTGAGGAAGCTAATGATGATGATCATGAAACTTCAGATCAAGTGACTACCCAACCTCGTAGGTCAACCAGAGCATGATCTGCACCAGAGTGGTACGGTAATCCTGTTCTAGAAGTCATGTTACTGGACCGTGGCGAACCTACGAACTATGAAGAAGCTATGATGAGCCCAGATTCCGATAAATGGCTTGAGGCCCTGAAATCTGTGATACGATCCATGTATGAGAACAAAATGTGGACTTTGGTGGACTTGCCCGATGATTGGCAAGATATTGAGAATAAATGGATCTTCAAGAGGAAGACAGATGCTGATGGTAATGTCACTGTCTACAATGAGTTGACTACAATGATCGTAGCGATGCTTAAGTCTGTTCGAATCATGCTAGCAATTGTCGCATTGAAATCTGGCAAAGGGATGTCAAAACTACATTCCTTAATGGATTTCTGAAAGAAGAGTTGTATATGATGCAACCAGAAGGTTTTGTCAATCCTAAAGGTGCTAACGAAGTGTGCAAACTCCAGCAATCCATGTATGGACTGGTGCAAGCATCTCGGAGATTGAATATAGGCTTTGATGAGGTGATCAAAGCATATGGTGTTATGCAGACTTACGGTGAATCAAGTATTTACAAGAAAGTGAGTGGGAGCACTTGTAACACCCCGGTAGTTAACCTACAGTAATCACACACTAATGGTGCCATGTCTTAGCAATTAATTTGCTAAACCTCACTTTGATCCAAACCGAGTTCAAATTCAAAATTTAAAAATAAAGCCAAAAATAATATTTCTTCAAACTGTCTACTAAAAATGTTCGATGGGTGGAATTTTTTTCACAAATAATTAACTTGTAGAACCAACTTTAAATGTATTTTTAAGTTGCCGCTAGAAATATTTAAAGTGGTCAACCATCAGTTATTATACCCATTTAAATATAGACTTATTTTCAAACATTTCCAAATAACCTCAAATGTTTTGGACAACACCAATATATCAGCAGGTATTTATGCGAGAAGTTTAAACTTTAACTAAAACCTCCTAGTACCTAGACTAAATGCAAAACAGTAGATAAAAAAAGGAGTAATCAAAAATAAAATAAAATAAACCCCATTGTTGGACTGGGTTGCAAGTGCACAATGCACACTAGCCCAACAAACCCCCCTGTTCTCCTTCCTATTGCTCACAGGAGCGTGGTGGACGCCTGTGCCTCGTCCATGGTGCGGCTACCGCACGCGTCGCCCATCCGGCGTGCCCCCAAGCTGGGTAAGACCCCCCTCAACCCCGCAGACGAACCCTAGCTTGATCCCTTCCCTTCCCCCCGGGCCGTTCCTCTCTTCACCTCGCTTCTCTCTTCAATCCCGAGCTCCACCGCGCAACCGTCGTCGTGACATCATTGTCGTCGCGGCCACAAGCCTCCCCGGCGCTCGGGAGGCAGTCGAGGAGCACCGCCGTCATCTTCCGCACCGACTGCAAGCGTCAGGTCGAGCCAGAGCGCCTCGAGCCATCGCCATCGACCTTCTTCCCCAACCACGGCCGTCGTCATTCACCTCGTCGGTCCGCTGCCGTCCCTGCATCGCCGTCTTCCTCGAGACCTCCCCGAGCTGCTCCTCGCCTTAGATGTGAGCATTTGTGTCGATTCCCCTCTTCCCCGCTCTCTGACCTCGTCACGCCCGCAACCTTCCGTGCGTGTGCGTCCGCCCGCTGCCGCATTTACCCATTGTCGCAGTCGCCCAATGTCTGGCTTCGCCCCGGCTAACGCCCGGCCGCACCAGACCATGCTCGTCCCGCCCCGAGCCACACACTGGCCGCGGCCTCGCGCCCCTGCGCGCAGCCCCATGCGCGCCTGATGCAGCTGCTCGCCACGGTCGCTCGCGCCCGTGCCTCGTACACCCACGCCCGCCTCGCCTGACGCTCACCCTCGCCGCTCATGTTGCTTCTGCATCACACCAATGCATGCCGCTCTCGCTCGTCAGCGCCGCGCCGCTACAGCCTAGCCCCCCCCC